>LR990203.1:10000000-11200000 GCA_905147375.1 Hylaea fasciaria
TAAGGCTGAGATGTTAAGACAATCGATATAATCGAATTAGGTGCTAAACTACAATCGAGTCTATGTAAAAATAACGCTCCCCGACTGAACTATCCAAACGCGATACGCTGTCAGTGGCATCGATCGCGTTTATTTCCTTAAAAAAATAGAGTTCCCTTAAATACGAATGCCAGAACAAAAATGTCGTCAACCATCGAAACAATCGACTAAACATTGATGACTCGCACATCCCTATTCGAGACCCCATACAAGAATATGCGTGATTACTACCTTTGAAAATATCGTCAGTTACCTAACTACTAATAAAATCAAGTCTGAAACTAACAAACAGACGAAGAACCTCGCGCAATCTGAAAACTTTACAAACATAGCTTTCAACCCTATACATCGGGCCTTCCTGTTTTATTTGTGCTATCAATAGCAACTCCGACTTTATTGCATCTTCCGTTTTATAGCCGGATTCGTCAACGGCAATAGTATAGGGAAACTTTCGCCTGATGGGAAACGAATTCCGCATTGGAGAAGGGGAGGTACAGCCTGTGTTTTATATTGCAGGGGGACTTGTACTGAACCCTTTCTACAATTCAACGCTAGAAAATTTGGATACTGTGTATCAACTTAGCTAACACGCCACACTAAAACGTTAACGTTTCACGTCTATGTACGAGTATAACGTATCTTTTTTAACCGGGTTAAGTGCCATCATACTTACGACTATTATCATTTATTTATATAGATTAACCTTCCAATCAACCCAATTAGTTACTATAATAGATAAATATTAATTTTGTATTAAAATATAAACATATTTTTTTTATTAATGTGTTATAAAAAATATTACTTAGAACATGCACGTATGGTACCTAGAAACCGGAACCGCATAAATAAATACACCAACTTGTAAAGTTTATACAGAAAATGAACTGAAAAGTTACCGTACCAGCAACCACTTCCGGAGGAAGTGAACAAAAATTCTCGTCGTCAGGAATGAATAATGAAACTTGGAAACATTTCGTCAAGTTTGGAATATATTAACTGCTGTAAAAGCAGTAAGAGCTTTCTCTAAAATCAAATAAATTTAAAATACAACTAAATATCCTATACTATACAAAACTTAGCCCCAAAAAAAAAGGTTTTAAGTAAAATACACCAAAACTAAAATTCCTGGTTGTACAGTACATTTTTATCATAAATATACCTATAGGTCAGCCTTTTGACTGCAGAATCCTATAGCGACCTTAAAAATCTTTATTGTGTTTTTTTTAAATCTTACTATCCTTTACAGTGTTTTCATACTTCTCCGAGAACAGAAAAAACTACTTTAGATCCAAGGACTTTTAACATATATCCATTAAAAAGTAAATTTACAGGTTGGCCCCACATAAATTCATGAACATACCTAGATAGCTTCAGTAACGAATCGTTAAATCCATTTGAAGTCAGGTTTACTTGAAGGGATTATTAAAACCTTAGGGTCTGAGATTCCCCGTCGTAGGTACGGTTCGCTTACCTTGTCTACCTTCGTTAAAAGCATTCAGCCCTAGTTTCAGTCATACTTTTTTTTTTTCTCGAAAAGTTCTTGGACATGTCACAACTAGCTCTCGTTCTAAATTAAATATTGCAGTGTTTAATCGAAGTTAAAGGTGTAAAAAGTGTTTTCGCATACCGTCAAGGCACTAGTTTGTTATTTGGTGATATAATTATCATTCAAGCACCTGTGTAAATAGTAAAAATCACTTCATTAACATAAATTGTTGGACAGTGCTTTTTGTTGTGATCTTAAGCTACCCACATCTAAATTGTTATTTTCTTGACCTGCCAAAATAGTCGAGCGCCTACTGGTTTTCAACAGCAATACACATATGCGCGTGTTGTGGTAGAACTATATCAGTCATTGTTTTATTTGTTGTCAATCATGGGTGTCTGTGAGGGTTGCCAGGAACAATTGAATATCAACGATAAAATAGGATGTGGTCGTTGCCTCAAAGGATTCCACTACCGTTGTGTGAATATAACAAAGGAAAACTTTAATAAGTTATCTAGAACAAGTAAATTGAACTGGAAGTGTCCGGATTGCAAAACTGGCCTAAGAACCGATAACTCGAATACTCCTATCCAATCGTTATCGACTAATAGAATAGTGGAGTCCTCGCCGACGGAAGAATCTTTAACAGTCACCGCAGGCCCACAGGTCCACCTTTCGGCGCCGCAGTTCAATGAGTTAGCCGATATCATCCTAAACAAGATCAATGACAACATTGAGAAAACGGTAAAAAAAATTATGCAAGCCGAACTCAAGATGTTTGAAACAAGATTTGAGTCAAAATTTGAGCAATTTAACGACTTTCACGAATCCATCGCCTTCATATCTGCTAGGCACGACGTCTTGACTGAGTTGGTAGATCAGAAGAAGGGAGAGATCAAAGAGCTGCAGATGGACAATAAGAAGCTCGCTGAAGAAGTAAAAAATCTACATACAAGGCTGAACTCCGTGGAACAGCACTCGAGAGATTGTAATATTGAAATTCAATGCGTTCCCGAGTACCGCTCCGAGAATCTGGCCACGATGGTGTCTCAAATGGCTGAAGTTATTTCATGCCCACTGGAAGATAAAGATATTCTCTATTGTTCGAGGGTCGCAAAGCTTAACCCACAGTCACCCAGACCCAAGTCGATAGTCGTCCGCTTACCCTCGCCGCGAGTTCGAGACAACTTTCTTGCTTCATACATCAAATTTAACAAATCCAATCCCACCGATAAGCTAAATAGTTCCCACATTGGTATCGCAGACGATAACAAACAAGCAATCTATGTTCAAGAGCACCTGTCGCCGATTAATAAGGAACTACACGGAAAGGCCAGAATGGCAGCCAAGGATAAGGGATATAAGTTTGTATGGATTAGAAACGGAAGAATCTTTATAAGAAGAAACGAAAGCTCTCCGGCGATCTGGGTCAAAAACTCAGACATTCTCACTACATTAGAATAAATTATTATTAAGGCTATTGCAGTATTCATATTGTTAGCATTAAAAATGGCTTCGATAAGTATTTACTATCAAAACGTTAGAAGCATAAGGGGTAAGCTTGACGAACTCTATCTGGCTAGTTTGAAATGTAACTATGATATTATTGTCTTCGTAGAGACATGGCTAAGCGAAGATTTCATCAACGCAGAAATATTGAATGATAATTATATTATATTCAGGAATGATCGTAATGCGAATAATAGCTCCAAATCTAAAGGCGGCGGGGTGCTAATTGCTGTCGCGAAGAGGTTAAATTCTACTTGCTTGTACTCTGTTTGCACTAAAAATGAGCTCTTATGGGTGTCCATTTCTACTATCTTAAATAACAAACCTGTAGATATGCACCTCTGCGCAATATATTTGCCACCCCCCGTGTCCATAAACCAGCTAGACAACTTGTTAATAGATCTTAATGATACAATGTGTGATCTTCATACCAAGGATATTATCTTGGTGGGCGATTTTAATCTGGCCAACATAACGTGGGTCCCTGATAAAACTCTAGATCAATATACACCAGCAGTTTACAAAGATATCAATTCTAACTTAGGTCATGCCTTGGTGGATTTTATGAGTCTAAATAACCTGACCCAGTTTAACCTAGTACCAAACGAGAATAGGAAAATGCTAGACTTAGTCTTGTCCAATATGTCGAAACTTAAAGTAGCTCAAGAAGACTTTGGTCTTACGAAAATCGATAGTCATCATCCACCCCTAATTATTGATATTGACTGCCAACCTGCTAAATTTTTAAAACCTAAGCCATATTACAAACTTAACTATAGCAAGGCCAATTACGTCGATATTCAGAAGAGATTAAATGATATTAATTGGAACCTCATTCTCTGCGATCTAACAGTTGACGAAATGACGAAAGTTTTTGAGGATAGGTTGAAGTCGATTATTGATGAATGTATACCTAAAAACAAGTACAAAAAGGGCTTATATCCTTCATGGTTTTCAGTTAATTTGATTAAGACTATAAAAGAGAAAGAGAAGTACAGACGCAAAATAAAAACCTATAGTAACCCAAGAGATATACTATCCTTCGAACTCTTAAGGCAAAGAAGTCATAACTTAATAGACCAAGAATATAATCGCTATATTGAAAGAATAGAAAAATCACTGTTACAAAATGAAAATGTTAAGTCTTTCTGGTCATACATTAGAAATAAAAGAAAATCAAAGTCCTCTATTCCAAATAAAATGTACTTGGATAGGACAATCGCCACAACTCCCAAAGAAATATGCAATCTTTTTATGAGTCATTTCTCTTCTGTTTATGTGGTCGAATCGGATAATGATAATACCCCGGTTATAATAGACTCCACAACCAACACGTTATCTAAAATTATTATCACAGAAACTTCTATTAGTAAAGCTCTACAAAAACTTGATCCAGCAAAGGGTGCTGGCCCTGATCGTATTCCACCACTTTTTATTCGTAGCTGTGCTGACGCACTCAGTCTTCCACTTAGCATCATTTATAACAGATCTTTCGAGACTGGTACATTTCCATCCACATGGAAAATTGCAAATGTAATCCCTATCCCTAAAACTTCGAATTTAAGTAATGTCAAAGAGTACAGACCCATTTCCATTTTGCCTTGTTTTGCTAAAGTAATGGAGAGTTTGATTTGTCCTATTCTTTCCTTCCATCTAAAACAGTTTTTGATCGAACAACAGCATGGATTTCAGAAGGGCAAGTCCACCTTATCAAATTTGTTACTTTACAGCGAACATCTTTTATCATGTGTTGATCAGGGCAAGCAAGTTGATGTTATATACACGGATATAAGCAAGGCTTTCGACAGAGTGAACCACAATATCCTCATATCCAAATTATCGGCTCTAGGTATCAGCGGAAATTTGTTGAAATGGCTCCAGAGTTACCTTACTCACAGATATCAGAAGGTTGTCGTGAGTGGACATGAGTCAAATAGCTTTCTTGTACCCTCAGGAGTCCCCCAGGGATCTCACCTGGGGCCCATACTGTTCCTAGCTTTTATTAACGATCTACCAAATAGTTTTAGCTTTGTAGAATATGCACTATTTGCGGATGACTTAAAAATATATCAAAAAATTGACAGTGTCGACGACATAACAAAAATACAAAATGATCTTGATAATTTAAGCGCATGGTGTCAAACAAATAAACTCCCTCTTAACATCGGTAAATGTAAACATATAAAATTTAGTAAAAAACGTAATTTGGTCCAAAGCAACTACATTTTAGACGGTGTTGTACTGGAAGAGGTGGAAGAGATAAGGGATCTAGGTGTGGTTTTCGACAAGAAGATGTCTTTTAAACCTCATTTCGATAGCATTATTAAAAAATCTGGTAGAGCTCTCGGCTTCATGTGGCGTAATAGCAGAAAATTCAAAAATCCTCTGATTAGAACTACTTTGTATAAATCTCTTGTCCGTAGCCACTTAGAATACTGTCCTAGTATTTGGAATCCACACTATAGCTGCCATGAACAAAGAATAGAGCGCATTCAAAAAAGATTTTTACAATTCATGTCTAGGTCACTAGGCAAGAGACATGAGCTAATACATTATAAAGATAGATTAAAGCATTATAAATTAGAAAACTTGGCTGATAGACGACGTATAGCAGACCTCTCTTTGTTGTTTAAAATTTTAAATGGAATTATTAATATTCCTAGCTTCTTGGCTTTAATTGAATTCGTCATCCCGCGTTCTGGCTACCGACCACAGAATTATAAGTTTGTATCGATTCCGCAGTATAAAACTGAATTGGGTAAGCACAGGCCTTTAGTAAGAATGCTAAGGCTTAGCAATCACATGTGGACAGAACACGGGTTGGATATTTTTGCACACTCTCTTCGAGCGTACAAGAAAAGGGCGACTGAAGCCCTTAGTAGTGAGACTGTGTAAAGTGTTTTTTTCTAATTATTTGTATTTTTTTTATTTTTTATTCATAATTATCCTTAACTTTGCTAATATTATTTAGTTTATGTTTATTTTATTATTTGCTGATGTTCTTTAGTTGTAGATAAGTCCATAATACTGTCATGTTGTGTTTGCCTGTTATTGGGTTAGTACATATATCTTTAATTATAAATATAACTAGTTGTAAGACTTCAATGTAGTAGCCTGTTGGTGAACCAAAAAAAAAAAAAAAAAAAAAAAAAAAAAAAAAAAAAAAAAAAAAAAAAAAAAAATACCCTTTTCAGAGCCCTACTAACTGAATTTGGGATTTATTTACAGACACATTCCTTAGTGAAAATATATCAACACAAAAGGTAACTTATAAGTGGCGCGAAAATGCGAATCTATAAGTATGTGGTAGAATTTGTGCCATTTAGAGTAGATATTTTAGGTTTCTGGTGGTCAGGTGGTAAAGAAGTCTATCTGAACTAAAACCTTTGATGGAACCAGAATACTGGTGCCTATTTACTTAGGCCAATAAAATCAGCATTGGCGTTCACCGTGCAATGCCTGAATCTGTTCTTTCGTTTCCGCCAAAGGCCCCTTAGATTTGTCGTTGTTATCATAATAATATATTTATTATGTGTTAAAAGGCCTCAAGTAGTCTCATAAATAAAGTAAAAGGGAAATTGGTTCAAACAGAACGGTTCCGAGTGTCAAGAATTAGGTAGGAACATTAATTAAAACTTTTTGGGATTTGTTTGATGTGACTTACTGGAGTTATAAAGCTCAAAGCTATGAACATAAGGCAAGCGTCCGGATCATGGAGGCATTTAAATGAAAAATTCAACAGAATTTGCTGCGAGGGTATAATAATTGCGAACAGAGATACGTATTATATATGCATGACTCATTTAATAACTGTTGTAATTAAACGTCAAAGATTAATTTTGCCTTAATTTATTTGTTTCGACTAAAGTAATTAATAATTGTATGTAAAGATAAACCTCTCGAGAAATATGATGAAGATACGCTAACTTACACGAGAAATGATTGCGATAAAGTGAGATTCTTCATCAAGAATAAGGACTCGGGCATACTGTACCGCCAACAACATGAATCATAGACAAATTTTTTTTTCTTAAGGTTGAAATAAAAGCCACAGATCTGATATAATTTAAATATTTATTTTGTAATGTCACTTTAAATAACGAAAGTGCTGGCGGCGGGGTCGCCCTGGACTCTCGAGCGACCCCGACGCTGCCTCATATTATACTATATGTAACGCGTAAAAAAACAATTCAACATCATCTATATACTGTTATATATCTTTATAATTATGTACATCTCTCTCACTTAACATATTTACACTTACCACTAAGTATGTATAACATACAGAAAGCGAAATATATTACAAGAAGAAACAGTCCATCGTCTATTGAGTCACGGGGCTCAGTTGTAAATATAATAGTAACATCTTCGTTAGAATTTTTTATTGCGCCCGCGCCGGTGCGTGCCGAAGATAATACGCGCGAACGCCTGGCGGAAGTCGGGGCTGAATATAGTGTAGATGACAGGGTTCAAGGTCGAGTTGAAGTAACCGAGCCAGAGGAAGAAGCTGGCTAAGTAATCACTGATCACACACGTTTGGCAAATGGGCATCACGAGGGCCATGATGAAGAAAGGGAGCCAGCAGAAGACGAACGCGCCCGTGATGATGGCGAGCGTCTTGGCGGCCTTCCTCTCCCTTTTCGCTTCGAGAGACTCCTTCTTCTCTCTGTGCGTCGGAGCGGGGACTATCGCCCGTTCCGCTTTCGACCCGTTCGTCACAGTCGAGGAAGACTTCTCAGGAGACACTGACACTTTCTCGTTGATTGTGAACGCCGTCGTACGTGGCTCTTCGTCCAAGGTGTCCACAGTGGACGTGCTCTGGCCCTCGGTCAGTAGCAGCGCAGCGGCCAACGTTTCCGCACGCGTCCTCTGATTACACTTCTTCAAGTTGAGGAATCGTTTCTTGACGAAGCGCCTGTCTCGAGCCGATTGGATTGGCTTTCCGACAGGGGCTGCGCCTTCCGCCGAAGCGGGGCGAGGGGGAGGGGGCTCTCTCCTCCGCCTGATGCGTCTCCGAGCAGTCTGGAAGATCTTCCAGTACAGGATAAGGATCACTGTGAGCGGGACGTAGAAGGTAGACATTGTCGCGAAGATCTGGTAGGCTAGATCTTGACTGACGAGGCACTTCTGCTGCTGGATGATCCTGGCGTGGTAGTCGGGGTCCTTCCAGCCGAGCTGTGGCGCGACGGAGACGACTAGCGACGTCGTCCACACCAGCGCTATCATGATGAATATCCGCTTCTCGTTGCGGATGTGGATGTAGTCTACGTTGGTCACAGCCCAGTACCTGTGAGTACAAAAGATTTATTAACATGTACTGGCGATAACAAAAAACTTTTGTCATATAGCACCTGCGGTGACGAAAGGTCTCGTTACATAATTTAAGGGTCGAAATATTGTAACAATGAACTCTCTATAGAATTCGGAGGCATAGAAAGTTATAAAATCAGTTCAAAGGGAAAGCATTTGATAAAAGGTGAACTTCCTATGTTACGTTGTTAAATAATATGTTTATGAACCCTTTCATATTTAAAGACATCTTTATTTTATGTTGTATCATTCAGTAATGGAACAACTTAGGAAAAAACGTACAAAACCATACAAATCATCTAAAATGTAGTTTGCTTACTAATCAAAATTATTATTAATATATGTTTTTTTTATTAGGGAGGTTGACACAGCCTTATTATTTCATAGTCAATATACTTATACATGAATAAACACAAGATATATTTATTTTCAGCATACATTTTGCTAACCTAGTTTGCTTGCATCTAGCTGGTCTAACCAAGAATCAATGAATTGGTTCATACAGCCAATCTCAAATCTATAAGTAATAAAAATACAGTTGCACTAAACAAACATCATTCTATATACGAGTAGGCCACTAACCATAATATACGGTGCGTGGCAAAAAAATAATACCGATATTATGGACACTTTTGTAGATACATAGAGATAATATTATACCGTTTGATTTTCGGGCAAAAAAGTCGGTCATCATTCATAAGGATGTATTTACTTAGGCTTACCTATCTGTAGCGATAGCAACAAGATGTAGAATGGAAGCAGAACTGCAGAGGACGTCGCTGGAAGTCCACATGTCACACAGTTCAGGGCCCAGGATCCAGCCCTGGCTTACCTTAAGAAAACCAAAAGAATATGTTAATTTTTATTTTATACTTTTTAGGTCAGCTTCTCATATTCTAGTGTGGGGCTACGTTTTTTTTTATAACATTAACATTAACATTTTTCTCTTATTTATTTTTTTAAACGTAGCCCCACACTAGGATTGCTCCTGTATCGTGGGTACCGCTTACAGACATATAATTTCACATACACATCACACCCAGACCAGAAACAAATATTTGTGGATCGCACAAATATTTGTCCCAGGCGGGAATCGAACCCGCAACCCCTAGCGCAGCAGTCCGATTGCTCAGCCACTACGCCAAACGAGCCGTCAAACCACTCATCTCACCGTCTTCAGGGACATTGTGGTCGAAGATAAACATGCTCATTGCTCAACCTAGAATAGATCTGGCTCTATCTAGATACTCTGATAGGGTTTTAGTAACAGATTTTCTACTTTATGGCTATTTTCTAGTAGAGCCATAGAATACCTATTATTATACTGGTATGTCAAGCTTCAAGCTTTATGTCGAAATAAAACGCGGTTCCTTTACGCCACTATACATAGTCGGCCCAATATTACTCAAAGAACCAGTCTACAAATTATAGGATAAGTATAAGACTTGCACCAATCCATTAAATCTAGAATGAACCCAATTTATAGTCCGCTTTTAGCTTGAGCGTAGCTTAACATCTTGCATGACGTCCGTTTAGTGTAAATCTCGATTTAAATCAACATTAAATTTACCGGGTGACATTAAGTTAAGCGGAGTTAAGCACTGGATTGCGTTCAAACAACAATGGCGAGTTTAAACACTTTTGGCGCAAGTCACGCTTAAAATAATCGCGCGAACTCAAAACTTGGTTATCAAAAAAATATGACAGTAATAGCTGAAATACCACGTCATGATCACGATTAATGTGCCTATATTTTTTAGTATAGCTTGACCTTGTCTGATACATTACTGGGATTCCCTGAGAGTCAAGAACTGCGAGGACTATGACCCTACAAACAGCCAGACTGAGTAAATATATCTGTAGTTCACACAAATCTTTGCACTGTACGAATCGTACAACCTCACGCTTTGCAGTTGGCTCATCACATGCTACGCGACACAGGATGTCAAGGCTGGAACTTTAGAGAACACCCTTTAATAATCAACCAACAACGTTGTAAAAGGTACCCATACTTATATATAATAAAAGTAACCATATAAAGTACCCATACCCATATATTGTACTTGTAAAATAAAAATTCCCTTTTCAAAGCGCGACACTAAAAAAAAATCAGTTGTACCGGTCGGCTTTATACAACTGACAGCGGTCTAAGCGCCCTTTTTCAACCAGGCCTCTAAGGGGCTAATAATAGACACCAATATCAAACATTTCTTTTGCCTTTGAGCCGTGTGTGAGGAAGGAAGCGGAGCGATCGCTGAAGGCCCAAGACCTTCGCCCATCAAACGTAACAGCTACTTCCGGTGAGATAGAGAGAGGGCCCGAATAGTGGGTAGCGGCCGACAAAGTGTTTTTTTTTATATAGAGGTAAAGATAATTTTGAAACGGTGCGAACAGTTACTGCCATGTTCTGTTTTTTGTCTGATGAAATGAGCAGTTTAGTTTTAGTTTTTAGATTGTACATTTTTATGTTAGTTAGTTTTATAAACGCATCTACAACTTTCGTGCTCAGCTTTAATATTTAGGATGATGCGTACCTACTCACAAATATTAGAATCCTAAATCGAACCTACAACCACACGCTTCGTAGTCAGCTCACCAACTTACCTTGTGGACAGTGGATACTGCCGAAACTTATACGTATAATATGGAAAAAAACTTTTTCATACTTTCAAAGTGACCATGAAGGTAACTAGGTGGTGACACAAACGGTAGTAATTATTTTAATAACAGAAGCATATGACAAACGTGTAATTTGTCACTCGTAATCAGTTAGCACCTATCTATCTATTTTATCAATGTCCCTTAGGCTGTGGTGTCCTATAATTCTGCCATCGGCCTCTTACACCGTCACGTCGTACGCTACGTCACGATGCTTTAACAGATGTGTACTAGAGGTCTACCACAACGTCTTATTACAATCCAATTGAGGACCTAAACAGAATCGTTTTATTACTTCTAATAACCTTACTTACGCCGATCTAAGCGAGACCAGTTTCTCAAAGCTACGAAAGCACGGAAAAATATAAGCAGTTCTGATCTAGAGGTGGATGGCGCTACTCGTAAAGTATTTTTCAACGAAAGATTGACGAGGGAAAATAGAATCTTATTTCGTGACACCCGATCCAGGGCCAAACAGTACGGATATAGCTTTTGTTGGTGCAGTCAAGGCTCTATCTACGTCAGGCAACGAGAAGGAAAGGCAGCGCTGCCCATCCAGTCTCACAAGGACCTGGATCGTTTGCTTCCACCAGCTGCCACTGATAGCGGTGGCTCTTAGACTCTTACCCCGTATCACTAACAATGTTCGTATCCGTTCTGTACCTCATTTTTATTACATTTACCCTCTATATAGATTATACGCCTCGTTTTATGTCAGCGAAACCTTTAATTTTGTACTTAGGATAACCAAGTTAAGTGTAAAGCTAGTAATGGTTTTTATGTGCCTTTGGTCATTGCTACTGTTTCTATTGTTAAGTGAACTCACCGAACTCCATAGTAGAACTGCTAAGACACTCTTTCTGTCAAACTCTTGGTTAGTTAATTATACTCACATAATGCATTATTTATATTTTTACTACTACTTTTCCAAGAAGCACTTAATGTGCAAAAATAACCATTCCTTGTATAATTTGACAAAAAGGCGTAATTTTTTGACCGGAATAAGCAAATGTATGTATCTAAAAGCTAATCAAATATTTTTCGGTATGCTGTTAATCATCTGGTTGTTGGATAAATTTAAGAAATAAAAATGGCGTTCATAGAGAATTTTGAATCAGATTTAGATTCTATGAAGATTCCGTGTCAAGTAATAAATGACGCTGATCAATGTAAAAAAGTTTTCACACCAGAACATAATTTCAAATTACTATCAATAAATATTAGGAGCATACAGAAAAATTTTGATACTCTACTTGTGGCTTTGGCGCGTATTGATGTACCAATAGATATTTTGATTTTAACGGAGAGTTGGCTCAATGAAATGACAATTATTCCGCAGTTACCAGGATACAACTCTTTCAAAACTGACAAACTTAAGAATCAAAATAGTGGGGTTGTTGCATATGTGAGGGATGTCTGGAGTCCAGTTGTCACTGAACCTTCGCTAGACGACGCTGATTGTTTGTCCATTCACATTCCAGAAGCTATTAACGTTTTGGGAATTTATCGCTCTCCATCCTTTCGAAATTTAGAAAATTACTTAACCTCATTAGAAACTTACATTGGAAAATTAAATGGACTTCCCTTTATTATTGCTGGTGATATAAATGTAAATATTTTGGATACTCTTGAAAATTCACAAAGCTTGGAATATCAATGTTTTATGGCAGAGAATGGACTTCTTCCGGCTATAACGCTACCTACTAGGGATTTAAATTGCCTAGACCATATATATGTTAAAAATATGGGCAGTTATAAAACACTGATTGGTGTAATATGTCAATTTGTTATTACTGACCACTACCCGGTCATGATTGGTATGAACTTCAGTAAACCCAAACCAGATAGGCCAAACCGCATTATGTTAAAAAGAGATTTTAATTCCATTAAAAATGATTTAGCAGCCATAGATTGGAACATTGTTACGAGTCTTGGTGATGTAAATGAGGCGAATGAGGTTTTTACGAGGGTGTTTTCGGAGGTTTTGTGCAAGCACACAAGTAAAGTTAAAATAAGTAGGTCCAAATATAACTTAAAGCCCTGGATAACTCCGGGTTTAATGCGTTGTATGAAACAACGTGATAAATTGCATCTGAGCAGTAGAAGTGATCCGAATAATAAGATACTTAAAATTAGTTACACGCGCTACCAGAACTTTTTTAGAGATTTACTACGTAAGTTAAAATTAGAATATGAAAACAATGAACTTAAAAAAAAACAGGAAAGACCCGAAAAAACTTTGGGAAACTATTAAAAATATATGTAACATAAATAAAAGTAATAGAGAATCTACTGAATTACTTAAATTAGAGGGCTGTCAAAATTCGCAGCAATCCATTGACTTTACTAATAATTACTTTTCCACGGTGGGACAAAAATTAGCAGATAAAATCCTCGCTAACATAAACCAAAGTGAAGCAGACCTTGCCAAAGTGGTTCGGGTTATAAACTCTCCAGCTGATTCCTTTTTTTTGTGTCCAACAGATCATACAGAGGTCGAACAATTAATTATGAATCTGCAAAATGACAAAGCGCCAGGAATCGATGGTTTTAGCAACTCTCTCATCAAACATGTTAAAAATGAAATTGTTATACCCCTCACTTATGTCTTAAACCTTAGTCTCTCAGGCGGAATATTTCCGCGTGATTGGAAAACTGCGTCAGTTTGCCCAATTTATAAAGGTGGGTCAAAGAACTCTGTGGACAATTATCGACCTATTTCACTTTTAGGAGCCTTTTCTAAACTACTTGAAAAGCTAGTGAACAAACGCCTCGTTAATTATCTTGAATCCCACAGCTTAATCTCTGCAAATCAGTTTGGCTTTCGTACTGGTAAAAGCACGGAAGATGCCGTTACGCTCCTTACTTCTGCAGTGTCATCATATCTTGATAATAATCAGCGCTGTGTTGGTATGTTTCTGGATCTGGCAAAGGCTTTTGACACTGTCTCCGTTCCCATACTCTTGAGAAAGTTGGAGGGTATGGGTATTCGCGGAATTGCCTCAGAATGGTTCGAAAGTTATTTGACGGAGCGGAGGCAGTGTGTGAAGATTGGTCAGACCGTAAGTAGCTCGCAGTACGTTCGTTTTGGAGTCCCACAGGGCAGTATCCTTGGGCCTACATTATTTTTGTTGTACATCAACGATATTCATGATTTGCTTCTTGAAAACGCAAAAATCTTGTGCTACGCTGATGACACTGCAGTGGTTTTCAATGGACCTACGTGGCAGGCGGCGTGTTCCAATGCTGAACGTGGTATGTTCGTGATTTCTCGATGGCTAGAGCAAAATCTTTTAACACTAAACACTAAAAAAACTATGTTTCTGTGCTTCCACAAAACTTCAGGCTCAGCGCCATCTTTAGACACGAAAATTAAAATCCATAATAAATCGTGCAATGCAGACCCACACTGCTCATGTGAATCTTTAACACGCGTTAAAGTTTTAAAATATCTTGGCGTGCAAATTGATGAGAACCTTTCGTTTAAACTGCATATTGGGGTTCTTTCGGCTCGAGTGAGAAGGGTAATAAATATAATGCGAAACTTACGTGGTGCAGCACGTATTGATACACTCACTACTGTTTACTACGCACTATGCCAATCCCTTATAGTGTATTGCATAACATGCTGGGGCAGTGCTGCTAAAACCTTTCTCATTCAGGCCGAAAGAGCTCAGCGGTCGGTACTGAAGGTTATGCTGCGAAAACCTTTTAGATTTCCAACCACTCTTTTATATATGGAAGCTGGTGTTCTAACAGTGCGCCAACTTTACATTCTTAAAACCTCATTGTCAGTACATAAAATAGCAATATCATCTAGTGACTACGAAAAAATTTGTACCAGAAGAGTATACCGGCTGACTACACCTTCAGTGAGCACGAGGTTTGCGCAGCGTTTGGGAAATTTTGTAAGGCTAAATGTTTACAACAGAGTCGCCAGGCACTGCGATATCAAAAATAAAAAGGTCTCTGAGGCAAAAATATCAATTTGTAAATGGTTAAGAACACTAACCTATGAAAATACTGAGGATGTTTTAAATGTTAAGTGTTAGATATAAAGAAACCTTAAGTCTTAATTTTTTTATTTCCTTTCATGTTATTTTATGATGACTATTGTTTTGTAAAATTTACCGAGATCCGAAGAAGGTAATCGAATGCAGGCTACCTCGATACAGGCTTGCCTAGTGAGGTAGCCAACATATGTTTTCGGCTAAGAGTTAAACACTCTCCACTGCAATATTTGTGTTAGATAGTTTGTTGTAAAAAACTATTTTTGGTAAATAAACTATTTTTCATTTTTTCATTTTTCATTTTTCACTTATTCGTACCATGACGACTTGTTGTGACATCTCGCTCATTTTACGTTGATTGAAATCTAAAGCGAGTGACGTTTACCTAATTGATATTGAAAGCCATGTATTACTGTTATTTAAAGTGAAACGATTCTGTTTAGCAATTAGATACCAATAAGACGTCATCGTAAGCATGTTGTCGCCTCTTTCACACGCTGATGACGGCGTACATTTCTTATTATACACACATCAAAAAAGTCTAAGCAACATGTACTAATTTCTGGTTCTTTTCTGGTTCGCCGAGCTGTATGTGGACGCGCATTGTCATGCATTAACGTAAAATCAGAGCCAAAGGTTTGTGCAAATGGATGGACATAAGGTCTGAGAATATCCTCAACGTAATTTTCAGCGTTCATGGTTCCATTTACAAAAACGAACTCAGTTCGCCTGTTCTTCATAATACCCGCCCATACCATAACTGTTGAGCCGCTGTATGGATGAACTTCCTGAACGCACCTGAGCCTTTCAGTATGTCCGGGCCGACGGTACACTCGCACCCTTCTTGTATCAGGCCTAAACCCCAATCGCGACTCATCGGAAAACATCATTTTATCCCATTGTTCCTGGGTCCATGTTATGCCTGCATGTTGCTTAGACTTTTTTGATGTGTATAGTTCATCGTGAACTAGGTGCCGCTGGAAGCAGCCGACGGCGTTTAAAGGAGACCACAGCTTTAGCAATTTAGGCAACCTCGAATCAATCACACGTAAACCTATCATCAGAACCACTCTGTCACTGCCGATAAGAGCGGTAGAAGCAAGAAGTCGACTCGGTATACTGTAGATTACGAGCAGCAAAGCAACCTATTTGTTAAACAATTCCGAATAGTTCGAAAGTCGTTTGCGTCGCTCGCCTACTTGACCTGACTGAAGGAAACTTACATTAAACCTCCGGGCACAGTATCTAGTTAACGGTGGGAGATCTACACGATAGTAAAGTTTGGATCATTGGCGTGAAGCTAGGCGCAAGTCGCTGCACAATAGCTAATCTTATACCTAACTAGACGCGCCTCGCGGTCTCACCCGCGTTAACTACTATCCCGCGGGAACCGTTAATTTATAAATGTCACCAGGGGATAGTGTAGCTTCCCAACAGTGAAATAATTTTTCATATCGGTTCAGTAGTTTCGGAGCCTATTCAATGCAAACAAACAAAGAAACAATCAAATCTTTCCTCTTCATAATATTAGTATAGAAATATAGATTTACACTCAGCGTGGACAGGACGAGAATATAAGCCCGATGCTTCTTTTGCCCCTGCCACTGCCGTGCTGCCGAAGTAAGGAAGCAATATGAGTGGTCGGCTGAATGTGGATAAACAATTCTCTTGAGGGAATTATTGCTGGTAGCGGCCGGAAGGAGATGACAACTTTTTTTATTTGAAGGTTATAGCTATCCAAGGTGATCCTTTAGTGCCCTACCACCAAGGCTGTTTGGAACCGTGTCGAGCCAAACCGGGACCAATGCATCAATTGTCGCTTCATTTGACGATACGTTTGGGGTAGTGGCTGAGCACTCAGACTGCTGCTGGTGACACGGGTTCGATTCCCGTCTGGAACTAATATTTATGTGATCCACAGATATTTGTTTCTAATCTGGGTGTCAGTATGTGAAATTATATGTCTGTAAACGGTACCCACTACACAGGAGAAATCTTATTGTAGGGCTACGTTTTCTTTAAAAAAATATATAACAGTGCATTTTAATAGTTTAGTTCAGTGTGCCTAGTGCGAGTTTTGACAATTTATTTACGCGCTCGGTCCGTTTGGCGTAAACTTGAAATTGTATGGAATAAGAGCAGCGCCATCTAGCGTCAGTGAATCAGTCACTAGGTGGCGCTGCTCTTATTCCATACAATTTCAAGTTTACGCCAAACGGACCGAGCGCGTAAATAAATTGACAAAAGTCGCACTAGGCACACAGATTAATAACTAAACACGGATGCCATTGACAAATATATCGCGTAGCTATATTGTTGATCATAGACGCCATACTGCTCTGTCTACACTGTATTCTGAGCTTGGGCACTATTTTTTGCCCGCTCGTAACTTGATAGGTTTACGTAACGCAATAACCGCCGGACAAGTTTTGTACCGTATAAGATAATTGCTCGTATTTCTATAAGAAAACTTTCATTACAACTTCAGTGAAAGATTTATTTTGCGAATATATAGGTACGAAGGTTGATTGCCTGCGTTGTCATTAGGAATAGTTTTCGAACTCGTGCCATATCGCCGTACATTATCTTATTATATAAAACTAGCTGACCCGACAGACGTTGTCCTGTCATTGTCTCTATGATTCAAAATGAGTGACAGTAGTCAACTGTACCACCCGATTTTATTAGATATTATTTTTCCCAGTTTTAAAAATTTTCCCGTGGTAACGGGATCCTATATCCTTCTCCTGATTCTCAGCTACCTCCCCACCAATTTTCAGCCAAATCGGTACAGCCGTTCTTGAGTTATCAAAAGTGTAACTAACACGACTTTCTTTTATTAATATAGACTAGCTGACCCGACAGACGTTGCCCTGTAATTGAAATTTTTCCTATCATAAAAGTTACATTACAAAAGTGAATGTGGTCGTGAAGTTTCCTTTGTAATGTTCCGTGTAACTTTTTATTTTTTTTCTTTCATAAGAACCTTCTTCTGACCATAGCAAACGCAACAAAAAAAGAATTAGCAAAATCGGTCCAGCCGTTCACGCATGATGCCGTGACCAAGGGAAATTGGGATGCATTTTTATATTTAGAGATTTCTGTAACGAGTTACAGAAATGTGGGAAGCTAGTTCAATCCTAGACCATCGTCCAGCCTGTAACATTTTCACTGATAAACTGGATGAACCTTCTCTCAACGGACGGGCCATAGACCATGCTGATCTAGTAAAGGGTAAGGGTTGAATGCTTCCCAACGATGTTTTTCCTTTTCCCGCACATCTACACTAATATTATAAAGAGGAAAACTTTGTTTGTTTGGTTGTAATGAATAGGCTCCGAAACTATTAAACCGATTTGAAAAATTATTTCACTGTTGGGAAGCTATGCTATCCCCGGTACACATAGGCTACCTTTTATTCAGTAAAAATTAATGGTTCCCGCGGGGTAGTAGTTAACGCAGGTGAAACCGCGAGGTGCTTCTAGTAACTTCGGTCAACACTCAATCACGTTAGTCGTTAAGTGCCTCTCGTGAACACATGGCATGGTGTTATATTTCATGCCGCTATGTCAATTATTATTATAATATAATATTGCATTATAATGGGTACGCTTTCCATCACGCAGCCTGTCTAAATAGTTCGGAAGCCACGGGTAGATTTGTTTACTTATAGGTAACCCGACTCGTGAAGCATATCGAGAGTGAGAGCAGCATATTTATGATTCGCGTGCTTGTTTATTTAGATGGTATTTGAATTTTATCTGTAGAAATGTTATAAGATGATCACGGATCGCAGATTTTATGTAATTAATAACCTTCAGTTCAACCGAGTATGTCTGCAAAGTTATTTATGTATTGTTTTGATGATTATATTTTATTTTTTTGGAACTGAGAAAAACGTCAATTGTAACAATTCCTTAATATTTAATTATTGTTCCTTTCTTTAGAGTATAGAATATGTTTATTCTACTATTAATAATTATTTGTAGTAAAATCGTTCCTGTTTCCCTAGGTACAGGGAATTCTAGTTATCCTTGTTATAGGTATATGTTCTATGTATGATCGTACCGCGTTAGTCTCATGGTTTTACTTCTCGTAACAAGATATTTCCGTATTCCCAGCCTCAAGTGTCTGTCACTTGTTATCGCGCTATCACAGTCACATGCACATGCGGGCGGCCCGTTTGTGTAACTCAAAGAATACGCGCGTGTGTGTGTAGAGACGGATTTAGAACATTATATATTATGTACAATGTACATGCGGTGAGTAGGCATATACAAGCGATGAGCATGTAGGCTGTACATTTGCGAGCTTGAAATGTGAGCGGACTTAATTTTCAGATGTGTTTGAACTTTGAACAAGCAACGTCATGACAAGGCTTTTTATTCGGAAAATATTTTTCGGCGCGTTTTGTCGCTGCGCTATAGGTGCAAATACATACATAAACTCGTACCTTCATATGTAAATGTGATTCAAGTATAATATTAGTTCTGTAAACGTACTGCCGTAGAAGTATATCACTCATATACAAACGCTACACGTCACTATCTCTTTGTAAAGGCAAGGAACCTTCGCCTCAGGCCAGACGCTTTTGAAACAAACTTATGCGTTTGCTGTCAGTTGCGACAAGGAACGGGGAAGGAGTTTCGGGGAGGGTGGGAATTACAGTAAAGTTAAGATATTTATTGGGCATCTTTGTAAAGTCCGAATTAGTTTTTAATGTTACTAAAAATATCATGGATTTTGTATAAATTCAAGACACGATTCGAAAGTCGAATAATATGTGTTATCGACATCACACGAAGCTGCAACAAAAAAATTAAGAATTGGCATCTGTAAGGCGATTCTGTACAAAATTTTACGTGGCAGCGCTGAATCCGCGCTGCGGTACGTCAGTGTCAGATTGGTGAGGTAAGTGAGTTTTGTACAGAATCGCCTTGCAGATCGCAACCCTCGCAAAAGTGAGTGGTGGAGTTTTGGCGGGAATCCGATAGTGAGACGTTGTTGGTATCGTATTATTTTCTCAAACTAGTGTTTCTTCGAGTGTTAATGTGTAATACGAGTATAGGTGGAATATTAATCATTAAGTGTTCGTTAACGTGCACGAGTGTAGGCGAATGATATAAAGTCAAAAAACATGTCTATTCGCATTTTTTACAAAACTCCCCAGTAAAGCATCAACTACTTCACTGAATCGTGACTTTGACGATGTAAATAATTGGCTTGACTACTTCACCACGATTGCTATAATATTGCTGTGACTTTCTTAATGTGAAATTAAGAAATACTTAAATAATAAAATACTTGACACTGGCTATATGCACAAACCGTGCGAAGCCATAACTAAAACAAAAAAAAGCGTACATAATGATGATAACGGCGTACATAATGTGTGTGTTCGCATTTTGTTGATATTGCAAGGCGCTGATCAAATCTAAAACAAATTTGACAGATAACGTATCGAATACTTTCACGATAGAGGTTCGTGGTCGCCCTACAGGGCGACATTGCGTAATAGGGACATACTAAGACCGCCCCGGCGGCTTGGGCATGATTTTGTGTAATTTTATTTGTTAGTTGTTATATTGTTAGTAAATATTTTTGTTGTTTTAATTTGTAGCAGTTACGTTTTCCTATGTTGTGTTTGGGTGCTACGTTAGCTGTTAAGTTTGTTAAGTTATATGTTATGTGTTTATGACCCGTATTAATAAATGAACCTCAATAGCGCTACCAAGTGCGCTATCAGCTGATCCACACTCAAAATGTAATCTACATCTTGAAATCGTTGCTATTTAATAAATGGATATTGAGATGTAGCACTGGCTACTAGATACTGTCTTGTATGTGTCAATTGTGTCATAATTGGATAGCACTTAACCGCTGAGTGTCATTTATTAATTTGTCAGAGATCATGTAAGTTTCTGTTCCTAATCTACAACTTAAGATGTATATATTAATTAGAACGAAAGCGCAAGTGCACACTGAAGATAGCTCTCAGAGCTAAGTTTGATTTAATAATACGGCCCTAAGTGTAAGGGTGTGACATATTGTTGTCTATGCACTGTCATCCCTCACGTTTTTTTTTTTTTGTATTAGTCATGGCTTCGCACGGTTTGTGCATATAGCCAGTGTCAAGTATTTTATTTTAAGTATTTCTTAATAATAATTTCACATTAAGTAAGTCACAGCAATGTTACAGCAGTCGTGGTCAAGTAGTCAAGTCAATTATTATTTACATCGTCAGTCACGATTCAGTAAAGTAGTGGATGCTTTACTGAAACTTCCTGGGAGTTTTGGAAAAAATTCGAAATGACACGATTTTTGAGTCTATATCACTCGCCCACACTCGTGTACGTTAACGAACACTTAATGGTTAATATTCCACCAATATTACACATTAACACTCGAAGAAACACAAGTTTGAGCTAATAATACAAAACCAACAACGTCTCAATATCGGATTCCCGCCAAAACCCCCATCCCTCTCGTTACTCACTTCATAAACGGCGCCGAGTGGCATCACGAGGCATGCCACCATGAGGTCGGCCACCGCCAGCGACGCCACCAAGTAGTTCGCGACGTTCTGAAGGTTCCTCTCGATTACAATAGCAGCTATTACGAACACGTTCCCTGAAACAAAGCAATACCTATATTAATACTTATAGTTTGCTACGTCTCGGTCTATTTGTACCTCAGATCATCACAGAAATATAGTCTACGGAAGGTCTACGGTATTTAGCGTTTGACTGAAAAAATATTTCTAAACGTTTTACATTAAAGGCATAATTATTATCGTGATACAATATGACGTTTCTATATGGCTTCATCGTAGCTGAATAGTATGACAGAAAATGAAATTATTTATTTTCAGCCACCACAATACCTATATTATACTAGTGAAAATGAAGATTTCAGTGAAAAACCTTAAAAATGCGTATCGAATCAGACAACCTTATCTCGGCGTGATACGTTTCTATATAATACATGTAATTTTCTCGATTTATGAACAAGGTAATAAATCACTTGTAATTAAGGCGAAAAAGTTCCATTGCTGCTGGGAAACTTTTGAAGGATTTTATATTTGAGGGAAAAAATGTTTCTTTTGTTAAGCCGACGCTTCAATAGCAAAGTAATTTTTTGAAAGTTTTCCGTTCGACCTTTTTTGAGAGATCCAATAAGGGAATTAAAAGGCCTGCCCATCCTTTTTAATCTGAACTTTTTAATGTGAGTGTCTCAGCTAGCTTCGTGATGCAACGAGAAAGCAATCAGTTGGTGTGCGTGAGCGGCTGCTACGCTGCTCAGTGTGGGTTCAAAACCAACTAACCGGTCAATGCAAGGTCAATTTATAAATTTTATTACAAGTCTTCTATTTTGCAAATTATTATGTGCTCACAATAACTTTTGTCCCCATCTATTTATCAACAGGACGGCTCTTACGTCAACTGAGCCCGTTCCAAACTGTGACCGCGGGATGAGTTGACGTAAATGATGCAAAATGTAAAACATAATAATATTTTGATGGATGAATTTTTTTTCCGGCACAAACAAATACCCCTCATTTCCTGTAAATGTAATGCATCGCACAAACCTCTTCGTCACTGATTGCAAAATTCTTCTTCATCAACCACTGCCCATTTTCAACTTAAGTGTTGATGTATTACATTCAAAATATTTCAATCACTATAATACAATACAAAAGTCTTCATCGAACCGTACTAAACGTGTATTCCTATCAAAACTGCAGATATCTCCTTGAAACAGTTCTAACAACCGTTCACCCCGTTTGCAGTTGAAAAGCAATTACCCGTCGATCAAGGTGAGGGGAAGGTGGGGCAGGGTCTGCTAGGCATGATGCCGCAATAGTTTCGCTGCGGATCCGATGCTCTTCATAATAAGAGATTTCTCCAATGCACAAGGGTATTGTCGCGGTCCAAGGTGGGAGAGGCGAGCGGCGAAAGTAGCTTGTGGCGATTTTTGCAGTAAAAAATAACATAAAGTCGAATTTAAAACATCCTCTTTTTTGAAAGTCGGTTAAAAAGTAGGTAAAAGTTATTTTGTCTTATACAGAATATTGGCTTATTATTTCAATTTGTATGTAGAGGCTGTTATTATTGTGTTACAACTTTTTGGTTTTATTTCTCAAAGATTGCTATCTTCATACGTTCAAGATAGAAGCTCGCAGCAAAATAATTCTCCATGCTTCTATAGTGGCAAATTTTATTTTGAGAAGTTAGCACCTTTATGCTTTTCAAAAAACTGTAATAAACTTCGTTATTTGGAACAAAGTGTTCTACGCACACATTGTCATATAGTCTCAGAATCGCCAACCAACCACCACGCTCATCTCTCACGCCTTGGACCAGCAGCCCGCCCTCACCCACACGTCGGCATCAACTTGACCTACTCACAACAGATTTTGCACTTAGCGCGGCTTACGTAAACCGAGTAGTTTCAGACGATCCGTAGTTAGATTATTGGCGGTCTCGAGTCTGTGATCGACAAACTGTGTACTACACAAATAGACATAGTTTTGATTCTGTATCAATTTTGCGTGTGGCTTAACGTGGGCCGCCGTAATCAAAATCAGCATAGCATTTATTTTAAGTCACTAATATTATATGAATATGAATATATTATATGAATAATTAATATGAAATATAGTTGAAATATTTTGTATACTTGTCACTGACTAAATGCACAAACCGTGCGCAGCCAAAACTAAAAAAAACAACTATCTATGATGACGCAGTGATCCAAAATAAATTTTGAGGACTTCAATAATAAGAACTTCCAACAAAAATACGGGCGAAAACGGGCAAGGACGTAAATGGACGCGGACGGACAGTGATCATTTTCACAAAAACTCGCCGTCAAAGGGGCGAAGCGCGTCGAACCCTCTAAAAAGCCCTCGTTAGTTTTTCTAGTGTGGAGGCGGCATAAATTAATAGACGGATAGGAGAGTGGGGTATATAGATATAGATTTAGTGTACCTACGGATACGGATGCTAAATAATATTATATTTAAGTTACGGATAAATAAAAAATCCGGATTAATAAAAAAAACAATTAGGTACGGATTAATATAAAAACCCGTAGCTGAAATGATTTTTAGGCAGCCTAAAAATGCTGAATTTAGGTACTAGCGCTTAATTGTGATGTAACTTACGAGTACTTACGGAAAAGAAAATCTCGAGCAAGTTTTTGGGTGTCGCTTGATATTGGAATTCTATCCGTAACTTTTATTTTGGTTACAAAGCAACTTTTTTATATCCGATGTCCGTTACCTTTGGTTACGGATACACGTAACAATCCTAGATTCGAGTCCGTATAAAATTACAAAGCCCGGGCTAGCATTGTTAGCTACGAAAACTTTACCCGCTTGATTTTGAAAACGTTTTTAACATGCTCTAGTTAGTTCTGTTTAGGGTAGTTTTAGGGTTAAATCAACTTATAATGTTATTTTTTATCTTTCATCCTCAGCTTATTTCGTTCCCATGGTTGTGACCTTATTTGCTAGGACCATCCAAACGCGTAACGCGGCGCGTTACGGTATCTTCGTGGAATTTATTCTGTATGCCATTTTGAAATTTGAGAACCGCGAGAAGGCGCGTTTTCCGCACGTTATAAACTATCAAAAGAACGTGCGTCATGCGTTTCTGTTTCCAGCACGTTATTTATTTATGTATTTATTATATTTATTTACATTTCGTTAATTAGAACGGCCTAAGCCAATAACACTAATTAGTCAATAGAAGTTCTTAAACTTTCGCGAACTGAATACATGTTAATTAGTATTTAAACGGGTCTAATTTGATTCAGGACCAAACCATTGGATCGAATTACATGACCCGAAGATCCTTTCCACTGATCGTCATTTCTATCCTAGAATTGTTCGTGAAGCGATTGAAATCAAGAAGTACGGAATTTCAATCGGGAAGATGGGTTTAGGTTGTCTGGATCATGGAATCCAGTAATTAGCAAGTGTGTACGGCGCAACTTATGTTCAAGTGGGACTTCGGATACTGTTAGTGTTGTATGTCGTGACGATTATGTTTTGCAAGATCAAACGCAGGTAGTTGGAAACAACACCTGCCGCTCCGGACGGTGATACCCGCATTCACCAGTCTTGTGACCACGGCCGATGTAACTCGGTCGAAACGTCGAGGTATGTCAAAATTATATATTTTGATATTCGTTTGTGCGCGAATTAGACCCGTTTAAATACTAATTAACTAATTAGTCAAGTCCAAGTTATGACGTCACACGACTTCTGCAAGGAGTTGCAAGTGGCATATGAAGCAAATACGGTCGATGGGTGTGTAGGTATTGTCCTCTCTTCAAATTGCAAGGGCTGAATTGATTTTGAGCAAGTTTCGTATTTAGATACTTTTAATCCCGTAAAAATACACTGCTCCTTTGTAATAATAGCGAACGCGGGTGAAACCGCGGGGCGCAGCTAGCATCTGATAATTGCTTTTCTTTCTGCAAAAGCTCGGAAGCAACATCAAATGAACTCCATTTACATAGAATAATTTTTCATTCGGGCCAAATTAATTTTTGCCCATAATAAGGGGAAACTGGGAAAAGGGCCACCACTTGTTTGCGTTAAGGGACCGGTGACGGAAGTTAATTCCTTTTTTGTTGGCCTTATCCGCTTATTCCTTTGCCGAGTCGTTATTGCTTATTGAATTTTTATGGTTTATTAAATTACTATATATACTGGTATTGTTTCTCCGGACTCGTTTTTTAATTAAGTTTGAAATTAATTGGAGTTTCAAAGGTAGACTTCAGAGCTTGTATACCTAAATGATATAGGACATAAGTATGCATTAATGCAAATATCTTGTATAATTATGATACAACGTACAAATATAAAACAACAAAGTCCGTATAGTAGGGCAAATTGCCCAATAAAAAAAATATAAATTCTCGTTTGACGTTGCATCCGTGGTGCGAAAGATATATGTTTATATTTCACATAATATGTTTATATTTCACATAATCAAACCCCATCGAGCATTCACGATGGTCGCTATGATTGCTGTACCTAGTTATTGCATGCATCGAAAAATCTATAAAATAATAATATCTAATATGGTTGTACTGTGACTGTATAAATTGAACATTTTCTTAATGGGATCAGTTGACCGATTCAAAAATTGATTAGGTCAACTGATCCCGCGGACACAGTTTGGAGCGGGCTCAGTTGACATAAGAGCCATACCTACTAATAAATAAACAAAAGTTTGTGAAGCTTTGCTTCCGACCGGTCAATTTCCAAATGCGAGGCCCCCGTTCCCATTACTATGTCGGCAAGTAAATCGACAACTCGAGCAGAATTAGATCTGACGGAAGGTAAGCATATAAGACTCTCGTCAAGAAGGAAAAAAAACATCTTAATCCGTTTCGACCCAGAAAGGTCCAGTGAGGAAAGGCACTTCTGAAAATACACTTTCCGTAAAACACTTTCTCGGAGTTCATATCCTGATAAAGTTTTTATGACTTTATCGAATTATGCAAATGATAAAAAATATATTTGGCTCGTACCTAATACTGGGGGAATTTATTACTCGGCATTTACATATTGGTATTTGTTTCCGTTTAGGTATGCTATTTGATAGAAGTCAGACAGACACAAATTGAATTACAGTAAGAACGAGTACAGAATGAGTACCGAAAGGAATGATTTCGATTCTATAACATCTCAGACTTGTGCATCGATATGTTTTACTCATTTTCAAAGAACACTGTTTTTTTGAAACTTTAACATTCTTTTTTTTGGTGGATTATGGCCTAATCCTCCTGACGGAAGTGAGGAGAGAACCATGCTCAGCAGTGGGAGAATGCGATAGATGATGATGATAAGAGGATAAAAATCTTTGAACATAATTATAGCAATATAAATATTCAAAAACTTGTAAAATTATTGACATTTCAAAGGTAAACGTTTAAAGGTAAAATAGCAATTTACGATCAGTAATATCGACTAAAGTCAATACCTATAGATTGGAAATAGATCCTATCACGAATTTCTTTGAACCGTATAATATTTATTTCTATGTTTGCGATGCAAAGCATATTGGATTGAACGAAGTAAATATTATTGAGGTCGGTTTCAATAAACAAGGGCACGACAAGATGAAGAGTTTTATTTGCGTTGGATAAATAAAAATAGAGCTAACGAGGTATTATTTATATCTTCCAGCTTTTTGTGTTTAACGGAACATTGCTGCATATCTGTTTCAAAAAGTAATACATAGTTTACTGATACTGATACATAGATACTGTTTGAAACTGATATGCACTTGCATCGACTAAGTCCATTAGTCCGAAATTGTGAGGTCGCATGTTGGCAATTCGATGTACGAGCGTTGATCGAGCACAAACGTCACAACCATGCGGTCACAGACACTTGAGTCGAGTTGCTTGCGGTTGCGTAGATTACATTGAACGTGACGTTTGGCTAACATAATAACTGATGATCGCGAGCAAAACCGATGGATACAGCTATTATGTATAATTAGACGAGCGTCGTTGTGTCATTTGTCGTTTGACGTGGAGTTGCTAACGTTTGCGTTGGACGTGACGTTACAGTAGTGACTTACCAACAATGGTAGCCAATATGATGATCGCGAGCACAACCGACGTTACAGCCATGAGGACGAGCGACGAGGCGTTACTTGACGTGGTGTTGCTCGCGGTTGCGTTGAACGTGACGTTGCAGCCCCACGACACCGCGTCCACCCACGAACAGTTGTTGTCGAACCACTCGGACGTCGGTGGATATGTGACGTCATCTGAAAAAAGTGCCATATCAACATATGTGTCCGCTGAAAAGAAATGACCTAATTTCTTGTTAAAAAGAAATGTTTCCAGTTCGATTGACAACAGAACTACTCGTAGGCTGGGTCGGTTTAATTATGTTTATTGGCTACAGCTGTGTCCCGCACTTTCCTAGTTTTGCATAGCTATATAAGACCCCTTTTTAGGGGTGGACTTTTGATCAAAAGTATCCCATTAAACAGCCTTCAATGTTATTATTTTCGTACACAATTTCATGAAAATCAGTTCACTCGTTTTGGCACGATTGAGTTACAAACAAACATCAAGTTTCACATTTGTTGTTGGATTCTATGTTTCAGTATCATAAATTACTGCCATGACCCATCGGGGTTCAGTCAGTATTGAATAAATAAAACTCGCCTTCTGTTCTTGCTCACGTATTACTTCGCAAAAAAGGCACGTACTGAATAATAAAGCAACGGTTTTCGGATCAACAAATCCGGAAGCTGACATCTCAGGGAAATTATTCCGTGACAATTGCCCGTAATAATGAATAGTAAACAAACTGGAAAAAGAACCGACAGAAGCGAAAAGTCACGCAGCACACGGTCGAATACCGAGAGATTTTCCATACAAATTGCTACTACACACGTATACGAAACGTATTCTGTACGAAGTGTGAACTTGAAACTCGCGAACTTTCGAACTGATATACATCGAAAGCCCGCACTTTTGATATAAGGTAAGTACATCGGGACTTCATACTTCGAACTAGATAAATATAACCGCCGTGAATGGGTGCTCAGTCTCATTACAAACATCATTAACATTACCCGCGATAGCGGATCAAAAAGGCAGCGTTTAAAATGTTACTTCCAGTCAGTCATCAGTTGTCTAGTGTAAAGTAAAGTGGTAGTTGAAGTGGTGGATAATTTCTTTACTGAAACGTTCAAGTTAAGTCGCACTATATCACCCGACCAATATAATATACTAAGGTATATTCGTACCACCCTTGTTGTAAAAATAAACAGATGTTCTTTGCTCTGAACCCGTATGAACCCAAACAATGTAAGGAGTATATCCGCTGATTCCAAACTTTTTCTGAATATACAATAGTGTAGTGCCATGGTTTTTCCGAACCTGGCCGAAGCCGTAACTTCGGGTGTCGGTTCGGATTTCCATTTCAGCCAAAATTTAAACTAATCTATTTACGATTTATTATTATGAAGAACAGGCGAACCGAACTCGTTTTTGTAAATGGAAACATGAACGCTGAAAATTACTTTGAGGATATTCTCAGACCTTATGTCCATCCATTTGCACAAACCTTTGGCTCCGATTTTACGTTAATGCATGACAATGCGCGTCCACATACAGCTCGGCGAACCAGTGAATACTTGGCAACGGAGAACATCCGGGTATTGCCCTGGCCTGCAGAATCGCCAGACCCATCGAGCACGCATGGGCCATGCTCCGGAGACGTGTTTTGAAGGACTTGGACGGAGTGACAACAACCCAACAGCTGAAGGATTTGCTACAATTCCATTGGGAGCAAATAACGCAAGATGACATAAACAGTCTCATTAATTCAATGAAGAATCGTTGAATAAATTGTCCTATTCTTTCACAATAAATTCATTTTCTTTAGAAATTTCATTTTGTAATAATTTTAAAAATAAAATACAACGTTATAATGTGAAGAACCATCCTAAAATTTAAATTAGTACATGTTGCTTAGACTTTTTAAATGTGTGTAGTTTCATAATATCACATACCTTTATAATGTGTGTTATCGAGTAACTCAATGTTATCGTAATAGCTTGTGGGCGCCCTATTGTTTGGACGTTAGTTTTGTGTGTTGTAGTTACAAGAAGCAATTATTATTTGTTACTATTATTTGTTACAAAATACTATTATTACAAATTTATAGAAATATTTTATCGTTACAGTGTCCAGCGGAACATTTAACCCAGCCGAAGCGAATCTAAGGTGGGCCGAATATTTTTCACCTTGCTTTTTCACCAAATTGTTGATTTTCGGCTGCCGAAACCGAATCCACAACTAAGCCTTCGGCTGGGCACCCCTAGCAGTGCAAGCAGTTCGCCTCATGCCTCTAACTTTCTTTGAATATATCATTGGAAAAGTTCCGGTCGACTTGTGTGAAATTCGACGGAACATTTCCAACTTACAAGAACGGGGAAGTACAAGTTCGGCGAAGAACTCCGAATTTAGTTCTACAAATATTGACTCGTTCGAAATTGGAGTGAACTAGAATGCTTGAAATTTTTTAAAGAACGCAAACAAATATTTATTGGGCTCAAAGTTTTCCCTGTCATTGAGGAATGCACCTTGACAAACTGAAAAAAAGTATTTTATTTAATCGAAGTTACTATTTCTGCTAAATTGGAATACCTATTCCAATTGTTGTTAACAAAACAGCTGACCCATCAGGTTGGATAGAGACGGAAGGCACTGTGGAACTTCTCAGTAACGAATGATTAATGTCATTTGGGCTTATTTTGATCCAACTTTTAACGATATCGAACTTGTTTCACAACTTTCTTGAGTTAAAGTAACAAGGCTAGCTATATTTAAAAATGGCTGGGTAAAAATTGCTCACCAATAGGATGATCCATTATTTTCGAGTGCTATGTAATACAGATTTGTGTTGGAAAACAGAAATAACACGGGGTCTAGCTAGTATAGAAAGAGTGTCTGCGTGCGGTTTGGGACTAAGCTTACGCACACTAAGGTTGTGCTCTCCTATAAACGCCATCAGCCTCTTACAGCGACACGCCGAAAGCCACGTCACGATACTTACCCCCGGTTTCTAGAACGTTTGTTGGCTTTAACAGTAGATTATAACTATCGTTGCCTCTATCTGACTATAAGCAAATGACAAGGATGGCAATAGAATTAATCTGTTGTCAAAGTTGACTGACGTTTCAGAAACTGGGGGTTACTATAGAAATGTACTGTTATGATCTCTTTCACATGCTGACGCCGGCGAACATGACGTCTATAGTACATACTGACGCGGCGTAACCGCCCGATGGCGTTTATAGGAGACAATAACGTCAAGCAATGTGCATAATGAACGTTCCACCAACCACAAAAATGCTCTTCACGCAAACAAATCTCTACCCAGTTTTAAACAGCAAAATTGGGATCAAGGCCACTCGTCTCTAAGCCTTAATAGGACGTGTTTGAAATATGAAATGGGGTGAAAAATTGACAACCTTCCCCCATTGGTAGGATGTCTCGACTCGGCATGCTCGTCACGTTCGGTGCCGCCAAAACTTACCGAAGCTTGTGTTGGTCGTATAGATTTCCTACGTTAACACGCTTGCCCTTCCAGAAAATAAACACAGATTGTATTAATTAATTATCTTGATTAGTCTTCTGAGTGTTTGTAATTCAATAGGTATTTGAATAGGACATCTATAAATAGATACTGTAGAAGTCTAGTTGAATCGCAATCAATCTCAAGACTCAGTGACATGCTTTACTGAAACTTCCTGGCACTTTAGAACGTATACATTAAATTATATGTAGGTTGTGTTTATATCATTTACCGATATTGCGAAAACCTTTTTTATTTTAGTAAAACGAACTATGACCTGAAGAGGCTTATGCCTAGCAGTGAGCTGATGTGGGCTGATATAGATAGGAGAAAAAGAAATATGGAAACTAGTTCTATAGGCAAGGATTTACTGCTGAAACACTCCTACGTACATATTGGTAACAATCTTTGCCGGTCTGTTCGTTTATCTATCTGTCTGCCTTCTTGATTGCTAGCTCACAAGACATAGAAGTACTATAGCCACCTATACACAGTTTCACGCGGTGTCTACTGAAGCAATGATTCGTTTGAAACGCGGCAGTTCTGAATAAATCTGCATTTGTAGATCAAAGTGGCATGATTCCGGTTGACTCTTGGCTCGTAGTTGGTTCTCAACGGTCCGCTATTGCCAATTGAGTTGTAACAGCCTCTTGTTTGCCTTGTTACGGATGCGACAGTTTATTTATAGTTTGAATTATCCAACTTTTGACTCGGAAATGGAATGTTGTTGGAATTCAGACTTATTTGCTTGTGGGAAATTGGCAGTGCAAAGGGCTCTGACGTGGCTTAATAATAATTTTTATATATGCCCTCTGGGGAATTGAACAGTTTAATGCCAGCAAGCGGTCCCGTCTTTCCTATGGGCGTTGCTTGTCTTTTGTGTTCATATATAATTACTATCTAGTCAAACTACGCCGACGGCTTTTAAACATCAAAATTGCTGCAACTTAAGTACTGGGAGTTAAATGTTGAACATTATTTTTAATGTCACCAGGATATCACAAATTCAATTCAATGTAGGCTTTTATTTGTTGGTTGCCGCTGGCTCGCACCCAAAAACCTTGCTAATTACCTTTGATTATGACGGATCTCTAAATGTACCCCAAATGCCAAATACATTGGCATATGACACGACTAGTTTAAAAACGATCGGCGATTTAACACCATATTTCAGAGCATTTTAATTTAAATACCTTAGAACAATAAAGCAGAGCAGGAAAGTTCCATGCGTAGTTTCACTCAAAAGTGAATCCACTTTTTTATCAACGTGTGCGTGAGTGCCGTGTCATTATCTTTGACAAAACACACACAAGGGCAACGAAAATATAGAACACTTGTTGGTATGTAGTCCAAAAGCAGAGAGAATTAATAAATATTTACCGCAATTGATTTCGAGCAATAGCTAGATAATAGATAATAGAACTAGGCCCAAAAAGTCACAGTAAAAATGGCTACACGGCGCTAGAGGGCACTTGAGGCACTTGATTTCTATGTGTTATTATTCTAAGTTAAATACTTCAACATCATATACCTAATGTCATTATCAGTCATTTTTCGGCGAAGTAAAACATCGAAACCCACTAAGAATTACTTCACAAAATCAAAATTCACAGAAACGAAATCTAGAAAATAAAGGCATAATTCATATAATTTCTAAGTGCCATTCTCACGTTCCAAAGCTTTTATCAGACCACTAGTTACTGCCCGCGACTTCTTTTCTATCACGGAATTTTTTAAACAGATAGGTATGGGAAGCTTTCTTTTCCACCGCAGACTTGTGATCTATACCGTCGCACCGCCTACGATGTTTAACCATAACTCTGCTTTTTCTTATTAGATTTAAATATCATGTACGCCAGATTCTAAGCCACATTTTAAGCTACTCAACATTGAAAAACTAATTATAATCCATTCAATAGTTCTTACGTGATACAAAATCAAACAGACAGACACTATCTATTAAAGTTATATTCTTGTTCAAAGCCTATTTCAAGTCTATATTTAATTCCATGTATATGTATATTACAAATACTACTTCGTGAAAGCGTGCTAGCATTATTTCTTAATTGAATGGACAGAGAGTAATTAAAAGGCGACGGTGGCGCCACTGGGTGGTTATTATTTCCGAAAGCAAATAAAATAATAAGTTCCCAGGCCCGTGTTTTTATTCGTAATGTGGACTCTGGAAATTCTATTTGCGTTTCAGTTTGCACGTAATTGGAATTAGAACGAGAAAAGGTCCCTAGAGTTTAATGCATTGGATTAAGGTTTCTTTTGTGTCGTTCTTAGAATGAGGTGAAGTTTGTTTGCTGTCGTTGTTAGAAATTTAAAAGGGCAAGGAGGTCTGCAAACGTCACGAATTTCATTTATTTTCAATTTCAATACTAAAAAACAGAATAATTTATATATTTAAGGGGAATACCATACCACAAGCGTGAATTTTATTTTCGTTTTTATAGAACCCTTCGATCGCGAGTCCGACTTGAACTTAGCCGGGCTTTTACTGTTCTATTTGATTGTTATGTTTGGTTGTAAGCATAGAAATAGTGACCAACTGCTTTCAACGATCCAGCGGTATCAACATATTGAGAAACAAATTAAAACAATATCCGCCCGTCGAGACAATTACTGGTTACACCCAAAATCTTCTTAACTTTTATACTTATCGGCTTATTCATAACCCTACCGCACACTCAGCCGGAATTACCCTCCCCGGATAGCGCGTGACTCGCTTTCTAATAAGAAAAACCCTTTCACGGGATACTTTCTAAAGCTAAAAACTTCATCAAGCCTCTAAAGCGAGAACGTCTGGGAACTAAAAGCAACTGGCCACTCGCAATTTCGCGGCAAAAAATCGTGAATAATGCAAAACATTTATCAACTTCAAAAAGTTAATTTACCACTAAACCGCTTCCAACCGGTTCAAATGAAACGAACACTTTCAGGAGTTTTTCCGGAATCTTGGAGTTTTCAAAGATTTAGGGGCAATGTTTCGGAAAACTGAATGAAGCGGGACAATAATAGAAGCTATTTATATAAAATGGTGGGGGAAAAAATAACCAGTACAGTAAATTATTGTAGACTTGTATGTATGTACCATGAAACAGCCAGGTGTATAAAATAGGAGAAAAACTCATTTAGTTTTTGTTTAATGTTTTAGTGACCATGTAAACTTTGACACCATTTACCCATTACGCCTTGTAAATAGGTATATTTTTGCAATTAGAACTATTTGCCGTTACAACTCCAAATATTATAATCTATTTGTGTACCAAATATAATTAAAATTACTCCAACCATTTTGGCGTATTTGAGTAACAAACAATGCTTGTCGTCAGATTATTTCATTTATTATCATATAAAGTAGAACATAAATAACTTACAGACTAAATAAATATAATCGAAGTAGTGAACACTGTCTACACCACACGAGAGATATATTTTGAATGAACCTCGATAACTTTACAATACTTTGATCCAAGATGTCAACCCATTTCAACCGGGCAGTGATTAATGTCTAGCCACGATCAAAGCATCTAACTATGACCAAGTCTTAGAATAATAACGCAGAGAAGGATAGTTCCATGCGTAGTTCCACTCAAAAGTGAAGCCACTTTTTTATCAATGTGTGCGTGAGTGCCGTGTCATTATATTTTCCGAAACGCACACAAGCGCAATGCAAATGGAAAATTAATAAATGTTAACCATAAAAGCTTTGATTTTGGACAATAGCTAGTCAAAGTCCGAACTAGGCCCAAAAAGTCTCAGTAAAAATGGCTACACAGCGCTAGCGAGTACTTGGTTTCTATGTGTTATTCTTCTAAGGACCAAGTTAGGTGTACTCTCGAACAGTATCATTCACTTCTGAGAATCCCGCATCACTATGCGTACCGCCAAAGAGTGGAACTTTTTGCCCGAATCTGTTTCCCTATAGCTGTAACCTGGGAGCCTTTAAGTCACGAGTGAAACGGTTAGTTCTAGCTAAGCGTGCACCATAGTAGACCGCATCATCACTTTACATCAGGTGAGTTGGTTAAACGCATTGATAAAATTGAAAAAATGATGGAAAATTGATAGCATTGATTGTGAGACCACGGCTAAACTGAATCTAAAGTACAATCTGTGGACTGACTGCAAAAAGCGTGATGACAGAGAATTAAAATATAAAGTGGTATATTTAAATACTGTTAGCAGCATAATATAGGTACTTACTGGTGGTGTCATTAGCCCCGGTGAGGGGCAGTGAGGCGTTCATGGTACTGTCGCCCGTCCTCCTGAAACAATGCAAATTGTGCATAAGAACACATTAAAGAAATAAAATCTTAACATATATAAATTACGCGTCACGTTGTTTGTCCGCGATGGACTCCTAAACTACTTAAGCGATTTTAATCAAATTTGCACACCGTGTGCAGTTTGATCTAACTTGAAAGATAGGATAGCTTACATCTCAATTAATAGTGGCAATAACAAAAACCTTAGCCACAGCAACGTGTGGCCGTGTCTGTTAGAAAATTTAAAAAATAAATAATCACAGAACACTAACCCATAATATAAATGCGAAAATGTATCTGTGTTGGTTCCCTCTGCATGTCGCTACGGCTCAGTGGATTTTAGTGTAATTAGATGCAACAAGTAGATACTTTAGGGCTTGAAATAATACGTGATACAAAAGGGGGTAAAATTCAATAAGTAGTACGTTAAACTTCTACAAATTAACTTTCGAATTTACCTCGGCAAATGTTTAAACTAAACCACAGAATACTTAAATACCCTAGACTTAACTTTAAACCTCAAATAGTTATTTTAAGTGAGGAGTTTTATTCTACCGTAGCCGCTTTAAAGTATAAAACACTACACAATTGTTGTTGAAGCATAAACCGGCGTTTTCAAGGGAGCAATTACATTTAAAATGCTGTGTTGACTCGTAATTCGGTTAGAGAACCCTCCACGGCAGAGTTGCCATGATGTAAAATGGCGGCGAGATGTGACGTAATTTTATTTATTAAGTTTAGTTTTAACGGCTTTGTATGGAATGAGAAAAGGTTTAGCTGCTATGGGTAATTAATTATGAAGGATTATTTTTAATGTTTCGTGTCTTTTTATGGTATCTTTTTATCTTTATTCACCTACTTTCTAGAGTTCCTTTACCGGAACAGACTACACATTTGTAAAAAATCTTACAAATTTAAAATACCTTTTAATTACATAATAATATATTCGAGTAAGTTTAATCTCATGTCTGGTCAGGTATTTTATCAGACAATAATTATTAGTTTTTTGTAAGTAAGTACGAGTATAAGTGATGTAGGAGGTAATTAGGCATTAGAGGTAATTAATATTCTAATGCCTGGTCTAATGAACGATTCTACTTAAGGAAGCGTCATGCTCTTGTTAGATGTTTAACCGCAAAAATGTGTCGTACCGAAATCGCAGTAGTTTCTGAAAACCGGTGCCAATTCGAAAACTGAAATAGACCATTTAGGTAGATATATGTCTATGTTGTTCGTTACTTTATTTCCATTTTATTCCTGTTTCTTTTTTCACTTTTCGATTCCTATTCATTCGAACATCACACCCGCAACACCCTAGTTACAAACTGCGCGCCTATCGAGTTTCACAGTTTTGCGGAAACCTCTACAATGGTATTGTGCATAGGAAACCCTCGGGTATTGAATGGGAGAGAGTTTTTGAATATCTTCATGACCTAGAAACCGTGGTAACTGTTCGAGCAGCGAGTAGTAAGTGTAGGTAGGTGTTTTATGACTACGCAGAGCTGGTCGAAACGACTTTACCTTTGACCATATCGTGGTATGATTGAGATCAAAGGCAAAAAATCGGCTTAGTGCGAATCGCTCAATTTCCGTACAATTAACTATATAAATAAGCAAAAATGGGTTGTATGGGAGCCCACTTAAATATTTATTTTATTCTTTAGTAGGTATTTGTTGTTATAGCGGGAAGAGAAATACATCATCTGTGAAAATTTCAACTGTCTAACTATCACGGTCCATGAGATACAGCCTAGTCACAGACGTAGAGACAGAGAAGTCTTAGTAATACAGTCCCGTTTTACCCGTTGCGTACGGAACCCTAAAAAGCGTACATCATACAACGGTATCAGCAACAAAGTAGACGGAGTATTTAATTAATAGCAAACTCCTTCGCCATAATTTCAACCCTCAACCTAAAGAGGAAAGTCAAGACGCCCGTTAGCGTCATAAAAACTGACAAAGTATCAGTCTGGAGCTTAACGGCGAACTTTCTTGCACTTTTAAGTTTATGAAGGAAGAAGTGGCAAAGAGTTAATTTAATACTCGAGCTATGAAACTGTCTCCGTTGTCACTTCAGAGCGGAAGCATTTGTTTTGTATGCGTACATCGAACTCCCGTACTTTCGATAAAGTCAAAGTCAAAGACAAATCATTTATTGTACTCGTAAATAGGCAATAAAATCGCACTTTTACAAGTTAAACATTTCAATCTAATAAACAAATTAATAAAACATAAAAGAAAAAAAACTATAATTAATTGGGTATGGTTTGAGTTTGAAAAAGGATGTTTCCCTTTCAAGCACTACGATACGTTCGTTCTCACTAGCACGACGCGTTTGGTCGATCGTCGAAATAGTGAGAAAAAAAATCTATAGTTCGATCGTCAAGATATAGCATACATCGAGCTCGTATCCTTTCGAGCTAGCGCGCATTGGACTCCTGTACTTTCGATAGAACACATCGCAATTTCCTTTTAACTACAGAAATACAGTCATACAATGGACCTAACCACAGATTTATACGGACCTATTGGTCCACCGTCACCCCGCGTCACCAGTTGCCACTACCTAGACCACGGCTAAAAAATCAAAGTTCAGCGCTAAACAACGAATCGAGGGTTAAACCTCTACCATTTGACACCTCTTATAGTTACGGGTGGAAGTTGTTTTCATGCCTGTTTCTTTCTATCCGTTCCTGAGATCTCAGTCTTTTGAATTAATTGAATGAACTCCCTACAAATGAAGACGGAGTAAGTAATTGGATTTTCTTAGTTTTACTTAATGAATATGTAAAAGAACCTTTTTAGAAGCTTCAGTGCTATCTATTATAAGGGAAAATTAGAGGCTTTCAGCCAGGCTGACCTTCTTTGATCTGATTAAGCTTTTAATTAGAGAGGGCTGCTTGAATTGATAACAACAGGAAGTAAACTCGCTTTAGCGCATTGGTTTGTTGTTTATGATTTAGTTATGAGGTACTTAATTTTATTTATTTTTTAATTGAAGAACATCAAATTCAAAGGAAACATCTGTAAATGTCGTCAAAAACATGTAAAAATGTCAAGATTGTTGCACTTTGGTTATCTAACTTCTTATTCGTATTTTTTGTCCTACTTTGTTGTGTAATGGTGTGTGTTGTTGCAAATTTGTTTTTCTTTCTTTTTTTTATGAGCGTAGATTCGATTTAGCAGTGGTTGAGCCCTGGTAAGAGTGGTAAGAAGTGCTTGGTTCTAACCATAGATCAAATATTATGTTCTAATGACAGACATCACGAACAGTTAGTTGCTTTAAAACCTCGAAAAATAGCTTTTCAACTAAAAATCTTATGCTCCAACGATTATTGGTAACCAAATCTGTCAATCCGCCTAGAAGAAGAAAGTCGTCATTCAGTACAGATTTACAAGGTAACTTCGTCTCTAGGCTTAGCGCCAATTCGCAGCCCGCCGGGGATTGCCGATAAAAGCTATTTACGCTATGATTTATTGGTGGCACAGTGGTGGTGAAAAGCGGCTTTGAAGTAAAGTTAGTGGGAGTAAAAAGTGGAATAGGCGTAGTCAAACGTTCATTGGCGTAGTTTGACTAATTGGCTAGTTAGGCAACGGCCCGAGCAGCATACACTTGGGTGGGTAACCCTATAGTGGTTACCCATTTGCGCTTCCGCGCTTCGGAGGCACGTGAACCGTCAGTCGTTGTTCACGATCGATAGCATTAAGCCATGTCAACGTGAGCCGTCGGTCCCAGTTGTTAACGATAGCAGTCATTAAGCCGCGTCAGAGGACCAGCCTGACAAACTCTGATACCACTTTATTTTCTAGCATGTTTAAGGGATTGTTTGAAGTAACATGATTTATGATGAATATAATTCATAATCTTTAGTGGTAGTTTTTTTATAAACTTACCAAGTAAGTGATAAGAAAAAGTTTGTGTATGTGTGTTGGAGTCTTAAGTTCACATTTAATTTTGTGTTGTTATGCATACGATGTGTCATAAAACCGTTACTTAAAAAAGTATCATAAGTGCATTAAAAGTTGCACAGCTTCTGAATTCGCTATAATGCTGGTTCACTAATGATTGACCAAAATACTTATTACAAAATATTACATTACAACCAACGTTTCGTATACAATTCATTTCTGAAACATGTTATTTCACAAATGATTCATTTTACAAACAACGTTTCGAATACAGCTCTATTCAAAAACCTCTTATATCAGCAATGTTTTGTTTCGCAAACAATCACGTTACAAAAATCTATTTTACAAACGCTTCTCCTGTAAAATCAAACGCATAAAAATAAAGAAAATCATTATAATCAAAATAAAATCGTTAATAATTAGTTTGAGCGTTGTTTTGTCGCAGTTCAAACCTAACCTAATCTAAAATTGGAGCCACAATATTTATGAAATAATCTTAATATATATAAATCTCGTGTCACAATGTTTGTCCTCAATGGACTCCTAAACTACTTGACCGATTTTAATCAAATTTGCACAGCGCGTGCAGTTTGATCTAACTTGAAAGATAGGGTAGCTTACATCTCAATTTATAGTCGCAATAACAAAAACCTTAGCCACAGCAACGCGTGGCCGTGTCTGCTAGTATAAATATAAAATGAACCGTTTGTTAGATGTCACGTTGTAAAATGTAAATTTGTCGAATCATCACTTCAATAGATGATCCATTTCCTAAATCTTAGTTTGTAAAATAATGACTTTACAATTCATATTTTTGGTAAATGTTGGTTATAAAGCGAACATTTATAAATTAAAAGTTGGTAAAATGGCAGGATACCTATTATGCTACTATAGATACAGCCAGATTGCATAGAACCGTTTGAAACCTTCAAATATAGAAGTTGGAGTCACAAATGTGAGTGTCTCCCTGTCGAGTGCCTGGAATTCAGTGGTACGCCTTTGTAACGAACGGAAGAGTGTGGTTTCCGGTGAGCGGGCTGATACTGGTTGTTTGTGTGGCGTGAACAATTCCGAGTTTCGAGTGACTTTGGCAATTCTGGTACTGGAAAAAACGTAAAAAGTGAAGTACATTAGTTTACGCTCGTATTCACGTCGCCTGTATTGATGCTGAAATATCGCAGACTCAGAACAAATAGTTGGTAATTTATTTATTTTTTATTGTCCCACTACTGGGCAAAGATCTCCCCGATCTCCTTCCAAGCTTCGCGGTTGTTCGTCAAGCCACACCCACTCTATGAAGAAAACCAGCTCTTTTCCTTTTCATCCTTTCTTTTTTTATTGTAAGACATTCTAACTCTATTGTAGATCTCACGTTTCCAATGACAAGTACCAATTTAAATTAAACTGAAAATAACGAACGCCTGGAAAATTCAGACGCAGTCGCAGTATATGCTTAATCCTTATATAAACAGTCACCTACATACAAAGGTGAGAAGATCCCTTTCGGGTGGTGTCGATATAGTTACAATGTAGTTACCACTAGTTATAGTAAGAGTTACTAGTATATATCACGACACCCCGAGATAATCAGTTACAATATGAGGTGCTGATGATTTGGGAGTTACAGGTCGAATGAAAGAGTCGGATCCGTGCAACTTCTTTATTTGTAATTTGACCTACTTATATACAAAAATATCTTACGAGCTTAGCTATCACGTATCCTTACTGAAGGGAGAGGTGCTCATACGCATGGCCGCCGCTCACCGTCGCTGCGATTGTACCTACCTAATCTGTGGCACGGAGTACAGAGCTATCACGGATCCTTACCGTATGGAGAGCCACAGAGCCCTAACGTGGTGTAGCAATATGCACCTTAATAGTATGACGGTAAGTGGCTAAGTTTCCTGACTCGCTAATCTATGTACTATTTACGTGTCTCTCACAAAAATATTAATTATAATCTAATTCCTAGTTCCTATCTTAAGCTAATTGGGATAAATAATAAACGCTAAAAATAACTATTTATTCTATACACAAACTTATCAATAAACAAATCTACTATCTATATTATACATCTACGTATGTGGTACGTCACCACATCCCCGACTGTACATACATAGTCATATCCTATACATACACAAAGTACCATAGATAATGGTGCCAGCAGTCATGGTGATAAATTGCCGAGGAAAAATATAAATATCAATTTTCCGAAATGGATCGGCTGACACCTATCCGTACCGATTTGCCGACATTTGATGTCACGTGGGACGATTTACCGAATGTGTTCTAATGACATTACGCATGAAAAATGACGTGTAATAAGCATTCGGTGTGTTATTAATCGTGTTTTTGTATCTATACTAATATTATAAAGAGGAAAACTTTGTTTGTTTGGTTGTAATGAATAGGCTCCGAAACTACTGAACCGATTTGAAAAATTATTTCACTGTTAGGAGGCTATGATATCTCCGGTACACATAGGCTACCTTTTATCCCGTAAAAATTAATGGTTCCCGCGGGGTTAACGCGGGTGAAACCGTGAGGTGCTTCTAGTGCTGGATAAAGGCACCGATATACTTTATTGGTTGATTTTTGGTATTCCGACGCCCATTGGGGCTCAAACGGAACAGATTCTTGAGGCAATATTGTTTGTTTGTCCGTCAGTCACGAGCTCAAAGTGGACAGATAACTGTTTATTGAGATATCATAATTGTAAATCTGTTGAATTCTGAGTGGAAAGGATCGCACGGTCCGTGGATAGGACTGACTGTTAACGGTTCTAACGGATTGCGTGATCCATCATTACAAACCCATTTTCCATATGCCGAAAAGGAATATCGATTATCATTTATATTTCAAGGGATGAAAGTATCTAGGATCCACCTACTGATAATTTAAAAACGTATCATACTCGTAATCCGTTGAACTGTAATAGAGCGATTTTTAGGTGCCTTCAAGTAATAAAATATATTGAGAACGTGACACTTTCGTTACCATGCTACTCCCATTTTTGTTCGTATATGTATCCTCTATCCATATATATAATTATTATAACTACATTGAAAACATAAATTATAAATACCATCATAATTACAGCTTACAGTGTCATCCCGCTAAAATTGACGGTCTCGGTTTGAAATACCAGCTTTTTTTGTTATGCCATATACGCAATAGTTAGACAATCTCCAAATCATTACAGACCTTTACCCTTTCGATACCCAGGTACATATCTATATCCTTTTATATAATCACTTATGAAATACCTAGTTAGAACAACCATGATTCATTTTTAACTATCATAATTATCACCTCATGTAAGAGACTGCTTAAGTATTCGCCTCATTTGCTAGAATTTTTCACACGAATTTTCACGAAAAGTGATTTTCAGGCAGATGGCGTTGAATAAGGCTTTTTTACATCGCCGAGAATTTGGACCTCTGTGCGATAGGCAGGCGTTGCGTAACTTGATGGCTGGAGACAGGGATGGACTTAGGTGCTAGAGAGAGGGGCACGGAAGCTTTGCTTTTTTGTTGAAGTATTACCTTTTTACTGGTATTTAATTTTATTATTACTGGTGTACAACAACGCATTTTCAATTTTATTATAATAAAATTAAGCATTTTGTTATTACGTGTCCTGTAAAATGAGGTTTATTAAAAAATAATTCAACAATCTACAACCGATGATGCCTAAGATATTTTATGATTCTCTAAGTTTTTGGTAATATATCTAGTAACATTTACAGAATCTACAATACTTTGCAAGTGTTCATTTGTTTATACCCAGACATAATAACTTATACTATTGTGTTATTGAACAAACGATGAATACGATTTTGTTATATAATGACAGTCATAAATTTACTGCGAGGGATGTCAGTCTACATGTTGAACATAAAATAAAACTCTCCAAAAGTTGTAACACTTTGTAGACATTAATATGACGATTTGCTCCTTTTTCCTTAAATTTACTTCTAGATACATCCCTGGATAAAAATCAAGTTTCATGGACCCCTGGGCATATTTAGATCGAACCATGATTGGAATTAGTTTTAGGAAAAACTGATCGTTATATTTACAGATAAAATATATAAAGCTTGTTTTTTTATGCGAATAAAATAGATCGGATATTTTATGTCGAACACTATCAATAAAATTCGCAGTATGTAATTGAAACGCAGCCATGTTATTTTAGGAAAAGAGAACTAATAATATAAAAAAAATATGGCCCCTTAGTATTTATGTACTGCGTGGAACAATCAAAACTATTGTGCCTTGTATATCCAACACTATAATAGTTGGCTTTGCGGTTTCACGCTCATAATTTCCGTTTTCTCTATTCATGGGAACTCCAGTAGATATTTAGAAATAACCTGACACCATATTAGATAAATAATTTTCAAAATTTGATCAGTGGTTCGAGAAATTACCTCGTACAATCTCACAAACTTTTTAGTGCATGTAGAAGTGTAGACACACATTTCATGTAAAAAATGTAGCAAAGACTCATAACTTTGTCAGTCTTTAAAATTATGTAATCTTATAAATAGAGCTATCTATTTATAAGATTTCATATTTTTTAAGACTCTACAATCTTTACCTCTTTATTTAGTGGGGCTTAACTGAAGTAACCTTGGAGTCAGCTCTCTTACTAAGTTGTTTGTCCCGCGCTACACATTACTCACTTTGCAAACAAGGCGCTTACCTCACCTTCCTTCCGAGTACATAATTTTAACCACGTCAACCGGCTATATAACTTAAACGGCTTCGCCGTTAACACGGTTAACACTTAAATCATTAATTAACTACGAGTTTATAGGTTGACATCATAAGATTGTATTATGTGTACGCTATAATTTGGGTGTTAAAACTTTTATATCAGATTGCTAAAGAAAAATTAAAAACCAGTTTACTAAACTAAAACTCCATTTCTGGTGGTGAAGCGTGAAGTTGTGGAATCCATTCTCGGATAGGGGAAATATTTTTGTTGACTTCAAGTATTTAATTTTTTTCTTTCATGAAACGTATCAAGTCAATAAAGAAACTCAGTTGGCGTCATGCAACTTCTTCAAGGGCTAGTTAATAGTAATGTTATACCCTCATACCCTCATAACGTTATAACCCGTTTAATAGTAACGTTAACTGCGGATTATTAGGTTAAGCACAAGCGACGTCAGACACCTTCGTAACTTCAAAGCTTATGACGATAACACCAATACCTTTCACGTCACGTATAATCATATAGTAAGCGACACGGGAACGATTCCAGGCGTCGCGCGAGGCCGGCGTAGCCTACTTTGCGCGTAATCGTTAGGGATATGTCTTTTATTAGAGTAGTAAAAAGTACAAAGGAAGAGAGTTGATGAATATCTTAAAATTGTTGTAAATGAAAATATTGAATTGTTGAACAAGATGTATAAAATTGGATGAAGATATGTAAAGGAACAGAGCAAAGTCAAACCCAAGTAAACTAGCGCAAAGTCTCACTAATTCATCTTATCAATGTTATCAAAGGCCGAAACCAACTAATCAATTAAGGTTTCGCCAATATCTCTAACTGCTAACCGAACTTACAAGTTTACCTACTAGAATTTCGTTACTAATATGGGTGACCAACGCGATAAGGTAGATCGCTGCAACCGCTTACAAGTTTATTAGAATTTCGTTAATAAGTCATAAGGGTGACCAACGCGATAAGGTTGATCGCTGCCACCTCTTACAAGTTTACTAGAATTTCGTTACTAAAACATATAGGTGACCAACGCGATATCGATAAGGCTGGTTTAAACGACATCGCTGCTGAAGGGCTGAAGGGCTATCTCTTGATAAATATAACAATGTATATTAAGATGATGATATTATACAAGATAACAAATGAAAACTTGTACATTTTTTAGAACATAATCGCCACCATTCTTACTTTTACCACAGGCTACAATGTTTTTAGTTATAGCTCCTTTAATATTTCATATTTGCTACAATGTTGAATGTTGAATTATGACTGTCACATCGTGTATCAAACACTTTATTACACAATTACTGGCGGTGTATTGGCGCAGAATACGCGTCTTCCAACATTACGCCGCTCAGAATTAGTAGCACAGTAAACGAGTAGCCGTAGGGAAACTTCGTACAAACTGCTATATTTTCAAAGTAGGCCGTTTATGAGCACAACACAAGCGTACGCACATTTATCATCATTGTCCAAAGAAAAGTTTTTGAAGTAAAACTTCTTTAGGCGCGACTAGGGAGTAACTCAGATTTTTTTCTGACGGAAGTAACGCTTACTATAGTCTGTGTAGTTTCCGCTATTTAAAAAAGGTTACATTGTCATGTCAATCGTTCCGCTTAATTAAATTGACATGTCAATGTAACCTTTTTAAAATAGTGGAAACAACACAGAAGTTTTACTTCAATCGCGCATAAAGGTTACACTCACACACTTTTTTTTTTTACTTTTGCCTTCGCATAAAATAGTGTAACGCTTAGGCAGTTTCAAATTTTTTTTTAGGAAATAAAGGTCGCCAGGATTCAGTAAAGTGCTTTACTAAAACATTCTAGGCTGTTTACACGAACAAGAAGTGATGAGTTTTATTACAAATTCAAGCACGAAGCAATATTAGAATATTGAGAAAAAATATAAATTCAACAACGAACATTGTCGGCTTTCCGCTAAACTTCAATAAGCTCTACTGTTAAACTATACGCAGAAATATTTGGCATACAGCCGAGCACCGGCTTTCTTTTACACCCTCATTTTTCACCCCTCTGAAGTTAAGCTTCTGAATTGTCTAATTAACTGCAGCTGCTTAACATAATTCCGTTGAAGCGCCTACTTATCGATAAACGGTTAGTCGTTATAGATACGTAGGCTTTTTCGAAAGTGGAAATTCGTTAATGTTGGCACAATAACCCCAGAAATGGTTATTATGAGTTTTGGCGGGCCTCCAGAAATGAGGCGTTGTTGATTTTGTATATTTTTTTAATATATTACTAGCTGCGCCCCGCAGTTTCACCCGCGTTACATATACAACACCTAAATAGCTATTCGAAAGGTTCGTGCACATTAATGTGTCATCAATAATGATAGTTGACATCCGAGATAGTGTCAAAATACTTTCCAAATTCTAATACTTAGACGTAAGGGCGGAGGCCGTTAGGTACGATCTGTAGCCTTGTGTTGGATAAAGTACTGAAGTTAGGTAATTATTCACAGTTTTTACCGCACTGATGAAAAATGGTGATGATGATGATGATGACTTGTAGTCTATATGTGTCATAACTATCTGCATACTAAATTTCAAGCAAATTGGGTAATTTTTCAAAGTTTTCATCATACTGATGGAAAACGGTGATGATGATGATGATAACTTATAGGTTATGTCCTAAGTTGCAAGATAACCTATCTGTGTACCAAATTTCATGCAAATTGGTTTGCGTGGGCGTGAATCAATAACAAACATACACACTCACAAACTTTCGGCCTTATAATATTAAGTAGGATAACTTAAATTAGGTAGGATATTATAATTTTAAACGTACATGGTTTCTTGCTTTGAACTTTTTCTTTCTCTATGTCATGTTACAGGATGTTTTCAGCAAATATTAATTTAATGTAATATTATTCTATGTTATTTTGAATTTCCGTGGCGTACCTTTGTAATATTCTTTTCAGAAAGAATTACAATATTACATAAAAAGTGTTGTCACTTCGGCACCCTTTCGCTTCGCTTCGTTTTGGCTCGTTCGCAGTCTCTTTCCAGCTTTATCCTTTTGTAGTTCGAAAACAAACTTTTCGTGTCTCCTAAGCAAATGTTAAATCACAGACTTTCATTACATTTGGGGTAAATTATGTAAACTATGTTGTTACTTTATTGAGGAAGCTGCGAAGGTTATCATTTATGTTGTCAAGTACCTACAGTGAGCAACATACTTCTTCTTTATAACAGTTAAATAAAACCTTACCTAAAAGTACAGCCCTACTTCATACTAATAGTCGGTATACTAGTACCCAACTTATAAGGCGCGTCGTGAATCTTCGTTCGCGCAGAAAAGAAAGTATGGTCCGAAGATTAACGAAAGAATGCTTAAAACTTACAATGAACCTAAGATCACTATTATAAGATTCATAATACACTGCAGCTGTTAGTTCCATCTCACTCTAAGCTCGCTAAGATGGCGGCGGCTGCCGACCAATAGCGGTCAATAGCATTTCCCGCGCTTTGAAAATTCATCTTCTGCGCAGGTACATCGGTAAACCGTAATCAGTTGGGTAATACTGTACGTTACTATTGTGGTCTCTTTCACACGCTGATGTCGGCGTACATTACTATAGTACATCGTGACGCTGCAAGCGGCCGATGACGTTTATAGCTACCACAGCCTAGGATTTTAAATCGCAACCATCCGTAGCCTACTTTTCCTAGGCTATGACCGCTTACCATAGCGATACTATTAGAAATTTTACGACCCAATATGAGCTAGTAGCTATTGTGTGAGCTAGTCATGAAAGTGGTGACTTCATCTCGCTTTATCGATAGTAAACGAAACCTTTTAAGTCGTTCCGCTTCATTAAGGCAGTTAAAGACGCTTTAATGCTTTTATGGATCAGAAAATGCATTTATAACGCTATTAATAATGCTATTGTATTAGTTATATGTTTTTAGTGCACATATAAGTAATATATTATAATATTTGAGGGATCATGAAGAGGGTAGGTATTAAACAAATTTAATTTATTACAAACTAGCTGATACCCGCCCCGCAACTTCGTTCGCATTTTTATATAAAATGTAAACTGTTTAGAAAATCAATTGATGTCGCGGGGAACAGTTATAGGTAAGAAATCTGTCTCTTTCTCACTCCCTTTTCCTCTATCTTTCTCCCTCTTTCGCTCTTTCTATCTCTCTTCCTCTACCTCCATCTCTTTCCCTCTCCCTATATCTCTATATCTTTCCCTATCTTTCTATCATTAATATCCCTCTCCACTCTCAATCTCTTGCGTTCCCTCTCCCTGTCCATCTCATCCATTATATTTATTTCCCTCACCCTCTCCGTCTATATCTCTTCCTTTCCCTCCTTCGCTCACTCCCTCTCCCTCAATTTCTATATATTTCGCACTCAATCTCTCTCACCTATTTCCACCCACTCTCCCCTCCTTCTAGCCCCACTCTCCTCTCTTTCACTCCCACTCTCCACTGTCTCCCCCCACTCTACCCTCTTTCTCAACCCACTCTCCCCTCTTTCTCCCACCACTCTCCCCTCTTCCCCCCCACTCTTCCCTCTTTCTCCCCCCACTCTCCCCTCTTTCTCCCCCCACTCTCCCCTCTTTCTCCCCCCACTCTCCCCTCTTTCTCACCCCACTCTCCCCTATTTTTCCCCCACTCTGTCCGCTTTCTCCCCCCACTCTCCCCTCTTTCTCCCCCCACTCTAACCTTTTTCTCACCCCACTCTCCCCTCTTTCTCCCCCCACTCTCCCCTCTTTTTCCCCCCACTCTGTCCGCTTTCTCCCCCCACTCTTCCCTCTTTCTTCCCGCTCTCCCCCTCTCTTTCTCCCCACTCTACCCTCTTCTCCCCTCACTCTACCATCTACTCCCCCTTTCCCCCACCTTAACCCCTTTCTCCCCCTCCTCCCATCGCACTCTCCCCCCTTAATTACTTTCCAATTTAAATTACGATCCGTTTAGCCGTTTATTGTGGTCCGTAGGGGGTGCATCTAAAGAATACCTCATAATTTCAACCCCCTTGCTTTTCCCCCTTTAGGGATGATTTTGCAAAAAAAGCTGAAACCCGTATTTATTTATTTCTTACCAAAAGCCTAAATAAGAATTTTCAGATCCCTAACTTGAGGAATTATGGATTCGCCATTTTGGCCAGCATTTTGGGAACGTTGCCCACTGGTAGCGGCCTATTAGATTAGTTTTATTTAATATGTTTAGTTTTTAGTTTTCATTTTGTTTTTATATTACCGAATGTTATATCTTAAGGATAAAAAAAATTATTACTAATGAATTAGACAATAAGTCTTTAAATGCATTTAATAAATATCTACTTCACCAAATATCATGCAATGAATATGCGGATTAATGTTGGTTTCACTCTACTAATTTCCTTTTTCCTCCAAGAACAAAGTATTTTCCCGGAATAAAACAAAGGCTTTGTCACTCGTTCAATTGAAGTATTTGTAACGGTGAATTGATTATTAGAATCGGATCGTTGTTTCAGAGAATAACCATATCAAGCAAATTTATAATTAATTTACCTCTATTTAATATTAGTGTAGTCTTTTCTAATTTTATAAAAGAACCATCAATTTCGTTTCGAAAATTAACGAAGGTTCGAATCGATGATAGTTCGGTTGGCTCCGTCTTTGCATGACATGCCAAGTTATAGACATAAGCGTGAGTTTTAAACCATTTAACCGCAAAGAACCGAGCTTGTGCCTCTGATGAAGGAATATATCGTATAAATCTAGGTGGCAGGGTATTAAAGCAGCCGCCTGGTTAGCTCTCAAGTAGAAAATCAGTCGCTTAATCAGAGCCAGTTCCCATTCTAAGCTGAACATGTCTACTATCTCCAACCAAAGACCAGTGCCCTGAGTATGAGTTTTTACTAGCTCAACATAGTACGCGTCAACTAGCGCTTTGTGTGAAGATTTTTCGTTCATAAACGCGCCGATAGGCGCTGTACAGTTTTCTATCTTGATACAAAAGCGTTAGTTGACGCATACTATGTCAAGCTAGTAAAAACGCATACTAGGGTGAGATAGTAGTCAAAGACTAACCTATAAAGTAAGACATCTAAAAACTAAGGTTAACATTTAGAAAAAAACTTTCGAATGGCGAAACGACGATCGTGTTTATTTTTGATGACTTCATTATAGTTAATATTAATACTTAACATTGTTTGTGCTGTAAATAAAAACATTCACAACCTCAATCTTGTGAAGTCGGTTAGTACATTATTTTCTATTTATATTTTGTCTGAACCAAAATGAAATAAGACACCGCGCCAGACGTAAGTAAAGAGCTAACTTTACGCTAGCGACACAGTGAAATATTGAGAGAAAATTGGCTGGACGTACAACGTAAAAGAGCTACGGCGTAGCCTTCTGCTACGAGATACGTAGCCACAATTTCAGGAGAAACATACCTCGAATAAAGTCGCAGGTTCAAACAAGTGCGGTACTAAAACATCTTTAAGATGCGCCGACAAAAATGAAAATAATAATTAAACAACCCGAATTCTTTTGCGAAACAAATTCTTTAAAGTTGAAATTCCACTCGTACCCTAAACTTGCAAAATAAATAGCGCCCAATAACTTGGAGCAACTCAAAAAATAAACAGCATTTTTAAACAAATTGCTTAGAAATTGTTCGAATGAGTTTTTAAGCGATGCTGTAAAAGTTATGACGTTTTTATGGGACTTGTGCAGATTTGATAGACTTATAAAGGGATTACACTGGATTGTGATTATCACGTACTCTTGGATTGGCTTAAATTTATTGCGAATAATATTATGTCAGCCTAATAACAACATCTAAATAAACACTCAGTTAACAAAAGTGTTAATGGTAGATTGTACAACAAGGGACTAAAACGGGTCATTGTAAGTCCTCGATGTTTTGCCTTCTGAGCGTTGTGAGGAAGACAATAGAATCAAGTATGGATAAGTAATTTTAGTTCAGCGTTCAACACTATGTCGCAGTAATTTACAGTGAAAGCCGTGATATAATTTGATTATAATATCACTAGGGATATAACACGAAAGATAGCTATATGAATGCTGTTTATGTGATTATCTATTAAAATTATATCTTACTTTTGACTGGTTACCGGTGGATCACGGCTTTAACTAGCTAACTACGACATTTAATTTCCATTGCTACCAAATAGGAGTATAATAAACCCCGTAACAAATTCTCGTTTTATTATATAAATAGGCCATCTTGAATTTCAAATGTATTTACCCTTTATCTATTATAATTATATAGTATTCTACTTTCATTTGATAGGTACCCATATTAAAGAAGTTATGGAAAAAAGCAAAACCAACTTTTCAAAGTCCTTAATTACAAACACACGCATTACGGAACGTGTGTACGAATGATCGCCGACTAGGAGAAATGTATGTACCATTTTCAAAAATAAATAATAAATTTTAAGGTTTTGGCTTTGCACGGTTTGTTCATTTATATGTGTACTAGCTGATACCCGCAACTTCGTTCGCATTTTTATATAAAATGTAAACTGTTTAGAAAATCAATTGATGTCGCGGGGAACAGTTATAGGTAAGAATATATCTGTCTCTTTCTCTCTCCCTTTTCCTCTATCTTTCTCCCTCTCTAGCTCTTTTTCTATCTTTCTCCCTCTTTCGCTCTTTCTATCTCTCTTCCTCTACCTCCATCTCTTTCCCTCTCCCTATATCTCTATATCTTGCCCTATCTTTCTATCATTAACATCCCTCTCCACTCTCAATCTCTTGCGTTCCCTCTCCCTGCCCATCTCATCCATTATATTTATTTCCCTCACCCTCTCCGTCTATATCTCTTCCTTTCCCTCCTTCGCTCACTCCCTCTCCCTCTATTTCTATATATTTCGCACTCAATCTCTCTCACCTATTTCCCCCTACTCTCCTCTCCTTCTAGCCCCACTCTCCCCTCTTTCACTCCCACTCTCCACTCTTTCTCCCCCCACTCTACCCTCTTTCTCCCCCACTCTCCCCTCTTTCTCCCCCCACTCTCCCCTTTTCTCCCCCCCCCCCACTCTCCCCTCTTTCTCTCCCCACTGTCTCATCTCTTTCTATTCACTCTACACTCTTTCTCACCCCACTCTCCCCTCTTTCTCACCCCACTCTCCCCTCTTTCTCACCCACTCTCCCCTCTCTTTCTCCCCACTCTACTCTCTTTCACACCCCACTCTCCCCTCTTTCTCAACCCACTCTCCCCTCCTTCTCTCCCCACTCTCCCCTCTTCCCCCACTCTTCCCTCTTTCTCCCCCCACTCTCCCCTCCTTCTCCCCCCACTATACTCTCATTCTCCCCGCTCTCCCCTCTCTATCTCCCCACTCTACCCTTTTTCTCACCCCACTCTCCCCTCTTTCTCCCCCCACTCTCCCCTCTTTCTCCCCCACTCTCCCCTCTTTATCCCCCCACTCTCCCCTCTTTCTCCCCTCACTCTCCCCTCTTTCTCCCCCCACTCTCCCCTCTTTCTACCCCACTGAACGAGAAAAGACTTCTATTGTAGCAGGCAGGGAATAAAATAAAATACGCACGTCCGCACTGTTCGCTGTATTAAGAAGAAGGGGCGAGCCACAGACTCAACAATCACAATGTCATGTCAATCCGCACAGATAATATAGTATCCACAGATACTTAATAAAATTAATGTTTCTAACATATTCCCCCTACAGGAGGTTGTGTGCAACCATTGAACTTAACTAAGTAGGTACTTTAATCTTACAATGTTACAAAAATATTTAATTTACTGCATATAACGATAGCTCTGTCTTTTGCATTTGTAATTGAAGTATAACATAGTTATGACCTTGCTAGTGGACTGTATTTTCATAGGCAACTGACAGTCTTTCTCGTTATTATTATTTAACTTTACATTGTTAGCACTTTATTGGTTGACACAACATGTATGTACCTGTGCAATTATATACTAATTATAATATTGAGTGCATGAACAACATAGGTACATATTGACACTAATTTTATATAGGAATTACAAAAAAGGTTGATGACTTAACAGTAGTTATCAACTATAACTTATAGGCTTAATACCTTATATCTTACTTTATATAGCATATGACAATATTACCTTAACTTTTAAACTTATTAATAATTAACACTGTAGGTACTTAATAAATGCTACAAAGTTTCAACTTGACATTGGTAATTTCTTTTACATATTATTAGCTAATCTACAGGGAGGATACATATTTTTGTAATAGAAGTTTTGTGAACCTTACCATTAGCTTTTCTAACTTCTAAAGCTCTCACCTTGCCATCATGCCCAGGGAAGACTCTGGTCACTCTTGCCATAGGCCATGTCATAGGAGGAGTATCTATCTCACGCAAAATAACCAGTGCCCCTACCTGTACATTCGGTAAACTATCTTTCCATTTGGGACGATTCTGTAGTACATTTAAGTAGTTCTTTGACCAATATCTCCAAAATTGCTGCTTCAATGCAGTACATTTGCGCCAAAAACTAAGTCTATTCTCAGGTATAATAGTGAGATCTTGCTCCGGGTAACATGTTATAGGAGCACCTGTAATTAGGTGACTTGGTGTCAAGTATGATAAATCTTCAATATCTGAAGAAATCTGAGTAATTGGCCTGCTGTTCAAAATACCTTCAATTTCAACTAAAACCGAATTAAGTTCTTCATAGGTCAAAACTTGAGATGCCAGGACTCTGCGGAGAAGGAATTTGGTTGATTTCACAGCACTTTCCCAGAGTCCGGCAAATACTGGTGAATAACTTGGAATAAATTTAAATTTAATTCCTAATTTTGCACTTGCACCTTGCACTTTCATTTGATGACATTTTGAATTATTTAATTTATACAGCTCAGTTAGCTGAGTGTTAGCAGATTTAAAAGTGCTCGCATTATCACAATAAACAGTTGATGGGACATTGCGCCTTGCAATAAATCGTTTAAAACTAGCTAGAAATGTTTCTGTATTTAGGCTGGATGCTAGCTCTAGATGGATGGCCTTTGATACAAAACATACAAAAACAACAATATACCCTTTCGTTGTAATGACACTTCTAACTCTAGATTGTTTGATCATTATTGGCCCAGCAAAGTCTATTCCGACTTTCATAAAGCATCGGTCAGCATTAACTCTATCGGCGGGCAATGACCCCATCAGTTGCTTAGCGGTCACACCTTTAAGTCTGAAACATATTGTACATTTGTGGATCAATTTCTTAACTAATCTTAACCCATTAACTATCCAATATCTTTGTTGGAGGTTGCAGAGTACATGTTTTTGTCCAGCATGAAATAGTTTAAGATGCTCATTTTGAATGATTAGATGAGTCACTGCGGACTCTTTAGGCAAAATGATTTGGTGCTTTTGGCTGTACGGCAGCGAAGAATGCTGTAACCTACCACCTACTCTGAGGACACCATTTGCATCTATAAATGGATTTAAAGACTTTAAGTGAGACGTTACCTGCCTGCCTGCCTGCAACGAAACTAGATCTTCATGAAAATATATGGCTTGTTCATTTTTTATTAACAAATTTAAGGCCTTGCTTGACTCTGTGAATGGCACAAAGTTTTCTTTTATTTTAATTGACCCTTGCCTAGCATTATTACAAAATCTTAGCACATAAGAAAGCACATTGACGGCTTTATCAATGTTAGAATATTTTTCTAGGAAACTAGTGAGCAATGGTACCGGTTTATATTGTGATGCTGCACACACCAGTTCATCCATCGAATGCTTAACCTCGGGAATGCTTGTAGGTATATCATACCCACAATGATTAAAGTTATAATCATAGTTATATAAACAGGATGGTCCAAACCACCACAGTTGGTTACCTTGCAGCTTGTTAGGAGCAATACCCCTGCTCAGTATGTCACTTGGGTTCTGAGCACTTTCAATATATGCCCAGCTGAATGCCCTTGTATGATCACATATCATATTTACTCTATTAGCAACATATGCATTCAACCTTGCAGGTTCAGTCTTTAGCCAAGCCAATACTACCTGTGAATCACTAAATAAATGCACACTTTGGATGGTAAGCCTTTTACTTAACGTGTTATGCACTCTCATACTTAGTTTTGCTAACAACAAGGCAGCATTTAATTCAAGACGTGGTACTGTCAATTTGAAACCTTTAGGTACAATTCTTGATTTTGAACAAAGAAGCGTCATTGTTACCTTCCTTTGTTTGTCAGTCACTCTCAAATACAACACACAACCATAGGCGGTGGCTGACGCATCTGCAAACCCGATTAGCTGGACAGATTGATGATCTCCAGCACAAACCTGTCTCGGCGCAGTTATAGGCTGCATCTGTTGCAAGTCATTATAAAATTGTAGCCACTCTTTTTGTATAATAGGTGGGGGACTAGAGTCCCAGTCTACATTGGACTGCCACAATTTCTGCATTATGATTTTGGCTTGAACAAAGACTGGCCCTGCAATCCCTAATGGATCATATGCTTGGCTGATGTAGCTTAATATTTGCCTTTTAGTTTTAGGTATTTCAGCTGACAACGGACTTGAGATTCTGAAGGAATCTGTTTGAATGTCAAATTTCAAACCTAATGTTTTTATATCCTTGTTGAGGTGCACTTCACCAAAGTACCGCTGTTTCTCAGGGATGTCACACAAGATCATTTTGTGATTAGCAGACCATTTGTGTAACACAAAGCTCGCCTTGCCTAACAGTTCAATGAGCTGTCGTTTTGTTTCAATAATGTTTGACAGACTGCTATCAGTGTGAAGCACATCGTCAACATATGTTGAGTTTAAAATTGCAGAACTAGCCAATGGATATTGATTCCCAAACCTTGCAGCTAGCTCTTTCAAGCATCTTGTAGCTAAGTAAGATGAGCATTTCAACCCATATGTTACTGTATTTAATTGGATACATTTAATTTCTTCATCTGGGTAATCCCTCCAGAGAACATTAAGCAAGGATCTCTGGTCTTTTGCAATTTTTATATTGCGGAACATACGTCTGATATCGCAAACAAAGAAATATTCATTGAGTCTGAATAATAACAGGATGTCAAACAATTCTTGTTGGACTATAGGTCCGTTTAACATCAGTTCATTCAGAGAAACTTTCTGACTTCCTTTCATTGACCCATCAAATACTGTACGCAGAGCCGTAGAAACAGCATCTTGCTTTCTGACTGCATGATGAGCAAGGAAATATATTGGATCCTTGGAAAGATCATAGAGAGATATGTCAATGAATGATCCGTGACCTAACTCAATGAACTCAAGGATGAATTTTTTGTATTCATTGTATAGTTGTTCATCCTTGTGCAATTTTCTCTCTAAATTAAAAAATCTTTTTAATGCTAGGCTGAGTGAATCACCTAATGCATTATTCATATCACAAAGGGGAACCTTAAAAGGCATTGAAACTTCAAATTGATTGTTTTCCAACTTGACAGTTTTTTGAAAGTACTCCTCGCAGTGTAGTTGCTCAGAAGTATGCTCCACAAACGTTTCTGGTACTTTTTCTGTTTGCCAAAAATTTGATATGCTATCACTGATGTCTGTGTGACATTCCTGACAAAAGAGAGAAACAGCAGTACCTTTTTTGGAAAATCTTGGGATGCTGCCAGCTACTATATAACCAAACTGGGTGTGGACAAAACTGGGTTGTGCAGCATCTTGTGAGCCTTGTGGTTGCTCTTCAGGCTGTGGCAACAGCGTCTGGAAAAAGATATCAGCCCCTAATAAAATATCTATCTCGCTTGTGATATGAAAGGTGTCATCAGCTAACTTTATGTTATTTGGCATTTTTATCATCGAGAAATCTATAGGACTTTGAGGTAACCTCGAAGTTATTTGGTCCACCACTAAGAGGTTGGCCGTTGTCATATAAGGGTAAACACAGGAAAAGATGTCTAACTTCAATGAGTGACGAATTGTCTTTTCCGTATTGGCTATGCCAACCACACCTGTATGGTTTGACGAAAGCGGCTTACCTATCACTCTTGCAATGCCAGAAGTGATAAATGAAGATTGGCTAGCGGAGTCCAGCAATGCCTTGACTATGATTTCTTTACCATCTTTAGTTATGAGCTTGACCTTTGCCGTAGGCAAAAGAACTTGGGTCTTGATGCTCAAACTAGTTGCACTCGTATTAGCTACACAATTATTAGTGCTACTTCGCTCCTCATTGTGTTCATCTTCAAAATGCAACAGAGTATTGTGGTTCTGTTTACACCTTTGGCATTTGAAGTGAAACTTGCATTTATTTGGATGAGAATTCAGACATATTCTGCATAATTTTTTGTTTTGAACAAATTCAAGTCGTTCTTTGATGGATGATAACATGAACTTTGGGCAAGAAAATAACTTGTGATCTGACTTACCGCAGTAGAGACATTTGACTTCCTTTACCACCACATTGGTCACCTTCCCTGAAGCGCCAGTTGACTTACAGTTGTAGCTGGACTCCTTCCTGCCTTCGCTGTTTTCAAAGGCAAGCGCACGTACCTCTATAAATTGCATAAGCTCGTTATAGGTAGGTTGCATGTTTGGCGTGCTGTGGGTTAAGTGATATGCAGTAGAAGTGGTTGGATCTAGTTTCCTAACAAGCAGGCACACCAGTATACTGTCCCATTCATGAACGGCTTCACCTAAATTTTTTAGTGCGGCAATATGCTGTTTTGTAATGGAGATTAACGATCTCATGGATTCAATACTCGGCTTGTTCATAGCAGGCATATCAAACAAGGCACACAAATGCTCGTTAATTATCTTGTATTTGTTATCATACCTGTCTGACAGTATATTTAAGGCTTCTTTGTAACTAGACCCTAAGATAGGAAGGTTTTTAATGAGATCATAGGCTTCTCCTTTGAGAAAACCTCTTAGGTAGAAGAATTTTTGTATATCGTTCATGTTAGCATCATTGTGGATAAATGCGTGGAACATTTCAATGAAAGGTTTATATTCCAAGTAGTTACCACCAAAACTTTGTATGTGTACATCTGGAAGTTTTAATTTGGTTAGTGCGTGGCCTTGCGAAGCATTAGACTTTTTTAAGTCGGCCATTTTGGTTCGAATTGAAGCTAAACATTCGTAATAACAAGACTCCGTTAATGTCGGATCCTCGTTGTCGCTTATCTCTAGGCAAAGCTGTTCGTACTCACCAAATGCACTTAAAGTTTTTTCTTCAAGGATAATGAGCATTTGCAAGGACATTTCCGCAATGCCTCCATCTTTTAATCGATTACTTATTCGTGTAAGGGCCCCTTTTGCACTGCCACGCTTAGCAGTAAGCCTTTTCATATCGTCTTTGTTCTGTTCCTCGGCCATCGTAATTTAGGCTTAAAATTACAAGTACGCTAAACTTCACAGCACAATAACTTATTACTAGTTACAAAAATATTAGCAGTATAAACAATGCGAAGGCGCATGCAACCGTGATTTAGAAGCGTGGCACGGGGACAGGAAGCGTCGCTTGCGTCGTTTGCTTGATTGACTTGATTGAGCGATTCTGTGAATGAACTTATTCTGCTTGAATGAACAATATTTTTGAACGTAATGAACGATGACAGATGTCGTTTGCTTCTCCTCCTTAGAGCTGCTGCAGCGTTGATTGGTTCGCCTATTCACTTCGTTCGAAAGAACGAAGGAACAAATTGAGCGAACATGCAACTTGGTTGCTTGCAATGCTTGCTACGTTGACCGGACGTTCACGTCGGTTGATTGGCAGCCTTGACAGACGAACTTGAACTTGCATCGCAAGCTAGCTTCGGAACGTTGGCAGCACCACGAAGTTGCTGTACTCGTATTTTTACAAATGGCGGTTTCGGCGAACTCCGCAACCGATGATATTGAGGCTTCCGAATTGGCACAGACGCGTTGGTAGGATTGAAATTATGTTGCCACTGCACTTACTGACTCGTTATGGCTCGAAAGGACCATTATGAACGAGAAAAGACTTCTATTGTAGCAGGCAGGGAATAAAATAAAATACGCACGTCCGCACGAAGAAGGGGCGAGCCACAGACTCAACAATCACAATGTCATGTCAATCCGCACAGATAATATAGTATCCACAGATACTTAATAAAATTAATGTTTCTAACACCCACTCTCCCCTCTTTCTCACCCCAGTCTCCCCTCTTTCTCCCCCCACTCTCCCCTCTCTTTCTCCCTACTCTACTCTCTTTCTCACCCCACTCTCCCCTCTTTCTCACCCCACTCTCCCCTCTTTCTCCCCCCTCTAACCTTTTTCTCACCCCACTCTCCCCTATTTTCCCCACTCTCCCCTCTTTTCCCCCCACTCTGTCAGCTTTCTCCCCCCACTCTCCCCTCTTTCTCCCCCCACTAACCCTTTTCTCACCCCACCCTCCCCTCTTTTCCCCCCCACTCTGTCAGCTTTCTTCCCCCACTCTTCCCTCTTTCTTCCCGCTCTCCCCTCTCTTTCTCCCCACTCTACCCTCTTCTCCCCTCACTCTACCATCTACTCCCCCTTTCCCCCCACTCTCCCCTTTACCCCACTTTCCCCCTTTCTCCCCCTCCTCCCATCGCACTCTCCCCCCTTAATTACTTTCCAATTTTAATTACGATCCGTTTAGCCGTTTATTGTGGTCCGTAGGGGGTGCATCTAAAGAATACCTCATAATTTCAACCCCCTTGCTTTTCCCCCTTTAGGAATGATTTTGCAAAAAAGCTGAAACCCGTATTTATTTATTTCTTACCAAAAGCCTAAATAAGAATTTTCAGATCCCTAACTTGAGGAATTATGGATTCCCCATACAAACTTTCAACCCCTATTTCATCCCCTTCGAGATTATTTTTTGAGACAAAAGATAGCCTATGTCCGTCTCATAGGTCCAATCTACCCCTATACCAAATTTCATCGAAATCGGTTAAACAGATAAACAGAGTTACTTTCAGATTTATAATATTAGTATGGATTATGCCTTGTATTTTCTAAGAAAAAATTTGAAATATGGAACATCTAAAACTGGCACAATGTGCAAACAGCACCAGTACCAAAAAAAGAAAAAAAAAAGTAATATTGCGGCATTATCAAACGCGCGCGAGGCTGACCGCGTCTAGAAGTTCCACCTGGCGCCCGGCTGAGTGGCGCCATTGATGCAAGTCGCCGAATTGCGTCTGCGAGCCGTGCGCCCGCGCGTCTGTGGTCCGAAGTTATTATAGTACCAAATTATTATCATCTACATGAAATACAGTGCATAGTGTATTAGTGTCAGTTGAGTGACCTTCTAGTGCGTGTGAACTTAATTAAAACATGGGATTCCAAGTATAAACTGTTGCAGCCGATCGAGCCGGTACATCAAGAAGACGGGGTAAGTTTTCAATTACCATCACATTTTCTCATCTTTTGTGTCTGCCAGCTGTTTAGAGTTATCGAGTTTTATTTAAGTCACAAAATTCCAAGTAACATTTTAACAAATTCCAAGTCACAAGTCGCATCAACTAGGTTGAAAGAAAAACACTAATGTTTTTCAAGGTCAAATTACGCTACACAACTAATTAGAACGATAGAGAATGAAGTCTATCAACATCAACGAGTTCTATAACAAATAAATGTACTTATAATCAATATCTAATAAATAAGAATCAATAATAATCAATACCTAGTCATAATCCTACCTAAGGGAAAATATTGAAGACTTACCCCTGGACTTAAGTTTTTTTTATTCTAAGTTAGTTTTCTTGTAGAACGTAGCTCGTATGTTTGCAAATACATAGCTTGTTTGACGAGTTTCTTTGCGAACAAATTGCTGTTTTGCTTCGGGCGGGCGATAACCATTTTATATTTTATAGCGACGTTTCTACAAGCAAGATTTTCAGGTGAAGAACTTTCAAATTCTTTAGTATCAGGTATGTTTTGTTTCAAGCAATCTACTCATAGGTATGTGTGTTTTATGCTAGTACGTAAAGCTTCAATATCAAAACCAATTATTTATTGATGGTATTGGATCTGAAGAGAAAGCTTGTTAGTTAATAGATAAACTAAACAATTTTGGATAAAACGAAACAATTTGTGTTTAGCCAGTTTGTTTATTAATAATGAGCACGTAATTACAATTACCGTCAAGACGTCTGGGACCGCAGTATTAACGATGTCCGCATTAACTAAGCTTATTTAAAGTTGCTCTCGTATTTCGAGCGTAAAAGCTCCTTTACCACCTTGAATAAACATGTCCCCCGCTAACTATCCCGACCCTTCCTATGATCCACTGTACCTGGGGATTTAGACGACTGTCAGCGACATAAGTGTGTACAAAAGTGTTACCAAAAAAGATTTAAACCAGAGTTGAACTGATGAGTCTAAATGTCTTCTCCACAAATCGACGTATAATCCTCGATTTTTCTAACTCAATAACAAATTTAGAAGTAAAATAATAAGGTAGGTATGCCAGGATTGAGTAAGCAAACGTGAGTGCAAGACGTAGATTTTGTCGAACGAAATTTTAGAACCTCTGTTTAACTCTGGTCTAATCTTTTGTGGTATGACGGGTATAGTTTAAAACTTGCATAAATCAAAAATAAAAAGTGTGTGCGTGTAACCTTTACGCGCGATTGAAGTAAAACTAAAAAACTAAAAAACTAAAAAAATTTTTATATAACAGAAACTACACAGACTATAGTAAGCGTTACACCGTCAGAAAAAAATCTGAGCTACTCCCTAGTCACGCCTAAAGAAGTTTTACTTCAAAAAAAATATTTTATACTGAATATCAGCATGCGACCCTCCAGCATTAATACTGGAAAGCATTCATCCATACCCATAACTATGTACCTACAACTGGCAACTACAAAACAACTGTAGGACAACTGCTATGGGTCCATAACAGTTGTCTTTTACTCGATCTAACTTTAGTAAGAGATCAAGATTGGCGTAACGTTGTGCTAGTTCTGATTTACCTATAAAAACAGTTGGGACGAATGTGGAGCTGAAAAGTGGGATGAAATAAGAATTTTTCAAACAAAATATAAATTAGGCCGAATACACAATAGTAGTATACAATGTGGGACGAACGCAGATTTTTTAATGTAGGACGACCTTCCGTGGGACAATTGTGGCATACATGGTTATAATTTAACATTTTTCTGTGTGTATCTCATGTGTTTTGTTAGTTGTGATAAAGAATTTTCCATATTATTACACTCTTGCAAGATTGATTGAAATCGAAATTAGATTTCTGTTTGCTCATATTACAATTTCATTATCAAATTCAATCCCCGCGGATTTTCGAATAGCAACGCAATTACTAAACGAGATTCTTAGAAAACGTCTACGCTTAAAATAATTGTTGGCGAATTGGAGAAAATTACGAGAATAGTAGTACCTACCTATCTTACTAGACATCATACAGACTGAACCAGTATCTCATCTTCAAACGGTTAGAAAGATTTCTTTTGAAACCATACAAACTTTCAACAGATGATGTTTATAATGTTATTTTCGTCTATCTGTCATAGCCATTTTACTTGAAGACGGGACATCATAATGAGTTTATGATGACGCAAAGTATCTTACTTGTTTTTCTAGGATAGAAAGTATCCATATGATTATATCAAATGGTTTTTAAATCGGCCAAGCCGTTTCCGCATTGTATTATATGATTATGTCCTTTATTATTTGACATAAAATAATATAGAATATTATATATTTAGGAAAAACTTGTTCCAATGAGCTAAGGTCAGGGCTCATCTGATGGATAAGAACGACTCCACATTTGAATATTCATCGTAGTTCGCAGATTTTGTTTTTATAAATATACCTAGCTTATCTAGAGACTTTGCAATGAGTGCGTAGTTTTAGTTCGAATTACAAACGACCGATAAACGGCAGTGCTAAAGAATGACTGTTCGACGAACGCTAGTGCAATGCCTGTGCGACGAACGTTTGTCTTGGAGTTTACAGCAGAGCTGGGTTATAAAATTGCTATTTAGGAACACTATATAATTTGTTAAAAACATTCCTTTAACATTTATATAGGTAGGTAACGGAAATGCATTTATAAATATGCAGTGCTTTTTATTTTTAAACTTACTTCTATTTTATAGTTACACTTTTTTTGTGGTAAGAAAGCTAGCAAAGTGCTAGTCCGACCTCCGAAAAAAAGATTCGGTACCATGTCAGTTACTGATTAGGTTAGGTATTCGAATCGCTCTTAGAAGAGCTTTCAGTTTCTTGGAATTTATTTGTGATTACGGCTTAAGTTAATTAGGTCTTTTATAGCGTTGCCAATAAACATTCTTCTTTTTATTCCATGTAATTCTGTGGTTGTGAAACGATTCTAGAATTCCATGGCCGCTCGAATGCCACATTTACTAAGTGAAACAATTTTTTCTTTGCAAACAACCAATATTGCACATATTTCATTGTTACTACACGACAGGAGCATAATAATATTATAATGTACCATTATTATACTTGTGTGCATAATAAGCTGGTGTGCGTAAACGTGCTTTTGTCCTTATGTTATCTCCCTCGTTGCATTTCTAAAGGAATCCATTTGCAATCATATGTTTTTGTAGATTCTCGACAAAGCGCTTATTATAAAAGCTTGTTGTATTTGTAATGTTTGCAATGTTTTGTACGTACATTTTGTTTTTCATTAAATGTAGTCGTGTTAGGTCCATGGGAATAGTTTTGGTTGTGTTCTATCATGAATTGTAATAAATTATGTGTACCTTGTTTCACAGTCCTATAGATTTTTACCAGCCTCATACTTTTGAAGTTTCCGAGTGCAGATAATCCTAGTTATGGATCCAGAATCTTTGTTTTAATCGTGACGATTATGTATTTAAATATGAATTATTCAATTGTCAACTGGGATAGGAACATGACATAAGACACAAAAATAAAACAAACCAATAAAATCACGTACCGCCTATAACTTCGTATAATTTAAAAGCTTTTAAAAATCGATGCTTTGAAACCGCCGCGGGGCCAATAGCGGCGCTCGATTCTAAAATGAACAAAACCCTAGAGAGCCGTTATTTATTTAAAGAGAAAAACAGATAAAAAATCTGTTATCTCTCTTTAGGGTGGAAGTCCAGTAGGCTAGATAAGCTACGTGTAAATAAAGATGCTACAAAAAAAAAATACAACAAGACATAAAAAGAAAAATTACGATGCTTTGTTATAAAATTCATTAATTGTTCTGCTTTATTAAAGTAACCGGTCGTATCGTGCTACAAAGATTTCTCCTGACCCCATCTAATTCCTCTTGGGTCAGCTCCTTTAATTCATTTTAACAGAGTCAATATGCCGTCGTTTCCAAGTGCGACGCTTACGACTCTACGTCTTAGCCTGTCTTGGAACATTCTCCGTCTTACCACGAAAGTTTAGACCAGAGTTAAACAGATGTTTCTAAAATATCGTTCAACAAAATCGACGTCTATCACGTTTTCTTACTCCTGGCATTCCTAATTGTTTTACTTGTATATTTGTTATTGAGTTAGAAAAAGCGAGGGTTAGACTTCGATTTGTGGAGAAAATATTGAGTCTCATCTGTTCAGCTCTGGTTTAAATCTTTTGTAGTAAGACTATGTTGAATGTCTATGTTGAATCCAGATGCATTCCTAATACATAAGTAGTTAGCTGTGCCCCATGGTTTTATCCAGATCCGTTCCCCCAGAAACCGTAATTTTTTACCTATCTGAATATACTAATATCTGAATACCAAATTCCATCAAAATCCGTTCATCCATAAACGCGTGAAAAGCGGACGAACATAATATACACACGCACCCTCACGCATAAACTTTCACATGAAAAATTTTAAACCTCGAACATTCCCAGTATATCTATACTAAGCCTTTATACAGCTTCGAATAGCTTATCTGACCGGTGGATAACAACCGGTTTCCGAGGGGAGCGTGACCTAGAAAGTTGGGAGCGATGCATTTTTGCATTCCCCTCGGCGATGGCGGCCTGCCTACTGTTTCATTGCGCTCATTAAGCCAGTATATGCGCTGTCTGTGCCAGTTTTAATGCGTTTTGTGCATTAATGCCTAAGGTAAGTTGGCTAGCTCCATTGTGTGGAAGCGTCTTTATTTTTTTGAAGAGTTTAATGAGATAGTCATGGAATCGGACGTTACTTAGCGGAAATCTAGGTTATCCATTTTAGCCTGAAATATTTACACAAAATGAGATAGTGGTCGAATTCTAGCAAATAAAGTATATAAAAAAACCGTAGATTCTAAACTTTGTCTTTGAAAACTTCAGCAACTGTTGTTGCTTCAAAATATTCAAGAGGAAAATGTTACAATAAAGAAGAAATCTATATGTTTTATTAAGACAATTAACACAAGCTTTCTATAGCTACAATGCTGCCAGCATATTGGGAAGGCTACCAATTGGTAATGGGTTAGAAGAATTGGCCCTGGCTTTTATCTTGGCATTAATGGCTTGCAGGTTTCAACAGTTATCCCGCTCTAGCGCTGGCGTCTCTATGAGATAGAAAAGGATAAATATATTATGGAACATGAGATTTCAATGCTAATCACAGAACATTATGGTGTCGTTAATATTTATGCTCTGATTGTTCCATTTTTAAAAGGCATCACGTTTAATTTTACGGTCGCTAGGTTTGATAGCATTTGAGGGAGGGAGTACAAAGTTTTTTTTTGCCGGATAGTATTAGATCTGTCCAAATTGTTACCTCCATTGTCTTAGGTTATATTGTATATTTCACACAACGTAAATTTGTCAGGAAAAATGTATGTCGAAATTCGCCACAATTCATACCGGTCAAATACATTAACCCTCCGTTGGCTTCGCCGTAGTTGGGTAAAAAGTATGTGAACTCGTCACAATTCTATTTTTCTGGTAATTACTCCTTTTGTTTTTATGTACGAAGCAACGTTTTGTAATCAGTATTATATTTAGCATGTTTAGGTTTTTGTCTAGTGAGGTAGGTTCATAAAGGTCGGCGTGTGTTAATACATTTTCTTGCATTAGGGAATTAGGAATGGATGTATGATCTCGGTCCAACAATGAGATTCAATAACAAAAATATTAACTAGTATTTTTAAATAGCGATCCAGTATAAAATATTAAGAAGTTTAGAATATACCATCTTCATTTTCTTCGTAGGTATTATTAATACAATTCGTGAAAGTGTAAGAGGACTCTATACTCTGTACTCATGTACTCTATAGAACTCTATAGAAATTTTAAAATTTTACATCTTTTTTAATTGCGAGAATTTATTATGTAAGAGAGTTACAAAATGCGAGGTTGCCGGATATTGGCCCCATAAAAAACTAAACTAAACCCTACTGTGAAGTTTTAGCAACACGGCCCCTAGACAGACACTGTCGTAAAACTGTTTGCCGGCTACCGCTTGAATATTAACTTCGACTGTTTTATTGAATCGACACAGATTTGGTTCATACAAATCATTACCATGTTGCAGAATTTTTTTTTTTTTACGTAGCCCCACACTAAGATTGCTACTGTATCGTGGGTGCCGCTTACAGACATATAATTTCACATACACAATCTAAACGGGGCTAATGCTTCGTTTAGATTCGAGATCTCTCAATGATCGTATGTTTCTTGGTACGGGGTCGAGGATTCGATCATAATCCGTATCCGCTTACTGCTGGCTATGGGTCTTGCTTCTCACTCGCGACGAGGATTGGGCGAGATAATTCGCCACGGGTGCCTGGTCAAGAAAGGTCGGTCTCATAACTTCCGAAATAATTTTCGGGCATGTGAGGTTACGTTACCATATAAGATACCTGTTATGTATATAAATATAACGTGTTACGTATATACGATAATAGTAGGAATGGAAATTGAGAAGGAAGCACCTATATTGTAAAGTGCAAGATTGCTCCGTTTCAAATTCAAAAATATATGTTGCTGGGATTCTACGCTGTCGACTGTCTACGGAGAATTTCAGCTTTGCAATGCAAATGGTGTATCACCGGTTTTCATCTCTGAATATTTTATTTCATGTACATTTTGTTTGGCAAACGATTTCTTGAAAGGGTGAAAATGAGCTGACATAATCTTTTGTAGGTATTTGTTGCAAATGAATGTGGAAAATATGTGGAAATACAAAATACTGAGAAATAACTACAGTTCTACTTTTTATTAAGCGTCCTGGAGGTTAGAGAGTAGTCAAACTTGAATCATCATAGAAAATATAACTACTACTAACGCGGCGCGTTACGGTATATTCGTGGAATCTTATTCAGTATGCAATTTTGAATGCTGACAAACGCGTGAAGTCGCTTTAAGTGCACGTCATAAGCTGTCAAAATAACGCGCGTCATTTGTTTTTACAGCACCTTATGACGTCACACGTCTTGTTAGGAATTGCAAGTGGCGCAGCGAATACAGCTGTTTAATAAACATACAAATTAAAATACACTGCCTCTCTACCCCTCACTACCGCCTACCGTGGGCGTACCACGAGCAAAATTGACTGCCCATAAACCATACCGAGCCGCCACGACCCTGCTTATCTGCTCACACAAATAAAGCGGTTATTTACGACAAAACAATAAAACGAAGCACAATGGTTTATTTGCTTTAATTAAACGCGACAGACAATCACAGCCGTCACAAAACACAGGTACGGTGACATTAATTACTCGGCATATATACGTGGCTACTTGATAATCGTCGGCTGATGGGGTGACCCAGTTTGTATGTGATCAAATTAAGCGCGGGGTTGTAAAAACTTACTACGTGTTATACCTTGTTTTATTATGTGAGAATTTTAGTGTGTTACTCGTATGGTACGTGTCGATTGTATGAATTAATGAGTGTGTTATAGTAATAGTGCCTACAAATTTTAACGTTGAATCCGTATCGGTGGACTGTTCAAATAAATATGCCGACAACCGACCAAATTCGAATCGGAAACGAGAATCTCTAACGAGAACACTTTCCTTCCAAAAAATATTCAAAATAAAATATAAAAAGTGTCATAAAGGATGTCCTCCCCTTTCAGCAAGGCCATTAAAAATGGGAAATTATGGTCGTGAAATACCCTTTTTTTCGTTTCCCGTCCGTGAGGGCTGTTACATATTTCATATTGAGTGTGAAGGTGGCCTTAGGTCGGTGGTACACTGAAGTACTGAAATATGCGAGGCAAATTCCTAACGTATAAAGAGTTAAAGATGAATAAAAACAATACAAGATGATGCATTGAAGTCATGAGTTTGACATATTATTATTATCAAGTTTGAAAATGTTATTTAGTAAATCATTTTTTTAGCAAGCTTTTATGAACAAAGCAGCCGTGCCATGGTGACACTTATAATGGTATCTCAAAATACATTGCGTATACAACATTTTCATGTCTGCACAGACATGAAATGTTTTAACCATTAAGGAGTTCCCTATGGACCCAACCTTGAGCGCAGCATCAATGACAGTACAAGTAATATACTAATAATAATAATAATCATTTGATTGACATCACTTTTTCGAAGAACTGTACTTTGCACGTGCGGTCGAGTTGACTACTACTAAAATGAAAGGTGGCAACTCGACCGCATGGGCGAGTTTATTGCGGCCGAGTTGATAACCAACTAAAATTTTCGTGTTGTGCTGTTGACCGTTGAATAGTTTCATTTATCTGAAGCTAGTCTTGGATGTGAAATTCAGGTCGTGGTTATCATGAAAATGCATGTTGTCGGAACTTTGACCTTATGATACAAACATTGCAAGGTAAATAAAAGCGTGTACTTAGCTTGTTTGTTTGTCCGTCAAACGTTTGTCAGTTTTGTTAGTTGGTCAGGATACTGCCTCATCGCGTGAAAATCGCGCATAATTTGTGCGATGTCATGTATTAGAACTTAGTTGACGCCGCATGTAAACAATGCTGGTTGTCATAGCGTGGTACGATAGAGCCGATGTGTGTGGTGAAGTCACGCACAGAGGTGAGAGGCGGGCGGTGCCGCGTTACATAATTGTGCTAATAGTGTTGGTACTTCAACACGCATAATTTTGCCCCACGCTTTTAAATTCTGCATATCTCTAAGTTTTTCTTTATCGCTATGTCTTCACTTAGTGTATTATTTTGTTGAATGAGGTGGTACCGCTCTCTGATGTCTAAATTTGTCAGACTGTCTTAGAGTCTTTGCAGAGGTTTATTGACTCCTATCAATTGATGATAAATGGGACCAACATATTGTCGTATTTCTCGAAGAGTAAAGTCTTTTCTTATCAATAAAGAATTGAATTGGATTGAAGCGCTGAGCGATGGAAATCCGGTCATAAGTTATGAAAGTCATCTTGTTTTCATGTCAATGTCGAACCGGTTTCATAATAGTTAGAAGCGCACAGATTACTGCATCCCCACTACCGGTCCACGTTTATATACTCATATAGTAACACCAAGCTGTAGGTAACATGTAACGAGTTATTAGATCCCGAGGGAATGTCTAGATGACGCCGTTAAGTTACGAGCGTCTTCCCGGTACGATGAAGTTAGCAGGAAAGTTCCACAACTAGTACGTATGGAAGTTTGAGACAATAAATACTAGGTATCGCCGAGGTCGACACAAGCTTTGTTTCAACTTCCTGGTCGCGCGTCTCACTTATGTGGAATCTTACTATAATATAAAGGCGAAATTTAGCGAGTGTGTTTGTATGTTTGTTACTACTTCAGGCGCACATTACTGGATCTATTATTGACGATATTTGGTATGAATGGAGCTAGCGAACACCCTGGATACTACCTAATATACATAGGTTACTTTTCTTCCGAAAAAAATGAGTGTTCCTGCGAGATGAGCAAGAATAGCTACGAACACAATAAATGCTTTTATGCCAGCCTCTATTGATATAATATTATGTAAAACAGCGAGTAACACCGCGGGGCGGAACTAGTTGTGACATATAAATTTATCTATATTCTATACATATAATAAAAATGTAACGGTTCGCTGTCTGTATATGGAAGAAACAATATTATTGGTACCTTCATCAACGCAAATAGCACCCAAAACAATTATTGTCTGTTTGTCTGAGCGTTTGTGTACACTAATCTCAGACACAGCTTATCCAATTTAGATGTGGTTTCATTAATATATTATGGCAAGCTTGTTGGCTTCATCATTTATGAACCGATTGGTTCATAAATAAAAAAGTTACGCCAACCTTTCAAATAGCTATAGGTGTTGTACCTATATAATTATGTAACGCGGATGAAACCGCGGGGCGCAGCTAGTACATAATATTATCATAATAGTAGTGGTTGGATATGAGTTATGATGATGATGACAATGACAGATCCATTTATTAACAATGCCCGTCAAACGCCAACACTATGCTTGCGTTAGATAAGCGCAACCCACTGTGCTACGTACTTTAATCGTGGATTATATTAGTATGCTAGAGCGCGCTATGGATACTGGATAGGTCATAGTTATGCGAGAGAGAATTTATGTACAAAATGTGACTGAACCCGGGCGCTAGCGACGCTGGTTTCAGCTTCCGGTTTAGGCAAAACCTGCTTAATTATAGGCAAGTTTGGTCGTGATAAGCATGCAGAGAGTATAGATTATAATTGTTATATTCAGTTATTATTATAGTCTCAGCTCAGTTATTTATTCTAACGGGTGTATTCCGTAGCACTGGTAGAGTCATCGGAGTTTCCTTTTCCTGTCCGAGATTCAATCCTGGACCAGTGTTGAAAGGGAAACATCCTTTTTCAAACTCAAACCATAATCAATAAATTATAGTTTGTTTTCTTTTCTTTTATGGCCGCTTGAATGGTCCGATTTTATTGCCTATTTACAATAAATGATTTGACTTTGACTTTGACTTTGACTTGACTTTGTAGTTGTACTTAATTTAATTAATATGAATGTCTGTAAATGACACCAAGAGCTGACATGGATGCTAGAGTTTGCGGTTTTCATTCCCGCACTGAGCAATAAGCGTAAGTGAGAGGGCGTCAGTAAAGAAAATAACAAAAAACGGAGTAGGAAATGGCGAAAGCAGATGAAAATCACACAAAAAAATAATAATTTTGTAAGTACATAATATACCTAATCAAGATCTATTATTCAAATTAAGTACATACTCGTATATACCAGGGTTGTCACAAGCCAAGCCACCGGCAACATGCTTCGTTCTTTTCGCGTTACGCTTAGTATTCCACACTCGTTCAGTAATATGGTTTTAAACAAACAGTACGACTGTGACTGTCCGTGCTAGCAACAATTTTCCGTTATTTCTGTCCCGTAAATCGGTTTACTAGAAATACAGACACGGGATTTTTACGACTTGTTGAGAATTAATAGTTTTGGGGTAGACCGTATCTCAGTCTACTTCAGCATCCGAATGCGTCGTTTTCTTGTTGTTTTTTTTTGTTGTCAGAGGTTATTAGGCCTCTGACAAGAGGCTTCTGACATAACTAAAGCATTGCTACGAATCAAAAACGGCTAAAACAAATCATTTACCAAGCTCTCCGATGCACAGAATTAGATGTTATATAAAGTGCCATTATGAACACAAGATAGAGAAATATTTTATTCCCATTTTTTTAGATTTACTGTAATGGTTGTTGAGTAGCTATCATTAAAAAAAAGACTAAGGGCCGTATTAATAAATTAACCTCAATAGCGCTACCAAGTGCACTACCAGCTGATCCACACTCAAAATATAATCTACATCTTGAAATCGTTGCTATTTAATAAATGGATATTGAGATGTACGAGACTGGCTACTAGATACTGACTTGTATGTGTCAATTGTATTATAATCGGATAGCACTTAACCGCTGAGTGTCATTTATTAATTTACCAGATATCATGTAAGTTTCTGTTCCTAATCTACAACTTAAGATGTATTTATTAATTAGAACGAAAGAGCAAGTGCACACTGAAGATAGCTCTCAGAGCTAAGTTTCAAAGTCAAAGTCAAAGTCAAAGCATTTATTGTAAATAGGCAATTAAATCGCACTTTTACAAGTCAAACAAAAGTTACAAGAGAATCATAAAAACATAAAGTATGATACATTAAATTAAACAGTAATTGATTATGGTTTGATTTTGAAAAAAGGATGTTTCCTTTTCAAGCACTGTACCAAGATTCTGGACAGGAAAAGGAAACTCCGATGACTCTACCAGTGCTTCGGAATACGCCCGTTAGAGAAGACAGCACCAAGAAACTCTACGGGGATGTCATTTTTTAACTTATTATTTTTCAAATTCTTTTTTCAGTCATATAAATTAACAAACATACAATATATAGATTAACACACACGAACAAAATAATTCATAAAATTCACGTTAATTATTATTATCATGGAGCTGGGGACATTGAGGCCATGCATTTTTATCTTTAACATAGTCATTAACAGTGTAATAGGCTTTCTTGATGAGATTAACCTTGATATAAATTTTAAACCTTTGCATGGATAATTGATCTATTCCTTCTGGTAACTTATTATAAAAGCGTATACAGTTCCCCATAAATGAACCATTAACCTTCTGCAACCGAAATCTTGGTACATTCAGTTTATTTTTATTTCTAGTGTTGAAATTGTGCACGTCACTATTTTTAGTAAACGTGTTAATATTTTTACGAACATACAATAAGTTTTCATATATATATTGGCAAGCCACTGTAAGAATGCTGATGTCTTTAAACCGTTCCCGGAGAGAATCGCGGGTTTTCATATTATATATCGAACGAATTGCTCTCTTCTGTAGCACGAACACTGATTGAATATCCGCGGCTTTGCCCCACAACAGAATGCCATATGACATAATGCTGTGAAAGTAACTAAAATATACTAATCTTGCAGTGGCTTCATCAGTTAACTGTCTGATTTTACGTACAGCAAAAGCTGCAGAGCTCAATCTTCCAGTTAAAGATGATATGTGAGGACCCCACTGTAATTTTGAATCTAAATTAATTCCCAGGAATATAGTTGAATCTACCTGGTCGATAGCCTCATTATTAATTAAAATACATGAATTTGTGGGGTCTCTTTTAACATTGGGCAGCGAGAATTTGACACATTTAGTTTTTTTAGAATTTAGCACTAAATTATTGATCGTGAACCATTTAAGAACTAGCGCGATTGCCTTGTTAACATCGTCAAAATTGTTCTTAGTTCTGTCAGTCTTAAAAATAAGTGACGTGTCATCAGCGAACAAAACAATATCACATAAGTTCTTTACAAAAAAGGCAAGATCGTTAATATACACCAAGAACAAGAATGGCCCCAGAATTGAACCTTGAGGAACACCCATTGTAATGAGAGACCCAGATGACTTAACTCCATTTATATCCACTTTCTGGATTCTGTTACTGAGATACGAGAAGACTAGATCGAGAGCTTTCCCATGAACCCCGTAATGTTGTAATTTAGAAATTAATGTTTCGTGACTAACGCAGTCAAATGCTTTGGATAGGTCACAGAAAACACCAATAGCATCCTGTGACTTCTCCCAAGCATCGAAAATATGCTTTAAGAGCCTTATCCCTGCATCTGTGGTGGAACGGCCTTTAGTGAAGCCATATTGTTCACTGTGAAGCAGACCGTTCAAATTAAAATGAGTCAGTAATTGATTAAGAATAATTTTTTCAAAGATTTTACTAAGAGCGGGAAGTATTGAGATTGGTCTGTAATTAGTAGGATCACTTTTATTGCCGGATTTATACAAAGGTATCAGTTTACTATATTTCATTACGTCGGGAAAAACTCCTTCATCAACACTCATATTAAAAATAACGACCAAGTATGGGGCAATTGAACTAACAATACAAGTTAAAATTTTTGTTGATATTCCCCAAAGATCCTCGGTGTTTTTAATATTAAGCAATTTAAAAGTCTTAACAATCGTGTCTACATTAATATGTTTGAATTTAAATACATCATTACACCTTTCAACATTATTTTGTAGTAAGGAAGCAGCCTCAACCGGGGATGAATGTAACGACTGAGTAGTAACTATAGGTATTTTGGTAAAAAAATATTCAAACGCATTGGCTACTTCGCAATCATTAGAAATTAATTTTTGGTTTATATTTAAAACAAATTTACGGTCCCGAGGCTTAATTTTGCCGGTTTCATTGTTGATTATTTTCCACGTCGTTTTGATTTTGTCTTCAGATTGCTTAATTTTTCTACTCAAGTGAAGAGACTTCGCGGTACGGCATACAGATTTGAAAGTCTTTGAGTATTGTTTCACATAGTCTAAAAAATTAGTGTCATCTGCATTTATACTTTTTTGTGAATATAAGTCATACAATTTATTCCTGCTTTTATAGATACCCGGTGTAGCCCAGTCGCCATCAAATCTCGCCTTGATTTTACCTCTACATGTTTTCAATTTAAATATAGCGTTGAACTGTTTATCTATCATATTGAACAAGGAATTGCAAAGTTCATCTGGATTCTCAACGAACGGTAGATATGTAAGTTGCTTAACAATGCCTTCTGAAAACTGTTCCATACGGTTGGTGGTAATGGGTCTGTAAGTAAACTCCGGGAAGATTTTATTTGATCTGCATGGAAACACAGTGCTTTGGCCACAATGATCCGAGCTAAGCTTGTCACATATAGTCATGCTTTGTGGTTCACAGTTACAAAAAACATTGTCTAAGCAAGTTGCAGAGGAGGTTGTGATTCTAGTTGGCTGATAAAAAAGATTTTTTAAGTCAAAGCACAAAAATAAATTTAGTAATTTATCGCTCAATGGGCACTTATCAAGAATATTAACATTAAAATCGCCACAAACAACTAGGTATTTTGAGGTATTAAATGATTTTCTCAAAACATCTTCCATAATGGACTCAAATGCGTTGAAATCAGCTGATGGGGGTCTGTATACACAAACAATTATATGCTGCTCCAGCTCTACACATGATAACTCTATAATTCGTTCGACAGACAAGGACACTATGTCCTTTCTCTCCTTAAATTGGCAATTGTTTACTACATAAATTAATGACCCGCCGTGAATAGCTTTTTCCCTAGTGAAAAAACTTGCAATTTGGTAATTCTTAATAGGCGGTAACAAAGTATTTTTCCTGAACCAATGTTCAGTTACACACATAACGTGAATTTTACAAAAGTTTGATTTATTAATACGGGCACTAGAGAGCTAAAAAAAGACATAGATTATTTATAATTAGATTTAAATATGCCGTCATACCACTGCGCTCACTAACCATTTATAGATAACCCGTCCATAATATGATAAACATAATAAAATGGTGCGAATTCATGTCTGATCTAAGTAAAGGGACTTACGGGACAATTAGGAGAACGGCGAGTCCGGCACGTATCGGGGATATCTTACTCCAGTGTAGTCTGTACCTTATTTCGTTTCGCTTTTGCTACAAAAGCTATTTGCATTGCATATGAAATGTTGGTTATATTTTCTATTAATAAATGGCCAAATTAAAAATAAAATACGAAGATACGGTAACGAAGTAGATAGATAATTTAAACGCGTATCTAACTAAAGTAAAATCCACATTAATCAATCATACAGAAATTTGTGAACTTCGAAATAACGATAAAGTTTTTTGTATCAATCAAAATTGATTTGAAGTAAATATTTCTACACTTAGAGAATTATTTTACCAAAAGTTTTTCAAAATTCAAATATAAGGTACATTTTCAAATAAATTGACACATAAATTATTATTTACATAAAATTTTATTGTTATCAAATATCGAATTCATTTAGTAATAACGAACTCAACTTTCACAATTGCAAAATGTTGAAATGAGGCAATCAAGCACCATTTGTGTGAAATAGACAATTCTAAAACATCGGCTCTTTTCTGTATAATCAAATATGCAAACAAAGCGTGTATGAAAATTAGGGCTGGCCACCTCTCATAATAATTTAAAATTTGATCACGCGCCAAATGAGCGTAATGTACCATGTTGTGATAACCCTAACGGCTAATGACACGCATAGCTAGGTTGACCATATTTTACAGAATCTTTTATGCTCTATCTATACAAATAAATAAAAACTGTCTGTTTTTAATGTCAAAATAACAGCCTGTTACTAAATGCACATGAAAGTAACAATAACAAAATAAAGCATGTTATAAATTCTTGCCTGCCTTGTTTCTTCCGGATGGTCTCCGAAATAGCTGGACCGATTTCGACAGGACTTTTACTGGCAGACATGAGTAATTTGAGAGTAATTTTGAAACTACCTAACGCCCCGCAATTTCGCTTACGGAGTAATATTAAACCGAGTGATAGCTACATATAATATGTTGTTAATATTTTGATTTATATAACGGTAATACATTTCTTAATGAGTCTTGGTTGACGTTTTGGAGGAAAACATAAATTGATCTGTGGCAACACTTTTTGGATTATCTATGGTTCGGTTTGACCGGCAATATTTTCTCTCTTGAAAAAATTGCCGGTCAAACCGAACTCTAGGATTTCTCCTGTGGCGGGTACCTTTTACAGACATATAATTTCACATACACATAACACCGAGATCAGAAAAAACATCTGTGTATCACACAAATATATTATGTCCTGGGTGGGAGTCGAACCCGTGACACCAAGCGCAGCAGTCTGAGTGCTCAGCCACTACGCCAACCGTCTCGTGTTGTGTTAGTTGACACTGCCATTGGTAATGCATAGTTACTATCACAATGATGGCACGGATTCGTCTTGTGAAATTATTTATCTCTCAATATGACAACGCATTCAGTAATGAAAATTTTGTTGATGGGCTCAGTTGACCGATTCAAATATTAATTAGGTCAACTGATCCCATGGACTCAGTCTGGAGTGGGCTCAGTTGACGTAAGAGCCAAGAACATTACCATGCCTATTAAAAAAGTACGTTTGTTTTATTTTGTTTGTAGTATTTGCCGTTAAAGCGGCAACAGAGGCACATCATCTGTGAAAATTTCAACTGTCTAACTAATCTAACTATCACGGCTCATGAGATACAGCCTGGTGACAGACGCACATACAAACATATTATAATAGACGGATGGACAACTGAGTCTTAGTAATAGGGTCCCGTTTTACCCTTTGATTACGGAACTCTAAAAAGAGACTTTTAAATGCAATTAAAGTAACTGAAAGCAATTACCTAGTGTTACCTAGTATAATATAATCACTAATTGCCCTAAGATGGTAGCAAAATCCACTGAAATTGTATGACATGGTCACCCTCCACGCTACGCCGTTATGCACAATACGTGTGGACATGTAGCGTACGCAAAATCGCTAATTAGGTACGAGACCAGATTCACGCAGATGTACTAAAATCTAGTATGTACAAAATGTACATTGTACATACTATGTATATAATATAATTATAATATCCGATTCTTATAGAATCAGATATACTACGATTATGGGATCGCGACATACGTGTCTATCATTGACACCATGCTGAATTCAAAATGTAGAATGAATGATGCGTAATTCAAAAACAATAATGATTATAATAGTTATTAATGTATATTAGTTTTTTTTTTAATCAATCAATTTTAATTAATTGATTCGATGAGAGAAAACAACAAGTTCAATTAGATTAAATAAAAAAATTTTGTTTAATATAATTAAATCGTTGTTGTTAAGAATTTATTGTTGATTGTTTTGTTATTGGATTATGTTTTTATTCGTTCGTTGTTGCGTTACGTTTTGTTATATTTTGTTTTGTTAACAATAAAAGCAATTATACCATTACCTATTGGTTATTATTACCAAGTACTAAAGCAATACATAACCAACCGAATAATTAATTTGTATGATATGAATACGAATCCAAAATCTATAAGCATCGGAAACATAATAGAATTCTATTACAAGAATATCAGCTAAACCAACGATATATATACTTTTACCCATTTCACTAGACATAATGCCTACTAGTAGATACATAGTATCCAGTGAAATGGGTTCAATTTTTCTCAAGAATACCCCTACTAATACATTGTCAGGTTTTGGATACAGATTTGTCTGGTTTTTTACCCCGTAGCAGAACTGATGTGCCGAATTAACATATAGACTGGTTTCGTGCCCTTCAAAATATTGGGAAATTTCTTTAAGGTTGGCATCTACCTTCGATAAATATCTGCGGCACATCATCTTTATTAGGGACTGAGTACCTATTTATATTTTTGTTCTTTTTTAAGGTTCCGTCCCTCACGGGTAAAACGGGAGCCTATTACTAAGCCTTCAGGGTGTGTCTGTCTGTCTGTCCGTCTGTCACCAGGCTGTATCTCATGAACCGTGATAGTTACACTGTTGAAATTTTCACAGATGATGTATTTCTGTGGCTGATATTTATGATTAAATACAAAAAACTAAAATAAAATAAATATGTGATATATATATATATATATATATAAGAGGTAGCTCTCAGAGCTAAGTTTGATTTTTTTATCAGTATGGGCCTTAATGTGTCCTCTAGTGCCCTACAATAGTCAAAGTCTTTGAGTTGGAAATTGCGTTACCGCTTACCCGTTAGCGTTACTTTTAGAAGTAAATATGTGCATTATTTGTGTTAATTAGTATAAATTGGCCGAGCTCCTTCTAATCTTATAAAAATGTAGGTACGCACGGGGATGCTTGATTATGAGAAATACGACTGTATCTTTTTAAAACTCGATAAGGTAAGATTCGCGTATCGCATGTGAGACAGGCTTTCACTTCTCGTGAGGTAGCAAATGTTATTTAGAGTAGAAATATGAAGGCACAGATGCTTTCCAACAGAGACTGAAAATAATGTAAAAAGCGGTACAAAATTTCTAATGATTCCATGGTAGATAGAGATAGGTAATGCAGAACAAAAAAAACTTTAAACGTGAACAAATGCAAACTACACGCCCCCATAATACGGGTAATTTAGGGTAAGCGATATTATTATGGATTTTAAGAACAAAATAAAATTGTGCCATGATTCAAGTGATTCATTTATTATTGAATTATGTATGTTCTAATAAATTTATCCGATATTAGCTTTGACATTGCGTTCGAACAATAATAGTTACTAAATACATTTCGGTACTATGACGATTGGGGGTAGTGTGGCTGAGTGTAGTCTCAGTGTCACATAAATTGAACTATTACAATTTTGTTCATAAGTATTAATAGTATACCACATAATAACTATAATAATCATAACTCAGTGTTTTTCTACATAAACAAAGTTACGGTAGGTCCCTATTCGATTTTGAAATTAAAGTGCGCCTCGTAAGACACGTTGCCTTATTTCAAAATACCGATATTTTCAGGTAAATCAGTCTTCAGCTTCCAGTTATGACTTCGCTAATGGACAACGATGGAACTTGGTAGAAGTTCTGCGAGTTCTTAAGAAAACTCGCTACTTTGTACGTACGTTGCGCTCTGAACAAAGGTGTAATTTTATATGGAACTTATTAACGCTGTCGTATGTAGTCTTATAATATAAAGTAAGAAAGACAAATACGCTTTTACATTTATAATAACTGTCAGTATAAATAACAACAAAAAACTGGCCAAGGTTCCATACCACTATCAATAAAAACGCCAAAATATCACGTTTGTTGTATCGGAGCTCCCTTAAATATTTATTTTATTCTGTTTTTTAGTATTTGTTGTTATAGCGGCAACAGAAATACATCATCAGTGAAAATTTCAAATGTCTAACTATCACGGTTCATGAGATACAGCTTGGTGACAGACGGACGGACATCGAAGTCTTAGTAATAAGATCTCGTTTGCCCTTTGGGTACGGAACTCTAAAAACTGTAATTTATGTTAGTGAGTCAAGACGAATAATACGGTCACCTAAAGGTTCAATGCCACCTTCTATTGTAAACACAACGTTGCATTGCAAGATCTGGAGTTGCACTGCGATCGTTGCCCTGAGACAAAATGCAGCTAATTTAGGCATCGAAGTCTATCAAGAAACCTCTTGATAACCATAAGGGGCCGTATGGTCACAGCCTAATAAAACCTTATGGTGGTGTCACGTCACGTGTCCCATACGTGTCACTCCAGTCGTTTATCTGTGTCACGTCGTGACGGGCGAATCCGCGGCGCTTCAGTGTGTACGCGTCATAATCTTGTCGCGAGATATAACAAATTGTGTTTTTGTCTTGTTTCTGCTGAGTTAGCAGAAATTCAGCTTTGTTTGTTAATTAGAAGTTGGTATTCTAATTTATTATGAGTTTATTATATACCTACGCAAAGAAAACAGAACAGATGTTGTTATCAAAGACGGGAATGCATCAAGTAAGTATTATCAGCAGAATGCCTAGTACGCACGCCATTTCGTTTATAGATTATTTGAGTTCGTGTTTATTTTTCATGCATGGTATTTATTATTCTCAAAATGGGTGATTTTTTAACGACAAAGCCAATTTTTAACCGACTTCCAAAAAGAAGGAGGTTCTCAATTCGAGTGTATGTTGTTTTTTTACTTCCATTTTTTTAAGTCTTTATAGACAAGCATTTGACTACTATCTCATCTGGGAGCTTACCATGACGTCTTATTGCGATCCAATTGAGGACCTAAACAGAATCGTTTCCCTTTAAATATATTATTTAATCTAATCTAATACATGGATTTCGATATCATTTAGGTTGACGTCAATAATTCCTAATTTAAAATCAACCTAAATTGAGCATCAAGACGTCACAACAAGACGACATGGTACGAATAAGTAGTAAAACGATTCTGTTCAAGTCCTCAATTGAATCGCAATAAGACGTCATGGTAAGCCCCCTGATCTCAAGTGACAATGTGATCGCAGGTGGTATTCAGGACATCTAGTTACTTTAGCTAATAGCTGCATACCGCTGCATACCGCTATAATCTGTCCACCTCTCTCCCAGTCATTATGCGAAGCAGCAATGGCTATGCTATACGTTCCTTGATTAATAATTCCATTAGTGCTTTAGTTGCCCGTCCTTCAGCTTGCGATGCAGGAATTCAGAATTCATACATCAAGCAATTAATTGAATTATCTGAGTGCTTGTGTGGAAAATATGAATAATTTCGCAAATAATTCCATGGTATTTTATAGGTTCCAGCAAACGACAATCCATTATTAATTCATTGACAAATCTAGTTAAAAATTTAAAAACTATTTAACTTTCGTCTATTGCTGGTTCTCATGGTGTTAAATTGGTAGGTAGGTGATGTAATATTATAACAAATATTGTCGTCTAAGTTAACTTGCCCGTTGCGGCTTGGAAAGATAACATAATTTATAATAGACTAGAAGCACCTCGCGGTTTCGCCCGCGTTAACTACTATCCCCCGGTATTTTTTACGGGATAAAAGGTAGCCTATGTGTACCGGGGATAGCCTAGCTTCCCAAAAGTGAAATATTTTTTCAAATTGTTTCAATTGTTTCGGAGTGTATTCATTACAACCAAACAAACAAAGTTTTCCTCTTTATAATATTAAGTATAGACTAGTGGACCCGACAGACGTTCCCTGCAAAGTATGACTGCAGCGGCATCTCTTAGGCTGATTTGTAAACCATCCAGGGCGCCACACAAAGGCATACAAAAAAACCATTCAAATTGGTCCAGCCGTTTAGGAGTTCAGTGACATACACACGTAGGTACAGTAGAATGATTATAACATATAAAAAAATAGTAAGTAAAGTAGGATTTGACCTATCCGTAATAATCCGTATTCAACCAGCCCAACCTTATTCTTGCTGTCTATCTGTAAAAAAATTCAGGTTGAGACCGGTTTAAGCGATAAGACCTGCCAATGTGTATAATTATTTACCTTTTACTCATTTACGCGTGACGAAAAAATTACCTATCCCCCTCATTTTCTACAAATATATCGTGTCTTTCTCCCACGGCTGCTTCACCTTTTCAGTCTTCGGTCAGCTGAGGTGGCGATGCAGTCGACTGCATCAGTATTTGACCTTAGGGCCTGTTTAGTACCTTATTAATAGGCGCTGGGCACTCGCCCGTGAAGGGCCGATTTCCACGCTGTGGGATTTCATTGAAAGAATTACACAGTGAATGTTGAAGAGCTGGAGAGAGATGGGAACCATCACACAGAATGATTTCATTGGAGTTACGCGGCTATTTGAACACGAAAAGAATATAGTATTTTTATAATGAATCAGTTAGTGAAAAAATGTTATGTCAAAAATGTCAGTCTTATTGTAGAAATGTTGAATGAGCAGCCTTATCACTTGTAGTAATATCTTACTAGGCTATTCCTAAATTCTTATTGTTATATTTAATAGTTTATACGTAGACATGTTCTTTTTCAAATAAAAAAAAATCAAATCCAATCTTTTAAATCCAATTAGCATTGCTGTAAATACTGCATAATAAAGCTTACAAATTTAATTTTTAATTTATTCTAATGTTGGCAAACGCACACTTTCGCAAACATCCAATGAACGACAAAAATATAGTAGAAAAAAATATTAATTCCATTTTAAAAGAGAAAGTTTTGTTCTGGCTTAGCATGGTTTGTGCATTAACATAGCCTTATTTTTTTATAAGTACCTAATTATATCAAAATGGAACATTGACAAGTTCAATCTTCAGCCTGTTGATAATAGCTTGTACAAATTTGGAAAAAAAACTAAGTACAGGGCCTAACAATCTCGTTTAGGTCCGCTAAGCTGAGCTAATATTTTGACACACTTTGCGAGCATAAGATGTGAAAAAAATATTACACCGCTTTGATCTAAACTATGTGTATTGTGTATCTTAAGTTAATTACATAATTCAATACCTCCATCTGAAATGGTTTATGCGAAACAGAAGATACAAACATTGTGTACTTTTTTTCTTTCATACCTATCTAATACGTAGGTATTTGTTTTAATGAATATGTAATGTAATAAATAATTCAGATTTGTCGCATAAACACCGCATAAATTTCGAGAGCTCTGTTTGCCCTATAACTCGAATCATTACTAAATGTAATAATTGTATCGATGTATAATATTTATGTAGGTTTTGAATTCTCGAGCATATAGATTTCTTTGCAATTACCGTAATGCGAGTGATAATTCCGTGGGTACAATACGGTACTTATTACGTAGGTATTTGCCGTGAAATCCCTATTAGGGTCCCAGTCTAGGTTGGACATGTTCATCACCTTCGACTACATGACTTACACTGACCACTTACTCTAGAAATTATAAAAGAAAAAGATACCCATTGGTACATTCCCGCACTAGGAATTGAACCCCCAATCCTCTGCTTGAAAGACGTTCTTCCACTTCACAACCCTCCTTATAATATTAGTAAGTATACAGGGTGTATCGGCAAGGTGTAGTAATATTGAAATGTGGGTATGTGTACCTGGTGATGAATCATTTGCCAGGGTACTAAAACCTGAAATCAATAATCGATTTTTTCACTCAAATTGACAAAATAACTAAATATTACAACCCTAACATGATACGGATGACGTCACGTTACGCGGGTCACTGGCATCGAATTATTTTTGCGCAAAGTGCGCCGCGCTCTGTGAATTTGCCGACAATATTTTAGGGTTCAGTATTGTAACAAAGTTGAAAGCCTCTAAAATTCATTTCAGATACTTACCGCCTTAGAATAGAATTTTGGTAGGTACATTACACGGAGCAGATATCACTCAGCCGCCAAAAAATACTTTTGTCAGGTTGCATATGTCCGGGTTGGTACAAATTGGTAAAAAACATTATTTAAAAAACAAACGGAACCCTTACTACTTTTACGAATTTTGTATTGACGGATTTGACGGCGGGCCTAGTTTTGTTTGAGTAATGCCGCCGGCTAGAGGTGTAAAAGTAACGAAACAAAGCGTACAGTCTTACCCAACTTATATGGTGCGTCGTGAATCTTCGTTCGCGCAGAAAATAAAGTATGGTCCGAAGATTAACGAAAGAATGCTTAACACTTACAATCAACCTAAGATCACTATTATAAGGTTCATAATACACTGCAGCTGTTAGTTCCATCTCACTCATGCCACGCGGCGATCGCTAAGATGGCGGGGCGGCTGCCGACCAATAGCGGTCAATAGCATTTCCCGCGCTTTGAAAATTCATCTTCTGCGCAGGTAGAACTGCGATGTGCAACAGCTGCAGTGTATTATGAACCTTATAATAGTGATCTTAGGTTGATTGTAAGTGGCATTCTTTCGTTAATCTTCGGACCATACTTTCTTTTCTGCGCGAACGAAGATTCACGACGCACCATATAAGTTGGGTACTACTGTACATGTTAGCCTATGCCTCAAGTTCACTGACATTGCCCAGCTGATAACTAGGGTTGAACGATGGTTAGTTTTGCAGTAAACTTTGACGTGTATTAATTCATTACCGTAACTACATACTTACAGATTTATAGTACCTCCAGACTACTTCGAAATATGTATGTGTATGCGTAGTTTCAGTATTACTACACCTTGCTGTTACACCTTGTATATTATGGATATAGATATAGCGAAAGAAAAATATACAATTGCTGAACAATACCTTGACCGGATGTGCAGTGCCGTTCATAAACACACTGGTCGAATTCCACAGTGGCGTTACGAAGTAAAACTTAGTAATCTGTGGAGCGCGCCGGATATTTGAACTAGCTGTCGATTCTCTCACCATTTTTCAGAAAACCCGTTTGAAACGAAAATTAAATTTTCACGCAATGTAGCAGACGGTTTTGCGGAACGTACTCGTCTGTGTTCTATTTTTGTCACTTCGGCGCTCTCATCGGAATATTTTTTATAACATTCAGAATTTATAATATAGTATGTATTCTACTTTATTTTATAAAATAAAATTGTTAGATTTTTTGACCAGTACCTGCCCTGATGGTAACTAACGGTTGAAGGAACACATATCTAGACAAAACTTACTCGTTCTCACTTTGTATTGACATTAGAGTAGTATTACGAAGAAGAAAGGTTCTAGAGTGGCGATCAAGGACTAGAAGACGCAGTGTAGGTAGGCCTCCCACTAGATGGACCGACTTCATCAAAAGAGTCGCAGGCAACCGGTGGATGCAAGTGGCACATTGTCGTTCTGTGTGGCGGTCTAAGGGAGAGGCCTATGTTCAGCAGTGGACGTCTCCAGGCTGATGATGATGATGACGAATATTCAATGAGCTTGTAAAGTTCTTACCACTTTTACCAAATTATTTTTGCATACGCCAAAGGTCCTGTCAAGCGTTCTGATGACAAGCAAAACGGCTGAAGGCTCCTTACTAGGGTGGGCCACTGATGTATGAAGAAAAAAAAAATGTCTGATATAGATTCGTAATAGTTGTAAAAAGGTGTTACGCTATAAGAGTAGTATGTTCTGAAAAAACTATCACTATAGAACCTTATCTTCAGCCTCCGGATTGAGTTTGAAAAATCATGATATTTTCATAAAGAGCTTTTTGTAATTATATTCCTAGGAGTGCAGATTCAAGTTTAATTTCAATTATTTTGCACTAATAATAGTACCTCTGTAAGTTGTGTTTATAATAATTAAAAATATTATTATAAATCATTACCCATCGAGATAATACCTAACACGAATAGCGAAATTATTGCAGATTTTTACTTTAAAATTTTCGGATCGCCTTGCGAGACTATCGGAGTCGTTATTAACCCTGCTTTGCAGATTTATCGCACAAAGAACACGCTGTTTCAGTAACAGTCTTGACAACCATTTCAACTTCTTGTGTGTGGCAAGGTAGGCGTAGCAGAAGCAGTTCTCGCTCTCATTTATATGTGCATCAAACATTATGTAACTCCGCGTCTTTAGCAGTCTTGAGAGCTTGAGATTCCGTGACATGTAGGTGACAAATTGATGAGGGTAACGTTATAAATTGCATACAGGATAAGCTCTGGATGTTTAAGAGTTGGACATTTGACTACTTATTGGCTCGAGCCTTTAAAATACAACACGCTGCTCACGAATGTGATTTCGCGGGTCTAGTTCTCGAGGTAAGCGAAATAACTATTTCTTTGAATTACTACATGGACGTGGGATTTGAGTTAGACTGGCAGATACCTAGAAGCACAATATACCAGCGTCCATAGGTGTCGTGCTCCATCCTTACAAGTGGGATGAGCTTCGGTAGCAAACCAAGTCGGAGGGTAATTTTTTACATCGTAAGTAGCTAAAATCTTTAGTTTTTAGGTGGAGTTTTCGTCGAAACATACAAAATACAATGAAACCAAGTAGGCCACTTTAGCCGTTTGGTATGAGACATCTTGCCTGGGGAATACTAACAATTTGTTGGCTAAATTATCAAGGAAATCAAAGAAAATCGCCGAAGAAATCTATACTGATACGATTGATCGGTACTGAACTCTTGAGGTGTTAAATCTGGTAACACTATGGTTATTAGTTGGAACTAAATCACCTGTGTATTACGAATAGTTTACTTAGTCTACTTTATAGGTGGTTTCCGATTGCTTTTAAACGTTTAAAGACCCGATGTCCCACCGGTAATGTACGGAAATAAATTTAGAAATGATAATAATTTTTTATGGCATTTATTTGCACTTGCCGTGATATGCTTTTACGATTTGTATGACTCTTGTTTGTTAAACGATAGAAAAGGGTACCCCCGACCATTATCTTTAACTTTCAAGCATCATACTAATAGCAATCAGTTGAAATATGTGTTCTTTTCGAGTACCTTTTCCTAATTTTAACCGTCGCCTTGTCCAGTCTTTATACTTTATATGAACGTTTGCATAAGTAAGCAATATTGTTTTTAAATTACCTATGCATGTTTCATAACATAAAGAACAGTTAGTTGTGTTTGGCTTGCGCTTCATTTTTAATAAGTACGACCTCCTACCTAATAAGCCGCGGCATGATTGAACCGAGATTTTTTTGGAAAGTGCACTCTGTGCCTTCTCATCTTATACCAAAAACTAACTAGTCTACTCGTTTATTGGTTTGTTTATGTAATAAGACCATATAAGCTATCAAATAATGTGACACTGATGCAAATATTATGAACACAATCCATAACTCTTGGTTCTTGAAGTCACATCAACAGATCAACAGATCAACAGACTTTCCTTTGTTTGTTATTATTGTATTTTCATACCTTACTTTGTGCTCTCTATGTAAATTTTAGTCTAAGTATATAAAGTAAATCCGTAATTAGATGTAAGACCTTTTAATATGCATAAACATGTATATCCTTTTTAAGATCTGTGGATTTTGTGAAATAAATAAATAAAAAAAAAAATAAATAAACATCTAAAAACTTACTTTTCCGATTTTTCAAAGTGAATCCGGAGGCAGTTGCCAATAAGAGAGACAGATAATATTTTGCATACGTCATTTCTACCCTATTTAGCACCCTTTTGCAACTATTACGTTACAAGAATCCAAAAAAAAAAAATTCGGCCCACCCTACTCCTTACCCAAGATTACTATTCATGTTGACCCTCACACTGATTCTAATTATCGAATTTCCACCGATTGATCTGCCGTTTGATTATTATCAACATCGTTTTTGAACTAGGCGCCCATAATGGCGGCAGCGGAACGTAAAACAGGCTGATAAATTATCGCAATAATTAAGAGTGCTAGCTACCACTCGTTACGCAATTCAAAGAGAAATGACTGTTCAATTTCCTGAGTATATCGAAGCGATCTCGGCAGTCGTTAATTACAGACTTTTTGCTATAATTTGGTGCAAAATTAATGAAACAGCCCTCCGCCGCCCTCAAATTACAGTAATTGGAATAATTAGTGACTGTCTGGAGTTATATTCATCACTGTAGTGAAGAAGTTCTGAATAAGGAGGTGGATATAGTAAGTATTACTACTAAATGTACTTATGACAAAAATGTGTTTTTGCATTATAAAATTTACGGCTTACTTATGAATATAAAACTAGCGTTTAAAGACCATGCTACTGTTGTGAGACATCGTAAATATTTGGAAACTCTTCGATATAATTAAACTATTACGGTCTTACCACAACATATTTAATTAAACCTCAGTTGAGGTTAAATATTTTTTCCACAAATCAACGTCTAATGCTCGCTTTTTCAATAACAAATTTACAAGTTAAATAATTAGGTATGCTAGGATTGAGTAAGAAAACGCGAATTAAAGACGTCAATTTTATCGATGTAAATTTTAGAAGAATCTGTTTAACTCTGGTCTAATCTTTATGGTAAGACCGTATATTTTTTTTTTTAATGAATTTTTAATGAATTAAATAATAACAATGATGATATTTTGTAGCTTTTATTCCGCCGAAGGAAAAATTATAGACAACGTACGCCAACGACGAAATTATAGAACAATTATATTTATAAGTATATACAACCTGTAATTATATTAGCTATTTGAATATGAATTTAATTAAAATTACGCCTGTTTTTATCGACTTATAAAAAATAATTAAGCATATTATTATAACAGTTTTATTTATATTTTTGTGTAGTAAATATAATGTCGGTACGTAGGTACCTACGAGTATAGTGAACGAAAACGGCACAGTATAATAATATTGTTTTTAAAAACTATTCTCATTATTGTGACCTTTGCATTCTAAACTGTCAAGGTCAAGGTCAATTGTCACTTTGAATTATTAATTTTAAACAATGCGTGAAATTATGTTGCAAAATTTCGAGCAGTCTGTCATAGTTTTCTGAAATTTGTGTACATGTCATTATAATAATAATAATAATTTAGTATCAATAATCTTACAAATGGTCACTCACGTGGTTAAAATATAGCAACTTATTTACTGTATCAGCTGATATCAACGATTACAGAATAGATTTAATTTACGAACATGCAGAAGTCCTCCAAATTTTTAACTGAACGTTCTGTATATTAATTTACAAACATGCAGATTGCAGAACTCCTCCAAATTTTTAACTGAACGCCCTGTATATTATTCCGGTCGGCTATATGGACGACCCTGTATCAATGATTAAAACTAAACAAATACCTGGCAGTTGCTCCTTCAACAGCGTCTCGTCTTCTCAGTCATCTTATCACCGAAACGATGACATTTCAAAAATCCACTAACCAACCTCCGCCATAGACCACATTACTCTACATCGGACTTTCACAGCACTGGCCACGAGCGAGAAAAAGTTTCGGAGAAATTGAATTTAGAATTTAGAACGTGTGTGTCATGTCGGGTAGGGTGGCGAGACGTGCGCTCGGCACGGGAGGAGGATGTAAACTGACAGAAGTGACAGGGGGCGGGCGCGAGCGAACCGAACCGTGGCGCGCGCAAAACTGTTGAATCTCTGGCTGCGGCTCTGAAAGCGTTCTGAGGACTCAGGACTCAAGACCACGGATGGTAAAAGTCGTTTAGTGAGCGAGCGTGAAGGATGCATTGGTGTTGGCTGTGGCTGTATACTTTTATTCCGACGACGGCAATGCCAAAGAGATGTTAAAAATCTACGTAGGTTCATATGTCAAAGGTCTAATCGGACTCGGTGTTGTTTTGAATATTTGATGACGTGCAAAGAAAGCTTTTGGATTTGGATGGGATTTTTTTGTAAAGATACTAAAACTAAACTTTTAAACTAAACCTAAGGTTAATTGAATATTTATTTTAGTCAAATGACGTATATTTCTACATACCATCCAACTCATTCACTCACCGATATCTGTAAAATACACCGGAACATCTCAAATCCATTCCAGTTTTATAAAGAGGGAAGCAAACTTTCTGCTCGGGAGAATTCGCATTGAATTTACAAATCGTGTTATACTTTAATTTAACTACTTACAAGAGGATAGGTATTGGCGTCTCTTGTGTCTGTCCTTGGCCTTATGTATAGTTAGATATGGTTTTGTTGGTTCGTGGTTATGTGGTTATTATGGATTATGGATGCCTGTTTCTTGCATTTAATGGAATGAATAGATAAAAGGACGTGTTGATGGTTCGTACATCTAGAGATAATGGATAAAGGAAGATTGACGAAACAGATTTGTGGATCTAGTATCAATAGATAGACCTAGAATAATCGAATAGTAGACCACGATCAAATCAAGGACGTCCTACATAAAGGACAATGGACAATTCAAATGTACGTATAATAATATGGAAAGATGTACCATCTGCCTACCCTAGCTGAAAAGGCGAGACGTGTGTGTAATGAAATACCAGAAGCCCTTGCACCTTCACCTGATTATGATGATTATGATTGTAAGCTGTGAATGATGATGACGAAAGTTGACAGATGCAAGCGACCATGTCGCAAGACCAGTCGAAAGAAACGAACGCCGCACGGTCGCACGGTCGCACGACTTACGGCCGAAATTAATAATCAATCCAATCCAAATTTTGCTGTCTTGGATTGATATCACAATCCATTTTTAGGGTCAAACGTGCCAATAACCGATCCGTGGATTGGTTTATAAAGGCACGCAGATTGAAAATCGATCGGATGGTAGGCAGCAATCCAAGATAGTTTTCAATCTTGGATAGGAGATACAATATTAATTTCGGCCGTTAGTCGCTCGCTCGAATGTTACCCTTACGCCACATACAATTTGCTATGTTTCTGTGAATTTCCTGTTTAATTTGTTTATTTTTCATCTTTCATGTGTTTGAGCGTATTCGGCCCTCGAGCTCAAAATAACATTGAAGTAATTTATCCTTTAAATGATGGATTAGATCAGATCAATGAGTTTATCTGTCAATAACAAGGTACAGAGCCAAGAGGTTGTTCAGCTGGAGTATTTTGGACACTTATGAAGCGTTTCTCATACGCTACCGTCCAATTTGCCGTGTTATCACACACGGAATCAATCTGCTTTCTATTCTCACTATTTAAAGAACTGTGGTATACTATACAGGTTGTTCAACGGATGACTCGAACCCAAAACCTTAAGCGTCGCAGTTGGCTCATCACCAACTATGTCACGAGGCACGGGCGCCATTTGTATACTCAATAGCTCGGACTCAACTCATCTTTAGAAATCTTTAGTTATGTTATCGCTTCAACAAGCTTGCGATTAGAGTTGAAAAAAAAGGTATTATTAATGTCTCAGATTTATTTAAATGCAACTGGATTAGTGACAATTTCGTCGAGAAAGTTAGTCGAGGTCCGTATTCAGCAGTGAGCGCCTATGACGTGTTGTGATGCAGTACAAAAAAAAATCAAATAAAAAGCAGTACAAAAAGTTGACAATCTACATATAACAATACACACGTTGCAAAACTATCATTTACTTGTCTGGCCGTGTTATAAAAAAGATCTCTAGACGACTATTACTCGTCAATAGCGTCAACATCTGTCTCTAGGCATTTAATTGTTGACACAAATAGATACAAAACGACAAGGGGGACTTACAACCGATCCCATTACTCGGTGACACACAGGGCAAAACTTTGACAAGCAAAAATTTATAATATTTATATCTTAGTTATCTAAATCCTGTGCTAGCAGTTAGAATATGCAAGGCAATTTGTGAGTGAATGAGAAAAAATGTCAGATGATATAATATGTAGAGATGGGAATACACCATTATGGTGGTAGTGAGCTAATTTTATGAAAGGTTCGTTGACGCGTTGATGGTAAATCGTTGTCATTGACCACGATTTAAGAACCACTGCTAGATAGAGAAGGGTATAACGGGTATTCATTGAATAAGAATAACCTAAATACGGGCTCAGTGGTGCACTTTGGGAGATGCTTATCCAACCGTTGACAAATGCAGGATGGTCATGATAATGATTACTTAATCCCTAAAAATCCTAACCTACCAAATCAACCACAAAATCTACCATCAAATCTACCTTCTGGTTCGCTGAACGAACCACCAGTGTGTCCCACTTCTTTCTATTCCATCTACAAGACAATAGCGCCTGGACATCGATGCTAAAGAATAACAGACAATAGTCATTGAACACGAAACATTTCCAGTAATTGTTTTCTGACAATACGTATAAACGCTCATTGTTTTCGTCGGCGGTGTGTAGAAAATAAATTATTTTTTATCCTTGTTCACATTTGGGACAAAAGATTGTGGCTCGCAGCGTTCCCGACAAATCTCTACGGGTGACTGTGGACGCGAAAATACGAATTCATGATAGCAGTCGCCTAGAGCGATTTAAGGCAAGTCCTTGGCCATCGCTTACGTAAACAGCCGTTTTGTAAAGATATTTAATGAGATAATATTTATACTGAGACTTAGATAAGAAGCAATACTTCAGGGTTTGCAAGGAAAGTTCTGGGTTTTAATGTAACTGTTGTAGGTGCTTTCAATCAGGTGAATTATGTTCTTCACCTGTCTTTCACTAACACATTGTGTTCTTTCGTTACAGAGTAACATCAAAAAAACTATGTAAGTCATGTATCCTGTTCTGTGTGTGTGTGTATGTTATGTGGTGTGCCTTTGTAATTTGTGAATGTATGTATGTTATGTATGCACTATGCATGTGTGTGTGTTGTGTATCTATTTTATTGCTTTGTGGCGGTTTCGCACGGCAGAGATAGTATTCCGACTTTAGACAAAACCAACTGTTTATTCAGCAGCTGATCAACTTATTTCCTGTAACAAGGCCGTTCATAAGACAATCACTTCCCTAACTTCCTATTTGAATTCTTGGTCTATCGCTCACACTCGCTCTCCCCAAGCTAACCGGGTAAAATGGGGTAAAATACGATAAATGGGTAAATATACCGCGCCAATTACTCGTGGCCCAAATTAATTAAACCAAAGTTAAAGCTCTTAAGTTAAATTAAGACTCTCTATTGTTTGCGTCGAAGATATAAGAATGTGATAGAATATATTTAGGTAGCAGTTAGTAGTTAAGTTTCTCATCTGCTTTGTATGAAACGCAGATATTTGCTTGGAGTCTGGTTCTCTTGATTCCCTAGATACAAAAAATGGGAATCCTGGATACGTAGGTACGAGGTCGCTATGCAATATCTATAATATGTTATATGTACATACATATGTATAGAAACAAAGTCGTGCTTGTTAAAACAGCTGACACGACTTTTATGATCTTCGGTTCGTTGTATTTCTCTCCATCCCAAATAAAACTGGTAAAAGTATTTGATAAAAAGAGAAAAATGATAATTAATTTTGTCATAGGTACAGTTCTGACCGTACAACCTCTGTCGGGTCAGTTTTAGTATCTGCATAAAATAAACATTTTATGTTGTTGGTTATAATGACCACGCAAATATTATTACTCGACACGGAAATTTGATTATTCGACCACATTATTATTACAATGCCACGGTTCTAATCACACCAATCATATTTGCTATCATTGCACAATATTAGTTTACATAGAACATGAACATTTACATAGCACATAGAACATGCTCAAATAGATAAGGAAGATTTCACACCAATGCATTAGCGGTGGCAGTGATGCCGATCTGGATTTAAAGTAGTTGGATGTGATATAACAAAGTTATTTTTATAAATTTTCCTTTGAAGCGTATCTGCTTAGAGCTAACGATATTCACAGCAAAAATGATTTGGCTACAGACATTCTAGCTCTATCAATGTCTCAGGCAGTAGATGGGTACCGTGCCCAAGCTTTGCATTTCAGGTTTTTAGTTCCGCTTGAACAGCATCAAAGTAATTGACATCAAACACCTAATTGTGAACGATTTAAAATATCTTTTTCCCAACAGGCCTTTGATCGGTGATTTCTTTTGTAACAAAAAGAAACCTTACAGGGACCGTGGCGTGTTCTCTACTTCTTTGAAACTTAAAAGGTTTTAATGGTCATATTTCCAAGAACTGCTAGCATTTTTTTAAAGCATTTGAATTTAGCTTGGCGATAAATGACGGTGGGGTCGAAGGTGGTATACAAACTCAGCTTAGAATGAAACTCGGAAGGCCTAAATACCCGGATATGCAAATGCATATCCGGGTATTTAGGCCTATGGATAGCTGACTAGGCAGTAGGCTGGCTAGGACCCTACAATAAGGGGTTTAAATTACGTTTTCTTTCATCGTAACCTCGTGCAAATCTTTTGCGTTCAGCCAGTTTCCAACCTACGCCCCGCAGCGTACAATCCGAAGGGGGATCAACTGATCGTACTGTTACTTAACATAAATCTGTTATTAGAATTGGTGCCTTCTTTAGTGTCGATGTTTCAACCATTGTGCCTAAAGTTGGTTAAACCAACATAGAAAGCACACTGCGGCCGACGTCTACCAGAACAAGGTACACCAGGTGTGTTCAGAACTAAAAATCCATATTCTAAAACTATAGAGTTCCCAGTGTTGATTTATTCAATTCATGCAAAATCCGAGTCAAATTATGAATTCTCTCTACTGAAAAGGCTTGAAAATGAATGGAAAATGTCGATTCCGAGTCAATCTCTTTTATTATGTGACAATATTAATACATTCCTGAAATGGAGACCACGTTTGAATTTCCCAATAATGCACTTCCTGTCTACACAATTTTCCGGGCTCCAGTCAAAAGCCTGCGGTGTAGCCTGGGGTGTAGGCAGAGTAATTATAACCAGTTATCGTGGGCCATTACTGGTTCTGTCCGGTCAAAGCCAGTAGTCTCGGCTTGAATGCACCGCCATGTCACAGTTCAGCCGCTACCGCAAGACATGAGGGGTTGACTTTTGCATCGAAAGCGGATGCGCGTGGCGAGAAAATTACAATAAAATCAATCGACGCGAAGGCGGCACGGCGCCTGCCTAAAGAAGTATTAAAATACCTATCAAGGTGTTCTGGCGGTGGTCCTTGAGAGCCAGCCCCATTCTAGACTTAGCATGTTTACCACCTCGACCACATCGTCACTTAAGACCAGTAGTCAAATGCCAGTCTATAATGTATGAAAAAAAAACATGCTGTAAAAGCACGCACCGTGTTTCAGTTCTGGGCATTATGAGATTCTAGAACCATTGCTTAAAGAGCGACGAGCTAGGTACGGTGCAAGTTTTGCAATACAATCCTGGGTGGCACTGCAAATTGTACCCTTACTATGATTTCATTGCTACCCAGAATTGCGCTAACTATCTGGTGTAGATAGATAGATAGAGGGATAGATATGCATTGACAGCAAAGAACACAGGCAGGACAAATTAAAAAAAAGGTACAATGGGCGGTCTTATCGCTTAAAACGTCTCTACCAGACAAACTTTGGATGGCCAAGATAGACAGCGGGCATAGGGTTGGGCCGGTTGACATCAGTGTCAAATTATAAATACATACATACTAATAATTACACAAACTAGGGGTTGCACGACATTCTTGCAATCAAATGCAAAAATAACACCACAATAACGTTACAGAAACACAAGCATTTTTGCACGTTATGTATAATTACATAGATGCTATAGATATGGTATAGTTATCCAATGCCACCGCGAACGAAATCGCAAGAAACGACCAGTAACAAAGTAAGTTATAGTAGTACCCAACTGATATGGCTTACCGATGTACCTGCGCAAAAGATGATTTTTCAAAGCGCGGGAAATGCTATTGAACGCTATTGGTCGGCAGCCGCAGCCACCGCCGCCATCTTAGCGAGCTTAGAGTGAGATGGAACTAACAGCTGCAGTGTATTATGAACCTTATAATAGTGATCTTAGGTTGATTGTAAGTTTTAAGCATTCTTTCGTTAATCTTCAGACCATACTTTCTTTTCTGCGCGAACGAAGATTCACGACGCGCCTTATAAGTTGGGTACTAGTATAACTATCTATGCTTTCGTCTTTCTCTTAACACTTGCACCACACGGCTATTTCGGGCCGCCCACGCTTGCGGTGAGGCCGCAATGGTCGAGAATCGGGTCGGAAAATTGGAATTTTAAAATGGAAATCTATATTTTTAAAAACGTATCTTTTATTGGCAACGGTTATCTCACTCGGACTTCTATTGCAAGCGGCACGATTTGAAACGAAAGTAAAATGTTAGACCTGCAAAAATGTTAACAAGATGCAATATCTTGAGATGTACCTAACTTGGCATAGAAGAATAAGATATTTAGGTTTGCAATAGTGGCTGAGTTGTAACTTGTGTGCTTAAGCATCGAATGATACCTGGTTCGATCCTCGGCCCCACACCAATGACGATTCTAAGTTACGTGCGGTTTTCCATCCTTGGCGCAGGACGGTAGTCGGTCCCGGTTGTTATCGACTGATAGCAGTCGTTAAGTCACTCTTGAGGCTCTCGGACGGCATGATACATTCTAGCACTAGAATGTATCACTATCACTAGGGTAGCACTATCTCTTACGACATACAACAAACATAGCCCGGTACGTCTAGAGCGGTCTTGAGTAACTTGAGAATGCTTAAGCTATTCTAAGTAGGTATTATCCGTCAGTACTGATGTCGGCCATCTTTATTTTATCACTACATGCGGGCGAGATTGTCGGCCAATTTGGATGTTTTCATTTTATTTGATGTTTCCTCTTTCCACGGTAGTTCCATATAACCAGTATGTTGGTTTTATTGTTAGGTTTAATAATAACTATATCTACACGTTAATTAAAGTAATAATGACTGCTCGACAAACGGGTTTTCCATCTATTTCTGGGAATACGAAAACACACGTTGCATTAAATTTATCAGTATTTTGAGTCAAAGGTAAAATATGACTGTAATGGGAAATTCAGTATTGTACTGTTGGTCGTAGCTAGTCTCTACAGACTTGCTACGACAATACTACGAGGTGCTACGCCGTAGCACTTTGTAGCAATTATGTTTCTTACGTGTTACAAGATACCAGTGTGATTTTCTACACAAAAATATAGCATTTTTATAGGTGTTCAAATTGAAAAAAAAAACAAAGCTGTCAATTGACACTGCAGTTGTAGCTTAAGAACTTTTTGAAAAAAAAGTTATTATAATCGTACCTATATGAAATATGTACATCTTCTTGTTAATAATAATACATAGTAGTGTTAGTTACACAATTTATGACTCAAGAAAGGCTGGACCGATTTTAATAATCTTTGCTTTGTTAGATTCGTCTCCGTTCCGAATACCAGAATAACTTTTAAAACATGAGAAAATTCATAAACAAAGAAAGAAATGTGATCATTAATTTTCTCATACATATTGGCTTTACAGTAATTGGAAGAACGTTTGTCGGGTCAGTTTGTTATTAAAAAGCATAATTATTGATTACTAATTAAACTTACAAGCTACTCGAAGTGTAGATAGGCGTTTGTTAATTAACAACACATTGGAATAAACGTAAAAAGTAAACCAATTAATCTACCTAACAACTGGAGTTCGATCCGAGCGATGCCTAATCTGAAATTGTAATTTATTGCTTTCCCTTCCACCAATACCTACCTTGACTTTTTGGGGTTCCGTAGAATGAAGCTAACGAAAAATGTATAACTAACTCTATTTTTTTTAGTTTTTATTAGCCTATGAAGTTATTTTTATAAAATGAATTAATAGCTAGAATAGTAATTATTGAGCCACGATAATTTGGCTTTCGAGTTAAGGCCAAAGCATAATAATAAAAAAGAAATTAAAAAAATATATAAACCGAAGTATAATATGTCCCGGAGACTAACGGTCAGTTTCTGGAACGTTTGTTGGCTTTGACAGTAGATTAAAAGTAGCGTTGTCTCTATCTGACACTAAACAAATGACAAGGATAGCAATAGAATCTGTAGTCAAAGTTGGCTGACGTTTCAAAAGACTTAAAATTGTATATTATGTGACAGGAGGTTGACAAATTATAACGAATATACAAAATCTTAGCTATTTCTTTACAATTTAGAGGTTAAATAATAAATTGCATTAAGTATACAAAATTGAGAAAACTTACTCTTATATCGAAACTTACCTACCAATCCCCCAGCGATGGACTACATACAAACCATTTGCATTGCGTAAAGTGTATAGAAAATCAAATAAAATCCAACAAAAAGTTTGATAGTCAACAATTTCTTTCAGATAACGGAACCCGGCTTCCAGCTCTCAGTTCGCTCGTGGCCAGTTTTTTTTTCAATTAAGTCATTTGTCGATCTTAATTAATTTATTCTTTGTTATATTGAATACCTTGGGCTTGTTTGCATTTTTATATCCTTTGATCTTGTTAAACATTATAGATGGACGGTGGAATTAGATGTTAGATTACTGATTGTTTTTAAGTGGATGTTTAGTGTTTTAACGTTTATAAATAAAGTATATAAAGTTCAAATGGTATTTATTACATTTAAATTTTATAGTATTTGTATTGGAACTAGATGGAAAAATCGGAACTAGACGGAAAAATCGGTACTAAACTAGATTAGAGAATACTATCTCACCAGCGTGCCTATTGTGAGCTTTTACGCGCTCGACATAGTACGCGTTAACGCGCACTTTGTACGATGATCTTCCGTTCATAAATGCGCCGGCAGGGGCGCTGTACACGATCTTCATACAAAGCGCACGTTAACGCGTACTATGTCGATCGCGTAAACTTGCCACAAAAACTCACACTCAGGGCACTGGTATCGGAAGTGCTAAACATGCTCAGCTTAGAACGGGACTAGTTCAATTGAGAAACGGAAAGAGGAAAAAAAAACTTGCAAGATAATATAACCATACAATGACATCACCTAACACAACGAGCCAAATCAAACTTTGTTAAAAGTGGAAGCTAATTATAAATTTGCTTATAAAGTAACATGAGGGGGATCTTTGAAAGTCATCGGTCAATTCGATATGACTAGTCATATTATTATTATCACCGTTAAAAATATGTTTTTGCTGTATTATAGATTTTTTGCAGCTTTTACCATAACTACGCGCATGACTGAGTTCAACCCTACACATTAAAAAAAAATTGAAAAATCATCAATTTTAGTGACATCAAATCACCGATTACTTGCAAAAATCACCTCTGATTAAGCCAATAAAGAGTGTTAAAAAGGTAGGTATTAATCAGCCCAATGGTGAGTGTACTTACGCTCTATAGAATCCTCTTGCTACAACGGTAACCCTTTTTGGAGGTAATCAATAAATCGTAATTTATTACCGCAACAACCCCGTCCCGGGAGGGTGGAGTTTTCTCACGTACCCCTTAATTAATGAGGGTAAATCCCTTGCGAATGACAACTGTAATTTTGGTAGTTTGTTTTTCATAAAGCGTTATGATATCGCTCTTAGCGGTAAGACTACTCATTGCATACACCGTCATAATATTATGGTTGTTTTTTGTAACTATCTGAAAACGGTTTTCTTCGTCTACCTCTTTTTACTTTTTCTTCCATTATTTTTCTTCTTATATTTCTATAATTCCACATTATTTATTGCAACCATGTCAAAATGTATCTCGATACTGCTACGGTAACTTTAATCAAGTTTAAATTAATTAAGTTTTTATACGGTTAAAACGCATTTAAGCCCCAACAAGACGTGACATGTTTTTTTCTTAATCCAGGGTTAGAATTATGCTAAGCTCCACTTTAAGAAATTAAACAGAACTTCTTAGAACCGAATTAAAATAAATTAGATGATAACTTTTATGGGATTTGAAATGAAACTTTTTCTTGAAATTGTTTCACAACAGATAAAATTAATGGGTGAAATGTTTTGATAAATGGAAATTATGCATTCCAGATAAAGGTGTTTGCGCAATTTTGAATTTAAAGAGAGTTTGGGAAAGTTATTTATGTATTTGGTTACATTTTAGTTATCCTACTAATATTATAAACGCGAAAGTTTGTAAGTATGGACGGATGGATGGATGTTTGTTGCTCTTTCACGTAAAAACTGCTGAATGGATTTTAATGAAACTTTAGAATAATATAGTTCATACATCAGAATAGCAAATAGGCTACAATTTATAAAGATATTGTGTGAATTGTGCAAAATATGACGATAAGTGTCAAGTAAGTAGGAAAACATCTACCTCATGCGAACTATTCTGGCGTGCGCTGCCAAAACCGCTAGAATTACATTATAACTATGTAGTGTATGATGGATATGTTTATCTTAAATAGTCCTACAAATAATCCCACCACAGTATATATCTATATATTATGTGTAAGCCATTATAGCCATTAAAGCTACTCGAATTACTAATCCTGCGCAGACGAAGTCGCGTGCACCAGCTAGTACTTTATATTTTAGAGACACTTCACTCTGAGATACGGTTCTGTGTGTAAACAAAATATAATTTGTAGTATACAGAAGCGGTGGTAGCCTAGTGGGTGCGAACGTCCGCCTTGGAAAACAGTGAGGTGGCGAGTTCAAATCCCAGTGCGGGCACATACCAATGTGTTTCTTGTTAAACATTTGTACGTAATTATCACTCCCTTTTCGGCGAAGGTAAACATCATGAGGAAACCAACATGCCCGAGAATTATTTCGGAGGCATGTTATCCACCAACCCGGACTAGGCCCCGTGGTGGATTATGGCCTAACCCTCCTCACAAAAGTGAGTTGAGGCCTCTGCCCAGCAGTGGGACAACTACAGGCTGAATTATTATTATATTATTATTGTATTATACTATAATGTATATATTTTATTAGTGAGTGATGAGATAAGAATGACTTAAGACTCTGCATACGGACCAAAGTTTTTAGACCTCCCAAGCGCGGCCCACAAAGCTCTGATACAATGTCTTACATGAGCCTTTTAACCCGAAAAGGTGGTCCTATAAAACGTCCCTAAATTGACTAAAACAAGAATTTATTTATGCGCTCCAGTGTCTGTCACATTTTTATTTTGTTTATTTTTCCAAGAAAATTGCAACTTTAGTCCTAAGGGATAGGGTTGAAAGTTGTATTTGGTTTGGCCAAACAGGTGTCCGGATAAAACCGGTCCTTACCAGCTTCGGCCACTGTATACCGGTACTCCTTCATGAGTAAAAGCGGCGCGCTCGTAAAATCTTTGCTTTATTTGCTATCTTTTGGTCGATGCTCTTCTGTTTTGGGTCAGCATTTACATAAAAAACAGGGTAGCTTTTTACAACCGATGGATAAATGATAATACTGGAGGGAATCAGTGCTGTGTTTTATTACGGTGTTTTCAGTCGGGATATTATAGAATTTAGAGGAGTTTATTTCGGTTCAATTTCAGAGATTCTTTTTAGTTTATAGTAGACCTACTAAATTTATAGAGAGTAAATGTATTGAGTCCTTAAAAATATTTAATAATACTGAATGCTCACAGAAAACTTTGGAATGAACAGTTAAATCTTGCGCGGCACTGCGCTCGTCACCGCTATAGTAATAAATAACAGATTTTTTGCAAAAATAGTCCAAAATCAGATTCCGCATTTCACGGACGCTTTTGTCCAACACGGACAGATTCTAAAAGCTGCAGTGCGTCACACAACTAACACCTATCGAGCGGTATCCTCGTGTGAACGAATTTAGCGATATAGAAGCTTTCTAAGAAACTGAAGCGATTCAATATCGTCTCGTATCGAAACTGCAATGAAAGAGACTTCAATTTTCAGGACAATCAACCTGAGGATTCTACACTATTTTCACTACTATAGACTACGATAGAAATCTCGATAAGTTACTGAAGAAAATAATTGCACCCTGTCGCGTGACATTTACAGAACGTCCCATTCGTAATATCATACAAACACGATGCCGCTTCCAAACCAGTTCGGGCGTTTAAACGTTACGATAGAATAAAATATGCACGACTAAAATATCCTGCGCCACCTTTTATCTCGCTCCAATAAGACCAGTTGCCCACTGAATAAAGAAAGCAATTGAATCGTTTCCTTTGTCCGGGACACCCTGATGCACAATAAATCTAGACACACAATGCTCTAGCGCCGCTTCCGTAGTCTATCTCTACGTCTGTCAGCTCTGCATATAAGTAAGTCAATGGGCTAATTTGCTGAGATTCCCCTATAAGGTATTGCATTCGATGCTTGTAAAACTCGAGTGGATTGGCGCTTCTTTGGAACAATTGCTCATAATACTCATGTAATTATAAAGGAAAATGATGGAATTGGTGACGTAGGACGGAGGGCGATCATGCATCTTCCAAGAAGAGCTACACCAACATCTACGCCAACAATTAGATCAACATAATTGTGGTCCAAGACCAATTTACCACACCAATCTACTACTACACCGACATCTACACCAACCCTTACACCAACATCTATAGCATCACCACCACCTACACCATCACCAATTCCTACACCGATGATTTATTGACCTTTATAATATAATCGCAACTGATGGATATGATCCGTTTTTAGGACTGGATTAACGATCAACAACAACTCAACAAATGTTGAACAAAATTGAAATTAGATAATTAGCTAATTGCAATTTGAAATTGTCTTGAAAACATTGTCATTGACAATGTCAAATACTCCTTCATTAACGTAGCTGACTAAGCAGCGAGGCACGTCCGTCTGGTAGTTGTAGCGGTGTATAATTTATAGCATTTTTTGTCTCTGTCATTTGAGCAGTTAGTTATTGTTTATGCGATAATTTGTTTCGCATTAATTTGAATATTTCTGTAGCAATATTTTTTATTATTCGACCGATGATGATGATGATGTCACTCACTAACATTTTTGTGTGTCATTTCACAGGCTCTTGAGCCTGGTTTGTTTGACTGTCGTATGAGGCTGTCAGAGTTTGTCAGGACACCCAAGGGCCGCTGACGTGGCTTATCGATTGCTATCTATCGATAACAACCAGGGCCGTGGCTTACCGTGCCTTTCGAAGCACGGAGCGATTGAAATCCGCACATGACTTATGAAAAGTCATTGGTGCCGGACGAGGAACCTGTTATCATTGGGCTCTAAAGCGAACAATGCTACCTCTCAGCCACTATCGCTCTCAGCCTAGTCTGCAGCCGCCGTTGACTAGGCTCTGTGGACAGCAACCTAACCCAAATAAAATGTACCTAAATGCATATAAAAATAATTTCGCTATATATTAGGTATATGTCATCCCACGGTGCCAGAGTTAAAACCGCTCAAGGGTTTCTCGTTGTCGAATTATGACATCAAGTCAAGCTGAGTTATGTTTGGTCTCGTTGTTGTCGTGATTGTTTGTTCTCGAATTATTAGATTTAAGGGTTTTTGGTAAAACCGCCTAGTCCTAATAATAAGCCAAGCACGTAACAGACTCACCAAGTTCTTACACCGATGTCTTCAAGCCACGTCGTCCACTTTGGGAAAGGAAAACCTCGCTTAGAGATAAAAATAACTTATTTTAATTCCATTGTATTTTTTTCGAAAGCTTCAGTATATTCCAAAGCTCCAAGTTGACTTTAGTCTACATTTTAATTATTCCTGTTCCGGGGTCTTGTGGATTTTACGCAGTCGCTAGAATATCATATTCTTTTGGGCTTAAAGGACTGAACCGTTATATCGCTATTGGATTTCGGTCAAAAGAATATTTGATTCATTATTGAACAGGAAGGATATTCTAGTAAAGGCGCTACCACACAGGCGCGATAACATGACAGCTTCATTGTGATAATGCTACTCGCGTCCGTTGCGTTTCTAACACAATGACATTATCGAAGATCGCCCGCGTATTCAAATAATATGCCTTAATTAGCTACTAATGATAAGGAGCCACTGTGTCGGCTTTATTCTAGTTTTAGTCAACTCAAATTTTAATTTCATGATTTAATATAGTTATTAAATCATCTACTTATCTATACTAATATTATAAAGAAGAAAGATTTGATTGTTTGTATTGAATAGGCTCCAATACTACTCAACACGATTTCAAAAATTTTTCACTGTTGGGAAGCTTCACTATCCCCGGGTGACATAGGCTACTTTATATACCATACAAATTTACGGTTTCGCGGGATAGTAGTTAACGCGAGTGATACGTCGTGGCGCTTCTAGTAAATTATAATTACTCGCGACAATGCATGAGGTGATGTTTTTTCAGACATACAAACAGTCATTACACTCTAGATAGTGTTCTCAGTGCATTAATAATGGCGCTACAGACAATATAGATCTTTCCAAATATTACACTCGCTCAGAGAAAAGTAATCGCTAAAACCAGAGCAATAAAGCCTAAGATATATACCAATATTATTTTCTCTGGCAAGAGAACTGAATTATTAAATTATTCGTGCCATCTGCTTTGTGCTGCGTTTGTTGCGGTTTAGTTGGTAATTTCCAGTCAAGTAGTTCATTGAGCAACCATACATTTGATTTATTACTTACTCATCGGTTAATGTATAGAATATGGATATACTAATATCTTACTGATTAATTATTTGTACCGATCATTTTAAATTTATTATGTACGGTTGATTCCACAAAGGGTTACTAAATTTTAAGGAAACAAACAAGGAATCGTGGTGAAGTCCACCTTGAGATATAATTTTTAATTCAATATAAGGCTATTTGCCGCAAATTCTCGCCGACGACGATGGCTCGAACAGTTGACACCGCTCGAGCGGCCCCTTTATGCTTTTGGAGGATCAACTTGAACAAGAACCACAACAGACCAACCAACTATCCCAATCCCAACGAGGCACAGATGATGCCCTGCGTGTGAAATGCCGCCGTATATCACACGACACAACGCAGAATAATGAAAGAGTATTTCTGGCAAATTTGCAAGCGACCCCAAAATTGTTCCCTCTTTTTACCCTTATAATGTTTTATTTTTGATATGTACCGTTATTGTGGTTTATCTCTATTACCTGCCACGGAGAAATGGAATTTTGGCATGAGTCGTGTAAAAAGTCATGTAATGTTCTTTGTTAATGTTAAACCAGAACGTGTAATGGGATTACATTACTTTCGATTCATGGTGTTAATTTTTAATATAAAATCTGAATAAATGTTAGGGGAGGGTCGAATCTAGGTGATCATTATAAGTAAGCTTTGGTTTTGCATCTACGCACGCCATTAAATCCTAATGTTAGAATAATCCGATGCCTAAAGGGATACGAGATAAATCTAGATCATCCCTAATTAATTTGGGTAGGCAGTCTATATTACAAGGTAACAAAATAATAGCCTAGTTAAAAGAAACGCGTATGCGACAGATCATAAATCTTTGCCCAAAAGTGGGACGATATAAGATGTAATAATAAGTAATACTAATAATTTTAGCCTACATTACAAATATACATTTCGCGAGATAGATAGAATACGTATTAAACTAGTAACAAGCCAACGCAACCCTGCTCTTCAACTCGCGCCCCAGACATATAAGAGGAAGAAGACCGGGCATTAACAGATATAGTGAAAACATACGTGAATACGGCCGCCATACTGATTAGTGACGCTGGCAACATTTAGGCGGCTCATTCTACTATAAAAATATTAGATTCAGTACAAATTTTATCTTAATTGAAATATAATTATTATGAAAGTATTCATAGTTGTCTTGTCCACCTTTACTTCGGACCTGCCGATCATTTTTGTCTGGCTTCACTAGACATCTGTAAATTTTGGTCTACTTCCTTTTACGTGTCTGTGGGTTAGCACGAATTCGCCATGCGACACCGCGCGGCAGCTAACCACATATTTACATACTAATGAACACTATTACTCTTTGAATAATGTTGCAAGTGAAATAGGTATTATACGCCTTCACCTCGATTTTATTTTTACAATAAAAAAATACTATCAGTGCCCGCGAATCGCCCGTTTACAAATAAATACGCTCTAGACAACTTCTCGCATAATGAATATGAAATCGAGAGTACCTTTAAAATACTTTGGGGGAAAGGATCGATTAATGTATTATTTAATTTGTCAGGGTATACCGTGAATAGAAAAAACCGCTTCTAGCCCGCATGTACTACTTATTACTATGCATTTCATCTCAATTTAAAGTACCTATACTTACTATAATATCTTTCCAAAGGCTCCTATTAGGGTGGAGCGCGGTTGTATGGAAAATTATTTTTATCCAGATTTTCTTTCGGGCCGCTACGGAATGGATGCTCTAAAGCCTACTGATTAATAATACCAAATATGGGCTAGGGTTATAGTTTTAGAAATACTGCCCCCGAGCCATTACACATTTCAGAAATTACAAAAAAAGATAATTTTTAGGTGTCACTTTTTAATCATACAACATATAAATTATTAACTTCAATTGCTTTAAAACAATAACCAACGATATATTCAACCTGATAATATCCTAAAGTTTTAATAGTATACTACATAACGCGTCAAAATATTATACTTGATCGACCCTATTTTCGTAGATTTCATAAGAAAAGATACAGAACTTTAAAAAAAAATCATGGCAATCAGCTGTGATGGATCTGCTATGAATACCGGCTATAAATCAGGTATTATCCGGTTACTTTATGGCAAGCTACAACATCCACTTCAATGGCTCGTATGTCGACTTCATGGCAACGAACTCACTTTGAGCATCTACGTAGATGGAACTGCAAGAGAACCAAAAAGTGTTAGCGGCAAGGTGGGACGGAGTCTGAACAACTGTGAATTTCTCCCGGTCACAACTTTTCATGCAATCGAATGCATATTACCAAATATAACGAAATCTCGAGTAGACCTTAGTACCGACCAGCTATACTTGCTAGAGATTTGTCGTGCGATCAACGACGGTCATTGCAATCCAAAACTTAGCCAAATGCAATCCTGGGAAAATCTGTCACTCACGCTGGTTGACAACAGCCAACAGGATTCTTAGGGTTTATGTTTCTACTTCGTCGCCATTCGAAAATCTTATGGTTTTAGCAGAGTTCGTGATCAAGGTGTACGCGCTGATGTGGTTTCAGATAAAGACCCAACCTTAGTGTATTAATGGAGCTCAACGCGTATTTGAGACCATTATGCTGTCTCGTTATCTGCCTGAAAACTTAAAGAAGGTAGTGGACCCAGTGATTCAACGGAATGGCTATTTTGACCACTGTGAAAACATAATGATAGTAATGCTATACGATGAACGACACATAAAAGAACTCGCTCTGAGAAGTATTCTTAAAATTCGGGAGAGCTCAGCGTTCACACCTAGAAGGGTGTTTCAAGTGCCAACATTTAATTTCAAAGCAAAGGACTAGGCGGACTTGATCGACTGGAAAGTAATTGCGGAATCTCCGCTGATCATGCAAATACCAACTGCCGTCGTTTCCAAAGCCATTTTGGACCTCAATAGCTTAAATGCTACGAAATTTTTGGACTTCCAGCGCATACCTTGTCACACGCAAGTTACAGAAAGATGCATAAAGTTGATAACTTAATCATGTTCTGCTGCCTACTGCCCAGAACGACGTGAAGGATACATTACAAATAAATTGGAGTCATGCCGAATAATGCCCATATTCGGGTCAAAGAACCATTACAAAATTGGGTAAAATTTCGTTATCTTTCAATCCAATGTAATTTCTTTGTTGCCGATTATTTTATGTAATTTTGCTTTTTATTACTACTTTGTGTTTTAAAATAATGTATTATAATATTAACAAAGTCGTTTTTATTTAACGAAAGCACTTTTATTCCTCGACGAACTAAAGTTAATTTTTGGCATTTTTTCCAAACTTCAAGTCCCTTGGGGCAGTATTTCTACTCATAATACATTGATTAGGTCATATTGACTTAATATCGTATTAATATAGAGCATCCATCCCGCAGTGGCCCAAAACGAAATAAGAAAAAATAAAAAAACACTCCACCCTAGCTCCTATCTCCTTGCCAAATTTCACCGAGATCGGTTCAGCCGATTAGTGTTTATAATATGGATTTGAAGCAACCTTAAAGTACGACAGAGTGAGAAATATTCTACGAATCGATTTTCCAGAAATATTTTAGGACACGTGTGAGCGTTTGTGAGGCTTCCATCTGAGCTTTCACCATGTCACCATAATAACGTCCCAGTTAATATCCTCAAAGAGGACAGATAATTTGGATATCAGCTCCAAAAAGTCATGTATCTACAATCCTAACCAATTTCCTTTCAGATTCGACTTTTAGATACGCAGATGGGAGTTAGAAATATATTCTTTCATAACAAAACCGCATTACGCCAACGAAGATTAGGATCGGCATTTCAAAGACGAAAAAGAATATAGCCATCGTTAATATCCGGGCTCAAGGTATAAAATGAAAAAGTAAAGTCTCGGAGTTAGATTTTTTTTAAATATCAAGTTCGCTTTGGCGTTATCCATCGATAGATACTTTGTAGGTCAAATTATGGGTTATTGATAGGTTTGTTCAAAAAAGAACTCAAGCAGGTTTAAGTTAAAGTTGCCGCCTTATGTACCTCTAGTATGAGTTCTTACTAGCTCACCATAGTACGCGTCAACTAGCGCTTTTGTATGAAGATCCTGTACAGCGCCCCTACCGGCGCGTTTATAAACGAAACATCTTCATACAAAGAGCTAGCTGACGCGTACGATGTCGAGCTAGTAAAAACTTATACACAGGGCACCGATGACCATAATCTAGAAGTTGTCAGATGTTTTTCTCACGTCTAAACCGCATCAAAACAATACTTACTTGGTATACAAGTTTAGTGATCTCGCAAGACTTCGCTTTTGATTCTAATGCACAGAGGGGTTATAACACATAAATATAGAAAACACTCGCAATAAAATTTTTGATGAGGTATACTTAAATTAGAATTAATTTAATTTTATCTAAAACGAAAAGTACTCAATATTAATTTATCAAACCTTCTGGCGGCTTAAAAAGTTTTCAAAACAGATAATCCGTCAACTGTCAACGCCTAACTGACAATGGACCAAAATCACCACGGAGAAAATCATTAGGAAAACCTCGTGGGAATTACCAATTATTACTAACTTAACTCGGGTTAGGAGTTAGATAACTAGTTAAATCCCGTGACTTCACCCGCAGATGAATAGTATCCTATGTGTTATAACATGCCATAAAGTATATACCTATTTGCGTCATCAACACCAGATCAGGAGTGACGTCATCAGAACGACTTCATGCATTATAGCAGTAGTCAGAATACTAATACAAACATAACATAAAATTTTGCATTTTTAATAATATTATCTAATGATTAGCCAAACCTAAACTAAAATTAGGAGTATAAAATTAAATGTATTTATTGCATAATACGAGTATGCTACTTCATAATATATTAAGTAAGAAAATAAAACGTATCGAAGATTTATTAAAAATATGTATTCATTTTCGTAAAAACTGTTCAGTTCCCAATTTTTTGTGAGTGAAACATTTATAATGTAGGAACTCAATAGGTACACATACATATTGATTGTTCACTTCTGTTTTCTAAAAACAGTTTGTATGCATCCCACGTTTCTTCGATTCGGCCACATTTCTCCGGATACAAACGCGAGGTTTCGGCAAACAAAACCTAAGTTCAGAAAACGAATTTAATCAAGTCTGAAGGTGCACTGAACACCCATCCTGAGGCATTGACAACGAAGAAACACATAAAGCTTAAGCTCCATCAGAACATATGAAACCCCACTAGCGGTTCAAAACCCCATGAGAAATGTGTGAAACCCCACTGTCATTGTTATAAAGTTTTATGTTAATGCAACTTTTTATTGACTATTATTTAAAAATAACTTTATTTCAAGTACACGAACCTATATAAATAATTAAGAAATAGCTGGCATTGCCACTAAATCTCTGTCATAGCTAAACCTTAAACATTGGGGTATTGTTTTATCCCCAGTAGTGCTTTTTTAAATCCCCTCGCTCCCCACTTCAGGGGCTAAATCATTGTAGACGTGATCGCGGATACAGATGGATGCAAACCAGTGGGATCCAACCCTTAATACGCCTTTAGTATTCTCTAGAAGTAAACACCAACTAGGCCAGTTAACATATTCTATTTCTTATTTTCTTAACAATTCGCTCCAATTGTGTTCATTTCGACAACTTTTCTGTGGAAACAATTTTTATTTGGCTTCAAGTTGAGCAATTTGCTCGAGCTGTTAAGTTTATTTCTGAGCTCCGTTTCAGGGTTCCGTTTTAAACGAAATAAATTTTAGGTTAAACGCTTAAGGTACCTTTAAAATTGCTCAGTATTTTGCTGTACATTTTCGTCAATCATTTGAAACTAAAATACTTATGCTTAGTATACGAGTAGTATAGTACTTATGCTTATGTTAATGATTCATACAAACATCATGATTGGACCAATCCAACTAAGTGTAAATCTTTGTACCCATAGAAATATAACACCGTCTCTATGTTTGTACCACAACTTTAACTTTTTTGAGTATCACCACTTTAACATTTTTAGTAACACTCTTAAATTTTATAGTTACACTTACACTTTTAAGAAACTATCGTCACAGATTTTTAAATCTCAACTTGCCTATGATACCACATTTACAGCAGAATCTCTGTTGTTCTTATAGCTACGGCACCGTGAACGCGTTGGGCCTGACTCGCACCTAGCCCGTTTTATTTTTTCCTTACAGACTTGTGTTTTAGTGTCTCCAAATGCGGCTGTTGGCTGCTCCTTTGAGTCTAGTTATTGTGACTTTTATAATAACGTCGAGTTTCAGAGTTTGTTTGGCACAGACTTAAGAGACGAAGCACGCCTGGCCCCGTCGTAAAATCAAGTACAACTTCGTTTTAGATACACTTTTGTGACCTTTTTTCATTTAAACTTTGTTCCAACTATGTCTACCTTTCGAGATTTTCTTTTGGGAAAGTTTGGTCGTTTTAAAATACCACTTTTTGTGGCGGTTCGAAAGATGAGTCGCGTGGAATATTCTTTTGTTTTTAGTTACAAATCAGCCTGGCAACATTTTAGGGATTCGATGAGGGGTTCATAATGGAATTGTATTTGTTATAGAGTAATACTGGTTAGACCACTATTGGACTACAACTGGATTCAATATGTTAATGTTTGGATTATACTCGTACTTTCATAATAATTAAAACACAACTGAAGTCAACTCTTTTCCTTGTAACAGTCTCTGGAATTAATTATGTGCAAAGCGGCCTTTAGGTAGGTATTTTACTAGTATAGCAAAGAGGGACTAACGCAAACAAGATTTGATCCTTTTTTTTAATAGGTAAGGGTAGGGTAGGGTTGGTTTTACTACGATTTCACCTGAAGTGAATCGGCAATGCGATCCACAATGATACACGTCTACGTAGAAGTACTCATGGTTTGAAGACTCCTAAGTGGTCACTACCGGAAAACACAGAATCAGGCACGAAGTTCCAACTTAAACATCTTATTATTGTTGGTTTGTTCGGTCAAAGTACAACCGAAAAATATTAATACAAGTGGGACCAATTTACACTGATATTTGCGTGTGTCCAAACTACACTGTGACCGAGATACACTAATCCGTTCATTAAGGTTTTTTTTGTAAATCACTTACTTTAATTGGAACTTTAAATATAAATAAATATAAAAACAACTACACGGCAATCCAATCGCGGTCGCTTTATAGCTTCCAACAGAAAAATATTGATCTACATAATTACGTTACGGTGTCAAAAGAAAGACCCTAAGTAGGAAACTACGGCCTTGCTTGAATAGACACGTTTTACCGTAATTCGACGGTATAAAGCTTCCGCTAAATGTCGCTACCGCTGTTAGAGGGAACCATAGCTGTACGAGTTCCAGTAATGGCACCATAAAAATACAACTCCAGTCTTAGAATAATAACACAGAGAAGGATAGTGCCATGCGCAGTTACACTCAAAAGTGAAGTCACTTTTTATCATTGTGTGCGTGAGTGCCGTGTTATTATCTTCTCTAAAACGCACACAAGCGCAATGAAAATGTCGCATGCGTGGGTATTTAGTCCAAAAGCTGGGAAAATTAATAAATATTTACCATAATATCTTTGATTTCGAGCAATATCGAGTCATAGTCCGAACTAGGCCCAAAAAGTCTCAGTAAAAATGGCTACACGGCGCTAGGGAGTACTTGACTTCTATGTGTTATTCTTCTAAGGCTCCAGTAATAATCTCTCACACAAACGCCGCCGTTTTTAACCTAATCACGTTTGCTTTAATTATTCCGCTTTACCCGAGACGATCTCGGCTCTAGTGCCCCTTGAATTGGGCCGGATCGAGGATCCAACAATGGGGGAAAAGAGGAATAATACATTGATTGAAAGCACTTCGCAGTGCGCTGTGTGTGGGTAATGAAACTTCCAAGAGGATTTAATTATTGTTATTCCAAAGTGTATTCTAAATTGGCGGTGTAGCGAACTCAATTCCAATTTAGCTTTACACTTGCAAATTATGCTTTGGCGTTGGATACGGGGTTGGAAATAGGGGTTTGTCGTTGACTGTACTAAAACGAAGTTACGTATTTTTATGATCTTTATTTTAGACAAAGGCACTGCATACTTTTACTCTAGTTCAATTTTAATTAACAGGTTTTTGAACAGTTATCCCTAGACCAAGTACCTACTAGTCAACTAATTCAATCTAATAGGTAAGTAGGTACTTAATTTTCGTTAATGGTGTTTGATAAACAACAACTAGCTGAAAGGTTACGTATGAAACTTTTCGCAAATCTAAATGTCATGTTTTTTCTTCCTAACAAAGAAGGTGACACTTAATAACTAGCTCAAAACGGGCCTAATTAGATCCGTTTTAGCTAGTTAATATTTTTCTGTTTAAGAACAAACTGAAAGTTTAAGAACATCTAAAGGTGAAATTGTTTTTCCGACAATAACGAACCTCAAATAACTCCCCAAAAATACCAACGTATCAAAGGGCGCTGAGGATTTGAGAAAGAAAATAAACAAATGAAAAAAAAACTGAATGAACTACTTAGTTGAATTTTAAAACGTGCGTTGCAGTCGTCGTATCGCACTGCCTTCTCATACTTAGTGTTTTCAAAATGCCCGGGCATTATGTACAAGTAGCTCCGCTCACGGTGTTGCCTGCTTTTGGAAAAAAAGATCCTATGTGTTAATCCAGGGTGTTAGCTACCTGCATACAAAATTTCATTAAAATTGGTACCGCCGTTTGAGCGTGAAGAAGTACAAACATACAGACAGACACACTAGCAACTTTTCGACTTTATAATATTAGTAGGATGTCCAATTAATTACTCGGTTGGCAACATATAGATTTGCTATAGAGTTAAAGGAATACACACCATCCAGTAAATACCTTTGTGACTACTCCACTTGAAGGACAAGGCTAAATTTCCACCGCGATCACACCCGATAGGAAGTGACGATAAGGGTGAAGGTTGCCTGGACTCGCACACACCTTTGCCGGAAACACTGACGAGGGCATGGCGTTTCACTCCTTTGCTATTCTTAGCTTCTATCTAAGTATACTCAGGCTCGCTTTCACTGTATAAGTGAGCATGGCCTAAATTGACTTTATGACAAATTACAATATAAAAGTTATGCTGAGGCATATATTTACGTAGTGAACGTAAAGAAATTGTTCAGAAATTAGACGTACCTAACAAAACTAGAGAATGATTAATATTGTCCTACTAATTTAATGACAAAATTTTGTTAATACGTATAACTGTCAGGAAAAGACAGGAAAAATTAAAAACATACAATAATAGTCAACTTTTTCTTAAAAAAAAAGTTTATAAGGTTTCCTTAGAAAAACGATAATTCATTGAAATCAGGCAACTTACATCTGTAGAAGTCGCCTAAAGCCGCACGGTCATTTACTCTGTCTTTCTGTACTTTACTGTCTTGTATTCTTGCACCTACTGCCATAAAGACTTGTTATCTAACAGCCGAAATTAATATTGTATCTCCTATCCAAGATTGAAATCGATCTTGGATTGTTGCCTATCTTTCGATCGATTTCCAATCTGCGTGCCTTCATAAACCAATCCACGGATCGGTTATTGGCACGTTTGACCCTAAAAATGGATTGTGATATCAATCCCAGATAGCAAAATTTGGATTGGATTGATTATTAATTTTGGCCGTAAATCTTATTTACAAAAAATCGATATGTGCGTGCAATGGACTAACAAGTTAGGGCACTTCTTTACATTCAACGTTAGTAAATCACTCCTCAATTAAAACAGCCATTACACTTCAAAATCACACCAAAAAAGGTGTGATAACTCACAAAAGCGTTTATCCAAGATTTAATCATTCTCAAATATGTGCATAATTACGGCCTCTTACATATGTAGGTGCCAACAGTAGTGAGAAGGGTCCGCTCTTGAATAAATTACTGGGGCACTTGCCCCTTTATGTGGAAACCATCGTTTTGTCACCCCCATAATGTAAATAAGGGAGCGATGTCGACATAATTATTTACTTACATTATGGATTGGGCGGTGAGAGGAACGACTTTTTTCTTCTTTTAAACGTAGCCCCACACTAGGATTGCTCCTGTATCGTGGGTAGGGCATGCAATTATCCGCCAATTTTACTATTCGGATATTTCGGATACTTCCAGAACACTATCCGGATAAATCCGGGTAATATGGATATTTTGGATATTAGTTAACTAGAAGATAAATCAAACGAATATCAGTCTCAAATCAACATTTTTATTACAAACACTTCAAAAATATGTAATTATACTTATGTAACGAAGAATTATAAAATTAACACATTTTGTAACAGAATAATTTTCAAGGAGATCCTTTTTAAAAGTTACAAAATATACATACTTAGTATAAAAAACGCAACTGAAATGTATTATTATCTATGTAGGGGAAAACAGGGTGGCTCCGTACAGAGGGAGCCTTCGTACAGTACGTATATCTCCACTATTAGTCATTTAGGTGCGTTCATCTTTTTATGCCTGATTGCCACTCGTATGCAGTTACTAATTAGCGGGACAAAACATCAGTATGGCTGCCGGGTCCGTTGAAATAAATTGAAATATCTTTTCGCGACGCGAAAGTAATATTTGGACTTGAATTCAAACTCATGTAGCTCTAGTAAGTTTTACTGAAAATGTGTAAGTAATTCATTGTAATTGAGGAACATATCCATTAGTTTATTATGTATTCGTAAATTTTGGGATACAGTTGAATGCATATTTATTTTTATTAGAATTGTGTAATTAATTGGGTTGGGGTACCTTCGTACACATGTGTGTGGGGTACATTCGTACTATATAAATTCTTCGTGAAAATATTTTTCAGCCTGCAATGTCCATATTAATATTTGATTACTACGATTATGTCATGTTATCGTTATTATTTATGTTGATTCTTACTAAGTAGACTATTTTAGGTGACTTTTTAGTTTAAAAGAACATTTTTTGTGAAATACTGCTGCATTAGTACTACTACATCTAAAGGCTGATAATTACTCAATTTTATGTTATTTGAAAATCAAACTGATGAATGTTTATAGTTATTTGATGATAAACGTATGTATTTTTTATTTTAAATAACTTTTATTATTGTGTTTGCTGTGTACGAAGGTACCCGACGTCTGGGGTGCCTTCGTACGTTTTTCATTTTTTAGTCAATCCGTCATTACTCAGTCAATTATGCTGTATCGATACTAATCCACACTACATTTTATAGCCAGATATGTGTGTAACATACCAGCATTGAAATGAGTTTGAAATAGCTGTTAGTTTTTTTTTACAAGGCCTAATGTAAAAACTGTACGACGCCACCCTGTTTTCCTATACCTACTTACAGTATCGACGATCAGTAACGACACGAGTGAGATCTAATAGTGATAATAATAATAACATATTATTATAATATTTATACAATACATATTATACATAATAGTACATACAGTAGGTACAGATAAAATAAAAGTTCTCCAAATTATCCAATTTAGTGCAAAGCGCTCTCGGCTTTATAACTATAATAGTTGTATGCGCTGGAGGATAAAGTTTAAGTATGTAGGCATTGCATTGGTTAGAAAAGTTAATTAAGTAAGTTTTTAGTCTTTATTTTGTGTTTTTGTAAGTTGGAAATAAAATTAAGTAAGTAGGTAGGTACTTACCACGTATGACGACGCCGTCAATATAAAACCAATAAGGCCACATCGCTCGTAGAACTGATAACCGATGGGGAAGAAAGGTTCTAGAGTGGACGTCTTCAGGCTGATGATGATGATGAGTAATGTTATAACAAAATAATTAATAATAACGTAGTTTTGCTAAAATAAGTAAGTATCCGTAAAATTCGTATTATCCGAATAGTAATAGTATGAAATATTCGGATATTATATTCGTCGGATATCCGGATAATGCGGATATCCGGATATCCGGATAGCATGCCCTAATCGTGGGTACCGCTTACAGACATATAATTTCACATACACATCACACCCAGACCAGAAACTAATGTTTGTGGATCGCACAAATATTTGTCCCAGGCGGGAATCGAACACGCAAACCCTTACGCAGCAGTCCGATTGCTCAGCCACTACGCCAAACGAGCCGTCAAACTTGGGTCAGAAAGATGGTCGGAGGTTAAGCTACTACCACACAGGGGCGTTAAATGTCACAGCGTTATTCCGATAGTGCACCCCGAGTGTTGCAGCTGCGTTTTTATCGTCCGATATTTCAAGACGGAAGTTTAAATGACACTGGTATCTCAAAAACGCGGACGCTAAAACGCAGCTTTTCTGATATCCAAATTCCTAATATGAATATTACTTTTCTGATAGCGATGGCGTGCATCAAACATCCTAATATGAATATCATAGATGTCGTCTGATATTATCATCATATCTGAAATTACCATCATTATCTGAAATTAATAATAATATTGCTTGGATAAGAAAGCGCTTGAAAATATTTTAGTTTTTTTATACGAAGTTGAAGTAACCCTAAGTTTCATGATTGTCTACTTTTTTTGAAAGGAAAACAGATTCATATCAAATCAAACACACCCTAATCAATGACTGTTTACTGTTTAGTTTATCATATTTTATGGTTCTCTTTGTTAATGAGATTTAACTGTTTGTAAATTTATCTGTAAATGTAATTTAACAAAAATATATTTTACTAGAAGCACCTCGCGGTTTCACCCGCGTTAACTACTATCCCGCGGGAACCAATAATTTTTACGGGATAAAAGGTAGCCTAAGGGGATAGCATAGCTTACCAACAGTGAAAGAATTTTGCAAATCGGTTCAGTAGTTTCGGAGCCTATTCATTACAACCAAACAAAAAAGATTTTTATCTTTATAATATTAGTGTAGATTAAAAAGCTCCCGCTACCACTCTCGCCGTTAGCTGATCCTTCTTACATATGGCACTGTTTTTTTAAATGTAGAAATGCATAACAAATAAGCTTTTAATAAAATATTTTCCAAATGGCACGTGTTACTCAGTATAGCAGTCGTCTCAATATGCAATTTATCGTTTATGCATCACGCTCGAGAAGTTAATTTGGTCAAATCGAATTCCGCATCGGGCTTCTTTCAGTAAATAAACCATGTCGCATTCATTCCGCAACTCAATAGACACTGTACCGAACCATAACTTGGTGTAAATTAAATAATAAATATTATTGATGCGCGTACGCATCTTGGATCGAGTACAGGCTGGGAGAGGTGAAGAAAGTAGGATGAGGGTGCGGGGAAAGTAGGCGGGGCCCAAAACTTGAAGGTTAAGATTTGGATTATGGGATTGGTGAGTGAGAGAACACAAAAAATCAGGAGGAGAGTGGAAGGGGGCACTTGTCGTCTGGAGAAATGGGGTTTTGGAAGGGAGAGTGAACCGCGAATCGTAGAACGATGCACACGCATCCCGAAGAAAAATAGAGTGGTCGGTCAGTGTTGTAAATAATTTATATTATTGTCATTATTTTTTTAATTTCAATAATTAAAGTTTTATAATTCCGAGTTAAATTAAATAATGATAGTCAATCGTGAAAAATGGAATAGCGCACACGCATTCCGAAGAAAAATAGAGTGGTCAGTGTTGTAAATAATTTATATTATTGTGTTAAATAAATTGCCATTATTTCTTATTTTCAATTTAATAATTCATGATTAATAATTCCGGGTTAAATTAAACAGTGAGATAGTGAATCTGTAATTGTAGATAAATTAATAATTAGTGTGGTGTTAATAATTAATTAGTAGTGTTCAACAAATTTGTTTAGTTTCTTATTTATTCAAATTTTAATAATGTGCTATAACTTCGGTTAGTGATTCGATAATAATTGAAGAAAAATAATTAGCGTGGTGTTAATAATTTGTATTGTGTCAATATGTTTTATAATTTCTGGTTCAAAGAAATTGTGAAATAAATAAATAATAATTGTAAAGAATTGCATTCCAATTAAAAAAGTGTGGTTAGTGGAGTTAACAATTTATATAATTGTTTTAATAAAGTCAAAGTCAAAGTCAAAGTCAAATCATTTATTGTAAATAGGCAATAAAATCGCACTTTTACAAGTCAAACACTTCAATCTAATAAACAAATTAATAAAATCATAAAAGAAAACAAACTATAATTAATTGATAAGGTATGGTTTGAGTTTGAAAAAGGATGTTTCCCTTTCAAGTCCAGGATTGAATCTCAGACAGGAAAAGGAAACTCCGTTTGATTCTACCAGTGCTTCGGAATACACCCGTTAGAGAAGACAGCACCAAGAAACTCTACGGGGATGTCTTTTTTTTTTCTCATATTGTATAATTTCTTTCCATTTTTTTTCAATCACAATATTTACATAAGTAGGTATAAATATTACCATTAAAAATAAAAATTTCAAAACATATTAATAAAATTCACGTTAATTATTACTACCATGGAGCTGGGGGCATTGAGGCCATGCCTTTGTATCTTTAATATAGTCATTAACAGTGTAATAGGCTTTCTTTATGAGATTAGCCTTAATATAAGTTTTATATCTTTGCATGGACAATTGATCAATTCCCTCTGGCAACTTATTATAAAAGCGTATACAGTTCCCCATAAATGAACCATTAACCTTCTGCAACCGAAATCTTGGTACATGGAGTTTATTTTTATTTCTAGTGTTGAAATTATGTACGTCACAATTTTTAGCAAACTTGTTAATATTTTTATGAATATACAATAAGTTTTCATAAATATATTGGCAAGCCACTGTAAGAACATTGATTGAATGAACATTGAACATTGAACAATAGATATGTTATAATTTCGGGTCAAATTAATTAGTGAGATAGTGAAATAGTGGTCTTCAAGCTGAGGTCGTGAGTCGTTTTATTTTTATTTAAAGATGTTTTGTGTGCCATTTCCCTTTAGGTATTATGGAATAATCTGGAACTTCTTTCCAGCACATTTACTACACTCATGTCATCATTTTTATTTGGTTTAGTGAAATGTTCATGTAAAGTAATATTTGAGAATTTAATAAAACATGAGCATTTAATTATGCTATTATTTGTTGTTATTCTATTCTGTTTTTATTCTATTATGTGTGTTTTCTGTGTTATCTAGTTGTGCCACTCAGATAAATCTACACAAAAATATCCGGTCCTTGTTCCATTGGTGAGAGTTAAAACAAGTCGATAACTAAATCAATGGAACCCTAGAATGTGCTTCTCATTTAAATAGTAGTGATTTATTATCCACTATGGGAAAATAATAAATCGCGAAAATAAAATTAGGAACAGCTTTAGAATTATATAAGCACTCATGCTAGAATTAAGTAATGCACACCACTTGCACAAATTACACAACACGTAGTCAAGTAAATTTAGAAGTGAAAAAAAAGATAATGTATAATCTATTTATTTGTTATAACTTGGTTTTCCGGTAATTTTATTTATTTATTTATAAATATATTTACACTACTCTACATTACTTTTTGGTGAGCCATTGGTTCAGTTCATTAGTATTGAGGCTAATTGTAGAAGCCTCTCGACCTAGTTCTAAGTTTGTAGGATGAGCTTGGCCAATGGTGGGAATTATCCCAGTAATATTTTTAATGCACCTTCTGTGTATTTATATTTAATAACTAGCTGCGCCCCGCGGTTTCACCCGCGTTTCACATTATAAAACCTATAGGGCGGTGGCTGGTAGATCTATACGACTTGTAAAATTGTGTCAGAGAAAATACAGAGGTTAGGTAGTTTTTCACAGTTATTATCGCACTGATGGACAAATAAACAGTGATGATGATGGTGATGATGATGATTTGTAGCCTGTATTGTGTGTCTAAACTATCTGCATAATACATTTTATGTCACAGTTTTTAGGCCACAGTGTATGTGTAAGTTGGGGTATAAGGTAATATATAAGCTATAAAAATACCAAATTTCATGCCAATGGGGTAGTTTGTCACAGTTTTTATTGCACTGATGCAAAATGGTAGTGATGATGATGAATTAAAGCCTAAGTCGTAAGTTGCGGGATAACCTATCTACGTACGAAATTTTACGCACATGGGGTAGTTTTTCAGTTTTTATCGCATAGATAGAAAACGGCGATGATTACCTATGATGATGACTTAATAATATGTTCGTAGCCTATGTCCTAAGTTAGAAGATAACCTATCTGCGAACCAAATTATCTCTCCCCCCACTCTCCCCTCTTCCTCTCTCCCCTATTTCCCCCCACTCTCCCCATTCCCTTACTCCCCTTCCCCCCCCACTTTCCCCTCTTCCCCTCTTCCCTATTTCCCCCCACTCTCCCCATTCCCCTACTCCCCCTTTTCCCCCCACTCTCCCCTCCCTCTACCCCCACACTCTCCACTCTATCTCCCCACACACTACCCTATTTCTCACCCCACTGTCCCCTGTCTCCCTCCGCTCTCCCCTCTCTTTCTCCCCACTCTCCCCTCTTACTCCCCGCTCTCCCCTCTCTTTCTTTCCACTCTACCCTCTTGCTCATCCCATTCCCCCCTGTTTCTCCCCCCACTCTACCCTCTTTCTCCCCCCACTCTCCTTTGTTTCTCCCTCCACTCTCCCCTCTTTGTCCCCCGCTCTCTCATCTCTTTCTCCCCACTCTAACCTCTTTCTCCTCCCCCACTCCTTTGTTTCTCCCTCCACTCTCCCCTCTTTGTCCCCCGCTCTCCCATCTCTTTCTCCCCACTCTCCCCTCTTTCTCCCCGCTCTCCCCTCTCATTCTCCCCACTCTACCCTCTTTCTCCCCCCACTCTCCTTTGTTTCTCCCTCCACTCTCCCCTCTTTCTCCCCGCTCTCCCCTCTCTTTCTCCCCACTCTCCTCTCTTTCTCCCCGCTATCCACTATCTTTCTCCCCACTCTCCCCTCTTTCTCCCCCCACTCTCCCCTCTTTCTCACCCCACTCTCCTCTCTTTCTCCTCCCACTCTCCCCTCTTTATCCCCCACTTTCCCCTCTTTCTTCCCGCTCTCCCCGTCTTTCTCCCCACTCTACCCTCTTCTCCCCCCACTCTACCATCTACTCCCCCTCCCCCCTCTCCCCTTTCCCCCCACTCTCCTCCTTTCTCCTTCTCCCCTCCCCGCATTCTCCCCCCTTTCCTCCCATCGCACTCTCCCTCTTTAAATAACCATCCGTTCAGCCGTTTATCGTGGTCCGTTGGGGGTGCATCTAAAGAATACCTAATAATTTCAACCCCCTTGCTTTTCCCCCTTTAGGGATGATTTTGCAAAAAAGCTTAAACCCGTATTTTTTATTTATTACCAAAAGCCTAAATAAGAATTTTCAGATCCCTAACTTGAAGAATTATGGATTCCCCATACAAACTTTCAACCCCTATTTCATCCCCTTCGAGATTATTTTTTGAGACAAAAGATAGCCTATGTCCGTCTCATAGGTCCAATCTACCCCTATACCAAATTTCATCGAAATCGGTCCAGCCGTTTGAGCGTGAAGAGGTAACAAACATACACACATACACACACACTCACAAACTTTCGGCTTTATAATATTAGTAAGATAAGATTGAGTGTACTCAATGTACCAAGATTTCGGTTGCAGAAGGTTAGTGGTTCATTTATGGGGAACTGTATACGCTTTTATAATAAGTTGCCAGAGGGAATTGATCAATTATCCATGCAAAGATTTAAAACTTTTATTAAGGCTAATCTCATAAAGAAAGCCTATTACACTGTTAATGACTATATTAAAGATAAAAATGCATGGCCTCAATGCCCCCAGCTCCATGGTAGTAATAATTAACGTGAATTTTATTAATATGTTTTGAAATTTTTATATTGATGGTCATATTTATACCAATGTAAATATTGTGATTGAAAAAAAAAAGAAAATTATAAATTATGAGAAAAAAAATATGACATCCCCGTAGAGTTTCTTGGTGCTGTCTTCTCTAACGGGCGTATTCCGAAGCACTGGTAGAATCAAACGGAGTTTCCTTTTCCTGTCTGAGATTCAATCCTGGACTTGAAAGGGAAACATCCTTTTTCAAACTCAAACCATACCTAATCAATTAATTATAGTTTGTTTTATTTTATGATTTTATTAATTTGTTTATTAGATTGAAGTGTTTGACTTGTAAAAGTGCGATTTTATTGCCTATTTACAATAAATGATTTGACTTTGACTTTGACTTTGAGTGACACAACAGAATTTTCAGCTAGATTGTAAATGGGGAAATTAGGGAATTTGATACTGTGCTACATTTTAAATTGAAACCATTTGCTTCTAGCATTATTATAATGCATTTGAGGGTAAACAATGGCAGATTACTGGCTATGGATTCCGTAGTCGTGAATAGAACTCTCGGCTGCCTTAGCTATGGTCAGGAACATGCCATTGCAAAGGAAAGGCACCAATTACGTTGGGTTTTTCGTGTGTTTGGCTACCCTTATTAGTTTGTAAAATCCACTTTGCAAAGAATGAGCACAGTCGTGGTTTTGTGGTTTATTTAATCTAGGAGTTTACTAAAATCACTTGTTCGAATTTATTATAAACATTTTCTCTGAGGGTCTCATAAATCATATCCCACCAGTGGATCTTGTGAAATCCTTGAGGAAAGTGTAATAGAAGAGAAGTGACAAAAAAGCAATCAAACTCGTGGAAATCGTTGACGTGGACCGGATAAGTCGCATATTAGTTAGTTAACATTTTTCTTCCAGCCTCCACGTGTAGACATTAAGGTAATTAAGAGTAGTTAGTAATATGCGACGCTCGTGATGGCCAAACGAAATCCGCTTCTTCTCTTCTCGCGATTAAAATCCTTCAACAATGACCTATCTAGAAATCTAGATTTTAGGTCCTAGTTCTAACTCTAAAATCTCGTACAATATAATCAGTAGCATGGGGGTGGCACTAATTATGCTTTCTTATAGAACAAGGACTGCTGAGGTGCTGGAGGGGATCCTTATGGGTTGCCATGTCTCCGATTGTTTATCTATTCACTTTCTTTCAGCCCTATTAATTGTTAAGTGGACTAAAACGAAACCTTCGATCGGTTTCTGTAATCAAAATGATCCGTCCAGTTCAGTCGTCTAATGATATGAAACCTTCGACTGGTTTCGGCATTTAAAGTCATCCGCCTATCTCAACTGCCTAACAAAACGAAACCTTCGACCGGTTTCGGTATTCAATATGGTTCAGTCAAATGAATTCATTTTATTATGCCGCAATGAAATCTTCGATCGATTTCAGTAATTAATTATTGAGGAGCGAGAGTGCTTATCCATTTAACATAAGTTAAGATTATTTCAGACGAGACTAAACATGGTAACCCTAAGGAAAAAGAAGCCTTCGAGAGGTTTGTGTCATTTTATTTACACGCTTTCTTGGATTGAAACACATAGCTAATTCAACTTGTCTTCAGTTTTAGATATGTATCGTCCTATCATAATCTATTGCCTAAATTTCTTTATTTAAATGGTTATTTAATTAGATAACACTTTAAGTGGTAACTTTCATAACTTTGCTTATGTGTAAAAATCCAAGTTGGTCATACCAGTAGCTATGGTGAGTGATAAGTTTTCACAGTTTATACAAATTAAGATATAAATCACTCATTGTACTTCTGGAATCTATCTATCTAATTGTTTATTGCTTACGTGTTTATTTTCAGCTTTGATTTTATGGTTTTATGTTTTGTGTTGCGTCTTTTATTTTACATCTTATGTCCGTATTTTAAGAAGATTATTATTTGCATCGGAAGAATCATTTCTGCAGCTGGGCACCCAGCACTCCTGGAAAGTCACGTATGTACAAGCGCTACATAGCAGTGGGACCCCTGGGTGTACCTTCTGGCTCTGCTTCATGCATTGTGGATTGGTTGTGGTCATGAGCATTGATCACTTAATGAAATTTATTAATTGAGAAAATACCCAATATTGAAAGAACCGCAAATGGTCAAACAAATGGGAAAATACCCAATATTTAAAAGAACCGTGAATGGTCAACCTTACGATTATAACAATAATGACAAACATAAAGAAAGTAAACCGGGATGAGTAAATGGAAAAAAACACAATCACATGTGGACTGAATGGTTAATTGTTACATTAAATAAAACAAGACCAAGTCCTTACCTTTACTCTGTCCCGGGGAGTGCACTCTGTGGTTGGCACTCACAAGGATGGGCGATGGCTGGGGCCTATCCTCCCTCCCCATTAGGGGGGGTCTCCCTCTTCGAAAAAAAAAGTAGCCTTTCTCTACCTTGGTATTCCCAGGTTAATCTCCTTATTATAAACTACTACTTATTAATGAATTAAACTATTATTTTATTACTATTTAGTTGTTTCTTTTACAAACAGTCTCTTACTCTAAAAGTTCCGAGGTTACTGTTCGTTCACAATGTTGGGTTGAGACGATCTTTTGGCCATATATTTTATCACGTGTGTATTTTTCCTTATGCGTTAGATAGGTTAGTTACAACACAATACATTTCAACAACACAATACTGCTTTTCCATACAAACCCAATGTTATTGTTGCATTTTTGTATTGAGTTGCTCGCTGGCATTGGGAAATGAACTCTCTTAGCTAAGCGATGGATGGTAACGAAACAGATTCCGTTGACTAAGCTCGTTATGGTAACGTGTTCGGCCATTTGGGAGGTCCATAAGGGTTATATTTGAATGCAGTTGTCAGAAAACGGAAGTTTGTATTGAATAATTTGAAAAGATGAAACTAGGGCCCTAATTCAACAAAATGTGTGAGCATAGAAATGAACATAATTAATTATTTATATATTTGCACATTACGTGACGTGCGTTGATATAACCAGGCTTTACTTTTCCGATGTGCCACGCATGGTGCCACGTCGTAGAATGTTTATGTTATTTGGTCCCAATTGTTTATTTTTAACTTGAAAGCCTCTAACGATGTTCAGTGAAACTGCAAATCCGGAAAATCTATCGGATTCCCGCTCAAAGTAAAACTCGTTGAAAGAGAGCCATTGGAAGAATGTTCGCGTAAAGCGATCATCGGTGGCGAATGGCTTTTATGCGATTTAGGACCGTTTCACAGTACACCACTACCATAAACTATTCGTCCAGTATACGTTATATATTATCACTAACTTGTTTATCGGCACAGTATTTATTTTTTTGCTTAAAGACATTTTGTTCTAAACAAACTTACCTACAAAAATGCAGTAGCCGTGTTATTTAGAATGGGATATCATAATTGAATCAATGCTATCAAAATGAAACACAACTTTTCATGTCTGTGCAACAATTGCAGAGTTTCCTAGTAGGACCAACCCTTAGTGCAATATTAAAGTTGATGAACTAAAGTAGATGATTTTTTTATAGTACCTACCTATACTGACATACAATAATAACAATATATATTTTGCTGTTTGTACAATTTATAGATTTCAGGATTTGTTACAATTACATACTATTATTCTTTTTTCTTTAATATTTGTATATGTATTTCAAATGCAATGTATATTGTTGTTGAATAAATGAATTTGAAAGTCATAGTAAAATTGATGCGGACTCAAAATTTCGTATCTGTGCTGTGGACCGTTGAAGAGTTTTTTCATCTGGAGCGAATCCTAGATGTCGATTCAGGTCATGTTTACCATAAAAAAGCAATGTGATTGGAACTAAACCAACATGCAAAAACTCAAATCCGTAGGATATATATCAGTTATTAACTATTCCAGAGGGGGTAGGTTTACGTAGAGTAGGTTTTGGTAGGGCCGAGTCCCAAACACCCCCGACAAAAAAGTTCTTTCTCTGACCTCTTTTCGTCGCGAAATTTTCAGTTAGTGCAAACCCCTAATCCGGCATTTTGTCCGCACGTCCACGGCTATCCGAGAGCATGCACGCCAAAGCCTCGAAAAAACAGCCGGCAAGCCGATTGGATTTATTCCCATTTTGATTTATGTGGCAGAAGAACCCGATTGAGGGGTACACGAATCGATTTTATTGGATCACGTGGGAGAATAAAATGGAATGCTTTTTGATCTGTTTCTTGTATATATGCTGCAGTCAAATAGCTGAATCCGTAGTAGAAAATGACTGTTCAATGTACAAAACGGGTAAAACATAACCGCAAACGCGCATGGACGGACCTTGCATCCATTGCTTCGCGTTTTTGTGATGTAATATATTATTTAACTTAGAGGGAAAAGTATCAAGCAAATAGGAAAAAACTAAAAAATGCCTAGGCATTTTGCAATACGCCTGAATCTACAATTCGACTTCAACGTAATTTACAAGAGTTAGAATACAAAATAGAACTCTTCATTGCGTATTCACAAACATTGCAAATGCAAATGTCGTGTTTGCTATTTCCGTTTGATTTATATTGTATCGACAGACAGTGAAAGAAGTCGTCTAATACTGTGCCATTAATCTCGATAAAGGAGTGGCGTTTTTTCCAGCCTTTTTTAGAAAGCAAAATATACTCGTAGAAAACCTGTACCCCTAGTATGAGTTTTTACTAGCTCACCATAGTACGAGTCAACTAGCGCTTTTGTATGAAAATCCTGTACAGCGCCCCTACCGGCGCGTTTATGAACGAAGAATCTTCATACAAAAAGCTAGTTGATGCGTACTGTATCCAGCTAGTAAAAACTTATACTCAGAGCACTGGTCGTAAAATATAAACCATCAGACTAAATCGTGTACGTCGACCGCAAAATTTTAAAGTCTACTTTTTCAGTGTTTCCAACATTTCCGATGTTTTCATTGCGACGCTGTTTTTGCAAAGTCATCGTGTTTCTGAAATAGTGTTATGTTCTGCGCTAACTGTTTCATTGGTGCTTGAAATGTTTCATTTGTATGCTATCTATTATTATTCTGTTTGTCTCAGCTACCTCAGATTTTATGACCGGGGACGGTTTGTGTTTGATCGAATTATAATAACTTTCTTTGCAATAGAAAGTTTCAGTGACGTACTAGGCAAAGATCCTACAGCTGAATCGTGTGATAGCGAGTTAGATTCCCGCACAGGGTAAATCTTGTTAGTATGTGATCATGACAAGTTATTTTAATTTATTTTCGTTTCGTTTTTTTTTACACATTTTTTATCTATCTTCACGGAGAAGTGTCGTCTAATTGAATTGCACATGCACAAGACTGGTATGAAGTTAATCCATTTATATGCTAATAAGCATGCAGCACCTGCCTTTGCTGAGAGGCGGAAGTGTGCTTAGATTCAGGTAGGTACTGATTAAATAGTTAAATATAAAGCTTGGATTACACTGGGGGCGTTGAAAAACAATGAAACATTCGCGTTGATTCGGTATCTGGCTATCATTTGTTATTTTAGCACTGTGAGAAATAATATTATCACTTTGCGTCGGCTTTTCTCGATCACTAAGTCACCGCGTAAGCCTTAAGATATTCGATCTTAGCTAATAAATCTAGCTTTTAACCGAACCTACCCCCAACAAACTTACGTATCACATCATTAAACGATAAGACCGCAAATTGTAGCCATCTTTTCTGGGATCTAATCAATAAAAATAAAATCATAATAACTCAGCTTGTAACTGTCCCACGGCTTTGCAAAAGCCATAATCACCACGGTGGCCTAGTCCGGATCGGTGGATAACATACCTCCGAAATAATTGTCAGTCATGTTGGTTTCCTCACAATATTTTCTTTCACCGAAAAATCATAGAGGTCAATAAAGAGTTATCTATCTATCTATCATCATAGGTAGATATAATATCTATCATATATATCTAAATATCATAGGTACCTTCTTCCCGCAATATACATTGTTCCAATTTAGAATTTCATCAAATAGCTGTCAGAAGTTTCTACGCAGGTGGCTTCGTTGTTTTCAATGCCCGGTTGGCCCGTTCGAACAAAGTTTGGCGTGTACTGAACCTTTGCCTAAAATTAGAGACTGTCTGTTTTGTAAATTTAGATTACGGGGACAGATTATTAATAGCTATTGAAAGTTGAGATGGTAATTTATAGAGTCAGGCGTTACTTTGCGGATATGAAAATGCTTAGCTTTTCCGCCGGAAGTTGTCAAAACAATTTACGATATGGAAAAGCTGGGAAAAACAGAAATGCTTAGTACCTACTTAGCTAATGAATTTACAGCTTTATATTTTTAATTTCATCGTTTTGACTGCAAGAAAAGGTATGTATTTCAGGCGACTAGACAACGCTAGTTGTATATACAATATATGAACTGAATTAGTGAATCAGAATCAGAATATTTTTATCATATATTAAAAAAAATATAAATATTGTTTTACAAAAAAAACTAAATAAACCTAATCTAATAGGCCGCTACCAATGGGCAACGTTCCCAAAATGTTGACTGCATTGCCACGTTGTATGGCAATGCTCAATCTTTGACTCAAAGAAAGGCCAGCATTTTGGTCACGTGTTGCCTCGACCATCCACGTATATGTTGTGTACATAAGTACAGTAGTTCCTATGCGCCACGAAAACCATCAACCTGCATTACTCAGAATTATTACGAGTATAATGTCAATGTTCCTAGCCCGCCTGATAAGGGACGGCGTCCGCTCTATTTGGACCTCGGCGGCCCAATAACCGTTCTTTATGAGTAACGGCGTAGATAAGTCGATAACAGCGAAACTTCTGAAGTGATCGTAAATTGAGGACTGTGGCTTTGGGACTTGCGATAAAACCGGCCTGTTCCTATAAATAATTATCATTCTGATAAAGTTGAAAATAATTTGTTTGGTATTAGTTATTGGAGTACGCTCGCGTTAGCTAATATCCGCAGTGTACGTATGAGATTGTATAGGTGTTTTGCCTTGAGCCAGCAAGCATGTAGTAATTAAAAAAGTATATTTCTGATAAGAAAAAGCATTGCACTGCCAAGTGCCATTATTTGTGGAGAAACAGGTTTCTAAGAGGAAATGACCACTAGCAGGAGGTGAGGTGAAAGAATTGTAGTTATGGATAAGACTGATGTGAGAAAAGGTGCACTCCAAAGCGCGTCGGTCCAAAAGCGACTTAACGTCTTTGAAGATACCATAATAATTTACGGTACTAAACATCCCAAACGTCCGGACTGGGGCCATAATGGAAAATAGTAGTTTAAACCAATTATATCCAGTTTAGTTATGTTGGAATGGGCCCAACAAACCGACAACTTTGGACCATTAAGAGTTGATTATACAACTGCTTACCTTTGAAGGGCTGTTGGCCGTTGGGCCCAAGTTCAGGCTTGTTTGAAATACAGAGAAGTTTGAATGTTGAACTATAAATAATGTACATGCGGCGACGTCCATTTCAATGTTTTGGATGTACATTCTATAACGCTATACAGCGTTAGATATCTATGATGTGGCCTTTAGAATACTCGACACTGCTCACCGCGTTGGTTTAGACATTATATGAATCTGTGATAATATAATGGACTTCCTTCCTTCTCGAAGCCGATAAAGTCATCATCATTAGCCATAGACCAAGTATAAGAAATAGACTTTACAAAAGCGTATACCCGAAAGGGACACCTTGGCTACAACTTATAAAAATCGACACGTTATTTAGGTGTAGCTCCACATGTAGACTGTAGGTCTATGAGACAAACAAAGACACATTTTCACACACAAAAAGTGTCAATTACAGACGAACACACACACATAAACAATGGCAAGCACGGGATATAGGCATAGCTCCGATGCATGCTCCAAGCTACTGGAAACATCAACGGAATCAGTGCGTTTCCGGTTGTTAGTAACGGCCCGTCACATTGCTCGAGATCCCGTATACACGTATACACGTATCCCGTATACACGGATCAAAGATAGTCTTCACGTCAACACAGATCAAAGATACATGTGGATCCTCTCCGCCAATCAGTCTTGGGGTTGTGCGTGATAGCTAGACGGATACATCGCTTATTGGCTTAATATACATGTAGAGACCGAAGGAAGTTTATTTTGCTTCGCTACGTATCTACGCCGTAAGCGCGTAATAGACGGCCGTGGTCATCGTCTAGTCTTTAGATAATAAATAGATTATTATACATGGAAGCCACCTACAAGAACGTAGAATTGTTGGAATATATTTTGACATAAGAGTACCTAACGTATCAAATTCAGATATACTCATTTCATGTATTCTAAATCTTACTAAGAAAGTTTGTAAGTATGGATGGATGGATGGATGGATGGATGTTTGTTACTCTTTCACGTAAAAACTACTGAATGGATTTTGACGAAACTTCACAACAATATAGCTTACATATCAGAATAACACATAGGCTACAATTCATAAAAATATATTATCGTATATTATCCAAACGCGGGTGAAACCGCGGGGCGCAACTAGTCTCTCAATAAAGAGTTAGATATTTATTCTATTTTATGCTAGTACTAAATAGGAATGAATTTTTAATTAGTCTATTGACTAAGTATTTTAAACAAACTAGTCTGGCATCACTACAAATTAATCATCGCTAACGTTGTTAATTCAAACGTTAACAATATTGTATACAATTGTAGACTACCTATATTAAAAAGGATTGATAATTGTATTTTTAAGTCCTCTATGTATATAATTCTGAAATAAACCTCATTATTGGTTAATTTAAAACCGTTATTTACGATCGAAAAGAGGAGAGGAACGGAGTTCATTCGAAGAAGTAAATTTCACTTTTATGTACATAATGGGAGAGAGCTCGCGTAATAACATCAGGATCAGCAATAAATATGTATTGTGTTATAATTTATTAATTAATTACTGTGATAAAATAACCAATTATGACTGGTTCTCGGTTTCCGCTGGGAACCGGCGGCGGCGCGATAAATTTCAATTTTCCAAAGGAGTTCTGTTTGGAACTTTAATGAGTATGATAAATTAATTGAGTTAAGATATTTCGCAGAAAAGTAATATAAATTTTTGTGGTAGACCATTGAATAGAATAAAATAAAATAGATTAAGAATAATTAAAATAAAACAGAATACAACCTAATACTTAACGGTTTACACTTTAAAAATACGCAAGGTAGATTAAAATGGAGGTTTCATCAATTTCATCATCATGATGATAATGATGATGAAGGTAGATTCACATGGAGCTTTAGTTAAATATAAAGCACAGTAGGCGGACTCCAGCTTATTCAAACTTATTTTAAGTTGGTTCCACCGGTCGTATTATTCATGAGTACGGCGGAGTACAGGCGGTTTTCCATTGCTTCGTGCGTCGGAAAACGCGTTAGTCGTTATCGATTGGGCCATGTCAGAAGCTCTAGAGCGGCTACATAAACTGACACCAGATTTCGGGGCTACCTGATTCGAGAGACAAAGCTATCATTTTAGATGGGCTTAGTTAACTAAGTAAAAGTACGCGCCGCGTAAGTATACGCCGCTATTTCTTAATTTTAGACTGCTGTTTTTGGGACAAAATTTGCGATGCGCTCTGCACGTCTTTGGGATAAGAAATATAATATATCTTTATTCTGGCTACAGTACGTTTTGTTTTCATTTTCCTTATGAATAGTCATTTCCGCACACCGAATTCCCGATGTCATATTGATATGATTTAACGACCGTCAGGATAGCCATAGAAGCTTTTTCGATTGCCCATTGCCGACATAACGAATAATGTTCGGATCGGAGACAAGCATGCCCTATTTATTTTTATCGTTAGTGTTCCGGAGGATATTATTATGTGGCTACTTTTAGGACCGAGGAATAAGAGCGAAATGGCAGTGAGGTGGGCTTTATTCATAAATAATGTATTGCACTATCACTTGCACTGTTCAGTTGTCACTTACATAATTTATTAAGCAAGTTGTGTATTCGTTATTTCTTAACTAGTGTACAATAAATAATTTCCTATTTTATTTTATTTTTGGAAATAATGTAATTTACTATCTGGCTAAAAACGGTTAGTCTTCTCGTGACCACCCACGGTCGATGAAACGAGGTATGTCTAAATTATATAATATTTGATATGAGTGTGTCCGTGAATTAGACCAGTTTTAGCTAGTTAAATTATGTTTCCTGTTTGCGAAAGTTTAAGAACTTCCATAATATAATTGTTTAGTGTTAGCACTTATGTGGTAACCTACATAAATATCTGTTGGACCTTCTGAGGCACAGCTAAGTTAATAGTAGAGATGAGGACAGGATATTGCAATACTGTGATAAAGTCACGTAGTTACGTGCCCATTCATTGTAGTTTGTAGTTACATTTAGGCGTTTGAGGAGACGGTGGCTCGGCGGTAACTTGTGCGCTCTAGAATCCAACGATACCCAGTTCGATGCTCGGCCGCACCAATGACTTTTCGTAACATATGTGCGGCTTGCCATCGCTGCGTGCTTCGGAGGCCATAGTAAGCCGTCGATCCTGGTTGTTATCAATTGCTAGCAGTCATTAAGCCACGTCAGAGGCCCTTGAGCGGCCTGATTAACTAGAAGCTAGCACAACCGCATATAACAAACAAATTTGCCAAAATGTTAAAATGTCAAATTGTGGGAAATAAATTACAGAATACATAATAATTTGTTCCTAAAAGCATTCCCTTTCCATTCCCTTAATGTTTTCAGTTTCTCACTTTGCACCGGAAAATTGAACGCAAAAGCTGCGAGCATAACTTAGAACGCTTGCACTTCTACCAGGTATTACTCAAATCTTTGTATTTCCACACGAACTCAATTTCTCAGTTGGGCGGTAAATGTAAAAAGCAATTTAAAGTTGTACCTCGTTAACAAAGCAACCAGTATTTATAATGATTGTATGCGAATCGCACTAACTCGGCGACGGTGTTTAGTAAAAAGTGGTGGTAATTTGTTTTTACATCATGGTCGATTTTTTAAATTATTTTCTTAATTGTGTAGAATGAAACACATTAAATATTTTGCTTGTCACTGGTAGGGCTGTGAAATATTTTTATGTTAAAAATACCATCCAAAACCATTAAATGGACCATAGTCTTTCCGATGATAGTAAAATTTCGAATCATTTTAATCATCGATGACTTTAAAAAGTCGCCGAATTGAAACTTCAAAATTAAAACAACAAAATGTCGATCTCCGTGACGTAAGTAGGCGATAAAATGTCTGCGAAGCGTGAGGTAAATATTTGTGTGACGCATAGGTATCGGTTCTGAACGTGGGTCTATGGCCTCCGTGTTCAGAATCAGTATGTATGTGATAGTGATGTATTATTATCATTTGTGACATTACTTCAAATTATCTATCGAATCATCAAACGAAATTAATTGTGTGCTTGAAAGATATTGCACATGAAACATGAATTTAACATACCTAATATCTCTTCAGCAACCACTACATTACAAAATCTTTGTGTAGAGTAGAATTGAGTCGTTTAAGTTTCCTCACTGTTTGTTACGTTCCCAACTTGAGTAGAACTGTGAAATAAACCCCAGTTCTCACTGCCTGGCAATAAAACTGTTATACGTCGACCTTGAGACAAGTTGAGCTAGCTCCAATTAGGGCCAGTTATAGCACAACCTTAATAAGTGGTAACAATGGCAGCGTTGAAGATCGGAATAATTAAATGGGAGTTCTTAGTTGAGACTTACGAAATTATAATAATAACGAGCCTTTGCTAGCGACTTCTTTATTGCTGGACGCTAACTACATGAAAATTAATGATGACGTTGACACAGATACCGATGCGGATGCTGTCGCTGACGTTTACTTCCACGTCGCCTATACTGACCTCGACACAGACGCTGACGTCATCACTGACGCCAACGCCGTAGAAGACGTTGCCGTCACTAATGCTGACATAGACGCCGACACTGCCACTGATCTGGACACCAGCACAGATGATGGCAATATCGTAGACGCTAACATCGTCACTGACGCTATTGCCGTATAAGACGATGGCTTCGACGTCAATACAGACGTTGACGCCAACGCCGTAGAAGACGTCGACATCGTCACCGATCCTGACTTCTATATTACTGGCGATGTGGGTGGAGTCCGAGATGTTTAGATAACCGAAAGAACAAAAGGTAATTGCAACTAGTCTGGTTAAAACCACGCAATGTAACTGAAGGTCACAATTTTAATTAAGCACAAAAATACCAATGACTTTTTATTCTCAACAATACCAAGAGAAATCTCGTTATATTCTCGGGTCAAGCGCCACAGTTCCCTAGAGCTTAACTCGCAAGTCATTACGTCCAAGTCTACAAGGCTACAAACTTGACTGTAGAATGCAAGGAAATTAAATATTTACACTGAAAAGCGGTCGGATTAAGGCGTCTTAACTTTCCCAGTCTGAGTTAGGTGCAAGCGAACGGTTTGCGTTCTTTATTTTTGTTACGCTTCAGTTTAGGTGAGTTAAGAGTTAAGTTGAGAGCTGAGTAATTTAAACGCCGGATTATTTTACAGTATTAGAGTTTCGTACCCAAAGGATAAAACGGACGCCTATTACTAAGACTCCGCTGTCCGTCTGTCACCAGACTGCATCTCATGAACCGTGATAGTTAGACAGTTGAAATTTCACAGATGTTGTACAATAGCAGAAGATACTAAAAAACAGAATAAATTAAGTATATAAGGGGGCTCCCATACAACAAATGTAATTTTATTGCTGCTTTTATGGATAATGATACAGAACCCTTCGTGCGTGAGTCCGACTCGCACTTGGCTGGTTTTTTTATACACCAGTGCAGCAGTATCAGTTTGTTTAGCTGCTGCGTTTTTTTATAGTGGCTTGTATCTAGCACCTATTTGATTTGCATCGGCAAATGTCAGCTTTTTCGATGTTACCGCCATAATATTATAGCAGTTACTATAGCAGATATCGAAAAATATTGTATAATACCACTGATTGGATCTTTTGTAATAATGTTATTAAAACTCGTAAAAGCCAGCTGTTCAATTTGATCTAATACATTTTTATTGATATGCGAAAAGTTTTCAAATAAAAGTTGTCCCAGTATTGTTACTGAAAGGTCGATCACACATCTGCGTATAGGCTTGTACTCATCGCGTCAATGACGTAGCGACACGACAGCGTCGTATCAATGACGTAGCGACACGACAGCGTCGTATCAATGACTGGACGTAAAAATTATAACGTACAGCATAAAATATCTGAGTTTTCGGTTTTTTCTGTTTATTTCTATGTTTGTTTGTTGTAAATTTTTCGACACTTGGCTCGCATTTAGCTGTTATTATAGGTAGAAGAAGAAGGCATAGGAAAAGGAAACGCAAAGATACTACGGAGGCGTCGCACTGTGGCTCTATACGACGCTGTCTTAAGACGTGGCGTCGTGGCACGTCATCTCACCACGCAACTATAGACGTCGTGACGTTATTATGTGCACGAGCCATAAAATATTTCGAATAAACTTTTTTGCAATGATCAAGTTTTCAGACGCCATTCTCTGCGCCCGATACAAAATCCATGAACAAATTCTAACTCGAAATTAAATTAAATTCTGGTCCACAATGATATTACACTCACCCATGAGTATGAAAATCGCATTGAACATTTTCGGAACCCCTCTGAATCTATTACAATATGTAGAAGCAGTGACAGTTAGAAACTAATTCAAAATTGTATGTTTGTAAAGGGATAAATTCGCTGAGTAGGTCCAGAGATCCATCGGAAAAAAACGAATATGGTATAAATAATTGCATTCTCTACGATCGAAGTAGTGCCGTAATAATAATAATCGACTGTTTAATTAAACTGTGAAATCTACTAAAACCGACTATATGTATGTGTACTACGTACTCGTATTTGAAATCTGCATAGAAGCATGAGAAAAGTAATCAAGGAACATAATCGCAGACCACCACAGCACTGGTATTGGTACAATTTGGGAACATTATTTGCTATTCCGCGCTACGTTCAGCTTTAATGATTTTATAGCCCTTTGGTTTCCGGTTACTGAAATTATTTTATGGGGCTTCCGGTATACATTATCTACGTTGAGGAGGGTGTAGCGTTATTTGATATTGACTGAAATTTGCTTGCTACGATATTTATTTTGTACATTTAATATCATATTTTATTATTTTATTTGGGATTTTTTTACAGGAGTTTTCTCAATATTTAAATCAACATCTTATGAAAATGCACCACCGTACTCATAGGTAAAGTTGCTCTAAATTCAGCTTCTAAAATTTGAGCTAAAACTACATACATAAACATTTCAAGTTAAATTAATGCACGTTAATACGATCTTTCTGTTATCTTTTAGATAGGGGAAAAATTAATTAAAAAAATGAATTTGTGTATAAAAGTAACTTACATACAAACCAATTGATAGATCAAATTTCTACTTCGTATACTTGAGAAAAGATTTTCAACACTTTGTATTCACGCGGCATCTCTGATGATTGAACGCATCCCATAATGATTTTATAGGTGCCGCTGTAAACGAAAAGGCTCCAGTTTATGATACCATAAAATACTGCGGAGTCGATCGAGAAGAAAGAATATTTTAGTACACATTCTATGGTGCATCGGTGTCGATATCTACGTGATTTCATCGCGTTTTTATTAAGTCGTTTTCTTGCCATAGTGTTTATTTGCTTTTCAAGACAAATGTAGTATTTTGTAACTTACCGGTAAGCTAAACTGCTCTCCTCTGAATGACAATGCATTCGTTTTAAAACGTCGTAAGTAAGTAGGTTTATATATTTTTTTTATAGCAAGAATTCATTTTTATTTCTAGCATTGTTTTGCCTTTTCACCCTTGGAAACTGTGATCATACGGACTTTAAGGATACAATAAAATACAATACAATAACTCTTTATTGAAAATTATAAAATAAACATATTCTGAAAACTGAAAATGTAAATAAATAATTGCTGTGCAATAGACGGCCTTATGGCTTAAGCAAGTAGATGTGCTATTTCAAGACACAGGTAAGTAATTATGCCCGTTCAAACTATGCAGTACTTAGTGAAAACATACGCACTAGTAAAACATAAACGTTAGTTTCTCAGGTGAGCTGTTCGCTCGCTCGTCTATTAGTGAACGCAACTCATAACAATTTTAGTACCTACCTACTACCCAGAATTTTCGTCAGCGATATTTTTCACGGCACTGCAGTGCGCTTGTTCTAAGACATTAGTTCTAAGCCGCCTGAGGTCAGTAAGGCGCATGAAAAAGGTAAAAATAATTCTCCATTTAAGTACAGTTCTCAATGCTTTTTGTTTATTCAGCAAAGAGCGCGCTCGGAATGAATTATTCACGGCCCTTAGATGGGTGTACAATGAAATCTGCCCTTTAGTTCGTGGGTCAAGTGAAGGGAGACAAAATCTACATCTGTATGGGTTTAGTACAATGGAAAAAGTTGAATTTATGGTGGTGCTGTAGTCTGTTACCACCTGGTAACGTAACGACGCCGAATTTCTAACCTCAATCGCACCAATATCTGAATTTGTGGTAATTAGAGACATGATTCGAGGAGCCGGTTCAGTCTTTAGTTATTAACTATTGATCATACAATGACGCATTTTTCTCGCTGGCATAAGCAGAGGCTTAAATCTTTCAACGATCCAGAACGCGTCTTGACACCGCCAATGTTGTCTGAAAGAGATTGCTGTTAGCAGTAAGGCCGCCTATTGTAATTTTACATATTTTTTTATATTTTTCTTTGTATGTCTGAAGTGCAATAAAGATTTGTTATCTTAACATATCTCGCTTTTTCCACTTTCTGAGCCCTTTCATAAACGCTCATTTGACAAAAAAACAAACGAGCGGTTCTATAGGTCAAAAGGAATTCACCGCTACCGCTCTTGTTCTGAACCACCACCGCGGTCCTGAAATTAAATCTACCCTTAAGACCATTCTTACGAGCAGGCATTTAGCCAACGTATTTACTAGTTCGCGTTTGTATACGTTTGTATTAGACGGGAGAAGTGTAGACCTTGGGTGGAAATGGAAAGTTGGGGCACAAACAGAATGGGGTGGTGGATACACTTAACTTGTCGAAAGGTGCTGCAGCGCCTAGCAGTAGGCTGCTCCAACCTATCACGATTGACCTCATAAGAAAAGAAAGAATGAAAAGAAAATTTATTTGCAGCAATCACACCAATAATTATATTATAAGTAGAATAAAAAGTAGCATAAAAAATACTAAAAAATACCCTAATTATTGATGTTGTTGTTTGTATGAATATACAAAATGGTCCCAACTCAGCATAACATCGCCAAAGGACCAAGGCTACCTTCTCTTTGTCTGTCGAAGGAGGTAATGTCAGTTTTTGAGTTGAACAGTGTGTGAGTTTTACCAATTTCTGTACGAGCTCGATCAGGTTAGCGTAAACTTGAAATTTTATAAATTTATTGTATAAGAGCAGCGCCATCTAATGACTGATGACTGACACTAGATGGCGCTGCTCTTATTCCATACAATTTCAAGTTTACGCTCGGATCGAGTGGATCGAGCACGTAGAGAAATTAGCAAAACTCACACTAGACACACAGGCTTCCTCAAGTCATCTGGCGTGGTTTAATGTCTGCTAATATACATCGATACCGACCGGGAGTCACAGAGCACCCAAACCGCGTCTTCCCCATGTCAGTCCCGAAGCACGCAGCTATGGAAATCCGCACATAGTTTACGAGAACTCTTTGGTCCGAAACCGAAATTCAAACCCAGTGTAATTGGGTTGCAGAAGTTTAGGGTAACAGCCAGTCATAAATACGAGAAAAGTATTTCCAGATAGAATAACAATTTGGTTTGTTTCAAACCAACTATTTTGTACTGTGCGTTATTCTAGATAAGGCTATTAGATTATGTTTGGAGACGAAGTAGTAATAAGTTTTCTTGATTTTTTTTTTGTTTTAGCTTGAATTTTAAGTTTTTTTGCAGAGATTACGATGACAATTAAGTTTTTCACTCGACGGTCTTTTACTTTTTAATTTAGTAAAACTCCTTTATTTCTACCACTTTTATCTTTTTAGGTTTGAACGATTTGTGCATTTAGCCAAGACTTCTTTATCTCTAACACTTTTTTTAATCTGTAGGATTGAACGATTTGTGAATTTAATCAGTATCAAGTTTTATTGTAAATCAAGCTTTAAAAGCCTACAGAAAATTATTTTGCTCAATAATTTATTTATGTCATCAATAAGCACTCACACATGAAGTGCAGAATGTGGAATGAGCTGAGTTCAAACGTTTTTCCGGTAAACTAAAAGTAAGGGTCAAAAAGGTCCCAGTAGGCAACGCGTTCACAGGTGCCAGTGACCGTTTACTAACAGACGGGTCGTCAGCTTGTTTGTCGATCTATCACATAAAAACACGGGTTCGATTACCTAATAACACTAAATTACAGACATAATAAAATTAACACAAAGTAGGTATTTATTTTCGTCAAAAAATTAAAATTTTATGAGGTCTGTGTTAATTTGACCACGAATAAAACAACATCTAACGAACCCTTCTCACTTTCACTTGTTACACATTTTAATCTGCGCATTGTCGCGTTTTTCTTCGTATCGGGTGCCCTAGCTTAACGCAGGACCCTTATAAATGAAATACAACCCCCATATTAAATTCTAAACAATGCCAACGAGGTGTCAGCGATATACCATGTCGGGGTTCACACTGTAGTCTGTAAGCTTGTATGATGAACGTTGTAAAGCGAACGGCTTGACCACGCTCAGAGGAATTCCGTGACTGGTTTTCACCTTCTGTTTCCCCGACTGCTGAAGGAGAGTATGTTTTGCTGTCCTTCCATTTATAGTAGTTATCTAGTCATCTGCTTTTTTATTAACTAGCAGTAATTACGGCGTATTTGCGAATAAAAATTACAATCAAGATTTATTACGCTTTGCCAGCGTTCGTGAGATGAAGAAAACCCATAGAATAAAGGAAGTCTGTAGTAATTTTGAAAGGTATCACCACACTCTTACGTATGTATGAGTAGATCCCGTCTTCTAATTAGAATTTACTAAATTTAGAGACTAGGAAGCTTCTAATATCACCGAAGAAACAATCAGACTCAGCGCAAATACCTCACCTAACTAGCAGTCTTTTGTCATGACAATTTGGACAGTAATGCAGAGCTTAATATCAACCTAGACAAACTATATGGGGCTGTAAACTAGACTTGTACGTGAGAGTTAATAATCGAGACGTTTATTAGAGATGCCTCGGCCCAGGACTGCTGAGTATTGTGCTAGCTCGTAAGTTGCTTGACATACCTCTACGCGCAAATAACTTCGAGGTGAGGGATTGTTGGCTGTTCGAAAGTTAAACAGACGGGCATGAACGTTATTTAACCTAATAATATCTGGATGACCGAGCTTTACTCGGTATTTTTTTTTTTTTTTTTATAAATTGTGTTTTTTGGAAATTATATTTAAGTACGAATTACTAATAAAATGATGAAATATGAATAATATTTTTCGATCTTACCGATAGAATAATAAAAAAATATGTACTGGTTATTTAAAGAAAAAAATCATATTCCTAGCTAGATAGATTTATCGCCCCCGAAACCCCTTATATCGTATAATGAATTTCATGAAAATCGTCGGAGCCGATTACGAGATTCCAATTATATATATATATATATATATATATATGTATATTATTATATATATACAAGAATTGATCATTTAAACATAAGTATAAGATTTAACGCGTTTTTACGGTTCCGTACCCATAGGGTAAACCGGGACCCTGTTAGTAAGACTCCGCTGGCCGTCTATCTGTCTGTCTGTCTATTTGTCTGTCTGTCCGTCTGTCACCAGGCTGTATCTCATGAACCGTGATACTCGTAGTTAGACACTTAAAGTTTTCAATGATGGTGTATTTCTGTTGCCACTATATCAACAAAATAATACTAAAAAACAGAATAAAATAAATATTGGGGGGTGCCCATGCAACAAGCGTGTTTTTTTGCGGTTTATATTATTTGGTTTATATTATACCTTTAAATTGGTTTTGAAGCTTTAAATAAGCAGCTGAACATGAAAATAATGCTTTTATAAATTTGTGCCCGTCTGTTTGAATTCGCATCTCGCGAATAGTAATTGTATTCTAAAAAATAATACTGTAGTTACCAGACATAAATAAGTACCTACCTACTATTTTTCAATTATTTTTGTCCTTGCCAAGGTCTGGAAGAAACCACACAACGCCCTTGTACTACCTACCTTAGAGTTGTTGAACGTGTTTTGCTTTTTCTTGGTGTACAAATAAGAGTTTTCTATTCCATTCTAAGTTTTGTCCTTTCGGGCAGTTTCATGGGATTGCACCCGAGTATTTCCACGCGTCTCACGACTCCCCGCACTCGGCTGTTGTGAGCAATCACGCTAAAAGCCTGGCGAGTGGTCGCGTCTGACCTGAGATACCTCACCGGCTGATGAGGTACCGACAGCAGCACAATCACATACGTTTTACTACACACATGTGTTACTACACGCATGTGTTTCTACACGCATGTGTTACTACACTGATGTGTTACTACACGCATGTGTTACTACACTGATGTGTTACTACACGCACTAGTATTTGTTTGCTACTACACACATGTGTTACTTACTACACGGTTGTATTACTACACGCATTTGTTGCTAAAACCAACCACCAAGATGTAGTCAGAGAGAAGCTCAAAGATAACGGTATCTCGGAAAGCTATATGGTTTTGCTTCGTAATTGCTTGGACGGGAACTTCTTTTTGTATCGCGGGCAGTACTACATTCAGATAGATGGCGTTGCTATGGGTAGCCCAGTAGCACCGGTTTTAGCTAACATCTGGATGGAACATGTGGAGTCTGCTTTAGTGCTGCAGTCGTCGACGGTAAGCTTGTGGAAGCGGTACGTTGATGACGTCTTCTGCATATTGAAAGGAGGTCAGCAGGAAGTGGAACAATTTCGACTTCTTCTGGAGTCCGTACATCCGAAGATAAAATTTTCTTTTGAAATGGAAGTGGACAGAGCTCTGGCGTTTCTTGACGTGAAGGTTATGGTGAGACCGGATGGTTCCTTGGCGCACTCTGTATATAGAAAACCAACACATACTGACAGGTATCTGGATGCTTCTTCTCACCACCATCCCCGCCATTTACGGTCTGTTGTTAATTCTTTGGTGGACCGAGCCCATGATCTGTGTGACCCTGAACATTTGCAGGCTGAGTTATCGCATGTTCAGGAGGTGCTTAAACGAAACAGCTACAAAGTGGAGAAGAGGTTTCCTAGACGTAGATTCCCGAAGAAGACGGTTAACTTTGAAGTCGCCCGGCAAATGGTATTCTTGCCCTATGTGAAAGGGGTAACGGACAAAATTGGAGCAGTACTGAGAAAATACTCCATGAAGACTGTATATACTCCGTTATCCAAAGTAGCACAGCAAGTTAGGACCGCGAAGGACGTGATACCATTCCAGACACCGGGGGTGTACAAGGTTGATTGCAGTTGTGGTAGCTCCTACATCGGACAGACAAAGCGAACTATCGCGGAAAGAGTGAAGGAGCACATCGCAGCAGTAAAGAACCGTCAGGTGAACAAGTCAGCCATAGCCGAGCATTTGCTTGATTCTGGTCTGGACCAAACCATTGGATTGAATTGCATGACCCGAAGATCCTTTCCACTGATCGTCATTTCTATCCTAGAATTGTACGGGAAGCGATTGAAATCAAGAAATACCGAAATTTCAATCGGAAAGATGGGTTCAGGTTGTCTGGTTCCTGGAATTCAGTTATTAGCAAATGTGTACGGCGCGATTTGTGTTCGAGTGGGACTTCGGATACTGTTAGTGTTGTATGTAGTGACGGTTATATTTTGCAAGACCAAACGCGGGTAGTTGGAAACAACACCTGCCGCTCCGGACGGTGACACCCGCATTCTTCAGTCTTCTCGTGACCACAGCCGATGTAACTTGGTCGAAACGTCGAGGTATGTCAAAATTATATATTTTGATATTAGTTTGTGCGCGAATTAGACCCGTTTAAATACTAATTAACATGTATTCAGTTCGCGAAAGTTTAAGAACTACCATCTGTTACTAGACGCATGTATTACTACACGTACTAGTATTCGTGTGCTACTACACACATGTGTTACAATACGGATGTGTTACTACACGCATTTATTGTTAAAACCATCTGTTACTAGATGCATGTATTACTACTACACGTACCAGTAGTCGTATATGCTACTGCACAATATATTAGTTACAACATGTATGTGTTACTACACGCATGTGTTACTACATTTACTAGTAGTCGTGTACTACTACACACATGTGTTACTACACGGATGTGTTAAGTACTACACGCATATATTACTACACGTGCTAGTAGTCGTATGTGCTAATACACAACACACATTTTTTGCTAAAAGCATGTGTTACTACACTTATGTGTTACTTACTACACGTATGCGATTGTGATGACAATAATAATAATAATATGTTATGATGCTGATGGTGTATCTATCGTCCTATTGGGACATAACTTAAATATTAAAATTGTAGTGTTTTGTCCCATTGCTTTTTTCTCTTATAATTAATACTTATTTAGTCTAGTTACCATTGCCATAATTATAAGTGGTACTTAAATTTGTTAGGCATTCATATGCCAAGCTGTACAGTGAAGTCATTTTGATTATTACCTCTCTTAGACAAAAATCAATCAATTGCGGAAACCCAATTGTAAGAGACGAAAAAACCAACTCTAACTTTTACAATAAATAACGTTACATCTCTACCGACTTCTGAGTAAATCTTTATCTATTATAATATTATAAAAATATTAGGATAGCATAGATAGATCTATGCTATCCCAATATTTTTACAAAAACTAGCATTAAATTCGTTTTTAAGGGTCAACTTTAGTTAAAAGCAAAATAATCTATGTAAATTAGTTTAGTTAGACCACTTTCTAGGTAAGTGCTTACTGAAAAGAAGTTTTTAAAACGGAGTTTCGATATAAAAAGCTTAACTTATTTATCAGAGAGTCCTTAGGCATCATTTCTACAAGCAAGTTTATCGTAGCAATTTGTATAATTATACTAATACACATAGGCATAGGTTGCGTTGAAGCGTTTTATATACTTTTGGTCGGTCACGGGATAGTCATAAGACGAGATTCTACGTCGTATTAATTGTAACATGAAATTTAGTTTATTACAAATATTCTCACAATAGGTAGGTAAGTACATAAGTTTTATCAGTAATTCCAAGTACATTTGTTCATACGAAGTCCGTGTGCCGCTCATTTATTACATGAAAAATTGAGCATAAAACAGTAAATTGTCATGTTTTACCTTTTCAGCTTTTGAGGTTGACTGTAGTAAGATTATGCAGATTGTGTTAGTATGCGTAAATAATTAATCTTTCTGACAACGCTCATATACATGCTTTTCTGACAGTATACATTGCTAAACATCTTGGATATGTACCGGAAACAGAATTTGTGTTTTTTAATTCAGGGCATTGCAAAATGATTGCCGCGAGGCAATCGCTTATGGAAATATCCCTTTATAATTTTTGCCACTTCCAAAATAAAAACTCTTGATGGAAACCAACTCAGGATCCTTTATCCTTCCCTAAACTTAATTTCATATGAAATTGAGCCTTTTGTGTAGTAAATTAAAGGAGTGATCGTGAGAGTATCATTAGGGCCAGCTGTTAGCCGTTGAAAATTTAATTATCATTTAATATGTAATACTGATAGACCTTTTATACAAACAAAAACAGTAAGGACTGACTTGCTAAGTTTGGTAGTGTAAGTAAAGAGTAAAACGCGGGAGAACCGTGAAGAAGAAAAAACTACATCATGCGTGCAAACTTTCACACCGCTGTCGATTGTCGGCTCACAGCAGTAAGTGAATGGTAAAAGCGACCATGTATTTGAACGGTTATGATCATCATTATAATCATCACACCCTATATTCGTTCATTGCTGAGCACGGTATTAGCCTCACTTTCGTGAGTAGGATTATAATTAATATTTTCCACCACCGATTTAAAAACTTTCATAGTCGTTTGTCGTCGCAAGTGTCCATACTCATTACGAATTTTCTAATACCCTGCCCTTTCAGTAAAGCGAGCTTTGCCTGTCATTATTAACTTCGCGAACAATCGGGCTCTCTAGAGTATAGAACGACCAAAAAGTTTGAGGCGTTTCCTCTCTACAATTGTCAATTTCCATTGTACAACGAGATGTTTGAGTGTGTTCGTGTCTCGAGGACTCTTTGTCAGTTTTGGAAGGTTTGCGTTCGGGGTTGAGACGGTACGGTTGTCTTGTCAAGGTTAAGCTAATGCTGTCTTGGAGTAATTGGTTAGTGTAGACAAAAGACTGCCCTAATTGGTTGTACTTAGGTTAGGATTTGACTTGTAAGTAACCAGTGTAGCTCAAAGGATTAGTAAGTGAAGTGAGCTGAAGTGGCAGTTGGTGGGCGAGTTCTAGAATTGAGACCGCGTTTATGCAAATGTAGTTTAAGACGCTGCCGGCAGGTGGAGTGACGACTTGCGAGAAAAGGCGGGTGGAGACTGGATATCGGATAAGGATGAGCTAATCCGGCACTAGTAGAAGCCTACGTTAAACGGTGGTGGAGTATACTAATGATATGATTCTCACGTAGCAGATCCAACGCAAAAAAAAGATGGTAAAATGAAATAATAAAAGCTCCAAAATTTATTAAAATATTCAGCAATGAAAAGTGACACCAACTTTTATCTATACCAATATTACAAAGAGGAAAACTTTGTTTGTTTGGTTGTAATGAGTAGGCTCCGAAACTACTGAACCGATTTGAACAATTCTTTCACTGTTGGGAAGCTATGCTATCCCCTGGTGACATAGGCTACCTTTTATCCCGTAAAAATTAATGGTTCCCGCGGGATAGTAGTTAACGCGGGCGAAACCGCGAGGCGCTTTTAGTGAGTAGATAAAGCACTCGCCATCAAGTATAAAGGCAATAGTGACCCAACAAAAAAAAATTTATGTCTCACCAAAAATGTTTTAGCAACGCCGCTGCTGTCGGTACCTTTGTCGGCGTCATTAGTCGTATTGTCGGCAGCTATCGACGTCTCGATTACTCAAGGAGCCGCGTCCCTCGCACCTTGGGTCGGGGTTCACTTTCTACGCGTTAGTTGGACCTTCACCTTTCAGTATCTCGGGAGCTTACGTGAGATTTTCTTCTTAACCGGTGATTATAATTAATGGAAGACACAATGGTCATGGAACGAACAATACATAGAAATGAGAACAAAAACAATCGTACTCATAACAATTAGTGACACAATAGATGAGCGAATGACTTAGATATATATCTTCCTGGTGACTATGCTTAGAAAGAAATAGTGAGAATGAAGATAATACTTTTTACTGGGTGGTATAATTATTAACTTTATCATGTTATAAATATTTTTAGACTTAAAAGTGAAGAAAATGTTGTAAAGTTTATCCAGCAAGTAAATATTTCAAGAGATGTAAAGTAACTCTTGAAGTTGACAGCTTAAAAACTTGGAGCTCAGAACAAAACTTTTGCAAAGTAGAAATGATAAGCGAAGTAAGTTGCCTTATCTTACCTAGAACTTCTTTGGGTAGTTTTGATGTCTTCCGTAGAATAGAAATATTATCTGAGTTAAAACTGTTTCTAATTCTTATTTTTAAAATAACAAAAAGTATTGAACAGTATATCAAATAAGTTCACTCATATGCATGCTAAATTATCTCCCGTTAGCACTCAATAAAATTGCTTCGAGAGGCGTATATACTACAAAGCCTTATGGCAGCAGGGTCGGGTTTGAACCTTGTAGGTGTGAAAACCGAGGCAAATAATAAAATCGAGTAAGCCTCTCTCGAGTCAGTCAAGTCGTTTTAAGATAAAACGGCAATATTAGAGATAAAATAAACGACTGAGAAATAGCTCCCTTCAGGGCTTGCGCTGGATGCGACGAGACGTGAAAAGAGATTAGCGGATATAATGGTAATTGTGATGAGTTATTATTTTTGACCTAATAAATGATGAACGTTAAAAAATCATTCACTTAATAAATAGTTCACGTATTCATCATTTACTCAATAAATTATCCACGTGATTAATCATTTACTCAGTAAATAATTGAACCTGTTCTGTTACGATCTATGAGAAAGAACTACTTATCGGTGAAGTTTTGGGTATTGCTTAAAACGTTTTGTTCATTCTTGTGTTGTCTATTTTATTTTAATAATAAAATTGAAGTGTACTTTAAAATCTAAACCTTATTATTTCGTTTACTCACACACAAACGCGAACATAACACAAGCACGTCTAATGAAATATAATTATACAAATACATTAATAATTATTAAAAAAAAAACTAAAATCTTCTTTTAGATCTTTAAAGAACATATTATTTGCGTTGCTTTAAAGATCTTTTCAATACAATTACATCCTTCATTCAAAAATAATTTGCTCCATAAATCATTCACTCAATAAATCATTTAAGTACTCAATCATTTAATTATTACCCCCTGCCTTGGGCCAACGTATAAATAGGTACGTGCGCGTAAGCGTTGCGAACGGGCGCGTCTAACAAATGAGCCTCTCTCCGTTCAGATTTAAGATTGCGATTGTCTTTGCAGGTATTAGGTGGGTGCTCCATAAAATGTTTTATCCGAGATGTTATCCATCTTTTTAGGGTTTGCGTGTGCTTATTGGTTTCCTGAGGATTATAATTGTATTGGTGTAGTAGGTACTTATTGTAAGTGAGTACGAGTGGGTGTTAAGTAAAGGTGGAAATACAAAAAACACATAACAATCTACACATAATAACACTTTTCCAAATTAACGATACGAAATTAACATTGTGCAAATGTATGTTCAGGCCCCCCTTGAAACCTTGAAAATTTCGTAACGCAAAACACATCAAAAACTTTACTAAAGCAAACAAGAACTCTGAACCCCATGTGGAAAAAACTGAATAAAAAAAACAAGGTGGAAATGGACGTGGTTTCTATAGGGTGTTAATTTTGAAAATTAATGTGTTTATACCTATATATTTTAGGATCGATACAGCTAAACGGAGCTTTTGTAATAAACATAATAGTGCACTTAATTGCTGAAGACTAAAATAGTTAAGTAGGTACTGTTACATACCAGTTATCACACTAATCTCTTCATCAACATTGATTGAGCATTGATTAGACTAAAATTGCTGATGCCGATTGCGACGCTGACTCGAGTGTTGTAATCAAATCAATAGAATTTGAAATGAAGTTCTTTGGGTCAAAGTCAAAGTCAAAGCATTTATTGCAAAATAATAGGCAATAAAATCGCCTTTTACCAGTCAAACAACTAATTCTCGTTAACAAAGAGAACCATAAAATATGATGAATTAAATGAAACAATTTAATTTATTATGGTTTGATTTTGAAAAAGTATGGTCAACTAGGTAGTACTCTAATTTAGATTTAAAAAATAATTGAAAATAGAAAAATATTTTATTCACTGCAAAAATATGAACATAAATACAAGTAAAGTATGTACATTGATCAAGATAATTTATAGCAGTAGATGTTTATATTTATAGTTATAGTAGATAGTATAGTAGTAGATAATTAATAATACCACCTTATAAATATTTAGTAGCGCTTGTCAAACTTCCAGTTGAACGCTTAATTATTTCCAGATTAAGCTGTTAGCTGTCGCCGTCATAAATAAAATTATATTCAGTTTAAAAAATTGGTATTAATTTACTGTTTAGCATAAAATCTCCTAAAATTAAATTATCCTTTTCAGCTCCTTAAAAGGAAGCGCTAAACAACCGATTGGGGATTCAAAAATCTCTTTTAATTAACTTTCTGCCCTCTTTCTTAAGAGCTCTCGCACTGTAGAGCATTATTTTCCCTTTCAGTGTAAATTATTATTTACTGAGGCCCGCTTCGTCTTTACAACACAGTCCAGTGATAAAAAAAAAAACGAAAAAGTCGTCTTTATTGAAACGTGGTAGAGTTTATTTTTGGTAGACGCGTTTTTTTCTTCGCTATACTTGTTTAGTGTCTAGGCGGTTGATTTCGGTGGTTTTCTTTGACTAACTTTAAGTTATGGTACCAAATTTTTGTTTTATTTTATTTAATGTTTCGTAGATACCAGAGAAAGTGCTTTTATCTTAACATTGAGTAAGTCATCCATATATTCTACTTACTATGCTCTTTTAAGCCTCTAAGGCTACTGATTAAATATTATAATTTTAATAATTTATTTATTGTTAATTTTCACATTTGCTTTTTTTACGGGCAATTGCCTAATGACTAACTACGTACTTAATACAAAGCATAACGAAGGTATACACGATTATTAGAAGTTATAAACGATTATTAAGCCAACCAAGACTAATTATGGTACCTGCAATTAAAATGTTATTTATTATTGTGGTGTTTTCTATTATGTTCTATTCTAACAGATTACTGACACAAACGTTTCCCGCATTTCATTAGGAAACGGGCCCAGTCGAGTTTCCCTTAATTAATGTAAATTAAAATAAATAACTTCCGCGACAGGGCAGACCGCGGAATCTGAGACGTAATTTATTAGGACCTATATTAACACTTTTTAAGGGATGCTAGCGGTGAAATCCTAGTTGGGTGCAGTTTTGCCTTCCTATCAGAGGGTTGCTAGTTCAAATTCCAGAGCGGGCACGCACTAATGTGTTTCTTACACATACAATATTTAGGGTTTATTATCGCTTGCTTTTCTTATTCTTTGATATTTATTATTATGTAAGGTAAGTATTTCGGATTATCAATCAAGTAGGTACATATATTTATGGGAAGATGTATGACACCGACTCACTATGTCCAAACGTTTTACTCGTCCCCAGGTTGTCTGGAAGAAATTCCGTTTAGCGTTAAGACCGTCCACTACCTTATTGTGTTTCGTTTGTCTGTATTGTATTTATTTTGCTGTACCTACAATAAAGTGTTTCCATTATATTCAATTCTATTTTATGTTACAGTGGAGCGAGAGCTTTCACTAGCTTTTAGATAATATCGCACTTAAGTGCAAACCTCAACCGCTTTAAACCTTTCCCATTAATTGCGATCATAATCGCTTTAACATAACTTAATAACACCAATATCGTACAAGCCCCTATACTAATTTTGACTGCCTAGTTTTCATTAGACATAGTTGACTGGTAACCGCGGGTTAGCGGAGCGATTCCACTAGCGGAATACCTCGGGATCCTACCCAAATAGTTTCCTCGCTATTCAAACCTATTCAGCTATTAGATAAAAGTTTCGCCTCACCCGTCAAGTAAGTTGATATTAACGATCCGCCGACACTGACGACTGGAGGCTGTTGACAGTGCCTAAGGTTGGCACAAAGCGAAGACAAGCAGTGTGAATATTACAAATAACTAGTAAGACCAGAAATAAGGAATTATGGCAGGGTGAAACTAAGGCTGACATGACAACTATGAATACTTTAAGAATAAAAGTTCTCCTGAATACGACCGAATATTTTAAAAGTAGAATGATTGTCAAAATGTCGCTAGCGTCACTCATCAAAATTGGCATAATGTGCGAAAAGCACCATGGCCAAAGAAAAAAGAAAAAAAAAATGGCGGCAGATATCAAGTGGATCTTGCTGCTTCGCATACGTACGACTGTCACAGTGGCACGAAGGGGTTTTTATGGGAAGGAAGAAGGTGGCCAAACTGGAAACTTGCCTAGAAGATTTATATATTTTTTTCTTCTATGAAAAATAATTCAAAGAATTTTTCAATAATTTTTACTTCGTAGCTAACTTAACGGTAGCGTTGTGATAGCCTAGTGGGGAGATCGTCCGTCTTCCAACCAGAGTATTGCGAGATATCACTACAGGAACCATACCATGCAATGTGTTGCTCATCACAATCATTCACTGGTATGGATCGGACCAGCCTCGTGGACAATCATGGCCTAACCTTCCTCACGAAATACGAGTTGTATGTTGGATATGTTGTTGTACCGTACCTATGTTGAGATGTTGGAACCTTGGTTACTGACTAGTCGTGTTATGTACGCCACCCCGCGACCAGGCGTATATCACGAAATAATGTACGTTAACGACACTATCAGAGGCCTGTATAATATAGAGCCATCACGTAGATGTAGTGTTGAGAACAATGAGTTGTGGGCTTTTGACAATATTTTTATTTTTATATTGTCCTTTCCTTTTTTTTTCACTTTGTGGCATAGACATAGAATATCTGTGATATACCTATGATATAGGTAGAAGAAGGGGTACTTTCTATTTTAGATTTTCCGGGAGGAGGCAGATCAAGAGCTTGTATGATATTTTGAGCGCGTTGGGTAAGCTTTTGCGTACCAACGCAGTACAAACGCAGACGACGCTATTCTTTCGAATACAGTTTTGCTTGTCTTTAGTTCAGTCAGCCATTAGTATGGGGCAACAATGTTTTTGAACACTACACGTCTGTCTTTATCATTCACGTGATCATTGCTGAACCTCTAAAATAGCGGTGAAAAGGGTTTAATGTTCATAAACGACAGTTATGAAAAGGCGCTTACCATAAGCGCACAAATTGCTCATCTAGTTACTCAATCTCATTAAAATAAAAGAAAAACCTTTCTAATGAATAATGGACGGCGCACTTCCGCTTTAGTTTTAACCCAACGCTTTTTTAGTATGTAACCCAAATCTTCAAGAAAATTGTAGCCAATGTTGCTTCAAATTCTTGGTGCTGCTTCTTCATTCTTCTTCCAGTGACGCGATTTCCCATCACTTCAAGTTGTCGTGTCTTAAATTATAGCGTCGTAACTTAACGTCTTAACGCAAAACGTCGCTATTCCTGTGCCGCGGTGACGCCTTGGCGGTTAATATGCATTTGTGTATAATATATCGCTCTTCATAGACTTTCTTATCGTATACATTGTTAATACACTATAGTATTTCGATAATTTGTTATTTGTTTAAGTTTTCTTTCATTTATATCTTCCTCAAATCCATGTTGCTTTGGTTTGGTAGGTCACTAATATTTTGTTAAAAAATGTTGAGGAAATTCTTATAAATAAATAATGTTATTTTATTATTATATTCTACTCTTGTATATTATTGCCGTTATATCAGACTCTTTATAATATCTGACATCTATTTATAGGCCACGTTTGCTTCACAATCAAGTTGTGTTGATTTCTATGGATATAGGTAGGTATGCCTATTTCTTAGCTTTGAGAGATTCCCGGGATTTTTCATTATGTCTATAAAGGGCTTGTATCTGTACCGTGCAATATTTATTATATTGTCAACTTATTTTTGTCGTGGGATCTTTTGGAGAGATTATCTTTCTTGGATACGTTTTCGTCTACATGTTCTATGGCGTTCGTTGCTTTCACTACAGATTTTAGCTTGATTTTTCCTTACTTAAGTTTTTCTGTATACATTTCCTCACATTGCAATGATTTCAATGAACCACAGGTAATGGCTGAGTCTGTGTGTTTGTAGGATAATAGTTCTCGTAGCCACTGATTTCCTACTTAGTGTAATATTGTAACATTTTCAGAAAAACATAAGTTAAACAAAACAAATTACAAAACGAACTATAAGTACCTAAAACTTATAAATCTAACAAAAGTGGGTGTCCATGTAGCATAGTGGCAAGAACACCAGCTGCATTTCCTCAGCCAGCTCTTTAGTCACTAACAGCGTTAACCAGCTGAGGAACAAGTTTTTGGAGGAACTAGTTTCGACACCATGTTTAGTGTAATTATTACTGCACTTAAAATGAGCGTAAACAACTGAATTGTGCATGAGTAAAGCCGGACTCCATCTGTGAAAAGCTATTAATCTTATTGATGATTAATATAGTCCCCGCGGGGTCTTCCGGGCAGTCGTTTCACGCTTGACCGAACCCTGTTTAATGTACCGTTTGTGCACAAGTCTGTATCTTCAGAAGGACAAAAATATGTACGACACGACAACGACACGACATCGACACGACAACGACACGACATCGACACGACAATGACACGACAACGGCACGACAACAACACGACAACGACAGGACAACGACACGACAACGACCCGACAACGACACGACAACGACATGACAACGACACGACAACAACACGACAACGACACGACAACGACACGACAACGACCCGACAACGATACGACAACGACATGACAGTGACACGACAACGACACGACAACAACACGACAACGACACGTAATATTAGTAAGATAAAGGAAATACGACATGAGAGGATTCTAAAAAAATTTAAATCACAATGAAATCGTTAAAAATGTTTAGCCTTGCTTTATAAATTGTCTATTAAACAATATTTTTACCACCGTTAGTTTTGTTGTTTAAAAGTTGAAGAACGTAACATATTTTACGCAAACAATAAAATGATGCATTCAATTTCCATTTTTCCTTTTCATGATATTAATTTTATAACTAGACAAGTCACACCACACGCGTAAACTACGTAATAGTACAGATTTATCGCGTCGTAAAAGAAATTGCTGGTAAAAAAAAAATCTGGAATTTGTTTTACATTGCGTTGAAATGGCATGATAAATCCATAAAATATTCAAATGTTATAAAATGTGGCAACGTTAAACACACGTGATAATCGCGTGATATGGCATAAGAATATAAATTTCTACATAGTTGAAGGAATATTATATTATATAAATAATAATTGTAGCCGACCAATTCTACGTATTTTTATATATTTTGTGCTTTCATTGATTTGATATATTATATCCATGAGTACTGACCTGATTATAGAAAAGGAAGGTAGACAACTAAACTGTTCAGGCTTAGGTACATCAGATTGATGGAGCAATGTGGATCGATTCAACTCCCGAAGAAACCGCAGAATTATTAGGGAGGTGCGTAATCCACCAATTCAAACTGGGCCCCCGTGATGGATTATGGCCTAATCCCACAGATTCATGGAATCACGGAAGTAGGGAGAGGTTAGTGCTCAACCCGGAGTGAACGAGATTTGTGATGGTAAGTTTAATTCATCAGCCTACTTATTTAATGATTTGGGAAAATAGATAGTTATTTCAAGAAAATTACTTACATCTTCATCAACTTACGCGAATTTAATTCATATTCGCTAGACAAAAAGAAGACTACACTAAAAATACTTTCATGTCTTTTTTCTCTTAGAATGATCGAAAAACGTTGAGGAGAGTCTAAATAATTATGATTGATTAGACCATTGTTTTTGTATTATGAGTTAATATAAATATGGTACATAAAGTTGGGAGTACAGTTAGGGACAAATCCACTACAGTATTATTATCTTCAGCTCGGTATCGGCTCGAAACCTTCAGATACAAAGGATTTGCGTCACGTACGGTATCACAGGATGTTGATTCAGCCATTTGATTGTAGGACGGGACGGCGGGCGGGCCTTGTTAAGTGGCTACGTTGAAGTCATCGCTCAGACTATTTATTTATATTATGCATGACCCAGAAACATAATAATATGTAAGTATCTTGAAATAATATTTTTGTTTATTTATTCATATCGATTCACAATATTATAGTAAGCTTACAGTGTAAAGCTTTGTTTTTACATACACCTAATCATTATATAATATTGTTCATTTATTATAGCTATATTACTATTATATTATTCTTTAAAGGCGTCTCGTTCATCTACATTGTCTAGGAGTACCTGCATTTTTAATTCTTACATGCTATTAACTGGATAGGTAGCTGTATCGAGTAATCCTACTAATATTATAAACGCGAAAGTTTGTCTGTATGGATGGATGTTTGTTACTCTTTCACGCAAAAACTACTGAATGGATTTTGATGAAACTTCACAATAATATAGCTTATACATCAGAATAACACATAGGCTACAATTCATAAAGATATATCGTATATTATCCAAACGCGGGTGAAACCGCGGGGCGCAGCTAGTTGTCAATAAAAGATAACATCGAACACTAGTTAACAATATTTAATTAAAGTTTGACAATAAAATTATATCTAGCCCAGTCTAGATACGCTACAAGCTTTTCGTACGTGAATTAAAATACTGACGACGCCATGTTGGATCCAGCATACGTATGAGTATGTACTCGTGAAAAACACCTCAAGTTCGAGCGATCTCATTACCTGAGCCGCGTTATACCAGCCATTCCACCTAAGCCCGAGCCTACTGGGAAATCATCCCTTGTACTCATCTGTCTCTAAGTGATAACGATTGACAGTGATTGAGCCGCGCCCGTTGACTACTGATCGGTTGTTTTTTCTTCAGAGAATTATATTGGCCTCGGGCGAATTTCCATTCAGCCATATTCAGCCTAAACGTCTAAATTGAGATCTTCAGGCAGTTATTTTTGAAAGCCATCTGAGAATTCAATAATTACCAAAATTAATTTATTATTGCTCCGTCTACCAACATAAAAATATTTCACAGATTTTACCACAAAACACTTGTGGTAAAATGGTATTGTGTTCCATTCTACGAAGTAATTTACAAAATTTAAATAATCGGTCCAATCGCAGAAGACTTTCAAAAATCGCCCCCCAGAGCTGCGTATACTTAAAGGTTAATCGTTAATTAGCAAAGATACTTGGTTAGTTGGTAGTCAATTATACGCTTCAAAGCTTTAGTAGTGCTCTAATGAGGTAGGCAGTGTTTAGATGGAAATTCTAGGTTCGTAGGTGTAAAGTAATTTGCTAAGTTAACAAGACTCGTTTCTATCGTACCTTGAATTATCGCTTTTGGATAATTATTAGCCATCACCCACTCAGCTTCTGATTGGCATACAGAAGGACCTAAAGTTACGGAAAAATACTGTGCTATTATTAGTTAAACAGTATCTTCTTTTAGCATCACATAAAACTAGTGAACTTTCGTATTTATGTGTTTAAACTCAAGTATTGATGATAAAATACTTCTAATTTCTGTACCAGAATGCGTGGGTGACAACTTATAACTTAAATTTATAATATTCCAAGAATTATAGACTTATTCAAATTGGACGGCTTCAATGTTTATTGGGCTCATCGAAATGAACATTTATAGTATCCTCTGATCCAGTGTTACTTAGTAAATACCTTAAGGACTATAAGTCCGCTTCATTGGTCCATGAATATTTATTGGAAAATATCTGCGAATTGAAGTTATTGGTGACAGTAAAATAAAAACAACGATACGAAATGCGTTAATTTCGAAAACAGTTTATTTAATTATAAAAATGTGAATTTACAGCTGATTAGATGTAAAAATGAATTACATAATGTACAAAAAAATTTCAAGTAATACATAACATACATATATAATTATTGTTTTGGTAGTTATTAATACTCCACCGTCACTGGTGACTTCTGTTGATTGTCGAAGCGAACTCTGAAAAAACATAACATTTACATATCAGATGTTTGCTCTTTCTTCTCTCTTTATTTAAATCGTAGCTCCACATTAGGATTGCTCCTGTATCGTGGGTACCGCTTACAGACATTTATAATTTCACATACACACCACACCCAGACCAGACACAAATATTTGTTCCGGGCTGAAATCGCGACACCAAGCGCAGCAGTCCGATTGCTCAGCATTTATTATTATTATATTTTTACCTTTATATTCACAGTTAATATAATAAAATTATTCTTATTCTTATGCATATCGTCAAAGAGTAGGTACCCATAGGTACAAATACTATATACATTTTAATCCTAAGCGCAAGATACATAAAGCATCGCCGATTACTTTAATACGCTATCAAAAAGTTTTCTAACGATGTTCTCCTTCATCAGAAGCTCAAGCTCAGTTTTGCGGTCACCTGGTTTCAAGCTCACGCCTAGCGGCATGTGAACCGAAGACGCAACGACCTGAGCTATCATCTTATTGGAATTGATGGTATTTAAGAAAGCGTTTCACCTTAAAACACCTGGACCCTATGGTTCTCTCGGTCGCAGACGATGATGTTGCCTCCGGACATGACGGCGATGCCCTCCAGCCCCTTGAACTCTCCGTCGCCAGACCCCCAGGACCCGAAGGCTCGGAGGAAGGTGCCGTCAGGGTGGAAGATCTGGATGCGGTTGTTGCCCGAGTCAGCCACCACGATGTAGCCCTGGTCATCTACGGCTACACCCCTGGAATTAGAGACGTGAATTAGTTTTCATTCTTGTAACTACAGCTTTGGAAATAGCTGGTGAAGTAGTGTAGGATCGCTGTAATGCCTGCAAAGGGGAGAAGCCTTTATCCAGTTGTCGGACAGTATAATGTACAAAGACAGTATTTAAGTGAAATTTAAGTGAAACAATAATGTTGAATGAATACTCTGTAACCTTACATCCAGGTGTTCCGTGATGTAAACATTTTGACTTCATTAGAGGTCTGACACACGCTCGATAAGTTATTTGTTTAGTTTACTTTTGTGGGACTGATTGGATACAAATTAAATATGCATCTTGAACAATACAAAATATCAATTCACTGAATTCAAAACACGAAACTTTACAAAGCAAGTTCGTCTTAACTTGTAGACATTATTGAAGAAGTATTTCTACCAACTTCTATTCAAAGATCGTTATCAGAACTTCTAGGTTCAGAAACAAAATAACAAATGTATATAACACAATATACTAGATATTTAATGTGAAACTATCGCAACTTTCGATTTGTTGTTCAAACTTTGAAAACATAAAATCTGTAGCAAAGTTTTTCATTCTCGATAAAAGTTTGCTTTGTTAGACTACTTTGCGGTAGTGATGTGCGAGTCTAAGGTGTTTGACAATGGAAAAATCGTAAATCGATCGAGTATATTATAAACATCTCGCTTATCAACAGAACTATCGAGATGATTTTCGATGATTCCGAGTCGGTTGACTCGCCTCTCTATTTTTCACTCTCTACTGCTATTATCGCGTTGTGCGCAGCCTAAACAAAATAATCGCAGTCGGTGACAATGACTGCAACTACTTTTGATTGATAAAACATCATCATAATCATCAGCCTGAAGACGTCCACTGCTGAACATAGGCCTCCCCCTTAGACCGCCACACCGAATGACAATTTGCCACTTGCATCCACCGGTTGCCTGCGACTCTTTTGATGTCGTCGGCCCATCTATGATGATACAGAACGCGAAAGGAAATCGTCGAGATGTTTCAGCTATCGACAAAATAGATTAAACATCTTGAACTCGGCCATCACTACATACTTTTAGGTTTAGATACTCTCACCAAGTAATATCCAAGCATTGCTGTATTCGTTATCTGAATAGCACTGTAAACAGTAGAGTGACTGTGCCAGTCAGAGTAACGAGTAAAATTCAATGCGAAACAAACTTTGCAATTCTAGCACAGTTGTTATAAAAAAGCTTGTCTTAAAATCTGTCTGTGGCATCGTAGGTACGTAACTATCGAATAGATTTTAAATTTTCTTTTCATTGAAATTTTAGCTCAGCCATAGAGTATTTATATCAAAGTAATTTTTTGACAAGTAACATAATATTGTATTACAAGACTAACTAATCAAACAGTCTAACTTTAAGAAATGCTATCAAAGAAAAGTTCAACGAAAAGCTACAAAAATCACAATAACAGTTTTATGAATTCAGGTCAGGTATCTTCAGATTTGTTATGACCGGAAATTCGGTCAAGGTAGGCGCCCCATAAATAATGTCTGTGTCTTCATAAATAAAACATCATATGATTATAACGTCTCAGTACATTAGTCAGTTATTTTGCGATGACTTTCTTGTTTATGAAGAGATAGATAGTTAGCCAATGATGATAATACAAATGTTTTATCCAAGATCATCTGAAAGACATCAACCCAATTATTTCTTAAACAAGTTCAACAAGTACCATGTCAAACTTAACCCAAAACCATCATCTCAGTTAACCACTGATAGCCGATATCGATAAACCCACATCAAAGTCATTACTACAAGGTTCAGTACAATACCAGCTATTCCATAAGTCAATAGAGCGACCGCTGCAAAATGGTTACGTAAATATCTGGTTGAAGTTTCAGTTTAAGCGGTACTTAAGCGAAATTCTAGGCGACCACAGTTTACGGAGGCATCGGCGGACATCGCCAAATTTATACGCATTTTGGGCACTCTGTTACGATGTCTCAATAAAAAAACGACGACGTTTCCAAGAGTATCGCAGGAAAGTACTTAAGTTTGTAAAACGACACGGTTCTAAGGTACAAATTTCAAACATTCAATGTAAAAGCTGGAAACGCTTCTGGTGAGTTATAACGCTATGAACATTTCCATACAAATAGCAGAAAATGCAATATCAAATTTTTGACATTGTGGAGTTGCCATAAAACCACACGACATCAAATGAGGAGGGACTATTTGCAGTCCTCATAAAAGACTGGCAATTTGAATTTGCATACACGAGATTTTCAGTTCTATGGATAATAGAATATGAAGCAGCTTTTATTAGTCTGGGAAAACTAGATAATAGGGAAGTTATGAAGTTTTTCACAGGATTTTCACATTCCTAAGTAAATAACTAAAGATTTATTCATAACACAATATTAATTATCTTTTCGTGACAGTTCCACTTCTGTTTGCGCTAATGGTGGTAAAGACGAAACCAGTTCAACTCCCAATTTTTCGTTCCTACCTTCCTTTTCCTACTACTAATACTCACTTTTGGAGCAAAGGCAAACAAATGTGTACATGTACCTACTTCAGAAAAGGTTATGTACCAAAGAAGATATGGAGTGCGAGGAAAGAGGCTCTCAGATCTGCTTTCTGATCTACCTTTAAATTTCAAAGCACCCGAAGTCTCAGCAGAAAAAGAACTAAACCCCAACCATGACTATCCTTCCACCACGGTGTTTTAGCACTAGTATTCACATTGCAAACCTGGATTCTGAAGTTGAACACCTAGACAAGATTGGAGTTAAATATAATTGGTGTCAAATATGTTGTTAAATACCTTGGGAACTTGAACTGTCCATCTTCCGAGCCTTCTTCTCCAAACGAAGACAGCACCCTTCCGTTCACGTCGAAGACCTGGATCCTATGGTTGTTGGAGTCGGAGACCAGGACGCGGTTGGTGCTGGACACGGCTATGTAGTGGGGGTGCTCCAGCTGCCCCAGTTTGGAGCCGAAGGAGCCGAACTTGCCCACGAACGTTCCATCGGATTGGAACACCTGGAAATTATGTGAATTTCAGGGGTGTTTCGGATGAAATACAATATAGGAATAATCTAATACTAAGTACGAATTAACAAGTTATTGTGTAGTTATGGTGCTTTAGTTTCACAATATCTCATCTGATTGCGAGTGTAGATGCAGTTTAAGGTTAAAGTGAGAATTCACTCTAGATGTAGGCCCCTTTTTCATCTCCCTTTCTATCTCTCTCTCACATTATCTGTCTCTCTATATCTCTCTTTCTCTCTCTATCTCTTATCCGTCATACCTTTCGATTATGATATCTTTTTAACGAGTATCGATCACGTTCGAGATTTTACGATGTATTGAGCACATTGGGAATATCTTAGACTGTTTAGTGATACATTTACTTTAATAAATCCTTATTATTTTCTCAAAGAGATTCATGAATATAGACATAACGAACAATAAATCAGTCCCGCTAAGGTTTTGTGATAGATACGTATTTTTTCACGTCCACCCACAACTATAAATAATGCACAGCATTTAATTTGTATTGAAACGGTCTGTTAACGGTCATTAATCATAGGCTCTGAATAAAAACAAGGAATATTTTCTGCCAAAAATAGATAGCATCAGTGCAAGTCAATGACGTTATATGGGAGTGCGCAAGTACATTATAAATCTAGTCTATATGCCATGTACCTATATATGAACGTTTGACACGAAATCAATTCAAAAATACAACTGAAAAGAATAATAATACAAACTGATCATAAAAACATAATCTTATAAACTAGACCTCTTCAGTACAATAAAGGCTTTTCATCATCGAGTTATTTAACTACGGTAGAGAAACTATTCTAAACAAAAACATCGGCCAAATTTCATTGATTCCGTGACAATATGTCGATCCTATAGATTTGACATCACAGAAGTGATACGGCTTTTGTATCCAATAAGCTTCATTCGAATTCACACTCAATTTCACACCGCATAAAGATCAAAATGACACTAAAATTAGGTGTACAGATTACAGTACTGTTCATTCGAACACAGTGAATGTTCGAAATGCCGAATCTAGTACGTACTCAGATAAATCCCTTCTTTCAATACATTGTAACCCTTACCTGTACTCTATGGTTTTCCTTGTCACACACGTATATGAATCCGAGAGCGTCCGTGGTGATGCCCCACGGATAGTTGAACTTTCCGTCGCCCGTACCCTGGCTTCCGAATGCACGGAGGAAGCGACCTTGAGGGTCAAAGACCTGAGTCAAACAAAAAATCAACATAAGTACAGTCAGGCACGAAAATTGCTGAGCATATCCAAACCTAAAATTTAGATGAATACTCGTATGTATGTAAAATACTAGTTCTAAGTATGAAATCTCGATGTACGCTAAATCCAAAGTACGTACAGTAGTCAGATGCACTTTAGTTTGAAAGAACGCAAATGCGATGTATCCATAACGGTTATGGAAACTACAAGAATACGATGTAAATCAGTTCGAATAAAAAAAAACATAATGCACATTATACGGTTAAAACCTACTAGGTTACCTATTTCACACAAACAGTAAAGTTCCCTAAAACATGGGGAAATATTTAATCATCTGGGAGCGACTTGAAAGCAAACACTACCCCCAAATCTTCATCGCACTTTCACCATCGTTTAAAAGCCTTATCTCCGCTGTATATCATTTCAGTGTAACTCCATTTCACTCGGAACAACAAGACTTTGCACTACGTTACTTACAGAGGACTCCTTAACAGCCTTACTAAGGAAAGGGTTCCAAAGACTGTCTCAAAGAAACTAGCGTTGGCTGAAAGGGTCTGAGGGATGGGATAAACGAATCCATTTGTCACTCCATTCCGAAATCTTGTTGCGCGCTTTTCCAGATTGGTAAACCGGCTTGTTTGTAATGCTCTGGATATTGAAGATAAAAGGTGGATTATATTTTTGGGTGCCATGTTTTTTGAAAATATTTTGGCTTTGCGCGATTACTGTAGTATTATGCGTGTCAAGTTTTAAATGTTCACAAAATTTAAATGATCACAGAATTCTTATAACTGTGAATATTTCAGTTGGCGTAAAATAAAACTATAGGAAGTTCCCTGCAAGGTGATTCTGCCATTGTTAGAGAATACGTGTAATACGTTATCGCCCGAAAAATTTGACGTCATGAATATTAACTGCCAGAATCGGTTATTCTGACAAAAAGGTACGTTTTATAATGTAAAGGCTCACCTGAATACGATGGTTGTATCTATCCGCAATGATGTACTGTCCAATGCGGTTGACTGCGACTCCGGCGAGGCAGTCAAACTCGCCCTCGCCACTACCGTACTGTCCGAACTCCTTCACGAATATACCGTTGGAGTCGAACACCTAAAACATGTTTCAAATGTATACTAGTATTTATTTACTTCCGCAAGTTCTGTTGGCACAAACAAAAGGAACACTTGGTTTTATAGATTTAAAGTTCATTTTATTTCAATGCGATTTGTAAATGTAATAATAATAATATATAATAATAATAATTCAGCCTGTAACTGTCCCACTGCTGGGCAAAGGCCTCCCCTCACTATCGTGAGGAGGGTTAGGCCATAATCCACCACGGGGGCCTAGTCCGGATTGGTGGATAACATGCATCCGAATTAATTCTCGGGCAAGTTGGTTTCCTCACGATGTTTTCCTTCACCGAAAAGCGAGTGATAATTACGTACATATGGTTTTTTAACAAGAAACACATTGGTACGTGCCCGCACTGGGATTTGAACTCACCACCTCCGTTTTCGAAGTATAGTTAGTTTCGTAAATGAAATAACATGATTAAAATGTAAATTAGCTGGTGCTAACAGAACTTGGTTCAGTGCGAGATAATAGTTAAGATTATGTTGAAAATTATGAGGAGAATAAAACTCTATTTGCTGGATTGAAGCTGTACAGATTGATGACCATTATCAGATTCATTTCTTTCAGCCGTCTCCATTCCATTCGTGTCCTATAAATAGGTAACAAATCAACCTGTAATTGTACAAGTTTCAATAATATTTTGTAAATATCGTTAACGATGCTCGCATTCCATCCGTGCCGAATAGAATGTTGTTTTTGGCACAAGGTCAAATAAAAGCGCCAACCGTTCTAGTTTATGAACGTAAACTTCGAACGACATTCATGCTGTACAGCTGAGTATAATTAGTTTTCACCGCGCTCATATCATCGGGATTTCCGATTACTCAGTGATGGTGATGTTTGTGGCAAAAAATGTGAGACTATTTTCATGAAATTATCTTTTTTTTGTCGAGGTAGATACGAATACAACAATAGGTACATTATATGGGTTGAGAGCAGGCCAAAAAGAAGGATCTAAATAGGGTGATCTCATTATGCGACGATAACATTTTTTTTTAAAGTAGATAATATTTCTCACCTGGACTCTATGGTTTGATGAATCGGCCACGACCATTGTATTGTCGGGACCAACAGCGATGCCACGAGGCCATGTAAAGCATCCGGGTTCGCTCCCCCGACTCCCCACGCTGAATTGTAGACGGCGCTTCTGCAGATACTGGCTCCTAGGGGAGGAACCTGCTGCTGCGAAACCTAACACCAGAAAACCAATGTTAATACCACATATAAATTGCACGAAAATCTGCCAAGCCTAAGCGTCAAACCTATGTACACGCCACGCGTTGTTCTAACCTGCTACCGCTGCTGTAGCCGCCGTAGGGGAGATGGGGGAGCCTGCCGCGTTTTTTGAATCGTCATCAGAACTGGCAAGCTCATTAGCTGAGCGCAAGGGCAGCCCGAGAGACAGGCGACGCGACGCGCTCGATGTGCCGCCGCTCGTGTCTCGCTCTTTGCCCCGCGAACCATATTTGCTCTTCAAGTATCTAGCCCAGGAGCTGAGCGCCGCACCGTCTTTATCGCCGCTGCTGCTCGTCACCGGCCTTTCGGGTGAGCTCTCTCTGGATTTAAGCGCGTGCGAAGATCGGCTTCGAGCCAGCTCCGAGCCTCCAGTGCCGGAGCCGTATCGAGCCGCGAGGTACGCTGACGGTGAAGCCGTCGTAGGAGACACCGGCTCGTCTGGATCGTCATCGTCTGCCGCACCGAAGCCGGTGTGGCTGCTCTTGCTTCTTGCAAGACGGTTGCGTCGCTCTTTCAAAGCGAGGTACCTCGACCTAGCCGTGGGGTACTTCGATTCGTCGTCGAAGGAAGATGTCGTTTCCTCGTCTTTCGGCTTGCTGCCAAATCGGTTGGAAGAACCGCTGGCTGAAGAGCCGTATCTCGACGCTGGCGCTGGCGCAGGCTCTTCTTCAGCTGGAGGCGTAGGTTTCGCGCGGTAACGAGTTGGTGCGGGTGGATCTTTCGGTTTGGTGTCGTGGGCGTCGTTGCGAGCATTATTGCTGCGTGCGAGTAGCGGCCCTATGTCGCTGCGAGCCATCGCTTGGCTCTCGGGCTTTCTTGTTGCCGGTGCAGGCTCCTCTTCACTCTCCTCCGACGAGTCGGTCTCTTCTTCGGAGCTAGTATCGGAGTCCACGTGAGCCGGCTCGGCGGGCGCTGGGGCGGGCGTGGGGCGTTGCGAACCGATGAAGCGGCTCTGAACCCGTTGCGCACCACCGGCTGTGCCGTTCGTAGTCACTGGTGCCGTTCTTTCATTGCCTGCGGAAAATAAACGAGTTCCAGATTTTGTTGGCACGTCATATTTCGCTTTTAATTGCGCGATAGTAAGTATTGCACCTGTGTGTTTCACCGCCGAGCCGGAGCTTTCGGTCGAAGCGCTAGATTCTGTGCTGGGTGCCCGAGCGACGGGGCGGTGAGGAGTAGCAACTTCTGTGGCTGAAGGTCTTCTGCCTGGCACTACAGGCTTTTGAGGCGCGACAGCAGTTTTACGCTGCTGAGTTCTTTGTAGAGATCCGACAGATTCGTCAGACTCACCATCACTGGACGCCTGAGAAATACATTGAAATTCGATTTGGACACCTAAACGCTACTTTGTATTGTGTTTGTGTATTATAATATATATATTTCATATATTGTGTGTAAATGAGTTAATCGTGTGATTAGTGTAATTTTCCGTTAGTGTACTGATTTTTCCTTGTTAGTGTCGATGATTTCCCTAAGTTCTACGTTGTACTGCTGCAGTTTTGTTCACTCTCTTTCTTCTTCCCAACTCACCTCCCGAGCTGGTGTGGGTGGTTTACGGTTTACTGCACTTCTTTCTTCTTCAGCTGAACGTGCCGGAGCGCGTTCGGGCTCCTGAGACGACGCTGCTTCTTTGTTTTGTCTCTTTAGCCGAGAGATCTCGTCGTCACTCTGTTGCCTTTGCGTGGGTGGGCGAGTTCTCGGTTGAGGCGCTGGCTGGACTGGTTTAGGAGGGGGCGGTGGTGGTGGCTCTTTCTTTTCCTTCTTCTTACCGCTATCAACATCTAATATCCTTTGCATGACTCTAGGGCAGTCGCTTAATCTGAAAATGCCACTGAGTGGGCCGCGAGTAGCGTCTTCAGTATCAGTTACTTTCTCTTTTTCCTTCTGCTTCTGTTCAGCTTTGGTGGCAATTTGGCTTGCTGTTTCGGTGTCGGAGTCATCATTTTGATGGCTCCTGACAAATCTTGAGCGGAACCTACGGGAAGGTCTATGCTCCGATTCATATCCGCTGTAATCGTCCGCGGCGCCGTAATCTCTCGTCTGTCTTTCAGGTGGTGGAGGACGTTTCTCACCAAACTTTCTTCCACCAAGGAGTGGCTCATCATTATCTAGGTAGTTTTTAGTTTCTTCCTGTTGACGGAACTGGGTTGCTAGACGATGGTCACTCTTCGACCTAGTAAGGCCTTGGCTTTGTGGCATTCCACCAGAGTACGCGTTGGGCTGAGTTATATTCAGCTCACCGTAACTGGCAACGTGCATGACGAGTTGATTTGGATCATGAGTCATGATAAACCGAACCCTACGGTTGTAGTCTCCAGCCTCATAATCGAAATTTCTCAAGAACTCGACTGTCTTCAAGAAAATTTCTTTCGTATCGACCAATTCGGTATCTTCCCATTCGACGTCATCGTTTATGTACTTATCGGCGAGATCACAATTGCTTTGTATATTTCCTAACTCTAACTCTAGATTATCTTTCAGGTTCGTTAGATTCCTAAGTTCAGTAGCAAGATAGCGGTCGACCTCGTTCCTCAAGAAATCAGTCCTATCTTTAAGAGCTTTTGAGAGCCTCTTGTGAATTTCTTCGACTTCTCCACCTACTGCTCCGCAGTTACTTTGGAGGTTAGTTGTGTTGCGTTCAACGACCCCTAGTATGTCTTGAAGCCTGTTCATTCCTCGGCGTATTTGGTTGTTTATTCTCGATATTTCTCTACGCAATACTTCCATGTGTGCCGATTTGCAGTCTTCGCAGACTTTCTTATCGCAGTGAGCGCAGAGGCCGCAGTAAGCCTTCTCTGAGCAGACGTTGCATCTTTCCATGACTTGACCAGCCGTGGGGTCCGGGAGCTCCCCGGCGATGTTCGCGTGAAGCTCTAAGAACCGCTGCAGAGTAACGTTTGTTGGGAATCCCTGTACCCCCTGGTACGGGATCCGGTGCTCTGCACGACATTCTGGACATTTGACCTGCAAAAATGTAAGCAACAGTCAATAATACTGGAACTTCTACATGGGAGACCTTTACACGCGTTAGGAACTTATTGACTTCACCAAAACGTGTAATATGTATTCTAACATTTCACATTATTCTGGTTAAAAATTGAACGTTTCTAGCTCCACGAAATAAATAGAATGGTGTATAGAGTACGTTGTAAGTGGGTTACCACGCTACTGTGAAAGTTGAAGCCACGTTTAGAATCTAACACGACACACTTCACTATGTTTGTGGAAGCGTGATATTTGAACCACATCATATCTCTTATAAAATATTATACTAAAACAATGATTTTGATCAATCTATGCAAAATTACACCGTATTTGGCACAGAAAAACAAATCCCATCAAAAACATTACATGTACAAAAATGCACAAGTCTCGCAACGCAGTTTATCTGCCGTAAAAAGTTGTGAGATCGAATGTAAACCAAGTCGGTTAATTTCAATACCTACCTATACCTATCTATGGGAGCAGTTATATCTTTATTTCTTTAGTAAATAGAGTGTCTTGGCAATTGCACACGGCAACTGCGTTGCGAGACTTGTGCATTTTTGTACATGTAATGTTTTTGATGGGATCTCATTTCTTTTTGTAGGTTTTCTTTCTTTATTTAGTTTTTTTGCGAAACACGCATCAACGCGCGCCCCGCGCCTGCGCGGCCGGGGCCCCTTGCGACATAGGTAGGTCATGCTCATAGATTATTATGAACGAGTGTCTTTGCTTCTCCACAGATGCGTATTAGGTATAAGGTACCTAGGTACCTATTTTAATGTACCTAGGTAACGAATTTGTTCGATCTATAAAAGTGTAGGTAGGTATATACAACAACCCGTATAGTATAGGGATTTGTATCTCTCTATCTGCGGTAGGTGTACCTATCGTGGAAGTTTTTAAAAAGCGCTCACCTGTCAAATTTCTTGAAGCCATTTCTCATTTTTAACCCCTGTTACCCATTTCATTGTATTTCAATGAAGTCCAATTATGAACTGTAAAAGTAACTTTGTAATCACATACAATTTAATGGGATTTATATGGGAATACAAAGTTATTTATGCAGATTATATATCTAGAAAACGGGATGAAAATTATGGAATGTCAGAATTTTTCCATGGTTTATATGCTAAACAATAGCTATATTCAAAATTTGAAACTTGTGGGACGTCTAGAAGTACCTTAGAATTTTGATGATCGGTGAGTCAGTCAGTCAGTCAGTCAGTGGGCAGCAAAATTAAGGAACTTTGACTTGCAATAATTCTTAAACTACTGGTTCAAATTTGATGTAATTTGGATGATTATCTGTAGACGTGATGCCCTCTTGGTCACTAAATATTTAAGCTTCTAGTTTTATCCATAACGAAGTTACAGGGGGTCGAAAATGGCCCGAATCGCTTCGAGAAAAGGATAGTACGGCCGTGCCTTTTGTTTTGCTCGACTTGGCGGGGGCACTACCGTGCCCCCAGATATTTCTATTATTATTCAACTATTCCATTTATAACCCGTTTAAAATCTCACTGATATGGTATCATAATTAATTATCATTCTACTTAAAAAGTTGGTCCTTCGAGCTAAACTTTCCAAATAATTAATTGCGCTATCATTATGCATTTTCGTAATTTCCAAGACTTTAATTAAAATATGTTATAGATATTAATTTTGTAGTTAAGCAACATTAAGTTAAGTTAATTAGATAAGATTACATTTCTTATAATCATTATCGTTGGTAGCTGGTTTTATACACTTTAGTTATGCTTTCTAAATCTTCTATCTGCGTAAAGCTTACTTTTCGAATTATGTTTTTTGGTACATAGGTGTAGCTATTTTACAAGATGACCTCTTTAGGAGACAACTTTGGTCTCCAATCTATATGACTGGCATAGATGTTCCGCCTACCGCAGACTATAAGTTCCTCTCTCAAAGAGAAAGTATGCTACATAAAATCATTAACACCCGGTTTCTGAAACGTCAGTCAACTTTGACTACAGATTAATTATGTTGCCATCCTTGTCATTTGTTTAGTGTTAGATAGAGACAACGATAGTTTTAATCTACTGTCAACGCCAACAAACGTTCTAGAAACTGGGGGTAAGAGAGTGTACCTGTCGTCTCACGTAGTCGACCAGGCCGTCCATACACGGCTCCATACAGAAGCTGTGCTGGCATGGTAGCAGCTTGGGATTCCGAAACCGGTCCAGGCAGACGCAACACGTCAGCAGCGACTCGAACTGCTCCATGTTTGGTTTGTTTTATGTATCTGTGGAGGAAAGAGAGAGGTGGATCAACTTTAGCTCGTGAAGCATTGAAGAAAGACATGGATAGATTCTGAAGAAACAACTTTTATTGTGTCTGTGACACTAAGAAATATTGAAATGGAAATATAAAAACGGCATAAACCACGTTTTTTATGGGAGCCCTTTTATTTGTTTTATTTGTTGTTATAGCGGCAATAGAAATACATCATCTGTGAAAATTTCAAGTGTCTAACTCTCATCGTCAGACAGGACAGCGGAGTCTTCGTAATAGGGTTCCGTTTTACCCTATAGATACGGAACCCTAAATAGAGATGACAATGAAGTTTTTCTGTGTGTCGCTTTTATTGCAATAGGTACATTCATTTTGGAAACTATACGCGATAATTACAAAGTTTCACCATAAAAGTTCTGCAGGTGCCGTTACATTTAAAGCCACGTATGTATATTGCACCCTAAAATGTTCAAAGTTTAAGTAAAATAGTGTTTTGTTGTATTTTAAAACAGCAACCGCAAGCAAATAATGGTAAATCCACTGAATATACATCATAAACTAGCTTATGCTCTGCGGTTCAACCATCCATGTGGTCTTTCTGATCCCGTTCAAATACCATATAATTTATTGTATGTGAATAAAATCCCGGGTAAAATAGTCATAGAAAAAGATATTGCAAATTACAGAACATTGACTTTAATGTAAAACTGAGAATGCACTGAAAACCAAGCTTACAATAACAACCGCTTTTGTGTAAACTTCCTGAGGACATGGCAACCTTGTCGAAAATAGCGCTGAAGAAAAACTCACTCTTAGATTTGTTCGGGACTTTATTTGCGTTATGTTTAAGGTCAAGTTATTTGAAACCGCTAGTGATAGGGTTAAATTAATTTCATAGCTTTTTTGTACATGATTTGTCGAATGACAATGCTAAAACAATTTTAAAGGTATCTTAATTTCTTTTGTTTTCTTAAAATTCGCCATATTTATGTCTTACTAATCGTTTCTAAAGCCCTAAGTAAAATACTTTGATAGCTATGACGCGGTTTGATTTCTAACACCCCTCTTTGCTAAATAAACTGACTGACAGGCCAAATGAGAAAATATGCAAAATAAAAGGCGAATACCAGACTTACTCACACATACGTAAGGTATATTTTACAACAACATTAGTGAAATTCTCAGGCAAGTTTAATTTTGTGTTCGCACGGCTCAAAGATCCGGCTGTATTATAAATACACCGTCTGGCTTTTCACACGATACTTCTAAACGATTCCACTAATGACTTTACCATTCGGTTTTCAACCTTGCCTACATAGAAATAGGGAAAATAGATTCTGCGTTGAAAAGCTTTGGATAAGACGAGTGAAATGGTTTGGAGACTAATGAAGTAATCCTTACTTAATTGGATATAAAATAAACGTATGGGAATCAAAATAACGTTTCTTTGGGATGAGATAATAATATATGTAATGCCAATTAATTATATTTAATTTAATTTAATTATTATAACTAAGTACTTATTTATAATATGACTAGTACTGAATATCATATAATATGTATGTGTAATTTTAAACATTAAAGTGTGTGACATCTTGCGATTTAATTAATAAAAAAAAATAGCGGAAATAAAACTACCTACCTACATTATCCGGTTCCATCTTTGACAAAGCATGCGACTGATTATTAGGAGCGATGTTAAATGATTAACTATTTTAATGAGTAGTAGCTGATTGAGTATAAACAATTAAATATGTTGTCTACGCTTCATACCTTTCAGATTTATAGTTTTTGCAAGTAGCGCAGGTACCTTAGTAATTTACATCTGAGCTTTCGGAGGTTTTTTCAATAAACGCCTTAAAACCCACTCAGGTACAGCGAAAGTTTCGTACTAAGCTAATGGTTTCGCGTAATTATGACAGTGAGTCGATAGTTCTTTGTGTCTATGCGTCAGATGTGTTTCATAAGTGAAAAATTGGCAATAGTTCGAGTAGGTAACTGGAAAAGACGCGTCACTTTTTATTTTATTTTTGTCCAATTCATCAGCTGCGTTGAGTTTACTAATTATTGTGTAATTTGTTAGCTCTTTGTTCTAAATGTCGTTTTTGAGTATTCACATTGGCATATTTTCTAATGTTACAAAGGAATGATACTGTTTCAATGAGGCATTAATACATTCATTATGGCGTTGAACCATCATTAAGCTATAAATAAACACATTTTCGTTCCCCAAGCTTTAGGTAATAACAGTCTTGGTTTCATAAAAACGTGTCCGGATTTACTTCATAAATTTCCCCCCATACAAGCGCAGTGTTGCCAGTCGTTAATTAAAAAATAAATACCGAATCGTCGACAAACCAATATTAACATGTAGGTACCAGGAGTACATCCGAATAGGAAATTCATCGCAGCCGAACCGGCAGCGTTCACGTAATTAACCGCATAAAATCCCACTTTTCAATTAAAACTTTGGTTTGATTAAAACCAATCCGGAATTTTCCAATTACATCAACGTCGACAGCTGATGACGAAATGGTTCGGAATATTTATCGATATTTAATTACTTTTATAATGTTAAATATTGAGTTTATTCTGCTAACATCCAAGAATTCACTTTTAAAACATTCAGTGGAAGCAAAACACTGGCGATTATAAAAAATACACAATATTCAGTAACTAAATGTAATAGTATACTTCATCATCATCATCATAAGCTTATATTCGTCCACTGCTGGGCGTGGGTTTCTCCTAATGAACGCCCAATCTTCGGGTATTTAGTACTTGATACTGGCTAAATGAAAGATACTGCAAAGCCAAAACAAAAAAAAAACCGCCCACGTGCGAGTTGGATTCGCGCGCGAAGGGTACCGTACCATTATCTAATATATTTATTTATGTATTTTATTCTGTTTTTAAATTTTTTTGTTACAGCGGCAACAAAAATACATCAATTATTTATCTGTGAAAATTTCAACTGTGTAACTGTCACGGTTCATGAGATACAGCCTGGTGCCAGACGGACGGACAGCGGATCCATAGTAATAGGGTTCCCGTTTTACCCTTTGACTCCGGAGCCATAAAAAGCTAATGTCGCCTCAGATGCAAAACAGTAGACTAGTTAACATCACTTCTAAAAGTATTTCGCTATGAAATCCTATTGCGTAGGATATGCTAAAACAGTAAACTTCCAGCGAGACTCCGTCACGGGTATATTTAGCGTGTTTAGGTACACGTTATTTTTTTAATCAGCGTAATGTGTTTTGATTGTGTTTACGTATTAGTATAATGTCTAGCAAAGATATTACGGATATTTGCAGTAATATGCCTACGTCTGTTTATTCATGCTGTATCGCTAGAAGATAGGTATAATTATTATTATGTTGTTTTTTTTGCAATTTTTATGTTAGAATTTGTCCACTATTCCTCCTCTGTTCTCCTAAGTTTTTATTTGTGGATACGCACATTTTGTGCATTAATTCTGAAATAATTAAAGAAGCATGTTTTTAGAGTAAAAACAATTTGTTATCTATTGTGTTTTCCAGCATAATAATATTTTATTTTGAGGTAAATAAAAAGAAAGCTCATCAAACTTAGCAGAATTCATTATTAATTAAATATTATTTTAAATTAAATTCACAAAACTGTACTACGTACCACGCGTTCCAATCAAACGTTATAATTCAAAATATTACAATGTCTATCCGAAGTTAAGACCGCGTTCTCTAGATAATAGTCGTTTATATCATTAGAGAAAACCCAACTTCAATTTCTCAATGCCCATTTACGTCATAATACTCACAACAGAACTTGTTGTTGACTTGTACAATATTTACAAGGAAAGATAAACAATGAGCGGCGCACCGCTCCCAGAAACTTGGTAATTTTGAATCAGTTACGGATCAGAACTTAGAAATCACAATATTATGAGAAACAATTTTACCGGATTTGGGAGATTAAAACCTTCACTGATTATGTTTAAGTCTCTCTGTGGGGGTTTTTACATGAAACGAAATGGAATAGATTTTTTTTTATCGTATACCTAAAGAATCAAGTTATAGAAAAACTACAAACTCAATATTGACAGAAAAAAACTGCTAGTAGATTTGTATCAGGAAAATTCCTATTGTTAACGGTTTCAGTAGTCTGATTAAAATTTGGATTATGTCAATTCATCACGCGGGCACAGTTTTTGCGAGTTCAGTTGACGCAAGAGCATAGCAAGTAGCTCTTAATAGGCATACGTAACTTATTCTAACGAACTCTCTTTTGATCTTGGAACAAGCAGAACGCGGCCTATATACTTAGCGGCGGAAGGGCATCATCTCCTTCCGCACACAGATCATCATCGCATCATCAGATGATGATGATAATGATGATGAAATGTCTCTTTAACAAAGCAAATAATAGTAGAACAATAAAGTACTCATGTGACGTAAAACACGTGTGCCCAACTACGTCGTCGCTCGCGTCGCGTCACAGTATCGCGTATTTTTAACTCTGATACCACAGGAAGCTATACCCATTTTCATAATTTATTTTTAAATTATTTACCTGAAAACGATTCAGAATTACGCGATTGCTTTCGCATTTAACCGCAGGTGGGGAGGGATTGTGGCGAAATTGTTTTAAAGTTTTGTATATTTCAAGCTTCCCACAATACCTACTGTTTTAAAGCTTATTTTGTTTCGTACCTTTTAAATTATTCAGTTTTTAATATCTGTCTTTGAAGTGAATATTCTAATAGGGGTTTAGTCAAACTGTTATGTTTTTATTAGTAACATACCATGTTTACAAAAGGACGTTATTGTTTAACATTGTGACGTATCTCTTGAACAAAGATCCTTTATGTCAAGACAAAGATATTGAAGTTATTGTCAACAAAGACTACAATATCCTTCAATATCTATAAATTTGTTCCTAGGAACAAAACTGAAAGCTTAGAAGTATGGTTATATTAGCTAAAACTTCGTAAGTACTACACAGTTTAGATACCTACAGTTTGCAGCTAAGTCGTAAATAGCAGACTATATCAAGACTGTGCTCAATAAACAACCGAGGACTGGTTTCCAGAGCTTTCGAAAATAAACTGACATTAACATTATTTACATTCGCCAAATCAGGACGTCTTGAAGCTTAAAGCGCGAGGGTCACGAACTTCAAACTGAATAGCCATCTCAAAAAGTCATCCAACGAGAACTCGCCCAACAACTTCAAAGTCAGCCAACGTCAGCTCCTTTGTCCCATGCTTTATGAACAAAACAAAGCGGGTACTTACACAAATTATTGCCACATCAAAAAGGGGAAAAACACACACAATTCGGGGCGTCCCAATCCACACAAAGCTGGTAGGGGATTAGAGCACTATATTACTTGTCATATTGTCGTCTGCAGCACTGTTTTGTTTAAGGACTAGATTTCGTATCACAGCAGAGGTGTGTTCCGTTAAGCACGGTGGAAGATACTGACGGGAACACGATCCGTGTGCGCGGGAGTTTATTTCTGGCGCAGCCATTCGTGCGCCGCTTCGTAATTTATTTTCTGCCTGTCACCATTCGGTTTTGGACGAGAAAGGTCGTTGCACAGGTTGGCGGTTGTTTTCAGTATCTGGCGTGCCGATGGGGTCTTCCTGGTCTAGTTCTGTTAGCATTATCTAAATGTCATGTCTGATAGACGTATACCCTGCGAGGTATAGCTATGTGAGTGAATCAGTGTGCTCTAAAGAGGACATACCAGCGGGTGTTTCTAAATGATTGTATTATTCTATTTACTCCCCTCTTTTTGGCAATTAAACAGAGGTTATTAGTTGCATATTTTCACAGATTAAGGGATATTATAGTAACATACTTTTTTCTGATATTTCCAAAGCGTTCAGATGTTACTACTGAATTAATTTTGACTAGGGCGTGTTAGTTAGTAACTACCTATTTAGTAATTTGTAGTTTTGAATTTTTCTGTGATTTTGTGTTTAGTTACGGTTTATTTCAAAAATATAAAGCCTACAATTTGTAAATGGAAGTCTATATGGTAAATATTATGACGAACGATCGCACATTTTGTTGTTCCTCAAAAGCGTGACGTGTTCGGCTCAAATATTTGAGTTCAATTTGATACACAAAAGTGATGTAAAGGTTATCTAATATCGTCATTTGTAAGCATTTCAAAGAGGAAGTGCCCGATGAAATTTAATTATAGTCTCTTGTGATTTTCGGCAGATTTTAGTGCCTCTTTTGTGAGTGTTCCTGGAAAAGTACCACCCACATCTTTGCCGTGTAGATATTTAATTAACAATCATTACCATTTAACGGTTCCGTTAACGTTTTCAGTGAAGTAACTGAGATTAAAAGGTTGAGTATTTAAAATAAGTTAACGAATGTTTCAGTGTAATAAGCACACCACCTGGGTGCGCAATATTTGGCAATGCAAGCTTCTGAGTGGCACTGCAAATTATATTGCCCATCGTTTCTTTTAGGTACTCAGGGAAACAACCTACATGTCTTGTCCCTTAAAAATACCTTGAGAATCTTTTCATTGAAATTGCTCAGACAGAAACCATAGTTTAATAGAAATCTAACATTTTAGAATCGATAAAAACCCATAAAAAAATTAGAATTTCATTATAAATCTGAAACCTTTATCAAAGCAAAATTCAACGAATACCTAACGACTTTGCCACGAAACGTACTTTCGAAACCTTACCAAGTTTCATTCCATTTCTTTTAACGAATAGCTCTTTGAAATGGCAAAGCATTATTTTTGGCAGCATTTTTGAACGCCAAGGTATTTAGTAACGCACTTGACCGATTTATTTCCATTGGCTGACCGTATTAACATTTACGTAGGCTGAGCCGAAATGGTTATAATAATATACGGGTATACTTGGCTTACGTAAAACTTTAATTTTAGCCATGATTAGTTTAAATTAGAATACGCCTACACTTGAACCTACACAAAAACGGCTAGTTTCTATGAAGATAACATGCGCAATAGAGATTGATCATGGTACATAATGATTAAAAATTATACCTATCCTTCCTTATTCCTCTAAAGGTTGTGTGGAGGGTTTGATATCCCTTTTAATCTTAATATGTATAAATTACGCGTCACGTTGTTTGTCCGCGATGAACTACTAAACTACTAAACCAATTTTAATCAAATTTGCACACCGTGTGCAAATAGATCTAACTTGAAAGATAGGATAGCTTACATCTCAATATATAGTCGCAATAGCAAAAACCACAGCAACGCGTGGCCGTGTCTGCGTCTGCTAGTAATATTATAAATGAAAGTTTAGAATATTATGTTTGTCTGTGTAACAGTTCCTGTGGAATAATAAATTGCGGGTAGGATACAATCGTCAATAATCATAATAAATAAAATGTATTTTTTTATCATCCAATTGTCATTTTAGTTTGTACGTACATTGTGCGTTTAATTTAATTCATTTAAATATCATGTAGAAGTAGCTTTACTGTAATATTTAACGTAGACAGTCTTGTCGTCATCGACAACGTAGCTTCCCCAAATATCTTAATAGCTGTGCCTCCATCACCATGCCTAGACTATAGTGTGATGATGTCACAACCTAATAATATGGGAGGGCTCGATTTGATTTAATACAAAATGTTTTCATTAATTTTTTGAGTGTTGTTTACAGTTTCATTTCAAGACGAGGCGTCTTTGTTCCAATTATAATAAGAGCGGGGCCGTGAAGTTTCTGACTGAAACAAGGATTTCAGCTTCAAGACAATGATGTTTTTCGTAGTACCTACCTGTATTTATGAAATGAACACAATCCCAGTTGGATGTGGATGAATGAGCTAAACTTGATACTAATATAGGATGGTCCCGGAATCAGTTTCATGATGGAATAGTCAGTGGTAAGTACTCTCTTTATAAGGACACGGGGATTCTTTATTAACTAACACACGACTTGTATTTTACTAACTGCTGAATTTTTTCGGCAAAAATCATTATTTTTTTATGACATACGACGGTACAAGCTTGTTCTTACGTTTTCCTCGATTCCCCGGATAAAAGTAGACATGGTCATAAAAATATTTACGCTCAGAAGAAAATCGTATTTTTCAGTAAATGTAATATTTCGTGGCATTTGACTGAGCTGTCTGATGAATGGTATGAGAGTGTTTTTCTGCATTCAACACGTGCTTGGGCAAGCGACAAATAAAATGACATGCTCTGTGACGATTGTACTATCATTGGGATTTTATAGTACTCCTACATTGGTGGCATTGAGTAAAATCTCATGTAAAACAATATTTTATTAATCTATACGAATATTATAAAGTGTAAAGATTTGATTGTTTGTGTTTGCATTGAATAGGTTTCAAAATTGCTGAACCGATTTGCAAAATTATTTCACTGTTGGGACCTTATACACTATCCCCTAATGACATAAATATCAAACTCAAAGCATTTATTGTACATCGGTGTTATGCCTCCCGCGTGTAGCGAAGATGACAATAGGATCCAGTATAAAAAAAAAATATGGGTGACTCATTTGAGGCCCGCGTTCAGCAACCTACTTTTCACATCGATTGCGAGAAAATAAAATGAACTAAATAATATTTAGTTAAGGCTACTTTTTATCCCGTAAAATTTAACAGTACGTGGGTGAAACCGCGAGGCGCTTCTTGTTCACTATAACTCAAGTGACGGTCAGACAGATACCACTTCTGAAAATATACCTCATTTTTTCGTCTACATCAGTAAATAAACAAAGAAGCACCTAAAAGTAAACACATCTGTGGCATAAAAAATATTTCGATGTTTATTTCTTCACGACATTTTCAATCCCATTACTCTTTATAACCAATTAATTTTCTTGCACTCACATTATGACCTTCATGCTCATAACAACTCAACTTGTTTTAAGCGATTAAGCGAAGACTACACGGTGGATTATGATCCGAGATATTTGATCTCGAATCGTGATCCAAGATTGAATTAAATGACTATTATCACGATCATGTTATGTTATGATCAAGCAGAACCTATTTAAAACAAAAACACATAGGATATCGCCAGCTGGATCTTAGATTTTGTGACCTAAATCACGATCAGTCTGCATCATGATCCGTGCCACTTCAGACAAAGCTTTCGATACTGATCCATATCAGTTGTAACCTCCGCTTTGCGCCTTCAATTACGAATTCCATTTGCGATTAACCCCAATATATCCGAAGATCAGTGCAACCTTCATAAATCACGGTACATACATAATATGTACGGTCACTTTCACTTCTGTAAATAAATGATCAATGATCCGTCTGCCCTGACGGTGCAAGCCACTGACTTCTTTAAAAATAGAGATGATCTTAACGAAAATAAACTCTTAGTAACTTTCGGTTATTCTGTACTGTAACGTATGAATCGTAAGGGCGCTTTATGTCTGCGTAGTTTTATAAATACTAAAAATATGTCCATAAATTATATAAAACTTATTTTGTTTCTGATTGCTTGTAAAACCGTAGTAAAAACTTGTGATGTTATTAAAATTTACCATTGACTGAAGCTCTGATTTTTTTCTTCTACTATTCTTTGAGCAGCCACGTTAATACAAGCAATAAACTAATCTTGACAGAAAGGGAGAGGGAGGGAGATTTTTGCCGACTGTAGAACTAGTTTGGCTTCAAATAATAATAATATTTTTATCTGGAATAATTCAATCCCTCAACTGAAAACTTATCGATGGTTGGCGATGTTTCTTTCAAACAAACGTCATTAACTTTAATTCTACCGCTAAACAGTCCATACTGTTTATACTTCGTCTAGCTCCCAGATTTAGGCAGTAACTGTTTAATAATCTACACTTTGGCATGCACAGAAGCGACTGGCACTCTAATCTGTGGCGCGGCACGCGCTCTTTGATGTGTGTGGATTTTGCAAAAAAAATATATACATACATAATAATAAAATGTCTTGAGGAGATACCGTATATTGCAGAAGTTAAGCTGCGGGTATTTGGGAATATTTTGTACCACATGAATATTAGAACTTGATTTAACAAAATGCGTTCATTCTGTGTTTCAAATTTCATTTTTTTGTACCTAAGCTTTTTCCATTGCGTATATTCGTCAAAGCCACATTAAAAGTTCAAGATATTTATTTTAGAAAACTCTTTGAGGATAATGATTTTTATTTCAATCGAGTTTTTAGATACATTTAACGATATTACTTCAATTCAAAGAAATATTTTTTGTGAAAATATTCCATTGGACGAAATTAAAAAAGGAGATCACAGAAGCTGCAGAGACCTAAAATATCATAATTTTTATTGTTTTTTGTATAAGGTTTTTATTTGTGAAAAAATTTACTTCGTTACCTTTCATGGCGATCCGACATAAACGCCGTCATTGGTTCCACCCCCACCACAGAGTATATAACAGCAACATACAGTTATTTCTTCCAGTCAGGGTCTGAGTAAATATTTAAGCGTTTCTCTCTTTGCTGGGAATGTTTATTTTTTATTTGCAACCCCCTGTTTGTTTTATAAACGCTACGTGTGATGTGGGCCTTAGTACGGGGAATGATCGGGCTGGTGTTTGTATAAATCTTTATATTTTCCATATTTTGGAATTGTTTTTGGTGCTACGTGTTTGAGGTTGTTTTAACTGCTCCTCGGAAATTGTGACGGCTAGTTTGTATGGAATTTAAATAAATTGTCAATAAAACAAAACGTATGGAACGTTTGTGACATATCTATCATATCACCCGCCTTTGTTTTTATCATTTTATAAAGCTCTTAGCACTATGAAAGTACCTAGTATAATATTTGGGGATAGAGGATACTTATGCAAATAAAAAAGATACAATGTTATGTATCAGTATCTACTTAATAGTTAGTACTACTTATACATTGTGATAAAATAATTAAAATATGGTTTAATAAATTTAATTAAACGTCGACGATATAAGTTACTACAATGTAACATTCATTGTTAAAGAAAAGTCAGACGAAATAAACATGTCTAACAAAACAACAACGACGAGTCGAGAATTGTAGAATCTCCAAGATGAAAGTGTTACGAAGTTACTTTACCCAACGAGTGTAGCGGGGCCACTTGTCTCACACTCCGTTACAGGGAGTTTTTTCTTATCTGGAAAATTGTAATCAACCCGGAGAAGGTTGCAGGAAACAGACTCGTAAAAAGTTAAATGTACGAAGGAGATTGTGGTTTTCTTCGCGTTTCACTAAATGTTACAGACTCTTTTTTCTATGGTAGCAGTATTTAAATCTAGTTTGCCAACGCAGTCAAAATAAGGATCAAAACTATTAGCTATTTATTAACGATAGGGTTGCAGTGGCCTAGACTTAAGTTGTAGTATTGGAAAACTGACAAAATTATCGATTATGACAGCAATGATGCGGGTTAATTTAAGTTAATTAAGGACCAGCTAAAAAGTAAGCGAGACCAATACCAAGAGTCATAAATAAACGATGTTATTAAAATATGTTTGCGAAATTAATAAATTTGCAGCGTTAGAGTAACTTAAAACCGATGCGAAACTCAGAACTTGTGAAAACTCACTTTTGTTCCGAACACAAAGGGCCGCGGAATGTATGCTAATTACTAAACATCACAGTAGGGAATACCAGTAGGTAAAGTTAGTGAAACGCAATCGCTCAACTTGCATAATGAATTTAAAAAAATGTTAGGACGAGATTTGAAAAAAATGAGAACGGTTTTTTTTTTTTTTTTAAACACAATATCTATTTTTTTCATAGACATTTCCATACAAATATGCCGTTGTCTACAGTTTTTGTCAGTATATCGGTGCCACCATGGTAACATTGGTGTCACGTCATAATATTGTATTGTCATTAGACCATTCTTATTGTTTTAGTACCATTTAAAATAATTAACAAACATTGTAAGAAGTTAAAATCATAAATTAGGGCACTTATAAGCTCATTGGTAAATAAAGCGTCAGAAAACTGTGAAGCTTAGTTTTTCTCTCATCAAGGATTAATTAACATCATGATGATGATAGCATTGCTAATATTACACTTTTTTGTAAAGAAACCTGAGGTACTTCCTTGTGATATACATAATATGCATCCATTTATGATATACAAAGGAAATTAACTCACATCAGAGCCTCTGAAAAAAATCGACACCAGAAGCCAGCACTTCCTTATGCGACAAACTAGAGAATAAAAAAACTGACAGACTTAAAGTCCGTAATCTAATTTGAGACAACATATTCCACTACAATGTCAGTTACACTGTGGCAGCGCTACGCATAACTGTGTTTGTACAAACATACGCTTACATATTGAAAACGTAAATTAAATTTCCCAGCGTCTTTATTACAATGCAACAAGATCCAAATTGCATTAGATTCCATTCAAGAATGGGCATAAGAACTACGCGTCGGCGCAAAAGTAAAATAAGGTAATTGCTTTTTAATTATTCTTGTAGAGTCAACAGCAATAAGACGCGAGCTTAAACCTTGTCGAATTAAGGAACGATATGTTTTCTTTGAGAGGTCAATGGAATTTCAAAATTGTTATTGCGAGGCAGGGTTAGGAGGTCGAGAAATACTTGAAAGTGGCTATGAAAGAGGCCGGTGCTTTTGTTAGTTGCGAATTTTAATTGGTCGTAAACTTGTTCAGTTTAACTCTTCAGCTAGTACTGAGGGGTTTCATTGTCTTTGTATCTTTTTTTAAAGTTTCAAACTTGGTAATGCCTCTGGATATTTATGGTTTCGTGCTTTAGTAGGCGTGTAACATCGCTCCCGAATCCCAGTCAGAGTTATGTTTAACTTGTAAGATCGCGTAAGGGCCTCCGACTTATGTGAGAGCCATGGTCGGACTGATCGGCCTCAGAAATCACGCCACTGGGTTCATTCGGGGTCATCTTCAGGTACAGTCATTAAGTATCAGAATTATCTTCATCTGACATCCAACAAAACAGCCACCACAATGTTTTGATACTTTGGCAGTTAGCCCATTCGCATTTTCTTGTTTTTCATATTTTTATTGCGCGTGTTTTTGTTTGTTCGTGAATCAGACGCATATTATCTGGGGAGAGATTGTTGATTGCATATTTGAGACGTCTGTTGTACTGTGCCTTTGTTGTGGTGACGATGACGTATAACTTGGGTAAGAATATTATATACAAGAGCATTTGAGTAATTCAAGTTTGTATTTAGAAAGTTTTGGATGACACTGTTAAGGGCATGCGTGGTGGTTGCCCCTCAAGCGATTGGCATAATTGTTACGTATACGATTGCATAAAAATGTAGTTGTATCTATCGATTTTTTTAGGGATTTTTTTATAGTTTAGCGTATCCTAGTAGAGCTTAAGGACCTTAGACCCCTTGAATGTAGCAGAAAAAATAAAAAGATTCCTCGTCTGTGAGATGCGTGACGGGTTAATACTTATATGCATCACATGACTGAGAGAAGATGCGTTTGCAAGCAAAATGATGCAACAATACCGATTAATTGCCAAAAAAATAAGAAATTAAGCTTACTGCTGATTTAATTTCGCTTTACCCTTAAAGCCCCCATTAATGAGGAAAAAAGCTGTGAAATCGGAGTCTTCCAAAGTTAACGTGATGTGCTACGTCAAAGGCTACAAGCTACGCCTTTGGCTCGTAGCAAATTGCTACGCTACTTTGAAAGGTGCTACACCGTAGGTTCGCATTCAGAGCTCTACGCAGCCTTGCAAAGGCTCGATTTAGCTCGCGTTTAATTATTCGTTGTTTTTGAAGTTAACAGAATGAAATTGTTTCAAGTTATAAGACTGGATTATGATAAACCAGGTTAGGGTACATTACTGGAAACCTTTAGATCAGGCATTTAGGTAAATGATACTGAGTAATACTAAAGTCATGCCCAAAAAACCAGTTTATATTTTTATATAAAACCGAATATAGGACGACTAAATGGATTCCAATTATGTCTTTTTTATATTATGATTCTAATGGAAATTATAATAACGATTAACATAACCCATATTATCTTTATTTTATCCTTTGCAGTAAAGACTGTTCTATCTAAATACAGCGGCTGTCATCCGCTTTGCATTAGACACATAAAAATGCTGCAGCGGCTGTTATGGCTGCATTTTACGATTCTTCGGGAAACGGTAAGGCTACATAAGTACTCCTTTTCTATGTACAGAAAAGAACACAGCAGTATGAGCACTCGATATAAACAAGATAAAAGACTGACACAACAAAGACAAGGACAAAATGATATAACAACGGCATGAGTCTGAATGAAACGGTAATATTCGAATATCATTTTAACAGCAAAGTAGATGAAAGATGTGACAGTGAAATTCCTCAATGACTAATTGAAAGATTGGTGATGACTGTGAGGTGATGATCACTAATACCCAGTGTCAGAATCTCACAACATGGAACCCTGGTGTACTACACTACAGAATTTTTGTATGAGGATAGGACACATTCATTAACAGATATTAAACAAAAATAAGGCAAGATGATATGGCAATAATAAGTTCAGACTAACCATATTATTAGCAAATTTGTTAGTGGCATACACACACACACACACACCCTCACACCCTCACACACCCTTACACACCCATACTCTCACACGCACCCTCCCTCCATTACCCCCTCGCCACATGCACAATTGCACACGAATTGAAGACGCCTTTAGTCTTATTTTGTTTTTAATTGTGTCCTCCTTTGTCCAATCCTTTTTTGGCATTGTTTTAGTGTAACTTGTGTAAGTATATTATAAAATACTGTTGCGCTGTTGGATTCTCAAAATTAATAAATATAATATAAGCGCCCATACTGTTTAAACTCGTACTACGGCACAGCTATAAAAGCACGGGTAAAGACGCGGGCGAGGCTCGATAAAATAATGGCAAATTAATTGTGCGGTTGCCTAAGAACAGATGGTTTAAATCTACCGTAAACCGGAACATTTCAACAGTTATTTGTAGCGTGCCCAGTTAAATTACAGAGCCTTGATTGTTGAAATGCAAAGCATTTTACTCTCCGAAATACGTAGGGTCTGACAGTATGGTATACTAGTACCCAACTTATAAGGCGCGTCGTGAATCTTCGTTCGCGCAGAAAAGAAAGTATGGTCCGAAGGTTAACGAAAGAATGCTTAAAACTTACAATCAACCTAAGATCACTATTATAAGGTTCATAATACACTGCAGCTGTTAGTTCCATCTCACTCTAAGCTCGCTAAGATGGCGGCGGCTGCCGACCAATAGCGGTCAATAGCATTTCCCGCGCTTTGAAAATTCATCTTCTGCGCAGGTACATCGGTAAGCCATATCAGTTGGGTACTACTACACGGATTTATTTGTTTACTTTAATTCCCTTGGTTGGAAACATCAACCAATGGTATTCCAAAACATATGTACGGATTAGATGTCACCTACATACGGAAATATATACTGGACCCCACCCGCGCTTACTGAGCTATTTAACTTTTCTATTTCGGTCAAGGAATAATTCTTAAAGGAAATCCTCGAAAGCTTCAGACCGGAAGCATATTGGTGGAGATGTTTGCGCACATCCGGGTGACCTCTATCATACTTCCGGCCCCCTGGGTTTATGACAGCCCCAAGTAAGACATAAACGAAGTAAATATTCTTGTATTTCTGCAAGCGTGAAAAACATTGAGTATTTGGAATAATATATTATTATCGCCTTCATGTCTATTACGTACAGAGATTTACATGCAATAAGTATTTAGAGTTTAAAGAAAAAATCCTTATAGCTCCCGATTCATTAGATATAAGGAATCCTAGACACTAAATATATAATAATATAAATATCACTAATCTTGAATAAACATTGCTACCATAGTTATGGGGCGATTTTTTTAACTTTGACACTCAATTAAGTATGTTGCCGTCTTTGTTATAACTTTTATGGCAGAAAAAGACAGCGGTATACATAATTTATTGTGAATGGAAAATGTTAAAAATCGTTTGTTTTTGTATCTATTACATACCAGTATCTAAGAATTGTGTAATACCAGTAGGTGGTTCTGTTAAGGCGAGCCGCGCGACCGATTGGTTTCTAATAAATCTTTACCCGTGTTAGATTCGTAGTTTCCTTAACTTTGCCTGTTTTCCTTAGAAATGGGTAAACAATTTATACGGAAAACTGGTCTTTTATTTGTCAATTTGGGCGAAACTGCTTCAGTTTATAATAAAACATTATCGGGCTTATGTTGGATGTAACAAAGAATGTAGGTATTCATTGCTTCTGTAAACATTTTTTTTATTTAATATTAGTATCATCATCATCATTATCATCACCCACCCATTGCTGAGCACTTACACAAAGAAGATTAGGTCATAATCCACCCGATCAGTAAATATTAACATAGCTTTTTTAGTAAACATTAGTTAACTAAACTTTACTCGATCTTCGAAATACTTGGACGGGTGATCATTCAGTGGCTTTACATTTAAACGTCCCAGTTGTAGTCGATAGAAGAAACTAGTGTTTCAGAGAAAATCTGTCTTTTTGGAATAATACATAGTTTTAGCCCATCACGCGATTCGTTAATTTGGCGAGTGACGCAAATATTGAAATATCTCATGTATCATGGATTAGAAGTTTTCACAAAATATTCTAAATATTAGCTCCCAGCCAGTCGGGTGATTAGTTATCTAGACAATTCGCAGTCAACTGACTAAACTACTCCACTGAAGTGGTGGATGCTTCGGAACGCAGTGCCAAACCAACTTCGGTACTAGCTTCGGTACGCAGTAAACACTCAAATTTCCTGGAAGTTCTGGAGAGAAGTAATGACAAGACTTGTGAGTAAACTTGATATCATTTGCCTGCACTCATGCACATTAACCGACACCGAATGATTAATATTCATACACGATAAACACACAAGTTTGACAAAAAAATAACTAATAAATCTGTGACGTCTCTTGATAATCCATTCTTATGTAACTACAATACAAAGATTTATTAAATATAAGCCGGGTAATAATCATTTCCATTGGTATTTCTTTACCACAATAACAACGCAAGGGAACGAGCAAAGCATTCGATTAGCAATTATCTTTTCCTTTAGTTAATCCGCGATAGCTGACAAGACAAATTGGGTTTGGTTTGCGTGAGGGGAATAAATTAGGGAGACATGAGAAAAACCGCATCTTTTCTTTTTAGCTCAACAAAAAGATAATTTAATGCGATTGGCCGAATCGGCTGGGAATTTCGGCTATTGGGCGCATTTTGATCGCTTTTCAGTACCGAAATAGACCTTGTAAACACTTCCGGTCTTACCACAAAACATTGAAACCAGAGTTGAACAGATGAGTCTAAATATTTTCTCCACAAATCGACGTCTAACCCTCGCTTTTTCTAACTCTATAACAAACTCACAAGTAAAACAATGAGGCATGCCAGGATTGAGTAAGACAACGCGAGTGATAGACGTCGATTTTGTGCAATGAAATTTTAGAAACATCTGTTTAACTTTGGTTTAAACTTTTGTAGTAAGACGGTTCATTCTCTAAACAAATTTTAACATTTTTCATTTCGACTGTCCAAGTAAATAAATTGTATTATGTTCAGCGGATTGTAAGTAATGTATTTTAGTAATTCCACCGTTGCATAGCAGACTGAGGCAAACGTTTTTTTTATAAAAACTTGTATTTAGTAATAAATTTAAAAAAAAACTTGCAACAAGAGTCGCCTCAAATAAATATAGTACCTAAAACTACTTATATCTAAAGGCGTGTCGCATCACAAGCTATTCGTACTGCGATGCTAATCACCCGATTGTTACTTTTAAATGGGTAATTTCGTAACAAACTCAGACTGGCTGCGACTTAAACCTCCCTAGTATATTAGATATTTTTATAGAGGGATTCGCACCACTATTGATTTTTAATACTCTAGTAAGTAACTAGTATGTTTTGAATGTATACTCTGCTCTAGATCTACAAATATGCTGAAAAAACATAATAAGACCCTACCACCGTAATTTATCCTTAAATGGCTCATACCACGAGTCATAGGGGTTGTAACGAACCGTGAGAGCGTTCCTTACAGGTTATTGCCTTGCATCACTTACGTCGATGTTATGAAAATGGCAATAGAACTTTGTAGGGCGCGACCTTTTCTTAGTACTTACTTACATGTTGTTTTTGAATGTTTCTTATCGTTTCATCTTTTGGCTTTAGCGGCCTGAACTGACTCAAATAGAAATAAATAATTAAATTTGTATTAATACTTGAGACTGACCTGGTTGGTGGCTTATCCAAAAAAAGAGTTGTATTTTCAACTCAAACATAATTATCTTTCAAGGTACCGATTATAATTTTACTCTTCTTTTATTTCATCGTATTGAATAAAGTTTTCCGCAAAATAACATTGACCCCTATTTCATGTAGCAGGATCCTATCGAACACCACTTCTGATAATTAAATGTTAATTCTGGTGTATCAAGTAGCTCTCCCCGTAAAGTTACGCGGTTATACATATTTAACGACACGCCAATAAGGGGGAAGTTATGAAAATAAAGTGAAATTCTCAATGCTACGTATAAATTAACGCATCATGTCTAATTACTTCATCATAACGTCAAGGAGGTTGCAGACGAGCGAACAAAACGCGGTATCCAAAAATATAATACTACTCGTAATCTGTCCGAAATATTAGTCTGCTTCTTCGAATGGCATTTATTTTTCAGTTCCTATGATTAAAAAAAAAGGTTCAATGACAGCCGGATATAATCACGTTATTATACACAGCATCATAATAATTACAAAAAACTAACATACTCGTATCATTAGTTTAACATAAAAAACAAGCGCAATGTTTTACTAATGATTATGCCACCAGCATAGACGTCGAAAAATCTATCGGAATTTCGAAAACAAACCAAACATAGTAAATATACCTTTTACAATGACAATACTAAAATAGAAAGACATTATTCTATTGAATTAGTAATCGTAAAAACGTTTGTGTAAATGAAAATTACAGACATTTTTACCTTTGCCCGCCGCTTCACAACTGCCAGCCTACAACCGCCCACAACCCCATTTAAGTCTTTAATTAATTGCGTGTCGTCACCATCATTTCTCTCACCCAACGTAATCGCGTTACATAGATATTATACACCACATTACGGCTGATGGAGTGAGTCAAGTGGACTCCTTGAATATATACGCGGACAGTTAAGTGTGGCTTATTTATGAAGGGTGTAAGTTCTTTATGCCTCTTCCGAACTCATTCACAGATCATTATATCTAGTAAGGTCTGTGGTGTTAGTACATTCTAGCTGCCTTACCCCAAAACATTAGAGCAGATTTAAACAGAAGTTTTTAAAATATTGTTCCACAAAATCGACGTGTATCACTAGCGTTTTCTTACTAAATCCTGGCGTTCCTAATTATTTTACTTGTGAATTTGTTATTAAGTTAGAAAAAGCGAGGGTTAGACTTCGATTTGTGGAGAAAATATTTAGACTCAACTGTTCAACTCTGGTCTAAACCTTTTATGGTAAGAGATCGTTAGTTTGTTTATCGATTGTATTGTTGGCAGCTCATGTCAGAGCTTGTCAGGCCGCCTAAGGGCCTCTTATTAGGTTTAACGGCTCGATAAAAACCAAGACGTGCCTTACCAAGCGTAAAGCGATGGGAGTCCGCGCATAACTTTCGAATCGAGACGTGATATTGAAATGATATTAAAATATTCTGTGGATATTCTTCTTGTTAGAGAATTTCTCCCAACGTAAGTATTTATTACAGAAAACTACATGATATTATAACAAATAAGATGAACTCTCTAAAGGGAATACTCAGTAAACGGTGCAATAGTGGTCAAACTAATAAAAACGAAGTTGTGGGGTCCATAATTTTCAATATGTTTCAGTAAAGGACAACAAGGAGCTTTGAGCTTCCCTCTCACTCTATCACTCTGCCTCTCTCACTATCTCTCTCACTCGCTCTCCGTTTACATCGGTCCCGAAATTGTGTTTTAAAGAAGTGACGCCTTTAGCCACTGGCTAGTTAATCTCGTTAGCATAATTAACTTAAAAAAAAGAATTTGTCAATGTCATGCTAATTAGTGCACCGCCTTCGCCTATTGCGTTAATTATCCCCCAATTTCGTAAACACCCAATAGAGCCCCCGTCGCGTGTCTTGTTCCAGACACTTTAATATCAAAGTATATTAGACTTATAATATTTGAGGTGTGGGCCTCATGCATATTACATAAGTCGGGCGCGATCCCCTTTCGGCAATTTCGACTCTCGTGTTTGAGCATCTGACGATAAGGAACGATAATAAATACCCTAGACACCCTTCGGTTTAATGTTTTCTTTGCTTTGTACAAATACATTTGACATCCTCGAGTTTTTTGGCGCTATCTTCTCTAAAGAGCGTATTTCCGAAGTGCTGCGGTTTAGTTCTATCAGAAATTCAGGTATGAATCAGCTCATGGAAGCAAATTCCCTTTTTACAACTTTAACTAAAATCAGTTACTTACTCATTATACACACATACATGTAATTATGTTTAATTACTTGCCAAATGGCTGAACATGCATTTTCAAAAACAGAGGGTTGCGAGTTCAAATCCCAGTTAAGCCAAGCACACATAGGATTTTGATAAAAAAATAAATTTTATGTAACTGCTTGCTATTCTGTGAAAAGAAGCCACGTGAGGAAATCCACATGCTTGAGAAATATTTTGGAGGTATGCTATCAATGAATCTGGGCCGGCTTCCCGTCGAAGACCTATTCCTCCTCCCAAACAGTACCCTTAGTATGAGTTTATGCCAGCTCGACAAAGTACGCGTCAACTAGCGCTTTTGTATGAAGATCCTGTACAGTTTATGAACGAAAAATCTTCATACTTACAAAGTGCTAGTTGACGCGTACTATGTCGAGCTAGTAAAAACTTATACTCAGGGCACTGTGCGTAAAAGCGAGGTGAGATCCGTGCTTAGCCAATTGAGGGGGTATTGGCTGCGATGATGGTAAAATGTCGATAACTGTAGGTATACCAAGCTGTTCGATTCGCAAAGAAGACGAAAGTTCAAAACATTAAGTAGCCCAACAAGTGCCGACATGTTAGATTGGAACACGAAAGAAGTTTAGATTCAGAAGTAAGTATGGGCGTGAGTTACGAATTCATTATAGGGAAAACTTCAAGTAACGAAGTAACAAATTAATATTTAAAGAACTTTTGCTGCGTCTTTCACATTGTGAAACTTTAATATTGCTTAATGAAGAAGTACTTGTGCGTAAGTTGGAATAGAATACGTTTTTGTTAAATCGGGATCAAATTAGCTTTTTTATTTAACACTTATAATTTGAGTTTGGATCCCCGTGTGGAAAAATCTCATCTTCCTCACGAAAGTGAAGCGAGACCGATGCTCCCTCGTCAGAGGGCGAATATTAGGAGCTGCGATATGTGTTCTAAGTATTTTGGTTTGTTTGCAAACCAATTACTACTACTATGGGGTCGACGTACGCGGCCGTACCACGATCGTACCGGACTTCTTAAAGAAAGAAAACGTCAAAAGTACCCTTAACCAGCGAGCATGTATGAAGGGTCTCATGGAAGGGGAAGCAGCGAATGAGGTGTGTCAAAATTTTATCATGTGGAATAATGTAGTCTCTGCCTTTTTTTTAGGGGGGGTAAATGCCGTCGCACTTACCTTCGCCACGGGGGTGGTGGAAGGGGGTGTGTGGGACACTAGCCCACTAACCCCCCCCCCCCCCCCCTCCCCGTGAGCCGTCGATCCGCCTGGAGTGGGGCGAGATAATGGTCTGATGAAAGGCGTGACTGTATGTATGTATGTATGTGTACTACCACTTACAATCCAACGCTGATTTCCCCCAATAAACAGCGCCCAACAAATCGATCTCAATCAAATCATAATCGAGTGGGAGGCGTAATCGTTCAGATTTACGATCTCAACAATTACTGGAGATAATAAAAGTTTAGGGCGCACTTTATAGCACTATAAAGCGTTTAAGTGTTTCTAATAACCTAGTAGCACGAGACGGCTTGACAATGGAATCCTAACGAGATATTCGTTTAATATTAAGAGGTGCTACGCTTAGAAGTAATGGATAGGCAAAGTTATACGGGTCGGCCACTATGCCTGGTAATAGACAAGGTACAGTCAGTGACAGAACGGATCCATTAGATCGGGTTCGCAAGGTTACATTTTAGTTGATAAATAATATTATGTAGTTGATTTGGCTGAACACGTTGGACCATTGGTACAATTTACGCATTGTTCCGTCAATATTGTATGTACATCACTTTGTGTAAGGCGCAATGCAGTGCTGTTAGAGACAAAGCTGGAGCTTACCATCAGCTGACTGACCTGCATGACTCGTTAGTTACTCAGTAAGTACTATGCAAAAAATATATTAACGGTCGAAATTAATAATCAATCCTAATCGAAATTTTGCTATCTGGGATTGATATCACAATCAATTTTAAGGTCAAACGTGCCAATAACCGATCCGTGGATTGGTTTATGAAGGCACGCAGTTTGGAGATCGATCGAACGATAGGCAGCAATCCAAGATCGATTTTAAACTTGGATAGAAGATACAATATTAATTTCAGGCGTAAGACTACCCATTAAAGATTAAGGTCGTGAATTCAGCTGATTACACAGATTTTGAACGCCGCTTACGACAAATCCGTATAACTTGGCAATGTAGAAAAAATATATGTTAATTTTGATCATATACCTTAATTGAGCATAGGTAGTGAAACACAATCAAAAGATATTTTCTCGATAGAAAAAAATTACAAAGTAACCTCTTGAAAAAAGTTTCTGACCTTTAAATCTCCCTAATTTATGGAAGAACATTATTGAAATCTATATAATTTGAAACCATTAAAATAATAAAGCTGTTTATTGCTTAATGTAACAACAATTCACCAATTTTCATTCAAGAAAATGTATTTCTGTATATTTTCGTTCAAGTAGAATGACGCGCCAGCCGCCATGTTGTGTCCTCTCTATCATTTCCATACGATTCGACAGTAGTCGCTGCGGCGCGCCGCTAGTCGGACCTGTGTCACTTTTTTCAATTATTTTTTTACGTAATCATATTTTTCAAAAATACTGGGCCGCATCCATCGCTTGTCATGTTTGGTCTGTCAAGGCACTGATTAGGCAAAACAAGCATTGGATGCGGCGCGACCAGTGGCGGCTGTGTTTTGTTTTTCTAGCCCGTTTATTACAATAGAATTTAAATAGAAGTGCCAAGCAGTCACGTTGCTCCCGTTATTACCTACATAACCGAGACAATCTTTGTGTAGGCCATCTTGATGATTCAATCTAAGTACATGCGTGTGAGCTTCACAATGACCACCTAGTTCTATAGCATCATCGTCATTGGTGCTTATAATAGGTAATGTTAGGAAAAAGTCTGGTGTCGCTAAACAAGAGATTTCCGAGAGTACAATACTTACCTGTATTTGCGAGAGATAAACTTAATTTAGGTAATTTCGCAGGTTTTCCAACTTGGTCTCAGCACATATCAAACATATTTGAACCTATTCATTCATGCCTACACTTTTGAGAATAGCTCAATCAAAACTTTATCCTATATCAATGAACACGAATGACACGCACACGTCATACGCAAATGGAAAAACTGAAGTATATAATATGTACATCAAAATTTGACGGTCTTTCAAATTGCAATATAGCATAGTTGTAACTATGATAGATTTATGATACGAGGAGCCGGAGTTCGGTTCTCGATTGCCGTACTTTGGTTTTGTTGGAAAATATTTTTCTAGACCTTTTGGTTATCCATTGTGCCTAGATTACCCACCTAGTTTTTCTGCTTATTAGAACCACAATCAATACGCTTTCTAACAGCCAGCCAACGAGGATATTTTGACAGTCATCGTGCGGTGTGGAGCATCGTGGTGCAGCCCGAAACTCAGTAGGTTCGGGCTATGACTGCGTACTAGATCGATTAGTGAAATGAAAGAATACATTAGGTTCAAAAAGATTTATTTACAGATATCCTATATTAAAAATCTATGCCTTTTGCATTTTTTTAACCCTTCTCAGAACAAGTAGTTCCACTGGTGAAATGAAGCACACAAAGTAATATTTTTTCTTTCTTGCGATTCTTAGCTGCCCTTGTACCTGTAATCCAAAATAACACCATAACTTTTAAATGCCTAAACAAATTTGGATGTACTATTCGTTCGTTCGTTATTTGCTAATGTTGGTACCACACCACCCCTATTCATTTCTGTAGTAGCGTATAATGTCTTGAGTAGAGGTACATAACGATTGAACATAAATAATCACAGGTTTGCATTACAATAATTTCATCTCGTCTGTATAAGGAATCTGAACAGTACAGAATTTATATGCGTGTTCAAATCACGTCGGGGTCACCAGTATAGGGTCGCGGGTGCCCGTATAGAGTAAGCGGGTATAGGTCCCTATATTACCTTCAGATGTTCGGGTAGATAGAAGGTGTAGCAGGAATAGGTAGAGATGTAAAACACACAGGAACTGACGATGGAGTAGGTATATTACATTAGCGATGACACAGGCACTATATACACAGGGTAAAGGATGATATATATACATGCAAAACGCTAGTAAATAATAAAGAATTTAAACAATAAAATAGCGAGCAGTATTACAATAAAAATCTTGACATGGAATGTAATGTCAGTCTGACTAAACATCTTTCTTTTTCTGCGGAGGCCAGTGTGCGCCTCCGTATGAAACCTCCTTTGCACCGCGACATTAGTGCTGCGGTGCGAGTCGGTAACTGATGTCGACTATCGACATCGACCAACTAGCATTTATCGTATGAAACTATAATACAATGATTGAATGAATGAGAATGAAAATGAGTAGGAAGGTTGCCTACATTTGTACCAAGAAATTTATTGCACGTTAACAATGGGTTCAATACTTACGAAACATCTTCGCCATGGAAACCCTTGAGCGGAGCACGAACACGTTTTCAGCCACATACAGGTCCAGAATAACTGTGAGCTCGATTTTGATGTTTTTGCTCTATACATTTTTATCATCATCCGTGAAAACAGGAACTCTCCGACCTAACCTAAAAATCAAAATAATTATATTTAAAATGTTGGAATGTTCTTACGTATGTGATAGAAAAATAAAACGGTTTTCACGGTTCACAACACTGAACATAATATGAAATATCGTCAACTCTTGAATCTTACAATTTTTATTTACCAAGCCGGTGACTACAGAGAACGAAACGTGACAGTCTGACACTGACAGACAGTGTCACGTCACGATCACGGAGATACCAGTTGATAATTACTGTATTACCATGCCAGTGCACAACAGCCAAAAGTACTGTACCAGTTGTACCACAGGTATTGTACTCTGCCTTGATTGAACACGTCTTATCGTCATCGCGTCGTCTTTGTCGTCGGGAACCAACCGAGTTATTGCTATAATTATTTAAAATAAAATTACGTAGGTATTTAAGATAAAATACTTATTTAATTATTTAAGTTTCTTTTTTTGCTCTTATCTGTTTACTGGTAAGTATACCTTGCTCATTAATTTTCTTTGTTGATGATATTGTTGGAAAGTTGAAACCCCTATAATTAATTAGCATGTTCAAAGTTCTACAATACAAATTATTCATAATATCTTTTCAGAAAAAATTACCAAAATATTACATTCAGTTATACTTAGTATAGTACGAGAGTAATGTGATAATGTAGTAAGTGACACAAAATCTACCACGTGCAAGATTCTGGCAGCACTGAATTGGATAGGTACGTCACCTGGAGCTTATTTTATTATTTTGAATTACATAATATGAAACGGCAACGCCCGATTACGGTTCGATTATATCGCGGATATGCTCACGCAAAGTAATGTCTTCTTGCTCCCACGGGCCTAGTGTGTCAACGTCGCATAGTGTCAATCTTTTTGAGACACAAGATAGCCTATGTCCGTCTCATAGGTCCAATCTATACCTATACCTACCAAATTTCATCGAAATCCGTTCAGCAGTGAAAAGGTAACAAATCTACAATTAACAGATACCTAAATAAACAGAGTGACTTTCACATTTCTAATATTAGTATGGATTGTAAATATTATTTAAGAATGTTTATATTTAGGACTCTGGGATTTTATCAGTTAAATAATAAAACTGTTAATATAGTAGGTGGATCGTTCATCTAATTTAGCTCTTTGTTATATTGGGTTGGAATGAGAAATTAAATTTTTACATCTGAATACGAGTACATTGATTGTATAATATTTTATTTAAGTCTAAATGGTTATGTACCTACATAATATTATTCTTTCAATAAAATAATGACCAACTTTTATTAGATAAACCGCTTATTTAACAGATCGCCGGCGCGTAACTTCTTTACGTTCTAATAGTTCAATTCTTTGGTAGTGAGATCCGGTACTTCAAGGTCGCGGAGCTGAAACTTTTATTACGCCGTTTCGCCGCTGTTTCTTCGTGCGCTGCAGTCGGATTGTGAAATGTCAGTAGCAGCTCTCTAAACCTTAAGAGATGGACATTGAGTGTCTCATATTAATATGGTGATTAGGACATGCTCCGATTATTATGCCAACAACTGTACTTAGCGACAGTATCAAAGTGTTTAAGTTAGACTTAGGAACTTCTAAATCACTTTGCTAGCTCGGTTTCCTTAAATATAGGAGGAGTTTTGTAGGCTAAGTACATCCCATTTCGTACATTGCCCGAAAGTCTACACATCGACACTACACACAGTAGTCTTTCTTTTTTCTTTTTTTTCTTTATTTCATTAAACGTAGCCCCACACTAGGATTGCTCCTGTATTGTGGGTACAGCTTACAGACATATAATTTCACATACACATCACACCCAGACCAGAAACAAATATTTGTGGATCGCACGAATATTTGTTCCAGGCGGGAATCGAACCCGCGACATCGAGCGCAGCAGTCCAATTGCTCGGCCACTATGCCAAACGTGCCGTCACTACACCTCGACGAGATACATCCGCAGATTGAACTTGATCTGCATCTGTCGATGTATAGTGCAGGCATATTATGCACCAACATCCATTTAGTCGATGTGGCATGAAGAGGGCACAAAACATCCAACCATTATGTACGTACATATACACTTTCACCGTCTTACCACAAAAGTTTGGACCAGAGTTAAACAGATGTTTCTAAAATTTCGCTCTACAAAATCGACATCTATCACTCGCATTTTCTTACTCAATCCTGGCGTTCTTAATTATTTTACTTGTGAATTTATCATTGAGCGTTAGATGTCGATTTGTGGAGAAAATATTTAGACTCATCTGTTCAACTCTTGTTTAAATCTTTTGTGGTATGACCATAATATTTTCCACATTATTAGAAAGATCCTTATTATAATTTTAATCTGTAAAACTTACCCAGTCGTAGAATTACCATCCCATAATTCTCATAATTATAAAGTTTCATTCACAAAGCAAAGAAACATCAAATTCCTTTTTCAGTTACAATTATATATAATATTAACCAGATGCATTTCATTTGCTGATACCCATTCCAGTTTGAAACACAAAGGTTTTAAGCTACACGTTTAATTTCTATGAATAGTCGGGAGAACTTTGCTAGAGCACTGAAGTATAATACTGACCTTACAGTACCTAAACTCGACCGGGATTTTCGGACCTACTTAACAAAAATTGTGTCTTTTTTCCCCGTTAGAAGTCTCGGAAAGTCTGCAAGTCAACGACAAGTCGTTCAAATCGCAAGTGAAAAGTATTTTTTAACTCTTACACCGTCACTTACTTAACTTACTTAACTGCAGCTGAATTAAAACATAGATATTTTATGTCTACAGCGAGTAACAAAAAACGCTTATAACATCATAATAAAAGAAATCCGTATTTCTTATCTAGATTCCATAACATTCTAGACACGATACTGTAAAGAGTAATACGTAGCCTTTACGCTGTGGTAGCAACTATGCATTGTTATTATTCGTACCAATACCAACCATATCTCAAACCGTTAAGGTTTATTTGGCAAGCTTTGGTTTTATTCATGTTATGATTACCGTAGAGAAAGGATGATGAGGAAACATGGACCCTAAATTCAAAACACTGCAGCTTTTCTTCAACAAAGAATAACTATGCTTTATGCAGTGTTGGGGGGAGAAAGTCGGGAATGCAACTGATGAAATATTTAACACTGTTGGTACGTACAGCCTGCGCTGCGCCGCAGCGATAATGATGATAAAGGTAATGATAGAGATGATGGTTTTGCTCGACTACATTTCACTAATTTATCTGTACTGTCTATACTTATATATATATATATATATATATATATATATATTATATAAGCTACTTTATATCCTGTAAAAATTAACGATTCCCGCGGAATAGTAGTTAACGCGGGTGAAACCACGTGGCGTTTCTAGTGATTCATAAAGGTAACGGGTACAATAGTATTATTTGTTTTACAGTTTGAAATACGGTACTTTTGAGTTCGTCGCACAGACGTTCTTTTGCATTATCATTTATCGAACAAGCTTTCTTTAACAACAACGTTCATAGTTCATTTATACTTCGAACTAAACTTACGCACTCGTTCTTTTGGAAATGTAGAACTGATCCTCAAAAAAAAATGTAGGGGTGCGAAACTATTGGCACTTTTTGTATAGAGAAAAAGTCACTACACTCCGGTCTCGAAACGGATAATCGCAAAGTAACAGATTTGGACAGATTTTGCAAAAAATGTATTATCAAAATCGGTGACATTGAAAGCAATACCGCAGTTATATAGTTACGAGTAATATAAGCTCTTGTAGGGCGTCAAAATCAGAAAAAACTGCATAGGATATAGTGACGACCGCTGTATCAATCGGAATTTTCGCAAGCACACCTTTCCACTCTGGAAAGGATCGAGTAATTGGGGAAACATCTCCTGTGTAATTTTCTCAAGTTACCACTTGGGAGTGAATTGTAATAGGTATCAGGCGGCGTGTATTTTTTATTCGACTACAGGAAAATTGTTTTCGTATTTTCTATTAGAACGCAAATTTTGTGTCTCTCCCTCTTTTTTTGTGTTTAGTGTCGGGGGAACTCAATTCAGCTTAGGTGCTACGTGTCTGGTTTTATAAGGTTTTACGGGACTGAAATAAATTGAAAATTGGCTAATTTCAAAAGTTACTTCTGGATTTAAATAAGTCTTTCTTATGTATGAAATTTTAATAATTCTTTGTGAGCATGAATTAAAAGAAGCAAGTCAAAACACCACATAAATATTGTACATTCTCGTATGTAGTTGAAATGGGGTTTGTTTTAGTAACTGTAATTTAAAGTCAGCAAAAATAAGAGAGAACCTAATAGAACTACAGAATGTTTTTACCATTCACACTAAGGACTAAACCACAACTATTTACTACAAAAACCACTCCCAAACTAAGCTCTCATAACAGTTATTTTTATTAGTCCATTTGCCGAGATATTTGCCTAAATATAAAATAGGGGAAAATGCTTAGAGCCCAGCAGTTAGCCACGCACACTCGCGGTAACACTCCGTAATGTACCTTCACCGTTCGGTAATGTACCTTCAACCATTCTGTAATGTACCTCGAGCGTTCTCTAATGTACCAAAAAGCAGTCAGTGATGTACCTTACAAGCATATAGCGCAATAACGATTAGTTTTCATTGGGGCAACTCTGACGCTTTCAGATGTTAGGTACAGGCGGTCGAGAAAAGGTTTTTTATTGAAGTTCTGAAACTTTCACGGACTGAAATCATATTAACTACACAAACACTAATATCAAAATACATTATTTTGACACACCTGGTCGTTTCCATCGAGGTAAATTTGCTGTGATCACGAGAAGGCTGGAGAATGCGGGTATCACCGTCCAGAGAGGGGCGTATTGTTTTTAAATTATCCGCGTTTGGTCGTCGCAGGCAAACGGTGGCAGATTGGAGTTCGGTGTGGCGGTCTAAGGGGATGGCCTATGTTCAACAGTGGACGTCTTCAGGCTGATGATGATGATGGTCTTAAATATTATGATATTAATTTAAATCATTAAATAAATCCCTAAACGTTAAGTCACATTTTAATCCTCGTAAATAGAAAAGAAATAATCTTTTAGCTTTCGAATCAACATAACTCACCTTATTATACTAGTGTCAGAAAATTGTTACTGTTTGGGCCAAAAGACGTAGTTAGGACAGGTAAATAATTACGGTATGGATCGGGCTCAAACTCGTTCAAACTTCGCGCGCTGTCAAGCGCCGACGAATGAGCGCTGCGCGATGTGAACCCCGCGCGCGCTCCCGCCACCTACTGGAAGAAAATTGTTTCGCGCTCTTCGTTGTGACCCGCCGTTTGAATGGCAACGCTCAATATATAAAACTTTAATTTTTGTTCGTTTGTGCTTGTGCGTATCGTAAAACGGCGATAGCCTAGACGTGGTGTCGTGCACGACAGTTATTCGGCGGAGGAAGCCCTGGGATCACTCCAGGGAGGCGAGATTACGAGAAGCCCGGCCGGGCATTCACGCCGCACGCCAGGGAAACCGAGGTGAGCCTGAGTCCTATACTATTTTTATGAGCCTTAAATAACTACGTCAGTGCCTCCTAGTAGCCCCAGGTGTCCAACTCCAACTAGCCGATTCTGCACCTTTCTGGTGCCGGCATATGGCCGACACAGTTACACTTTACTATCATGAATAATAGTATTACTCACAAGGGTCATCAAACACTGAATCAGACTACACATTTTACTAAAATAAAAATATAGTAAAAAGCTAAGAAATAATCTTAACAATAGAATTTTTCATGGCACTAGAGGTCCAAATAATTACATTTCAAATAACGCTTTTTAGTTTAACTGTACCCATCCCAAGTTATTCGCACAAAACCATAATTACCATGTAGGCAACGTTTATTCTAAATAGGTGCGTTCACACAATTTTAATTATTGCACGTGAACGTGGTATAGCGAGGATAAATATTCGAAGCTATTTCCAGCGTTTTATCTTATCTTTAAAGGGCTAAAGAGCTCAGGGGTATAATGATAGCAGATTATTTTTATTTATGATGTTATTTCCTAAGTGTACCTACCTAAGGACTTTTGTTAAAAAATGTTCAACATAAGTTATTGGATGACGGTGGATTCGGAGAGCTCGCGTCGTCAAGATATATTTATGAGATATGAAATAGTAGAAAAATCTAGAAAATATATTCGTGTTTTGGAAATGTTGCCTACTAACTATTCGCACTAACGTTCATCGGTCCTTTGTAATTTGAACTAAAATTGCGCACTCATTTATTTTTGTATCGATTACATATTTTTATACTAGTATCCAACTTATAAGGCACGTCGTGAATCTTCGTTCACGCAGAAAAGAAAGTATGGTCCGAAGATTAACGAAAGAATGCTTAAAACTTACAATCAACCTAAGATCACTATTATAAGGTTCATAATACACTGCAGCTGTTAGTTCCATCTCACTCTGAGATGGCGGCGGCTGCCGACCAGTAGCGGTCAATAGCATTTCCCGCGCTTTGAAAAATCATCTTCTGCGCAGGTACAGTAGTACCCAACTTATATGGCTTACCGATGTACCTGTCCAGAAGATGAATTTTCAAAGCGCGGGAAATGCTATTGACCGCTATTGGTCGGCACCCGCCGCCATCTTAGCGAGCTTAGAATGAGATGGAACTAACAGCTGCAGTGTATTATGAACCTTATAATAGTGATCTTAGGTTGATTGTAAGTTTTAAGCATTCTTTCGTTAATCTTCGGACCATACTTTCTTTTCTGCGTGAACGAAGATTCACGACGCGCCATATACTCGTAAGTTGGGTACTACTGTACATCGGTAAGCCATATCAGTTGGGTACTACTATACAAATAATAACATTTGTTTTTGTAAGAAAAACTAATTTACCTGATATAGTGCACACTCGTAATACTAGTACAGTGCTTGGAATACTTACAAAGTATAAACGTAAATTAACGTTATATTATAGAATTCTTAATACTATAAATTACGCGTCAACGTTGTTTGTCCGCGATGGACTCCTAAACTACTTAACCGATTTTAATCAAATTTGCACACCGTGTGCAGTTGGGTCTAACTTTAAAAATAGGATAGCTTACAACTCAAGTTACGGTCGTAATAACAAAAACCTTAGCCACAGCAACGCGTGATCGTGTCTGCTAATATCTATATAATTTGCAGTGAACGCCATACGCAAGCCTTTTCCGTATAAAAACCCCTTATACTTCTGTTCTCTCTGTGATAAAGTGGTCATGAAACATTCTAATTTTTTTGATCTAATTACAATTTCTCACTATACTCAATTACTTTATAGTACGACTAAAGCTATAAACCGATAAATTAAAAGCTTAAACAACACAAATACAGGAACACCATGCACCTGTCGACGGATTAACGTTTGGCTATATGCCCATTCGATAGGATCAGAGTCGGATTTACCTCTAAAGACTTATAACATGGCTGCCTATGGGGCTCGCTTCACATGGGTGCGGTTTACAATAGCGCCACCTGTTATTTCGGGGATCAACTATAAATTAATCGAAATTGCATCGCAGCTACACGTCGTAATTTTACTACATAAGATATTATTTCGCCATAATATAATTATGGTAATTATAAAGTTTTAACTTGAGTATTGTACAAAGTTTTGTTAACAGTTCTGAATACGACCAATGGATAGGACAAAATAAAAGTAAAATTTTGGTAATTGTCAACAGAATTACAGTCACTTAATATTAAGCGTAATTTAGATTAATATTTCCGTTTTATGCCTTTAGGCATATACTTCAAGGCTCATTCATATCTGTTTTAATATAAGACATTGAAAACTAGGAAAGTCCCCGATACTTTATATTCAAGGGCAGCTGCCTTAGTCCGGCCCTGGGGGGTAATCGCGCTAACAAATGGAAACTAAATCGCAATTAAACTCCAATCGCACCACAACTTTTTGCAAGTTTCGTATCGCGATAACGATCTGTCAAAGTTGGGTCGCAGACTAATCGCAATTGGAACGTTATTTGCTGTCAAACCGAACGTTTCTGTAACGATTGAAAGGACGGTACTTTTTTAGAATCGTTAGTCGATCGTTCAGTTAGTTTTTAGCTATTTTGTGTTTGTTTTGAGAGAAAATACATTATAATGTACGCGTACTTAGATTTATTGGAGATATCTCATGAATTTGATTTATCAGAGACTCGGGCTCAAGCCAAAAAGAAAAATAGAAATGCGCGACTTATGTGTGGAGCTTTTAATTTAAGTGATCGCCAGTTTATTAAACGATACCGACTCAATAAACGACTAACTTGTGACCTTATCACGGAGTTGGCTCCCCACATGCCACCCACGCTACGTAATGATGCTTTGGACGTGGAAACTAAGGTAAGCCCCCTTTGAATATTTTCTATAAAACCGTCAACATTCTCGCCAATTACAACGACAAATTTAATTCATCGCTGTAATCTATTTATGTAGGTAGGTACAAAGTATGACTAGATTATTGACAACGATTATCAAAAATATGTGTAATGTTTTATAGGTATTGGCTGCATTAGCCTTTTATGCCACCGGATCGTACCAGACTATGGTCGGAGACAGCCGCAAGCATTGCATTTCTCAGGCTAGTGTCTCCAAGGCAATTCGGCAAGTGACAATGGCTTTAAACAATCCGGCAGTAATTAACAAACACATAGCATTCCCATTTCAACAATGTGAGAGAGAACAAGTTAAAAGAGAGTAAGTATTTATGTATTCATTGAGTTTATCATTGTTGATATCATTAGATTCAATAACTAAGAACCCTTCTCTAAGTCTGAGGCTGTTCAATTCAATTATCCACATTTGCAGTGATTTAATATACCTAATTATGAATCATTGTTCAATCATCTATCATTGAACTAATAAATACCTACTACTAAGTTTTTCTAAAATGAGAATATTATTTTCAGGTTTTATAGTAAATATAAAATACCAGCGCTGGGTTGTGTTGATGGAACACATTTGGCCATTGTACGTCCTGTAGAACACGAAGAAAGGTACTTTAATAGAAAGGGGTACCATTCCCTGAATGTTCTGATAGTAAGTAAATAAGTTATTTTTTATTCTTGCTGATAGTGAAACTTCCATAGTTTCTATATCAATATTTTTGTTTTCAGTTATGTGATTCGAGCTTAAACATAATGTGTGTAGATTCAAGCTATCCTGGGTCTACACATGATAGTGTAGTGTGGGCTAATAATCCCCTAAATGCATACCTTGAGAGGCTTCACACCATCTATGGAGAGGATTTGTATCTTTTAGGTATGTATTATATAAAGATTAAGAATATAAGAAGTAACTTCATATTAATGTGTTTTAACATTTTGTTTCTTTTTTAGGCGACTCAGGGTATCCGTTGCGACCTACGATGATGACACCAATTGCAGATCCACAACCAGACACCCCTGAAGCATATTATCACGAACTGCAATTGACTGCGAGGAGTGTTGTGGAACGTTGTATTGGTGTTTTGAAAGCTCGGTTCAGGTATATTTGTGTTATGAAAGTCATACCATCCCAATTATGTTCGTACTACAAGCAGGAGTGTAATTTTTTTTTTGTCTTTGCAGGTGCTTATTGGTTGATAGGAAGTTACATTACACTCCGGTAGCTGCTGCAAGGATAGCAAATGCATGCTGTGTCCTGCATAACATAGCCCACAAAGCTCACATCCCCTATTCTCCGCTGACGGCAGAAGAGGCTAGTCGCGAGCGCAGGCTGACCCAGGACGCCAGTGGTGGTGCAGTCCAGGCACACCGAGGCGCACAAAGACTCAGTAATTTGGAGTTGGGACGCTCGCGACAGCAAGCTCTAATAAGGCGGTTATGGGCAGATAGATTAATCCCTACTTAAATAACAAACTAAACAATAAAATGACAATGAATAACTTTAAAAGAATAATACTAACTTAACTTACTTAATCACTACTTAATAAAAAATGGGAGGGGCCCCAGCCAGCCACGAGTGTGGGGAAAAACATGAAATTAAATTAATACATAGTTATAAATACTTGGTTTTATTATTATTTTCATACTAAATAGAATAGGATGGAAAATTATTGAACACATAACATAAAACTCAAAAAAACTATTTGAAAATGTAAGATGTGTACTATGTATTTAATATTAATTTTAACTTAAATTAACTATACCGACAATAAACCTACATGCCTAAATACCTATAATGTACTAATTACTAGCTATAACAATGCATTTTAATCTACTTTTATTATTAGGTAAAAAAATCTTAAATTATAACTAGTCTCCCAGCTCCACCAGTGAATTGCCTACAGCTGTTCCTGGCTTTGTTCTTGGAAACACTGAAACAAAAATATATAATGTGAGTACTGGGTCTAGCTAGGCCCTGACATTTGATATGCATTAGCTAACTAGGGCTCGACTTCTTAATTATAATATTATTGTAGATGAGTTATAAAATCGTATTTCTTTATTTACAGTTTACAATTACTAAATAATTAATATGTGATACAAGCTTTTCTTGATTTTTTATACAATGCTAGTAAACAAAAGTTTTCATTACCCTTTGGCTGTATCTGTCAATGCTTTCTGAAATTAATCTTATAGCCCCCGCAATTGTACGAGCAGCTTGGGAGTTATTAAACGAGGCTTCTGCCCGCAACTTTTCAATCTGGAGGATCATCTCCCTGGAGTTTTCTAATGCTCCTCTGCCAGCTGAAATTAATGTATAAGATTATTAAGGAATTACAAAATGACCACATTAAATTTATAGTACATAGGTACATTTAAATACATTTCAACTTACTTTGTGTTGCCATTTGTGGTTGTGTTGCCGTTTGTGCCCTTTGTGGTGTGAGTTGGCGTATGGCATGAACCCGCCTTCGAGGCTCTCTCACCCTTCTGACTCTCTCTGTAAATAATTCAATAGTTTTCAAATCAGCTCATAAACATAATTAAATGCAAACCTCAACATTATGTATTTGCTATAAATTATATAATTTGTAACAAACGGGGTGAGGGTGATTGCCCTGTCAGGCTGGGCACAGGAGATGTAGCCAGCACCTCTACAGCCACAGGTGATGCAGCGGGTTCAGGCTCAATGTCAGCCTCATTTACATTTAAACTGTAACAATAATAATTGTTGTGAAGTAATAGACTCAGATGCTAAATTCTATGAAGAATATCATAAAACTTACAGTAACACCGGTGAAGCAATTCCAGCTTGTTGCTGTGATTGCTCATCAACCATATCCACCACCACACCATCACCCTATAATTAAGTACATTTAAATTTATTATTTGTTTGTTTTATTCAATAATATAAAGAACACTGGGTACATAGCGTTTGATATTATAACTAAGTACACATGAAAAATGCATGCAATAACTATATTATGTACCCACAACATTTGAGGCAAATTGGTCTTGTCTCACATCAGCGAGTGGGCCAACATCCCTGCCTATGATACTGGCTGCTTTTTCTTCTAATGGCGTCAGAGTTGGAGCAGTGCTAGGTCCACCACCAGTAGCCTGTTGGTTTGCATTCATTGACACTAACTTGGCTTTGACCCGGCACTTGTAGTCATTCCACACCTGACAAAAATATTATATTGAGAGATTTTTTGCTTGTAATATTAATATACTCTCGTCGGGGTACATAAAGTTGTGGTTGATGTATTTATTAAGTATGTCTTAGCAACAATAAGTAATAGGCATAATTGGTACAAACTTTAGACCACTCTTTCCCCGTTCTTGCAGGCCCTTCCGCGTTTAGTGTAATGGCGTATTCGCGCCATAATCGTGTCGCAACTGTACGAGACTCCTTAGATCTAACCCGTCCAAGAGCAAGGTCAGAGTGGTGTTCCAGGAACTCCATCATGAGCTCCATTTGACGAACCGTCGTTGTCCTGCGTCGATCTTCCATTTTTATGCTTTTTCTAATTTAATTATTCCTGGAGCACAGCAACACGACAGTTGACAAACTTATGCAGGTAATACCGTTTAGAGCAAACACAAGAGACGCAAGGGTAGTTTTTTTATGCACGGTTTGAGGAAATAGAACTCCAAATTCCAAACACTTGAAAAGTTTCAAGTGGTAGGTATTTTGTTTGTATTGAGAATTTGAGAATTCGCGCGCCGTAAGCCAGAGATTATGGAAACATTACGTCATTTACGTCATTTCAGCTGTCAAAATTAGTGTTGTGCTAGCTTAAATTATGAAATCGATGCTCGATTGTAAATAAATCATTTATTTATTATGGTAACATCTCGAACGATCCAACTTCGATTACGTTCCGTTTCCATTCTGTTTCGATTGGAGTTAGAACGTTAGCGCGATACCAAATTCCGCAAAATTGGATGGAAACTGAATTACAGTCGCAGCTAAACCAAAGCGTAATTGCAGACGTTCGGTGTTGTTATAAATTAGCGCGATCGGCCCCCTGGACACGGCGGTTTAATTCGAACTAATCCGAGTTCCGTGCCGATTTTCAGTTCTTGCGGAATATTATTTTGGCACCATCTGTATTTTTGAACTTCCGTCATCTAAAAGAAGCGTTTATTAATATGAATAAATATTTCAAACACCTACCAACCTTATATAATTATGTTTGAGTTCGAAAAGTATAGCAGGTGATATTATGCTTTAATTTAATTTTTGAGGCAAAATTTTATTAGAATGTAGCGCCACGGTAGGTTTAGTAATGTGTTTTTGTATCAGTAAAGTGATTTGGTTTCAAGTAACATAAAATTATCCTGATCGCGCTCATGCTGCTCCAAAAAACACAATTTCTAAAACTAGCCTAGATCCTAAAAAAAAGTAAATGTTCAAGGTAACATGTACATTTGAAAGTCAATTTTTAATTCGGGCCCTCTCAAAATTTACATTTTCACAGGCTCCTAACATCAAGATCATGTGGAGGATAGCTTAGGCCCTAGAAGGGTCCCGTTAGGAATAATGGACCTTCGTAATTGGGTTTTTTCTGTGACACGGTTTTCATTTTTTGTTGGAGATTTTTTAGAAAATGAAACTGTTTTAGGGAATGATTTTAAAGTCACCTAAGTTTGGGTTTTCTTTTTTATTTTAGTAACGGTTTTGTTCGTGTATTAGGTTGGGTTATGTAATATATTTTTGTACCAAATTATTAGGTTTATTGATCTATGGCTCTCGCTTCTGCTAGGTACTTATTTTAAGATTTCGCTGACGGCATCAACTCTGTTTCTGTATTTCTGTATAATTTCTTAATCGCTCAAATCATACGGTTATTATAATGAGAATAATAACGGTAATTGTAACCAGACGAAAACCCGTGGTGGCATAATTATTGTGTCTGCTACTTTCACGTATATCTTATTCTTTCTTAAAAAACGAACGCTGTCAGATGTGAACAACATATTTGTGCAAACAAATCGTGTGGCAGTACGCCGCGATGCATCCGCTATTATTATTGATGTGTCGAAAACTGGGGCGAACTACAAAGTTCTTTTCCTGAAGGGTTTCCCATCGAACCCAATTCTTCCGTCATTCAGCACACAATCAGATTGATTAATAGGAAAGGCAGGGGGAACTGCAAATATTTTCTCGTCAAAAAACATGACGAAAACATGTTTTCCGTTCGAAAATTTGTTCGCGAACCGATATTGACATCTAGGTCGTTAAATTTACAGTTTTGATAAGATTTGTTTGTTTGTTCCAGTTTAGATGGTCAGGAATAAAATTTTGAACGCTCGTTGGCATAATTTGACTGAGTAGTGAGTAATATTAAGCCAAAGTTAAGTGCGTATCTAACTGCACCCAGTTGGGTGTGTGAATTTGCAGTCGGGCTAGCTGATGTCCGCGACTTCGTCCGCGTGGACTACATTATATCGTGATAAAATAACCCTATGTCTATCTCCAAAAGCCAATCTATCTCTATACCAAATTACAGCGAGATCGGTTCAGTTGTTCAGCCGCGAAAAGATAACAAAGTTACCTTTTCATTTTTATTATTTTAGTACCTATGTATTTTAGTATATATTCACTCCCTTAACTTAAATCACCCTTTTAGAGGGTTCTGTACCTAAGGGGTGAAACGGGACCCTATATTACTAAGTCTTCGCTGTCCGTCCGTCTGTCGGTCTGTCTGTCTGTCTGTCTGTCCATCTGTCACCGGGCTGTATCTCATGAACCATGATAGTTAGACTGTTGAAATTTTCACATATTATGATGTATTTCTGTTGCCGCTTCAACATGAAATACTAAAAAAAAAAAAAAATATAAATACATAAGGGAGCTCACCACCCCCGCTTTGGCAGGCGGAAATTCAACCACTAGGCTATCACCGCTTATATGATTAAGTACAAACAAAAAATACAGTATGTACTTAATTTGTGGTACTGTACTAAATTTAAAATAGATTTTTGAACTAATGCCTGACTACTCCAACACATTCGGTCGATCACGTAACTCTAGTAGAAATTTAAATCAGTAAAAACTACTAAAACCTCAGCGAAATTTTATTACCTACGCCTGTTTGTAACGATTTCAGATTGGTCGTGGAGAGAGAACTTTTATGGTTTTTGAGGCCCGAAGGATTTATTCCCGGGTAGAAAAAGGCAAACCGGGACAGGGTTTAAAAAGTCGCTAACTGTTACATTTGTTTTATTGCGTGTGTATTTTTTATTAATGCCCAATATATCTGAGTACTTGTTATAATGCGGGGATTTTCCAAGAACCCCGTTTATTTTAAAACGTAAGGAAGAACGGGAAACGTTTTTATGGTTTGCGTAGGTTTTTATTTAATATTGGGTCTTTGCTAAGTACTAAACAATAGAAGGCTGTTTCTTTTGATATATACAATGGTATTCACCCAGCTTCAAGAAGTATTTAACTCCTCTCGTGAAGGTTTAAAATACACAAAAGGATTTGTTATTGTTATGTATTAACTTGTGTATGTGTATTCAGCCAGATTCAAGTTGTACTAGGTATACCTGCATTCCATCTCACCCCACTCCAGGCGGATCGACGGCTCACGGAGGGGTTGGGGTTTTAGTGGGTTCAAACGCGAAGGCATTTTCACCCCCTCCAAAAAAATAAAGAAACATGTATACCTGTATGTCAAGGTATTTATTAAATAAGAATAACGTCGGTTAATTAAGATTGTGTTAAAAGCTTTGTGTTTAAAGCTATCTAGGAACGTATAAACCATGTGTACAACTTACAAGTTAGCCTAAGCTAGGCACTGCGGCGGGCCCTGCCGGCTGGAGGGCCCGCACGGACACCCCGCGGGGACTCCCCCTTTCAACAGATGGGGCGCACCTCCTGAAATTGAGACAAAGTAATTGTTAATGACTTTCTAGTTTAGACACTGATGAAGGTGATTGCTGAAAAGTTCACTAAAACACCGTCACTAAAAGCACAATCTATAATATACAGTCTTGGCTTAGACTGTTGGTGGCTGAAGAGATATGTGCGCTTTGCAACCTAACGACACCGGATTCGAGTCCTCAGCTCCTCAACAATTACTTTTCATAAGGCATGTCTGAATGTTCATCGCTTTTATTCGAAACGCATGGTTCTGTTAACTGATTATGGCATTTTATTCTCATGGCCGGCTTGACTAACAGAAACTAGAGATTAATTTCAAATCTAATCCTAGGTTAAACGAGTAATAAAAGGATACTAAGTCAAGTGAAAATACGAGCAAATACAGCTTTTGCAACATGTTTGCGAAGCACATAAATCTTCCAGTATCTCGCGCTAGTCTTTCACAAGCGCGCTCGACCATAGAGCCAAACAATTTAAACTAATCCCGCCAATGCAACGCTCCGGCATGTCAGACGCTCCGCAGTCCGGTGACTTGCTGGACGGCGAATGGATGGTTTTATTTGGTCGGTTTCGGTCAAAGAGGAAGCTCTAAATATTGTAACACCCGGTTTCTGAAACGTCAGCCAACTTTGACAGCAGATTAATTCTGTTGCCATCCTTGTCATTTGTTTAGTGTCAGATAGAGACCACGATAGTTTTAATCTACTGTCAAAGCCAACAAACGTTCCTGAAACCGGGGGTTTGACTGTTGGATTGCGAGTATGACTATTGGTAATAAAATATAGGAGCTTACGCACGATAACTATTTTATATAACACGATAACTTTTTTACGATAAATTTTTATTGGTATCTGTGTGTACCGCTCCTACTCCATAATATGCATATTATTATGGAGACGAATGGATTTTGGTAATTTTGTAAAACTTTAGTTAGGTAATTTACAACAAATCTTCTTTCTTAATATATATAAATTGCGCGTCACGTTTTTTATCCGCGATGGACTCCTAAACTACTTAACTGATTTTAATCAAATTTGCACACCGTGTGCAGTTTAGGATAGTATAGTATAGATTAGTATAGGATATTATAATATCTCATCTTATATCTCAATTTATAGTCGCAATAACAAAAACCTTAGCCACAGAAACGCGTGGCTGTGTCTGATAGTATATTATTATAATTATTGTATTAGCTAGGTTATCCTAATAGCTCGGCACTGAACTAATAATTGTGTTCACAACCAAGCGAAACCAAAGACCAGCGGTCGACAAACTTTAGAACGAAAACAGTGGCAATGAACAGTTGCATTCTGCTTTTTGTTCGCCACTGATACCGCAACCGAATTAAACTCAGCGACATTGCGCTTAATGTGAGACCACTGGGGGCTTATCGTCAGTACATGATAAGAAAATTACTTGCATTTAAGCTGTGGTCTCCCAAAATGCCATCGCCGTGAACGCTGCGTTACGATGTACTATATTAATGTACATACTCGTAATTTACCTCTCTCTACCCTCTGAAGTTCTCTGTGTTTATGTATTAAATTACAAATCATACCTTATGTATGTTGTCTACTTATTAGATGATTTAATAGTTTGTAGATAAAAATTACAGACGGGAATATTTTCTTGTTTCATACTTTTCAGAGTGGATTTTTTTGTAGTCTGGTTTTAGTTTAAAAAAAAAACTATACAAAGCATCGTGACGTGATTTAAAACGTCCAATGACGTTTATAAGTGACCACAGCAGCAAAGTAAACTAAAAGAAGTTAAGTTATTTATGAAACTGAAATTCAGTGACTTTTAACTGACTAAAACCCTCATCCACAACCTGAACAAACATTGCAGATTTTTACTAAAAAGTGTTTTAGTACAACTTATAAGGGGGTGAAATGGCATATCAAAATGTGTATACAACCTTCTGTAAATAAATGCAGCCACCAAGCGAACAACATTACAGTTAAGTTCAAATTTCAACAAACATTGCTTACGTTGCGACAGAACACGAGTGAACAGCTTTATGGCCTCCGCACACTTGACACTTTAAAAACAGAATTCATCAATTAAAAGAGTATCGTCTAAATTGAAACGTCAATTTATTATTATATTACGTAACAATTTCAACAAAGCCTGCTTAGTACAAACTCAGCATAAAAGTGATAGTAAATGCAACCAGATAAAATTATTGTGTAGCTACAATACAATATAATTATATTAATCGTATTTTCATACCACCCACTCGACAATGTCTAATTGCATATCACGCAATCTCAACGTATGAGAGCCATTATACTCCTAGGGGAATAATGTAGTATGAAACTCCCAAAGGGAATAATGTGATGGTGTTAAATTAAAATTTATCGTCGTTGATGCAAAATGCACCGAGTGTGCGGAGGCCAGCCCAGCCTAGTCTTATTTCTTCTGTTTTGTATCTCTGGGAAACAGGCGGCGGCTGTTGGCAAAACGCCAGTTAAGTGTATATAATATTAAGTTTATTCAGTCGGACGTCAAGTTGCGGCTTAGATATTAGTAGCTTAGATTTTAGGAGATTGTTTGTAGAGACTAATTACTAGAGAGATGGAGGTGTTCAAAATTGTGCTCATAAAGATTAAAGACAGTGTTTGCTTTTATTCCTTTTATTTATTGTTTTTTTTTTACATTCCAGTTTACTTTCTAATGTGACACCACCGATAGGCTACCGTTTAATTGTATATATACTCGTACCTACTATTGGCTACTTGTTTTTTTTTTTTTTTCATTCCAATTTACTTTCTAATGCGACACCACCGATAGGCTACCGTTCAGTTGTGTATATACCTACTATTGCCTACGCTATTTTGTACGGTTCTTTGGTTTTGAAATCACACTCTGTGACGTGGTGAACGAACATACAGCATCTCAAACCATGGACCATAATATACACCTTATCTATACTACATACGATTGACACTCCAATATATACGAGTATGACAAACGCACCTCCTAGCTTGACACTCCAATATATATGACAAACGCACTTTTCCCCCTAGATCGACATTGTAACAGAGAATCTTGGAGCGATATAGAGCGATACGATTACGTTTCAGAACCGACACAGGGAAGCCGCTCCCAATGACAGACAAAATAAAAAGATATATCACAATGTATGTAGTGAGTGGATCTTTTGGTTTGTTTTTGTTGGATTGTGAAAAATTGGCATATTTTTTCCCGTTTTCGATTTGTGTAGAGATTTGAGTGTCAATTTCTAGGGATGTCACTTCTCAAACCTAAGAATATTCGATTCAAAATGAACGCTCTTTTTGGTATTGTAATTTTATATACAAGTTTTATGTCTCAAAAGTTATTTAACGTTGACATTTAAGATTTCAACTCTATATTGCACTCCAAGACATAAATAGTTACATACAAATAATAGCGTACGTAAAGATGCAATGGGTTTGGGTAGTCTTATTGCGAAACAACAATATCTTCCAGATAACTATTAAATTGGATAGGTTGATAGACCATTTTCATGGCGTACTAGATACACGGTTGACCACGATGTCGACGATATAGCCGAAGGTGAAGCACGCTCGCCTAGAAGATAACTATTCACTCTAAGTATTCACTCCTAAATCTATTAACTCTTGACTTCAAAATAATATTGTATGTTGTGTTACGTAAATTGTTTTCATTATTTTCTGTCAAATTGCAGTAACGAATTGAGGCCAACAGATTCGTTTTCCGTAAACAAAAACACACGCACAAATAAAAAAAAGAAAAGCGTCACGGCTTAATTCGCAGTTTTCGGTAGATTTGCTGTTCGGCCGCACGACAAATAGTCTGCAGGAAACTTTTATTATTTTTGTTTTATTTTCGGTCCCAGCGGTAATGGTGCGGGCTGGTGGAGAGATGGACGAGAATTGAATTTAAGTGTGCAAGAATCCATGAATGTACACGGAAGATATTTGTTTATAAAAGTAGAAGAAATTTGATTCAAAAATTCAATAGATTTAATATTGTATTGTTTTTGATTACTATGTAAATAAGGTAGGAAGGTAGGTTTTCAAACATCGCCTTGTCACAAATGCAAGCTACAAATGTTATTAGTTGTGCTACGTTTCTATCCACTATGCATAAAGCATTATAAATTCAATGGCTAAGCTCTGCCTACTTAAAACGAGTTTACAACATTAAAAAGCACCATTAATTATTGAAGTGCCAGTTACCTACAACTTACGTAATTTGTAGGTTTTAATTAAAACAGGCAATAAATTTGTTCTCGCGTCTACAATGACATAAAAGCCTATTTCGGGAGAGCGAGAAAAAAGAATTCTTTTGAAAGAATTTCCAATTAGGCCACTCGGGCTTCAAGTGTATTCAAGACTTGACGCGTTTACCTACAGGCATAGAATACCTAAATACCTATACTACAGGGTAGGTTATACCCAAGTTTTATTGTTTACGTAGTATTTTATACAGCCTATGTTTATTGTTTATGCTTAAAAAATGTAATGATAATTCAGCCTGTAACTGTCTCACAGCTGGGCAAAGGCCTCTCTTTTGTGAGGAGGATTAGGTCATAATCCACCACGGAGGCCTAGTCCGGGTTGGTGGATAACATGCCTCCGAAATAATCTCGGGCATGTTGGTTTCCTCACGATGTTTTCCTTCACCGAAAAGCGAGTGATAATTACGTACATATTATGTTTAACAAGAAACACATTGGTACGTGTCCGCACTGGGAGTTGAACTCGCCACCTCTGCTTTGGAAGGCGGACGTTTGCCTACTAGGTTACCACCGTTAAAAAATATAGTCCCGTCTTTTTTAATTGAATAAATATTTTTAATTATTTCCAGTTTACAATAAGAAGAGATAGAATTAATGTTTAACAGATTTAATAATAAGTTGAAAGTCACAAGTTAAAAAGAACTTCTTACATACAGTTTAGATAGCCAAGTAAATAACTATATTTCAGGAAAGATTATACTAGTTCAGTTAATGCTACAAAATAGTTCGGTTCAAACGAGCAATTAAGGTTATTTAATCAAAAAATGCTTACGTGTCGTGTATCCTAAGTGGAGCTAAAGTTACTGCCACCTACCTACAGTTATAACCTACCATAAACCAATACTGTTGCCGCTACAATTTTCAATCTTATCACCACATGACAAAGTCCAATTTAGATGTAGCATTATTGCTAGGAAAAATGAACTCAATTCACATTTTCAATCTTAACACTAGGTTTTAAGACTCGAAATAGCCTCGATATTCGCAAGAACTATTCTCACGTGATCGGAATCTAAGTTCCTACAAAAAGAGGGAGGGTACTAACTATCCCGGATAGTTTTCGATTCGCTTCGACGTCTATGATGTTCCAGACGCAAACTTTGAGAAAATTTACGGTTGGTGTCGAAGACAATTTGCAGGATTAACTTTTCATTCGCCCGAGCAGGCGTGTTTCATTTCTTCAATTTTATAATGAGTTTTATAGTTTTCAAAACGGTTATTTGCTTCCATTTTCTAGTATCGATTTGAAAAATACCACAAAAAACGGAGACTAGTGTAACATCTAGCTTATAACACTCGTATAAAGATATTAAGTGGTACAGCAACCATAGTAACACCCTTCATTAGGCCCGCGACACAATGCAGTAGCAGGGTTGTTGAGAATTAGCAAATTAAACACCTCTGCACTATTGTGTTGACAATTAGACTTAGTTCATACGTGAGCTGTGTACCGAACTGAGTTGGTTCCCTGTGGTGTATTGTGTAAAACGAAAAGTTGTGTGTCGCTGTCCTTATATTTTTACCGCCTATGCCACGCCAATCCGCGTTGGCTTGGAATAATGGTGATAATGAAAAGTATACAAGTCTTAAAGTATATAGATACTGACGCTAGAAACGCAAAATACTTCGCCTTGCTGTAAAATTAACTTTACACAAAACCAAATTGTAGAAAAAAAAACTACAACAATTTTATAAGTACTTTACAATTTGTATGTGAAGTAATACCTACTCTATTTTGGTGTAACAAATAATGAAAAATTCAAAATTATACTTAAAAGAGAGTCAAAAGTGGCTTACTTTTGCTAAAAATATATAATAGCCAAAAAGGTTTTGCAGTGTGCGTGTCTATCAAAAACACTTACTCCCTATACCTATGATTTCCTTTGGGGCGAAGCGAATGTCCACGTCAGTGAGGACAGATGGCTACCTATCCCAAATGTATTTCCACGTTTGTTAAAATAAATGGGACGAAAAGGCACCGGAAAGGTTAAAACGGAACTTTTGTTAGATATACTTTTAGTTTTGGCTTTCAGGATTAGAACACTCAGCCAGTGTCTAGTTCTCCTGATATTTTAAATGTATAATTCTGACAGATGTTTATTTTCCTGTCAAAAAAGTTACATTACAACAAGATAATGTGGTCGTGAAGTTGCCTCTAATTTGCTAATGTTCGGCGTAACTTTTTTATTTTTATAATATTTGGCAAAATTGGTCCAGCCGTTCACGCGTGATGCCGTGACCAAGGGAGTTTGGGATTCATTATTATATACAAATATAATATTCAATGTCTCAAGTCCTAGTCAATCAAGTAGTCTAGGCCAATAGTCAACGTCAGGATTCAGAAGTGGTGGTTTTTCACAAAATAGTGTTCCTTTGGACAGTGTGGTAATAGTAAACAATAATTATTAAGGCTGGCGCATACTACAGCCGCAACGCATCGTATTACAAAATTGCGCCATAGAAAATAAGAGGCGCGTCCCGCCCGTAGTGTGCAATAGTTCATATAAAATGCACGAAAGTGGTGTAAGAGGATTTTTGTTATGCGATGCGGAGCATCTGTTAGTCAAGGTTCAAAAAATAGGCCTTAGAAACGTATTTTATCCTGACCTAAAACACTTTTACCAATCAACAAGGCACCCTATCTTTTCTCCCTCTACAACGTACATTTTCCTAAAAAAATCACACCGACCATCCGTCCGGAATCTCTATCAAGTCGACCATATTTCACCTTAACACTTGCAAATCTCATCCTCGCCATTTGTCTTACTCTCATATTTCCCCTGAGTGACGAAAAAATATTCAAACTGCCTGGGATGCAGCGCAAAGGACATAAAGATTTCGCGTTTGTCGTGAGCAGATTATCTGTTTTGGAGACGAAATTTAATATGGCACTGCTTTGTTTTTGGCATGAAATATTTTAGCCAACATTTTTTATTTTATTTTGCAGAATCGAGACCGATATCAGCAAAGACTGTGCAAGCAAAGTTTAAGTAGGTAAGTAAACCAAGACTATTTTTATTACTTTATTTTAGGAAATATATAACAATTAAAATAATGAGGCAGCCGTTTTCACAGAGAATATTATAATATTTAGTTAAGTAACCGAATTACCGAAACATATTTCAATATCATAAGCCCCCCATTCAAAAGTCTTCTCGAGACATTTCCCATACAAGAAATTATCTAATACTAAACCAATTTTTATTTTGCGGCACTCACCATCAAACCAATGACCTTCGCATCACTTACCTACTTTAAAAAAAAAGAAACCAGCGCTCAAGAAACTCCTTCCAGCAGCTAAATAACATGCTAATACCAGCTTATATAAGCTGCATACGCAAAAAACAAAGAGCTCATTTCCATATTTTGCTCAAGTTAATAAAGAACGTAATTTAAGCACCCCAGCTTAGATTAAGCTCACTAAAGCATAAAAATAAAACTCGGGAAATAAATCACGTAATGCGAAAATGGATAATGGTGGAATTACCTTATAATATCTCGTTTTTCTCGAGCGCAATGCAGGATAACTGGCGGAAATGTTTGAAACAAACTGTATGAAAATTTATGACGTAATGTGTTACTCACCTGAGCATAGTCTTTCGAGACACATTTTAAATGGAAAAATAGCATAAAAAAATAAAAAAATAATAGGTATTAAATTATATATGATTGTTTGTTTGTCGAATGAGAATGGCCTCTAATGTCAGAGTTAGTCAGGCCTGCCAAGGGCTCTTCTCTGACATGACGGAATTGACGGACTAACGTGGCTGAACCAGAAACAAAAAAGTAACACAAAGTTTATCTTTAATGAACACGTTGTCTTGCTTTCAGTTCAAAGCAAATGAAACGATTTTTAAGTTGCGGGCTATATTAGCGTAAATAATATATATAATTTTCGTTGTGCGACTGTCTTGCAAACACAAAGTTTAATAAGCAGTTTTTATTCACCCATATTTTACCACTAATTTTGTAAAAACCTCTAGATTTAGGAAAAACTGCAGTAACTTTTATTCCTGTAAAAGCTAACTGTTTCGTGGCTTTAAAAAACTATGATTTACATTGAAAGTTTGTAAATCCGGCCGTGGTTTGTTTTTACTGGCAAACTTCCGGTACCTAAGCATATTAAATTGAATGTTGTTGCGGTCGGGTTTCGCAGTGGAAATTTGTTAAAAAGTTCCATTTAAAAGGACTTCTTTGGGGAAGCGATTTTTGTAGAACTTAAGAGACCATGGATGTTCAAAAAAAATCTGAAAATCCGTTTCTAGCATTAGAGTTTAAGCGCATAGCAAGTAAAATTCACGAACGAAGAAATCTAGAACGTAACATAATACTTGATAAACGCTAAAGGCAATAAGTAGACAGAGTGGGAAAAGCATCAACAACGCCTCAAGTGTTGCAAGTGCCGCAGTCAGTTCTTCACTAAAATACGTCACGGAGGCTATAAAACCTCAGTTAGTAAATATCGGAACCAAGTGAGCACAGAAATGGGTATTTTAAAAACATTTGCTGTCGCTCTGGACTTGGCTGACGTGCGAACGAGTGCGATAAGGACAACTGCACTGCGGGCTGATTGTACTAAGTCACGATCATCAAAATTTGTAACCTTATCATCTAAAAAAAGATTGCCCTAATGCAAAAATCCAGGGAGGAAAAGGAGAAAACGTTTGTATGACAAAAAAGGTGACTCGTTTCATCTTAAAGACGTGAAAATGTGGACCCCATCCAATGCCACGCAACAGGGTTGGCAGACACGACACGAACATTCAAGTGTCAACGTTATTTGATTTGCTCCTTTCTTTATTTCATTAGAGGTGACAATCAGATGGTTGTAACGATGAGGGCGAAAATATCCATTTTCTGATTCTGTTTCAGATTTCAGAGAATTCTATTTTCGTCCCCGATTTATTCCTAAATGTCCCAATTACTTTTCATAGCCGATGACATTCAATTGACCAAAGTCTGGCCTTACGGTGATGCTGGGCAGATCAGTAGCACTGGGTTTGAAACCTTGACCAAGAATTAATAACAAACATGTAGGTACAAATACGCCATGTTTGTTGCTTTTGAACCCGCTCCAATATTTTTTTTGTCCGCCTTGTTGTTTGCTGAAGAATCCACGCTAATTATTTCTTTTAAATTTATAAAGTCAATTTTCGGATAAAAAAAAGTTACCCTTTTGATAGGGGCAGATAAATAAAAAATTTCAACAGAAAAGAAACTACCATTCTGCTAAAATGTAATTCAATAGAAATATATACATAAAATATAGAATTGTCGTAACTGTTGCAATATAGAAGCACAGACTGAAATGAAAATAGCACTAACATATAAAAATGTTCATGAATAAAATGTGTCAACAAATATAAAAACGCAGGAAATGTAATGACACAGTAAACTGAACAGCAGTAAAGAAACTTCGGAGATGTTTTAATAACCTAAGAAACTACAGTATCTTTTATCTTGCGTTTCTGCTTCGCCTTCTTTCTGTCGTGTCTACGGTTGTAATACTTTCATTACGCAAACTCTCTACATTGAAGCAATATAAAAAAAATGATGAAAAGAACTTAAAAAAAGTTATTAAACAAGAATATTGTGACTCTCACACTGTTTGTTTTCACGTCGCGTAAAATAATATAAACCGATGGCAAAGCCGTTTAACAAGTAAAAAGCATTTTCTGAAAGAAAATGTGGTTAAAAGTCAAGTAAAAGCTTTGGTGGAAAACTGCATCCAAAATAAAATACCGCTTAAATGTTGCCCCACTGCTTCCTACACTATGGCAAAGGTTGCAAAGTATGTGTCTGGTTGTTTTGATAAGGCGCCCGACCGATGGTATTTTCATAGGGTGTAATCGTATTCCAGCTCTCAATACAGAGACCTTTCGAGCCAATATATCGAGTGTATTGAATTTCCACAGGCTTATTGGAATAGCGACGGGACTTTACTATACGGGCAGAAATCAAACCCCGACCGTCTCACCACAAAAGATTTAAACCAGAGTTGAACAGATGAGGCTAAATATTTTCTCCACAAATTGCCGTCTAACGCTCGCTTTTTCTAACTCAATAACAAATTCACAAGTAAAATAATTAAGAACGCCAGGATTTAGTACGAAAACGCGACTGATAGATGTCGATTTTGTAGACCGAAATTTTAGAAACATCTGTTTAATTGTGGTCTAAACTTTTGTGGTAAGACGGTTATAGTCGAATTAAAATCGGGTAAGTATTTTGATGATGAATTATTATTGGTGAAGTATAACAGTAGTCTAAATTGAAGTTATACCTCACGATTAAGGTAAGGTAAGGTAAGGCTATTCACAACGCTGTTATTGAAGCAGTTTTCGAACATACAATTTGTTTTTCGGTAACTTCTAGACTCGAATCATACAGTTATGTATCGCTTTTTGTGTTTTGGTATTTGTTAATTTGAAATAAATAAAAAAACAGAATACAGTAAAACTTTACACTGGCTAAATGAAAAACCGTGTGAAGCCAAAACATAAAAGAAGAAAATAAAAAACCGTGCCGCCTATCAAGCCACATACAAAACGGCCTTTATCGGGATAGTGGTAGTAAAGTCCACAGATTTAATACTAGATGGCACCATCGACATAAAATCCGGATCACAATGAAACTTTTTCATTTGAAGATCAGTTTATGAACTCGATTTATGTATGGCGGATGACAGTTTATGATTTAAGGGCTTGTTTCGGCCGGTTATGCTCTGCCATTTTATCCCACTAATTTGTATTATTAGAAAAAGTGTATTGTGAAATTGTATTGTGAAAGTCTGTATGCCTGGATGTTTGCTACCTCTTTATGCCGCAACAGCATAGGTACATACATTATCCGCCCACATTCATCACTCACATCCCACCTCAACCCACAATAATTAAGGCACACACACCTTTGCAAATACCAAATAATTACACAGAAATACCTACCAAACATGAACGAATAGAACAGAACGTTGCAAAGCTCTACGAAAGTTCTGTTTACTTCCTTTGAAATAATCCCTTTTGCTCAATTCCCTTTGATTCGGCATTCTCGATTTGCGAACAACAAGTAAAACAATTAGACAAACATCAAAATCATATCAAAATCCGTTCAGGCCTTTCGAACTACAGTTGAATTTAGAATGAGATGAAACTTTCAATTACTTTGAAAGGCCCCAAATAAATTTGCGCGAAGCATTTCAAAGTATTTCATAAGGAAAATTGTAAATAAATTCGGATAGTAGTAGGGCTGTCACTACATGTCACGCTAAATGTAAACACTTTTCAATAGAAGTTCTTAAACTTTCGCGAACAGAAAACCTATTAACTAGCTAAAAAATGGTCTAATTCGCGCACAAACTAATATCAAAATATATAGTCGAGGTATGTCCAAATTTTATATTTGATATTAGTTTGAGCGCGAATTAGACCCGTTTAAATACTAATTAACATGTATTCAGTCCGCGAAAGTTTAAGAACTTCTGTCGCACGAATGATTGGAGCACCACCTAAATAACGTGTACTATCAGTCTTCTCGTGACCACGGCCGATGTAACTCGGTCGAAACGTCGAGGTATGTCAAAATGATATATTTTGATATTAGTTTGTGCGCGAATTAGACCCGTTTAAATACTAATTAACATTCGTGCGACATTCTTAAATGTCAAGATTGGTTTGCTGCTGCAGCACAGCAATAAATTAATGCATACGCCGACAGAGACAAAACATCATCATACTATCCTACTTACTCCTTTGCTATTTTTATACACTTGTCTCTTTCCTTCCCCGGATCTTGAGTCAAGTGTCATATCTATTGGATGAATAATCTGAGACTGATGATGATAATTCATAATGTCATACTGACAACCCTGTGTAAAGGAATTCCAACAACTCAGCTCGTAATCTCTGGAGTTTCGGTCTCACAATATCACCGTTTACCTAATCTCGACTTTTCTCGACGACACGCCGATATCCTACTAATATTATAAACGCGAAAGTTTGTCTGTATGGATGGATGTTTGTTACTCTTTCACGTAAAAACTACTGAATGGATTTTGACAAAACTTCACAACAATATAGCTTACATATCAGAATAACACATAGGCTACAATTCATAAAGATATATTATCGTATATTATCCAAACGCGGGTGAAACCGCGGGGCGCAACTAGTTTATAAATACAGCTCTTATATTTATTAATACAGCTGTACACTTAAATACAGCCATGTTTTGAGGTAACATTAAATTAACTCATTTGGTACAGGTGAGTTATTTCAAATGGATTTTGTAGGTGCCATGTTGACTAGCTTTAAACGAGTCAAATTCGCGCACAAACAAATATCAAAATGTACAACTTATATTCGATACCTTTGCTGTTGTAGGTATAAATAACAATATAAATATTATATAGGCGAAGTGAAGTTAACGATTTATAAAAATGACAATAATAATTATAATTCATTATTATCGACCGCGTCATCGCTTACCATAATTACTGGTGAGATCTCGGTTTAACGCATGTATAATATTTGGCAATAAATCAAAATGATATATAAATAATTGTAGCTCACACGTATCTCTTCATCCGGCCTTCCTTATGCTTTTATCCCCAATCAATTATCTGCGACATGAAAACATTTTATTTTCACACTCAATAAAATCCGATCTCAGAGCTGCAAAATATTCAAAAAATACCATAAGAACGAGATCCGAGAGCCCCTCTAGCGACGTTCGCATATCGGAACCGTATATTCATCAACAGTATCTAATTTGGGCGGATTTCTGTACAGCAAGATACTAAGTTTGAATTGGGATTTTTTTAATTTTTATTACCAGCACAAAACTGACCACCATTAACGAAGTCACAAGAACTATACATGTATCATATCAATGCCAGGTATTGTATTGTATAGTATTCGGGTAAAAAGGTCCCGTATTAAAAAATGCAATGTACCCGCGTAATTATATAAAGTGATGTTGTTACATATTGACACTCTTGAAGCACCTACCTACAGTGCATCAGAATATTTTTTTTATCAATCTTATATAATAATAGGCTTGGGATGGTTTTGCAAGGTGAGACATATCGGGTGCTAGTTTAATTACTGCATTAATGTTATACTGTAACAATATGCTGACTCTGCGAGATCGGGCCGCTTGCAAATAAGTAAAGGCCTGATATTATTTCGGGTTTCATACCGCTTTATAAACGAGATAAAGCCGGAATTGGGATGACAAGGTTTTCGAAAATAGTAGACTTGGAAGGCGATTCTGAATTACTTGACAAGCGATTGGATTCGCTATCGTTCTCGTATCGAAAGGTTAGTTCATAACTGACATTCAGGACCATCGAATCTGGTACCAGCGTTGTTCTAACAGCGGTCGTTGAAAGATAATCCGAACCTAAGCTGAACATATTATTATTTACCATACCTTCGATCACATTGTCACGAATAGGTGAAATAGAGGTCAAAATAAGCAGACATTCGATAACTGTGCCACGAAAAGCGTTACCGTAGTTGTAATCGAATGAATCTTCGCGATCGACCTCGACAAGTTCATCCATGACTCGACTAAAAAGGTGTCAAATCGTATGATATCAGACCGAATCGATCAACTAGAACTAGACGACAATATTTTTACAGGATTTTTTTATTACCCATTATGCCATCATTTTACCGCATTCATCTGATAGCAAGTTACGAAAAGGCCATCAGTAGATACCTAGAAGTAATTTATAATTCCATCTCGATTTCAATTTAATTAATGACCTTCAGATTATTATCTACTCGTATACTCATATATTGGGAAACAAAGACGCTGGTAGGTTCCATCTCTTAGCTGTTCGGATTACAAATGCGGATGCAAATCACTGTGCGGATTCCTCCAATCTCAACCATATAGTACGTACCTATTCCGGGTGCTCAGTATATTTAACAGTGAAAATACGGGTAGGAATCGAGACGCGCTTTGCAATTACATGCGACAATGACGAACTGTATTCGTAAATTACTCGACATAGCCACCTAAAGGACGTCACTGAGCCTGATTTCCGGCTCTCCTCAGCCTTTGTCAGCGGTTTTATTAGCTCTACGTACCAAGTCCTCACTCTGCCTGATGAGCAGCCGATTGATACTGCATTACCCCTACTAACACTCGTCTAAGCCAGTGTAAACTCAGTAGGTATCTTCTATCAACAAGTCTCAACAATTACCTACACACATCAAAAGTCTAAGCAACATGTATTAATTTATGGTTTTTTTCTGGTTCGCCGAGCTGTATGTGGACGCGCATTGTCATGCATTAACGTAAAATCGGAGCCAAAAGTTTGTGCAAATGGATGGACATAAGGTCTGAGAATATCCTCAACGTAATTTTCAGCGTTCATGTTTCCATTTACAAAAACGAGCTCAGTTCGCCTGTTCTTTATAATACCCGCCCATACCATAACAGTTGAGCCGCTGTATGGATGAACTTCCTGAACGCACCTGAGCCTTTCAGTATTTCCGGACCGACGGTACACTCGCACCCTTCTTGTATCAGGCCTAAACCCGAATGGAACTTTTCGACATATGCCTATCGTCGGCGCGGTTCCCGAAGCCGTGGAAAGACGGGAGGTTGTGCCTGTTGCGAAAGGAGGGTCGTGCTGTTGACTCGCCTTCCGCATACAGGCCCATCGTGCTCCTCGATGACACGGGTAAGCTGCTAGAGAGAGTGGTAGCTGCCCGTGTCATCCGGCACTTAGAAGGTACTGGGCCTGGACTTTCCGGGGCGCAGTTCGGGTTTAGGGCGGGGCGTTCCACCATTGGCGCCCTGCTCTGGCTTAAGAGCTGGACCCAGGAGGCGGTCAGCCGGAAGGAGAAGGCGTTGGCTGTCTCGCTTGACATAGCCAACGCCTTCAACAGCCTCCCGCACAGCACAATACAGGAGGCGCTCCGATATCACGGAGTGCCCCTGTACCTGCGGAGGCTCCTGGAAGATTACCTCCGGGACCGTGAGGTCCTGGTGGGAGGACGCGACGGGCTAATACGTTGTCGCGTCGCGTGCGGGGTTCCACAGGGGTCGGTCTTAGGACCGCTCCTGTGGAACATAGGCTACGACTGGGTGTTGCGTGGCACGCTTCCTGCTAGCATAGGGATTGCGTGCTATGCGGACGACACCCTAGTCGTAGCGAAGGGGAAAGACCTTGGGGAGGCGATGCGGTGGGCCACGGTGGGAACAACCCTCGTGGTAGGCCGCATTCGCGCCCTGGGCCTGGAGGTCGCTCTCTCCAAAACCGAGGCCCTATTGTTTCATGGACTTCGGGGGGGACCCGCTCCAGGAACGCGGGTAACACTGGACGGGGTCCCGGTGCCGGTTGGGACCCAGATGAAATATCTGGGTCTCATCCTGGACGGGCGGTGGACTTTTCGGCCTCACTTCTCCCAACTAGGCCCGAGAGTCACGGGAGCTGCGGCTGCCCTAGGGAGACTGCTGCCCAACGTCGGAGGCCCTAACGCCACCTGTCGCCGACTATACTCCGGAGTGATCCGGAGTATGGCCCTCTATGGGGCACCGGTCTGGGTCGACGCCCTCGGTCGCGACAATAAGACTCTGCTGCGACGTCCGCAGCGAGTCATCGCGACGAGGGCGATACGAGGATACCGGACAGTGTCCTGGACGGCGGCGTGCGTGCTCGCCAGTGATCCCCCCTGGGAGCTCCAAGCGGAGATCCTTGCCGAAGTGTACCACTTCGTGGCGGCGAGGAGATCCCGCGGAGAGCCTCCAGCGTGGGAGGAGGTGCGGCGCATGCGGCGACAGGCGCGGGCCGCCCTGTTGCAGCGGTGGTTGGAGGACCTAGCTCCACCGGTCCCGGGACAGTGGACGGTGGACGCCATCCGCCCGGTTCTCCCGAGGTGGATGGGGCGGCGTTATGGGTCGCTGACCTTCCGGTTGGTGCAGGTGCTTTCCGGACATGGATGTTTTGGAAAGTACCTGTACCAAATCGCGAGACGGGAAGCGACCCCGGCCTGCCACGAATGTGGGGTGCCAGAAGACACGGCGCCTCACACGCTGGAGGCGTGTGCCGCATGGTCCTCGCAGCGGCACACGCTTTCAGCATTCGTGGGACAAGATCTCTCTCTGACGAGTGTAGTTAACGCCATGCTCGGCGGTGAGAGATCGTGGCAGGCGGTGGCCTCCTTCTGCGAAGCCGTTATGAAGCAGAAGGAGGCCGCGGAGCGGGCTAGAGAGGAAGACGTCCACGCTGACCCGCTCCGACGCAGGCGTGCAGGGGGAAGGAGGAGGCGGTTCGGTCGCCTCCTCCGTCCTCCATAGGGGTGCCACTGGTAGGGGGTCGGGGGACCCTCCGCCGGCTTGCACGGCACCACGCGTCTGAGGGAATGGCCTTGGTGAGCAAGGTCATTCCCTCCCTAGGCGTAGTGGCCCGGTAGTCCCACCGGGCCGGCCGCTGGGGCGAGATGGTGAATGCCAAAACGACCCCATCTCGCCCCACTCCAGGCGGATCGATGGCTCACGGGGGGGTTTTAGTGGGTTCAAGTCCCACACGCCCTCCTTCCGCCACCCCCGTGGCGGAAGGAAAAGTGCGAAGGCATTTCCCCCCCTAAAAAAAAAAAAAAAAAAAAAAAAAAAAAAAAAAAAAAAAAAAAAAAAAAAAAAAAAAAAAAAAATATTGCGTAAAGGAAGTTTATATTTGATAAGACTATTTTCAGTGAATATGTGTGTGTATGCTAAAATATAAGCGTTCTTGTCGTAGCTCAGACCAGCGGATGAAGAAGACAATTTAAGCAAAAAGGTTAAAGGCATTCCTTGAATATACAAAACTCCTGTAAGCCGTACAGAACGGAGGCATGTTTCGGATTATAACATTATTTCTAGGAAAGGTATTGGGCGGAGCGTTCTGCTATGAACCTTTTTTAGGATTCACACTATTCGTGCTTTTAGCCAGTGTCAGACATATAAATATTTCATATTTTACGTATCCAATAGCCAAAGTAAAAAGTGGTGGATGCTTTTCTGAAACTTGGGCAGTTTTGGATAGAACACAAAGGCGACACGTTTGTTGGGTTCCGTAACAAACTGGTAAAAACGGAGCCCTTATTAAACTGACACTTAAAGGTTTAAATTTGGTAAATAACACTTCTGAGACTGTCTCTCGAACATACTTAGTCAGGTCATAAGTATTGTCACACAGTAAAAACTTTTCTTTTAGAATGCTGGCCACAAAAAAGTTTATTGAATTCGAATTTCGAATTGTTCATGAAAATAAAAATGTATACTTTTTAGAATTTTACTCATTTTTAAATATGGAGTGGACGCTTAAAGAAGACCGTGTTGCAGTTATTGCGTTGCATCGTTGCGGTTACGCGCCAATTAAAATTTTTGACATACTGAAAAATTTGAATATAACCAAGAGATTCGTTTATCGTACCATCAAACGATACAATGAAGACTCTAGTGTAGATGACAGGTCAAGAAGTGGTCGCCCTCGGTCTGTTAGGACTCCAGCAGTGATAAAAGCTGTGAAGGCGCGAATTCAAAGAAATCCCAAACGTAAGCAGAAACTGTTGGCCCTTCAGATGGGATTAAGCAGAACCACGGTGAAAAGGGTGTTAAATGAAGACTTAGGGCTTCGGGCATATCGAAGAAAAACAGGACATCATTTGAATGCTCGTCTAATGGACCTGAGACTGAAGAGATGCCGCGCTTTGTTGAAGCGGTACGCGGGAAAAAAATATCGGGAAATTCTTTTTACGGATGAAAAATTTTTACTGTAGAAGAGAGCTACAACAAACAAAATGATAAGGTGTACGCACACAGTAGTGAAGAAGCGAGCAACCGTATTCCGCGTGTCCAACGAGGTCATTTTCTATCCTCGCTCATGGTATGGTTGGGAGTGTCTTATTGGGGCTTAACAGAGGTACATTTTTGTGAGAAAGGTGTAAAAACGAATGCAGTTGTGTATCAAAATACAGTCCTGACGAACCTTGTGGAACCTGTTTCTCATACCATGTTTAATAACAGGCACTGGGTATTCCAACAAGATTCGGCGCCAGCTCATAGAGCGAAGAGCACACAAGACTGGCTGGCGGCGCGTGAAATCGACTTCATCCGGCATGAAGACTGGCCCTCCTCCAGTCCAGATTTGAATCCGCTAGATTACAAGATATGGCAACACTTGGAGGAATAGGCGTGCTCAAAGCCTCATCCCAATTTGGAGTCACTCAAGAAATCCTTGATTAAGGCAGCCGCCGATATTGACATGGACCTCGTTCGTGCTACGATAGACGACTGGCCGCGCAGATTGAAGGCCTGTATTCAAAATCACGGAGGTCATTTTGAATAAACTTTAGTGTCATAAGAATCTATGTTTTGTTAAGTTCATTTTGGTATATAAATGGTTACATAATGAATAAACTTGTTTCAATTATTTTATATAAAACATGTGACAGAATTTATGACCTGACTAGGTACAACTGAATCGATACATAAATGTTATCTACACTAATATTATAAAGAGGAAAACTTTGTTTGTTTGGTTGTAATGAATAGGCTCTGAAACTACTGAACCGATTTGAAAAATTCTTTCACTGTTGGGAAGCTATGCTATCTATCCCCGGTACACATAGGCTACCTTTTATCCCGTAAAAATTAACGGTTCCCGCGGGATAGTAGTTCACGCGGGTGAAACCGCGAGGTGCTTCTAGTGTTGTATACATACAGTGCTACGAGTATTATGTACATGCAGTAGAGCGTTAATAAATGAGACTTGAGGAATGACACAGTAATGCTTATTATGAAAATGGGGTTAAAAGTGGTAGATTGGTCACTTTAACTCGATTTTGGGTGACTTGTGGGTTGGAACGTTTTCGTTTAACTACGTCCAATTGTCCGACCTATTAAGACATGGGTGTTCGGGAAATCGATTTATCCAGATAATCAAACTGTATACTTACTTTGACTTTAATATTTGAATGTTAAATTGAATAATTATTAGTATTTTTATATTTATCATTTAACTAGCAGCGCCCCGCGGTTTCACCCGCGTTACACGTACAACACCTATAGGTAGCTATTTGAAAGGTTTGTGCATATTATTGTGTTATCATAGTTAGCATCCGAGTACTGGGGCGACAGTCTGTACATTAGTTAGCTTCCGATATCAAGTCCATACGTACCGAAAATGAAGCAGTATGAAAGAAAATGCCCTATATATAAGGATGAAACCGAGATCGTGGGACAAAGTTAAACGTACCTAATCTGAGTACAACAATGTGAGTTAGTGTGTGCGTATGTATGTTTGTGAGTCACATAATATTATGGCATAATCCTATCTATGATATATGCCACCTCTATCTCTTTCCCTCTCCTTCTATCTCTATAGCTTTCCCTCTCCCTCTATCTCTATTTATTTCCCTCTCCACTCTCAATCTCTATCTTTCTCCCTCTCCCTCTATTTCTATATACTTCCCTCACAATCTATCTCTTTCCCTCTCTCGCTCTCTTCTCTCTCTCTATATATATATATCTCTTCCGAGATCTCTCTACCTTTATTTCTACATACTTCCCACTCACTCTGTTACTCCCTCTCACGCTCTCTCTCTCCCGTTATCTCCTTTCCTCTTCCTTTTTCTCTCTCCCTCTTCCTCTTTCGATCGCTCTCCCTCTACTTCTATATGTACCCTCTCAATCTATTTCTCTCCCTCTCTCGCTCTCTCTCTCTATCTCTCTCTTCCTATATATTTCCCACTCACTCTATCTCTCCCCCTCACTCTCTCACGCTTCCTTAATCTCCTTCCCTCTCCCTTTATCTCTCTATCTATATACTTCTCCCTCAACCTCTTTCTCTCTCACTCTATCTCTCTCCCTCTCCGTCTATCTCTGTCTTTATCTTGTATCCATTATTATCTATCCCCTTGCCAAATTGCATTACGATCCGTTCAGCCGTTTATTGTGGTCCGTAGGGGGTGCATCTATATAATACCTCATAATTTCCGCCCCTTGCTTTGCCCCCTTTAGGGATGATTTAGCGAAAAAGCTGAAACCCGTATTTCTTTATTTCTTACCAAAAGCCTAAATATAAATTTTCAGACTCCTAACTTGAAGAATTATTAATTACCCATACAAACTTTCAACCCTTATTTCATCCCTTTCGAGAATATTTTTTGAGACAAAAGATAGCCTATGTCCGTCTCGTAGGTCCAATCTATCCCTATACCAAATTTCATCGAAATCGGTCCAGCCGTTTGAGCGTGAAGAGCTAACAAACATACACACACACACACTCACAAACTTTCGGCTTTATAATATTAGTAAGATTAACTATTTGTGACTAGTAAAGATTTTATTTACCAATTACATTGATTATTCTGATTATTATTCTAACAACTTATGTATGCAACACAAATAAAATAGCATAATATTGTATGTTATATGAATCTCTTTTATTTCAAACTATGTAAAAATCACATAGGCAGCACTAGATAACTAGCTAACTTGGTTGCTGGTCCGCCTTTCACTAATCGAGTGGCCTTGCGAGCGAGCAATTCGGCTAAGTGGTTGTTCGGTTAGCCGATGTTCGGATAATCGACGCTCCACTGTACTTTTAAATTAGTAGGGATGGGTACTATTGTTACTTGTAACATTATTTATTCGCATAAACAACAAATATCACACGAATTAAACTACTCGATCCGTTTCCTTCCACACTCAAACAAAAACATGGTAGTACCTAATACTAGAGTCTTCGCAAAAACTACAAATAACACTAAAACCCAACACGAGTTAACGTTTAACATAAAATTATAATATTAGGTATACTACACTTCTCGTACAACTTAACTTAACAAGCCCCGAGAGCTCTTTATAAAAGTGTTGCCAAGTTAGCAGTCACTTAACCGTTTTGCTACCTGAGAATAAGACGTCACCTATTTAAACTTTTTCAAGCCTGGAGTGAGTTCCAACAACAGAGCTGCTTTGCCGTCCAATTAAGAAGAAAACTACTTCCCACCTAACTTACGAGTATTTATAGCGGGTTTTTTTTCAACAGGCGTCTTTAATTAATGTGGAAAATAAAATAGTACGGGGCTAACTATGTTATTCCAGTTTTTAACTATGGTCATACTAATGTTATAAATAACATTAAAAAGTGTGTTCATTTATCACGTTTTCAAGTCTAAGCTACTGAACCAATTTTGAAAAAAATTGCCGTAATAGTTATACTAACTTCTGCTCCAAAGTCCAGTTGCTCTACAGAATAAATTTTATCAAAATCCGTTTAGCCGTTGCGCCATGAAAAGAGGACAGTACACACGGAAACTTTCACATTCGTAATATATACAGTATGGATGGTTAATATGCTACTCCTGTCCGCTACACCCTATATTGTAGTCGACGTCAATACATGATTTGGGCACCGTACTTGTATCAACAAGATAAGACATTGTTAGGTTAGGACACGTAGGTATGTTCCAATATGCTGATAGTTTGGGCTGAAGGTACAGTCGGCTAGAAAACAAGTTGAAAACATGAACCTTAAAGTTTGAGAGACAGCACGATACCAGCGAAATTGATGACCATGACGAACATAATATTCATGTTATTTACCTTGATATTTCAGTCTATTTCAATCGTAAGTATAGCCTACTAATATTATAAAGTGAAAGATAGTGAGCGTGTTTGTATAATTTTTACTTGTTCACGCTTAAACCGCTGGATCAATTTTGATGAAATTTTATATGGAGATAGTTAGCATCCTATATTAACACATAGGATTTTATTCCGATCAATGCAGGTAGAACCGCGGGGCGCAGTTAGTGTTACATAAAATAAAGTCGTATTAGTTACACTATTTATAACTCAAAGACAAGACGGCTGGATCGATTTTACAATCATTGTTTTGTTGGATTTGTCTCTGTTCTAAATAGAAGAAAAGTTGGGAGAAACAAAAAAAAACAATGCATTTTCTCATACATTTTGTATTGAGTGGTTTGCCAGAACAACGTCTTTTTTCGGGCCAACAAGCTAGTCTATACTAACATTATAAAGAGGAAAGATTTGTTTGTTTGTTTGCATTGAATAGCCTCCGAAACTTCTGAACCGATTTGAAAAATCTTTCACTATTGGGAAGCTACACTATCACCAAGTGACATAAGTTACTTTTAATCCCGTAAAAATTAACGGTTCCCGCGGGATACTAGTTAATGCGGGTGAAACCGCGAGGCACTTCTAGTAGAAAATAAAGATATATTCTGCACTATAGAGAGCTTAGCTGTTAACTGTTATGTTAATTTGTAATGGTTATTTATAAGCAGTGTTTTGCTTCCAATAGTACCAGAACAATAGTCCGATCTCAACAAATCAATACTCAATGACTGTCAGACCCTATTCAAAATCGGTAGAGATCCCAGCGGTATTGTTCGCGAAAATCATAGACAATTTATCTCAGCGAAATGTAACGAGGCCTATTATGTTGCCTTAGGACGGATAGATAGAATATTTTACACGATCATATTGTTATAACATAGTTACTGGCCCATATATATTTATTCGCATAAAGTAGGCAAATGTGTCGTTTTTTTAGTACCCATTTGCTTTGTTTCTCGACTGTACTTTTAGAGTACGAAATGGCTTGTAACCTTTTATGCTTATAGTACGAGTTGGTCCTAGAGCTCTAAATGTGTTTGTTCCTAGAAGTTATAAATCTCATAATTATAGACACCTAACTAGTTGATTCTCAAACTAGGTACTTCAAAGAATTTGTATTATAAAGTTAACTAATAATAATACAATGGTGACAGTGAGCTGATCTGATGATAGACTCTGAAAGAAGGCAAAGAAACTATTCAGCGAATGGCAGTATATTAATGGTGCTTGAGCCCATTATTATTAGCTTACAGTATCAAGTAGGTATTTTATAAAACATAAATTTGTTAGCGAAAAATGTTATATTATTATTAGTATATTTAGCGAGAGAATATGCCCTAACCTCTGATATGTAACTGAATTTATTTAGTCCACCGTGCTCGTTTGTTTTTAAAAGATGTTCCACAAGTCTCCCCGATGATCGATAATTTAATCGTACTCTTTATGCGCATAATTTGGGGGTTGAACAAAATTGTGATAGCCGTTTTTGAGAAAGCCGCATTGCAGACCGTTTATCGTCTTGAGAGCCATAAAATGTGATTGAAGTTAAAATAAATAGTCGCTAAACAAAAGTGCGCTACTACATTCTAATAGCGCTTCGTATTCTCCGATGCGGCTGACAAACGCGTTGCCATTACAGAATTTGGCGCGCCGATTTGTCATTTTTATTTCAACATCCACAGAATAATCTCTAAAGTGGCAAACGCCTACGAAGATACATATTGTACCATTGCATATCTAAGTAGAATCATCCACAAACTAGTCTATAAAAGTTTCAAACGGCTATAGATAGTTCCCGTAGGAACAAAGTTTCCTAACGAGCAAGGTGCGCGTCACTTCCCCTTGCGTAAATGTTCACCAAGAGCAATTGAATGGGGCCTTTCTAACAAAGCGTTCATGTGAAAGCTGCGTTAGACGGGCAACTATTGAGCTAACTACATAAGGTCTACAAAAAGCAGCATGGCCTAGCGTAAAATTTAACGAATATGCCTAGCTTACCACTCACTTTACTTTAGCTAGGGTAATATTAAAAAAAAAACATAAGTGATATTTATTTCAGTCAGACATCTAACATGAGTAAAACAGATTTATAACAATATGCATTGCAATTGCTCTACAGAGTATAGTCCAAATAGTCTAATATCACATTAATTAAGTAGGTATGATTTTAAAATACTTGTAAAAGGAAAATGAAATCATCGTACTTTGTTGTTTTTTATCACAATAAATAAGTGACTTAAATTAGTTTGAATTCCTAAAAATAGCACCGCGATTGTTTCGCAACTTTTTGTTGTTGTTGAGTTGGTTATAAATACGTGGCAAGTCTGGGTGAAACCTAAGTGTTGTTTCTCCGTAAAGTTGAAAACTTTTCGCTAATAGGCGCTTAGGAGTGTTATTGTGAAGAAAATGGAGGCTTTAGTTGTGTAGATTCCGGACATTGAAAACTATTGTGTGTATGTTTAATAAATAGTTTTCCATCGTAAAGAATGCAATGATCAAAAATTTTAAGAAAAAATATGCAGCTCATATTTTTTCTTCGCAACTTTTAGTAATAATTTTCGTCAAATTTACGTCTAATTCCATCGACTAATTGTTAAGAGTTTTTGCTAATTAATATAGTTTCGAGTCTAAATAAGCCCAAATTAGAACTTAATTAACAACGTCTAAGCTTAGGCAATTTAAAAAATATGCAATAATTATAAATGATTACAAATCCAATTATTTTAATCGTTTAACATTTTATGGAGTTTCTCATAAAACAAGAACGTCAATTCGGCCAAGTTTCTCAATAAAAGCATCACAATTCAAATTTAACTGCTCTTGTACAATCGCCAAGTGACCCGTAAAACTGTAAGATCTAATCAATGTTTTTAACTTGGAGATATTATAGTCTGTCCGGTATTCAGACCGACATAAATGCGATAGTTTAAACATCTATAATTATGGTAGTTTGCCATTAAAACATCTATAATTATGGCTGAAAGAGCGCAGCGCTCAGTTCTGAAAGTCATGCTCCGAAAACCCTTCAGATACCCCACAACAGATCTCTATAAAGATGCCGGTGTACTCAGTGTGCGCAGGCTCTTTGTACTTAAAACTTCTCTTGCAATTCATAAATCTGTTATCTCCTCCATTGAATATGAATCTTTACTAAACCGTCGAGTTTTCAAAGTACCAGCACCAGTCGTTAACACAACATTTGCGCGACGTATTGGTAGATTCATGAGAATTCACGTGTATAACGAAGTTGTCAAACGTTGCGACATCAAATGCAAAACACTCAATGAAGCGAAACACTTGATAATGAAATGGTTAATCACGCTAAATTACAACCAAACAGAGAATATTGTGGAAATTGAAATATAATAACCTTGATTTACCCTTATTTTATTTACCTATTATTTATTTATTTTATGTACCTACTTATTATTATTCATTTAAAAACAAAAAAATTACCTATATTGCAATGTCTTATTTATCTATCTATTTAACTGAATATTTTATGGAAACGCAATAAAACATTATATTATATTTATGACCTAGCAAATTTAACTTCCTGAACTTTCATATAAAAGTTTCCTCGATACAGGCTTTGCCTAGTGAGGAGGCTGACAGATAATTTTATGGTTTTGTTCTTTGCTGTCTGTAAATTAAGTTAATCATTTAAGTACTTACCTATACTTTGTAAACTACTCTTATTTTACAGTAATAAATTGTTTTTTCATTTTTCATTTTTCATAGTAGACATTTTAAGTTATATAAATACCTCATTACCATCATACGAACCAGGTTTATGGATCTTATATGAATGGACCGGCCGGTAGTGGTCGACGTTGGCGGACGGTACCACGGTCAAATCGAGGACGTCCTAAAAAAAGGCCATCTCAAAAGTGCCTACCGGTGAGCATGTACGAAGAAACTCATGAAAGTGGAAGAAGCGAAAGAAGTGTTTCAAGATCGTAGCAGGTGTTCACAGATGTAGTCACTGCCTTTTTTTTTGAGGGGTGAAATGCCTTCGCGCTCTGCCTACCCCAATGGGAAAAGGCGCGACTGAACGTACTTTTATATATATCATACCTTGTCGAAACTGACCTCTTTCTATAATTTTTCAGATTTAACGACTTAAAAAATCGCTTTCTAATACTGCTATCCCGTCAGCCCAACTCCTGAGCCGCCACATCTAACTAACATTTGTAAAGTGGAAATAAATATTACAAAGCAATGATGCCTTATCGCAAAGTTTTAACTGTGGCTCTTCTAAACCCACTACAGCAGCCACTTTATTACTGGATGGCTGTATTACTTACTCTGTGTCGCTGAAATAATTTTGTGTTTTATTACTAGTATTTTAAAGACCACGTCCGAGGCCCTGGGGTGGCCCTAGGGTGGCATCTCAGCTATCAGTGACGATGTAGTCAAAGGTCTCATGCTCTCAGCCTAAAATGGGACTGTTTTTCAAGGATAGCTGCCGGAACACCTCGGTAGTGGTTAGGTGACAGATTGATTGGTTCCGTAGAGTAAAGCCAGTACCGCATACGCTCGATAATATCGGTCCATAATATCACTGTATATATTGACTGATAATTTCCGCATCTCGTCTCACTTATATCCCAGAGATGTTCTAGTAGTGTGTAAGATCTAACACGTCCTAATACAAAATGTTCCTGCTAATGTGATTGTAAAATCACCTGCGATATTATCGACCGATAATACTTATATAATTACGCGCCAGTGGAACCCTCCACTGGCGCGTAATTATATTTAGCTTTATGGAAAAGTTAAATATTGGCACAATCCAACAAGGACTTTTTTGTTACATTCGTTTCATACCTTACGAGTTGGCTACTAAGGAAACAAAATCACTCTAAGATTTCATTTTGTAACTTTAGTATAAATATGGAGTAGCACCGATATAGACAATAATGTACTATGTAATAAGGTACATTATTGAATCGAAGAAAATAGAAGCTAGTTTGAAATAAGCTCTCACAGTAATAAAGCGTTTAACAGCATACGACGCCTGTGGCATTTATGGCTCGCGTCAGAACTTCGTTTAGCTTTAGTGTATTAAAAATAAACAACGGTTTAACTTTGTTTTATTACTGAACCTTACGGGCTGATTGTTTGATCCCGAGATAAAGTAATTAGCGGCACAGAACGCACAATACATTAGTTATAATTACATTGTTTGATCCTACGACAACTCAATTTGTTCAATCTGGAGATACCTAAATCTGTTTCAAGGCGACTTGTTCCAACACGATAGTAGTTGTAAGATTGTTGCCGATAAGATATAGTTAGATTTTTAATCGTGGAGTAAAAATCTTTGTCTGTCTGTCTCTTTTTCTCATTTCATCCAATTTCAATTGTCATTCTTAATGCATGAGATTAAAAATCGAACTATAGAGAACTATACCGTGCGATAGTCAAAAGTGTTTACAGTAAATACGAGTACAGCACTGTTTCATAGGATCGGTCACTGTGTGGCCAGGATATGATGGCATGCCGTATATTGATCATTATTGATGGCACCCTTACTTGAATGGCATACACTTTCAACTTCACAAGGGTTTTATAATAATATATGATTAGAAATCACTGGGCAAATAAAGTACGAGTAAATGCAGAATAATATGACTTGGGTTTCGATACCCAAAATCTCAAAATCGAGGGGAGTTAGGAAAAACAAGACCCTGGAAGTGGGACGAGCAGGGTTTATTTCCCACGTGCCCCATCTTAAAAGACAAAAAAATATATTCTAAAACATCGTTAATACTTCTTAATAAGAAAAATGTACTCCCATAACATTACCATTTGACAAAAAGTTAATTCAAAGTAAATCCAAGCCTCTTATTGAGTATTTTTCTTCGTTAAACTTCGCAACTTAACGGGAAAAGAACACGGCAGTTTCTTAAAAAAACTTCGACTTCAGATAAAATGTAGCATTTATATATACCGTTAAAATTTTGGGCTGAAGTTACGAAAACGAAATTTCAAAATTCTATTGGCTTTTCGCGAATATAGCTCGGGTTGTTTGTGAGAACGTTCTTGATTACACTACAGAATAATAATTAGTAAACCAACTTGACTTTATGACAATCGAGGGCGAAATCTGTGGGTGAATAAAACTTTTCAATCCTTGATGTTCTTTAGTATTTTGTCATTATTTATACCAGATTTTTTTTAAATTCTATTTGACTTTTCATAGCCATTCATCCTACTATATAGAAGTACGGTCACTTGGCAGTTTCCATTGACGTTGACAGTTCGCATAACACCCAATATGGCCTACTGTTGCTAAAACGTAGCGCCTACAGTGTTGTTCCAGATAATAATGTAACTACGTTCGGGTCTAACTGGATAATGCAATTTTGTAGGGAAAGACGAGCCGGGCGAAGTTTGCAAAGTTTGGAGGCAGTTGGATACGCTTGATTCGACACTGGTTGTGCGAATTAGGTTTACTGTCACAAGTGCAGTTTTGATTGAAGGGTTGTAAAAAAGTTTTGAGCTTTGAAAGTGATAAGATTTGTGAAGGTTTGAAGTTATGTCACTGAATTTGTGATGGTCTATTCGTATCTCAAAGCTCGTTGAAAACCTTTGTGGAATGAATGTTTCATGCGGTTATGCAGTGTGCTAACTACTACATACATAATGCATTTTGTCGGGTTTGAATGTATATGGGACATGGAGGATTGTTGTTACTGTTTATTTAACTTTTGTTGTTTCGATTTTTTTCTTTTTCTCATAAACACTTGATTTACCTAACGAGCTTGTAATGGTTGTTAGTTAGGTACGTTGTAGTTATATTTATCATTCGATATAATTATCTATGAAAAAAAATATGAAGTAGGTTTTTCCTATGTTTTTTCACTATACGGACCTAAAAGGACACTCTTGAAAGATAAAAATAACTCCTAACACTGGCTGAACATGCGGGCTATTTACAAAGTAAATCAAGAACACATCACAAACTAAAAAACAATAAAAAATCATTATTTAATTGTGTTTCATTGCATTATAGGCACACGCCAGTGTAAAGATGCCATAAATAATGGCAAACCAAAAATCAGAATGCCTAATTTATCTATAAGATTACATTCTAAACTTAGTGACGACGTTGAAGAAAATGGCTTTACTATAGTTATACCTATTATATAGGTAGGTATACATCCGAGTCAAGTTTCAATAAAAATCCCTTTTCTATAAGTTTGAATTCACAGTAGGTTGTTTGACAAAATAATTCCATTATTTTGTAAAGAAAGTCCATTGCATTTCTATTTTTCTCTTTCAACTTTGAGGCGGGTAAAGTAAATTCCATGTTCGGTGCCAACTCGGACTGAAAGGGTTAAATAAGGTAAGGGATTCTACACACGATAGTTTTGGGGTGAATTTATTTAAGAAGAAAAAGTGTGTAGTTTATAGTAAAATTGGCTGAGAAATATTTTCACCCGATTTCATTTTATGCTTCACTTGTATTTTTGAGATAATAATATGTATGTATGGATGTAATTAAACCTTCAAATTAAGTTTGTACCCACTTTCAGATGTTTTAATCATGTAGGTAGGTACTACCCATAGATTTATTTTGATACAAGAATTTGAAGAACTGTGAACAAATGTTTGTATTTCCGTCAAGCAGGACATAGGTTTATAAAAAAATGGGATATACAATTACAGGCTCAGAAAAATTTCTCCAAACAAGTTTTTTAGTAAATTATTTGTGTCATATTTTATTCTTAATTAAAATTGGTTTATTCATTCGCAATCCTTTTAAGGCCTATAGTTGCCAAACTTTCCCGAAACTCAGACCTCCAGCCAAGTGCATAATATGAATCGACACTCCAGTTGGATGGGACAAGTTCGGCACTTTGCCCCCCTTTCGAGTGTTTAGTGGGGGCGACAATGGAGGCTTAAGTCGGCTTGATTGAGAACCACAGTTTGGAGTCAAAGGCTTTGTGCGATTGTTTTTAATGAATTGGAGTTGGGAAGTTAGGTTTAGAGAGTCAGGCAGATTAGTTATATAATCTGAAATTTACACTAAAATAAACCTAGTGTAACAGCTGCTAAAGAAGGCAATGCTCTGCAAAATATTAGAAGCATTGCCATCTACGAATATAATGTACGGATGAAGATTTCATAAATACAATAACATTGCCAAGAGGTAAAGTATGTTAGTTTGAGTTTGTAGAGAGGTAACCTCCGGAACTACTGATCCGATTCTGAAAATTATTTCACTAATGGCAATCCACATTATCCTTGAGCGGTATCAACTACGCGCTACGTTTTATTTCGGGGAAATGCCGAGATCGTGGGGTAAAACCGTGAGGCAGAGGGCATTATTATCTCGCCTCACATGAGTGCGAATAATTAGGTAGGTGAGGTACATTGTTATGAAAACAATGTTTGCAGCGGAATATTGAGTGTAAATAACGAATGCATCTTGCATCTAAACAGACCAACGCAGCGTTTAATTACAGTTAGGTTGCAGCTGGCCCAGCAGAGCGCGAGCGAAGCAAATGGCACATTAGTTGTAGAGGCGATAAATCGCTCACATCTGGAGATAGGGTATGAATTGCACGCGCCAGAGGAGCAATAATGTTAGAGCAAACATTTATAACTTGCAGAGGATGTGACATTTTAACTTTTAACCGATGTCTACTGATCGCTATTTTGGAATCTTTTGGAACCTCTTAAAATGTCTACGAATATGTTAGAATAATTCTATTTCAAAAGTATATTTAAAATGTAAAAAAATTTGGGATTTGTTTTTTTTTTATGCGGTGTGAAATTCCTAGTGTAAAATTATTTCATGAATAAATACTCGTCCATTTTTTGTAGGGGTTACATAGCGCAAGTGAACGCTCAGGTGTTATGGCGTTAATTTGCATTATGTATGATTAAACCACAAAGGTGTGTTTTTTTATGGTGGCCCCAACTTTCCTTTCTTGGTAATCTGTGTACTGAATGCATACGTCATCAAAACTGTATGAAACTCAAAACCGCCTATCATAAAATGTTAGTAGGTAATTGTTATATTGGAAACGCTGTGCTACGGGAACTAATCGCGGTAACTCCTCACTTTGTAATTATATTACTGTAAGTGCTGTGGCCATGAGTTCGTAATTATTCGTGGTTATTCGTAGTTATTCGTAATTATTCGCGTCTTTACACTCATTAATTGTAAGTTTGATTGCGTTAATGAGTTTTAGTTCATCGAATTCACACTTAACAATTTAAAGTTTATTAACTGTTTTGCAGGTTACCTATACGAAAATAAGAAATGCAATAATCGAGTTGATGGAATAAGTGGAACACTCGAGTTTCTATCTGGCAGCGGGATAACTCGCAGCAACTTCTCACCCGTTAATTGTGTTACTGTCTGGTAATAGTGTGACCATGATTTCGTGGTTTTTCATTATAATTCCTGTTGCTTGAGTTATAAGTTCACGAACTCATATTTTACTGTAAAGTGGGTTTGTGATAATCAAATTTATTGTAAATTGTGCTGTTTCGCTGAAAAATTATGAGGTGTTATATTGAGTAGATGGAATGAATGAAACAGATAGGTACTTACTATGTAATTTATCGCTTAGTGTCAATCGATAAACTCAGTATATACCGATTCTAGCCAAAGTTTATGTATGATCGCGTACATCATTACACAGAACAAGAAAATAGATTTCGCGAGAAATCCTGCCACATTATTGACCGATAACATCGTGTCTGTGCGGCTTTACACGCAGTTAGTGCAACGCTTTTTGTTTTAGGTCTGCTTGTTGTCTCGGATTCAAGGCATTGAATAATTATTATTTGTCTCAGTTATTCCTAAAGCCATGGCTACCCCAGTACTCGAGAGAGCAACGGAACCGCTCCCGGGTGCCAGGCAGTACGTATTTCACATCGCGCTCGGTTCGCTTCCCTGCAAACTTTACTTTCCTTTTGCCTGCTAATGTTTGTTTCGGCATAGACTAGATGTAATTGCGTGTGTGAAGAACTTTATTCTTATTTTGTGTACGAGTTTGTGTGTAAACTGACTGGGACGGTATATTGGAATGCTAGTTCAATGGCGTTCTAAAGAAGTTTTAACTTAATTTAATGTAGAGATTGAAAGTAATTATTCGTTTAAAGCGGGAATAGTACGAATAGATTATCAAATAACTAGCTGCGCTCGCGCCATTCCCATCGGAATAAAATACAGTCGCTATGCCATATGGGCGTGTAATCAATACTGATTAGGCAAAAAATAATGAATAAAAATGAAAAATAAAATAAAAATGAAGATTTGTTATTTCGTACCTACTGTAATTCGTACATAGTGTGATACGGCAAATGACCTAGCCTTTTGATGTAACCATGGCCAAAGGTGTATCGAGTGTGGAATAAAACAATTGTTAAACTCCGGAACGTATGAGCAGTTTATTTTGAATTCCCGCCAAACGTACCCATCTTCTCGGAGAATTTCACCACCGCGAGCTAACTCGACGCCAACGACATCTAGTTTATTCCGGTACAAACAAACAGAAACCGATCGCTAGATGGTGTTCAATAAAGTTCCACTTTAGGAGTAATATTTCGGCGTGGTTTATTTTATTGTTAAGCTTGCAGTAAAGTACCTCCGAGCAGTAGGGAAATATATTATACAAATAACATTTTGGACATACCGCCCACCAAGGACCAGTAGTCCTTCACTATAGAGAAAATAACAAATATTGTTAAATATAAAAAACACTATTACAACTTAGGAGGTTGCTATGTGATTACAATTTAAAGCAACAAAGTCTAGACATTCTACTAAGAAGCGTTCTAATATTTTTCCTTCTGTGGACTGTAAACAGATTTGATGATACCTTGACATTAAATTTTGCTTAATATTTAACACAACGAATGTATACACATAGTAGAAACATGCCCTTTGTACATTAACAACCTATTCAAAAAATAAAACTTAACCCTAATTAACAAATTCGACTTTCAATAATTGTCACTATGGATTGGTAAGGGACAGAGTTTAGAAGTTGGTCGCTGAATTAGAGAGCCCTTGTAACGCAACGTCACTACTCTAGTTATTTGATCTTTTCCAGGGTGTAACTCTACCACGAGACCGAAAAGCCATTTGGCAGGGGGTAAGTTATCCTCTCGGACCAGCACGACGTCACCTATCTTCAATTCTGGAGACTTGGTTTTCCATTTATATCTCTGGAAAAACTGCGTCAAATATTCTTGAGACCAACGTCTCCAGAACTGTTGTACCATTCTTTGCGTAACCTGCCACCGACGTAAGCTACCCGTCTGTAATTGTTCATAATTATGATCCGGGGGAATGAGCAAAGGTTCGCCTATCAAGAAATGCCCTGCCGTCAGAGGCACCAGATCATCCGGAGTAGTGCTGATCTGGGATAAAGGCCTGGAATTGAGGCAGGCCTCAATTTGAGCTAAGACGGTGGCAAGTTCCTCATATGTGAGGGTAGTGTCACCGATAACACGTCTGAGATGATGTTTAGTACTTTTTATCCCTGACTCCCACAGTCCACCAAAATTTGGAGCATGGGGAGGGATAAATCGCCATTCCGTTCCATTATTAGCTAGCGCAGATGCTACTTCACTTGCAAATGAAGAACACTCGCTGGCCAATAATGTTTTTAACTCCCTCGCGGCCCCGACAAAATTTGACCCATTGTCGCTCCACAATTGCACGCAGCGACCTCTTCTAGAAACAAAGCGTTTAAACGCTGCGAGAAACCCCTCGGAAGTAAGGTCGGATACAGCCTCAAGATGCACAGCCCGTGTGGCCATGCATATGAACAGGCAAATATAGCCTTTGTACGATTTTTGGCCACGACCTTTCGACACTCGAATGTTTATGGGTCCTGCATAATCAACTCCCGAATGGAGAAAACTTTTACTTGGAGTCACTCGACAGGATGGTAACTGGCCCATTAACTGGGTGGTTGTCTTAGCTGCGTTACGAATACAAGGTACACAGTGGTGGATATGGAATCGTACTAAATTTTTTAATTTAGTAATCCAATATCTTGAACGAATATAACTACAAGTGAGCTGTTGACCACCATGCATTGTCCTTTCGTGGGCATCTGCTACTAAAAGTTTAGCTAGATGCGATTCTCCAAAGATGATGATTGGGTGTTTGCTGCTATCAGGTAAGTCCGAATTTGTAATTCTTCCTCCAACTCGCAATATCCCGTGACTATCCACAAACGGGCTTAATGTTGATATTTTACTGTGTTTTTTAACCTGTTTATGTTTCAGGATGTCGACGACTTCTTCGTGCAACGTGTGATGCTGATGCTGCTTAATACAACAGGTGAGTGCGTCGTTAATTTCACTAGCAGTAAGGTATGGTAAGGGTTTGGGTTTTTCTGGAGTGACCTCCTTTAATCGCAAAAACCTTCTACAATATGCCACAACTCTTATTAGTTTTCTAAGAGTAGAAAACTTAGACCACCAGTCAGAATCCGAACAACCTTCTACGGAAGTGATGTGCACCTTCAGCAATCTAGTTTCCAAATCTGTCTTCGTGCAAATCGACCGTGGTTTGGTATACTCAATGTCATCGTTACGTAGCCATTCTGGACCGTACTTCCATAAGCAATGATTGATGAGCTCTGATGCTGGAATTCCACGTGATGCGCAGTCCGCAGGATTGTCTTTGGACTCAACATACGACCACTGAGACGCGTCTAATATACTCACTATCTCAGAGGTACGATTCGCCACAAACGTTTTCCAACGGCTTGGGTGATCGCTCAACCAAGCCAAGACTACAGTAGAGTCCGTCCAGGCATGCAACTCTGACCTTGCAATATTTAGGACTTCGGCGACTTCCAACAGCAGCTTCGCCACTAATACTGCTGCACACAGTTCAAGGCGTGGGATCGAAACTTGCTTGATCGGGGCTACCTTTGTTTTAGCTGTTACCAGGTGAGTTTTTATAGTACCATCCGTGGAGATGCTTCGAATGTATATCGCGGCAGCAAAGGCTGAATTAGAAGCATCGCCGAACCCGTGTAACGTCACTTGCAAATCATCTTTAGTCCTTTCAATCCATCGAGGAATATGAAAATTCAGTAATTTCGATAACTCTTCCCGATAGAGCTCCCATTCTCTCAGAAGGTCTTCAGGCAATTTGTCGTCCCAGTCTACTCCTGTAATCCACAACTTTTGAATAAAAATCTTAGCCGTGATGATGCAGGGGGCTATCCAGCCGAGTGGGTCATACAAACGACAGATTTCAGCTAGAATTTCTCGTTTTGTGGTGGGAACTGGCGAATTGCTGGACAAATTGACACTATAGTGAAATTCATCCGTAAGACGATTCCAAAGTAGCCCTACCACCTTGGTGATCTCATCTTCCTTTAATTCGAGGTGCAAACCCGTAGGGTCACTTCCGGTCTCTAGCAGGCCTCTTCGATTACTGGCCCACTTCTGTAACGTGAATCCACCTTTCTTAAGCAATGCGTTCATCTCTTCATACACCTTTATAGCTTCTGTTTCAGACTCACAACCGGTGAGGAGGTCGTCCATGTAGAAGTCTCTCAGGACTCTACTAGCTGCTAGCGGGTAATTGTGACCTTCATCACTTGCGGTCTGTTGCAGAGCCTTTACGGCTAAGTAAGGCGCGCACGAAGTTCCGAACGTAACTGTCAATAATCGGTAGTCTCTGATTTTATCGTTAGCGTCTTCTCTCCAAACTATCTTCTGATAGTCAACATGTTTCTCCGCAACCCGAACTTGGCGATACATTTTGATAATGTCCGCTGTCAGGCATATGGGGTGTAAACGCCAACGCATAATAGTATGTCGTAATTCAGGTTGTAAGGTTGGACCAACCATCAGAGTTGAATTCAACGATATGCCGTTCGCTGCCTTTTCCGAGGCATTGAATACCACTCTGGTTTTAGTTGTACTTTTGTCCAATCTAATAACCGCATGATGTGGAAGCCACACCTCACCATTTGCCTGATTGGTGTCTTTCTTCACTTCCTCCATATGGCCGAGAGTTAGGTATTCATTTAGAACTTGGGAGTAATCTAATTTATAATCTGGGTTTTTTGCCAATCTTTTCTCCAGACTAACTAGACGCTTTATTGCAACCGCTCTAGTGTCCCCATATTCACGATCCGTATTTGGACGGAAAGGTAACTCTACCACATAACGACCAAATGCATCTCTCCGCGTTGTGGCTTGGAAATGATTTTCACACGCTTGCTCTTCCGGCGTGAGGATCTTTGTTTTCGTGGCACTTGGTTCGGATTCTAGCTCCCAAAATCTTTTAAGAAGCTCATTTCCTTCAATCTTGACATGCAAGTTCACTATTACGTTATGGCAATTTACTTGACTGATACCATGGCCGCCCACCTTACCCGACAATATCCATCCGAAGTGTGTATCTTGAGCAATAGTACAACCGGTGGGGTTTCGTATCAAACCCTTTTTCAAGATAGCACAATATACTTCAGAACCCAATAAAATGTCAATTTTATTAGGTGTATTATATTGGGGATCAGCTAGTTGGAGGCGACCGAGTTCTGTCCACTTGGGCAGAATGAATCTTTTCTCAGGCAAAATTGACGTAACGGTGTTGAGGACATGGGCCTTCACAGATAATGTGAAAGTAGGATCGCAGAGGGACTGAATATTTAACATAACCATCGCCTTCGAGGTTAAGCCACTCTGCGTATCCCCCAACCCTGATATACAGCTTTTAGCTGCAATCTTTTTGAGTCGTAACAACTGTACGGCTGCTTCCGATATAAATGACGCTTGGGATCCTTGATCCAGCAGAGCTCTTAATATAAGCTTTGAACCATCTTTAGACTCGGCCTTAATCAATGCCGTAGCCAACAGTGTCTGGCTTTGCCCTGTCACAAAATGGGTTTTAATGTTAGTAGTTTCTTTTGTCTCATCCGATAGTTCCGGTTGTTTCTCTTCTTCATTACCTGTTGCTTCAGGTTTGGGTTTACCGTGAAGAAGGGTATGATGTTTTCCTTTGCAAAGACGGCACTTTGTCGTCACGCGACACATGTTGCCAAAGTGATTATTGCCGAAGCAGTTATAGCAAAGTTTAAGTGACTTTACTATTTCCTGACGTGTATGTACGTCCTCTTTGGCAAATTTACTACACGAATACAGTTTATGGCCATCATTGCAATGAGGACAAGTGACGCTGGAAGTGGAAGTGGTGTGCAAGACCTTTGTGTTTGTGTTGGTAGGATTAGGCTTAGATTTATTTTTGAGAGGCTCAATAAACTCCAGTGCGCGAAATCGAGATTCTAAGAAATCTTTAAACTGACTGAAAGAAGGCAATTCCTCGCATGAATTATTTACGTGTAATTCCCACTGCTTTCTAGTTTCAGGGTCCAACTTCTGGCTGACAACGTATATGACCATGATGTCCCACGAATCTACATTAATACCTAAATTTGACAACTCGTGCATGCAATCCGAAGTTGTACTTAGAAGTTCTTTCAGTACTTGTGCAGATTCACAATTCATCACGCGTTGACCAAACAAACGTTTTAAAATACAATTAGACATGAATCGTTTGTTGTCATACCTATTTGATAACATCTCCCAACATTTCTTATAATTAGCCTGAGTTATAGGAATATGCTTGATCAATTGCTCAGCTTCTCCGCGCAGTTGTGTTTTCAAATAATGTAAACGTTGTACGTCATCTAGTGCAGGGTTATTATGGACTAAAGAGTTGAACATATCTTTAAATGACGAAAAGTCCGAATAATTTCCATTAAAGACAGGTATGGAAATTGTAGGTAATTTAACTATAGAGTCTCTATTTCCAGAAGTCAAATTCGAGTCCTTGCTACTTGTAGGTTTCATTGTCGCTAACACAGCATTCAGCTCTCCTTTATATACCAGATATGTTTCATAACCAACGTTAAATGTATCCGTTTTGATGTAACTGGTCTCCTCTAGGCCCTCTCCGCTGTATGTTGCTATTATTGTTTCATGTTTGTCCAGGAATTTAGTGATTAACTGTTCTAGTCCGTCTAATCTCGCATTAATGTATGTAGTAGTAATCCTTTCCTTCGGTGTTTTTCTAAAGTTGAGTCTTCCCTTTTCTATTTGGGTTTTCAGATCTTCTATAACTCTCAAATCCTTCTCCATTGTGTACTAGGATTATACCACTTTGCGAAATATTCCAAAGTGTCAGTTTTGTCTTAGCGCAGAATCTAAGTTCCGAATGTTCCGATTGACACGAATTTTTCTAAGTGTTTGAGATTTTGCGTCGTCGTATCGCGTCGATGTAAAATCGGGCATAGGTTCCCCGTCTCGTCACTTTTCTTAAAATTATTCTAAGTCCTAAGAATCACTTTAAATTTTACAAGTTCATGCAATCTCTTCAAAGTTTTAAGTTCCTGACACTTTTGTTATAGCAAACAATTTGTACTCACAGTTTTTCCTTGCACTTTACCAACTATTTCACTTCACAATCCGTTCCAGCTTCGGTTCCAATTTCCACTCTCGAACTCCACAGTTTCGCGTTTGCTCCTCCAGGTGGCGCCACAGTCGTCGTCAGCTGTTGGGGGCACCCCGCTCTCGCACTCTTCAAGTGTGGTAGCAGCGTAGTGTGAACAGCAAATTCGCAAACTGAAAGCGCTGTCTTGCGTCGACAAGAGGCACTAATTGTATACATATATTTTAGCTGCCAAGTGTGTGTATAGTGTATCGCTTTTTCCAAAAAACGATCCGACTCGTAGGGACCTTTGGCCAAAGGTGTATCGAGTGTGGAATAAAACAATTGTTAAACTCCGGAACGTATGAGCAGTTTATTTTGAATTCCCGCCAAACGTACCCATCTTCTCGGAGAATTTCACCACCGCGAGCTAACTCGACGCCAACGACATCTAGTTTATTCCGGTACAAACAAACAGAAACCGATCGCTAGATGGTGTTCAATAAAGTTCCACTTTAGGAGTAATATTTCGGCGTGGTTTATTTTATTGTTAAGCTTGCAGTAAAGTACCTCCGAGCAGTAGGGAAATATATTATACAAATAACATTTTGGACAACCAAGAGTTACATAACTCAAATGAATGTAGAACAGTTAAATTCGTTATTTTTGTCCAATACAATGCTAACAATAATTTTAAATACCTAGTTTAACAGTAAAATTTTATAGTCTACTACCTACTTGAGAAGGTGGCCTGTCAACGGCTAATTGTTCTTGGCACTGTTTCAGAATAATGTTATTGCGAATACGATGATTTTATAGTTATGTTATGTCACTTTAAAATTGTCTATTCGATTGTAAAACACATTGTTTGAGTTTGTATAACTTTACAATATAGGTACAAGCAATTTAAATTCAATATTCTCTGCCTACCCCAACGGGTAATGGGCGTGATGTATGAAGGAAATGTATGTACGCATATATATCTTAACTTAGATAATTTTAGAACATTTATGTTCTTTACACGCTTATATTTTACAAAAGTTTGTCTAGGAACATGTTATATTTTTCAACAAAATATTATCTAGTTTATGAATTATTATTTCCCATTTATTCTAATAATAAATAAATAATTCAGCCGGTAACTGTCCCACTGCAAGGCCTCCCATCACTTTCTGTGAGGAGGGTTAGGCCATAATCCACCACGGGAGCCTAGTCCGGATTGGTGGATTTCATGCCTCTGAAATAATTCTCGGACATGTTGGTTTCCTCACGATGTTTTCGTTCATCGAAAAGCGAATGATAATTACGTACATATGTTTAACAAGAAACACATTGGTACTTGCCCGCACTGGCATTTGAACTAGCCACCTCCGTTATGGCAGGCGAATGTTCTCCCACTAGGCTACCACCACTCCAATTTATTCTAATAAGTAGCTCGCAACAATCTCGTAGTCATTTCTAATTGATAGGTATATTGATAAATGTGTAAACTATTGAATCATTACAGACAAAGAAAAAATAAAACAAATGCCAAAATACAACTTAACATTTCACAATGGCGGTGTTAACCTTCAGTGCGACATCTTCCAGATAACCAGAGAGATATATCTTAATTTAGGTACAGTTCTTTTGTCTCAAACGTATGTATGATTACTATAAATAAGTCATGTCTACGAATATAGATTCAAGGCGTGTGCTCTTGTACGCCAACACATACTTACTAATATACTCGTATCAGTATACACTAAATATAGCGTCCCTACGTTTTAAGGTCATCTATATCAAAGCTTTCATCATAATTCGCACCAAAATAACTGTTTGCATGCTTGAGATAAGTGAAGGTGCGCAGGTGAGTTCTTTTGCTATCTTATTTTAGACTTTAGCTAAATTAGGCAGAGTATATTTTTGAATGTCGGTCGGTGTGATGCGGAAACAGGTGTGTATAAAGTGGGGTCACGTGTCGCTATTTGTTAGGAATTATTAATGGTAATAAATTAAAAGCTGGGATTAAATGTATAGTGTACAGCGCCTTAACGTCTGTGTATAGCGCCTTAATCGTTCGAAGAAATATAATTAATAACTAATTAAGTAACTTCGAGGTAATTAGGAAACTTCTTGTTGGACTTCTTTTTTGTTGTGTCGATGTTTCCCCTTTTTGGCTCTAATGGCGTTTTAATAAATATTTATGATTATGGTTTCAAAAACGTCAGGTGCGCCCTGAGATAATCATATTATACTTCTTCGATGCAGCTTAAACTAGTGACTTCTCAGGGCATACCTGCGAGTATAACAAACTAAAACACGCAAAATGGTGGAACAGAGTTAGGGTTTTTCATATAAAATAAAAAAAAATCTGCTGAAAAGTTTACGTGACTTTCACAAAGTGCCATAGCTCGAATTTTTCTAAAAGGAGAACGTAGCACCGCTCGTATTTTCCAACACGAATTTTACTTTGACTTTATAGTCAAAGATACTGATTATTACTCTAACATTATCAAAGGAAAATCCCGTCCATCTTCCCAGCTAGCTTTATCACCGTTACCACCAAGGATCCGCCAATCGACACCTCCCGTCATTTCGCACGGAATTTCCACTCCATAAGCTCGCCTCAATCGGTGTAATGAAACTTGGTGAAAACAAAAGACGACAAAGGATATAACGAATCTTACCTTCTAAACGAAATAGGGAAGCATCTCGGTGATTCTCACGTCTTTGGCTATTTTTCTTCCCCTTCGGCGCCGCACCTGTGGCGAGAAAGTCATTTGGTGAGTTTAAAACGTAATTACGAAATTGTGTGCATTTTTGGTGTATTTAAATCCTATATCTAACTTCAAAAAGTTCGTTCTGAAGGCTTGTATTAGACACCCCTATATTCGACCATGAAATAAACTTGCTGTTTACCTACATAGTCATGCCTGACAAACCATTTCAAAAGCACAACAAATAGATAGCTTTACAACTGTCTTACCAGAACAAGCCAAAATGTCTCCTAACTCATAGTCTCCCATTAATTTTCCGCATATAATGTCCCCTTAAAATTCATTTAAGCCCCACAGAGACGCCGGTATCAAGGGAAATTATAGGTATAACTATTAGGTTACACTCGGATAGATTAACGTAAGTCGGTTAATACTAAGCTGAGGTATGCGGAGACTGCGTGTTCTGTGAACTTGGGCCATTTATTATTTAGTGTCAATTAATGTAATTATTATTGTAAGTCATTAGTTGGCGGTGTATTTAATTGAGATTAGTAACTGCAACAAGCTAAGGCTTGAACTGTGATATAAGTATGTGGCAGTAACACTGCCGCCCACTTTTAGTCTTTCCCCCTGGCAACTCTCAAAGTCAAAGTCAAAGCATTTATTGTAAATAGGCAATTAAATCGCACTTTTACAAGTCAAACCGCTAATTCTCGTTAACAAAGAGAATCATAAAAACATATAGTATGATACATTAAATTAAACAGTAATTGATTATGGTTTGAGTTTGAAAAAGGTATGTTTCCTTTTCAAGCACTGTACCAAGAATCTGGATTCTCTCTTCCCACGACGATACCAGCCGGTGTTTCGCTCCGGTGCGATTCTTTGTATAATTATTAATAAATATTCTGTGGAATAATACATGAAAGTGAAGGTGATAGATGGAAGTTTAATTATATGATATAGCTCAGTTAAAAATAAAAGGCGATATTATACAATATGCTGATGACACATCAGTTATAGTATCAGGCGACTCCGTCAACGAACTGCAGGATAATATTAGAGACACCCTCGATATTCTTAATAAATGGTTCAACATCAATGGGTTAAAACTCAATACAACCAAAACGAGTATTATATGCTTTAATGCAGTCTCTCCAATACAACGTGGCATGTCTCTGCTTACTAACAACGGAGAATACATAGAGAGTACTAACACCGCCAAACTCCTGGGATTCCATTTAGACCCAGCACTTACGTGGAAGAACCATATCAACAGCACTTGTAACAAAATGGCTGGAGGCATATATGCACTGAAACAATTACGAACCATAACATCTGAATGCCAACTAAAAGACATTTACTATGCATACATACACTCCATTATGTCTTATGGAATTATTGTGTGGGGTTGTTCCACAGATTATGAACGCGTCCTCAGAATGCAAAAACGTGCAATTAGAGTCCTTACTAAAGCTAATTTCAAAGACTCCTGTCGGGACCTATTCCAAAATCTAAAAATAATGACTTCAGTCGCCGTATACATATTTGAAGTTCTTAAATACGTGAGACTTAATTTACTAAGCTTTAAGATGCGCAATGAGAATACGAAAAGAAGCTGTAGAAATAAAAACATCTTAGTACCGATATCGCATAGACTAAATATGTCGGAAAAGCTACCTAAATTGGTTGGACAGAAGTTGTACAATAAACTACCGGAATCAATAAAAAATATCAAATCAGAAGGCATGTTTCGGACTAATGTCAAATCTCTTCTTACCTCAAAAACCATTTACACCATTAAGGAATATTTAAATAACGACTACCGTAACTTTAAAATGTTGAAGCCTGATGATCAACCGTGTGAAACATAAAGAGTCCAGTCCAATCTTATACTTATTTATTTGCCAAAAAGAATGTTAAAAATAGTATATTTTAACTATTATTGTTATTATTTTTAGTACTTCGATGTTATTACGAAATTAAAATATTAGATATACAGTTTTACTGTTATGACAAGGCCTCTATACAGCTGACTAATTTTATTGTACATAATATAATGAAATGCCTACACACTTTGTTGAAGGGACACGCAACCTATTGTGTTTGTGTTTGTCTTTTGGTACAGCCTAAAAAAATGTATTACTGAACAGTTATTACTACCTATTGTATTTCAATGAATGACTTCGACTTGTTGTTATTGCTACATAAATGTGTAATCAATGATAATAAATATTTTTTCTATTCTATTCTATTCTATTCTATCCCATCGCCCTCCACAAGTAGAAACCTATTTCGCCAACTGCTAATTATCATTTTTACTAAACGAGCGGGTCTAATTCACTTTTTTATGTGGTAGAGCGGCAAACAAGGTGATTGCCCGTCTGATAGTAAACGGTTACTACATATTGCATACTATATATACGCCATTGGACACCTGCAATACTCGGGGCGTTATCGATACGTTTCTTACTCCTGAACTTACGATAAGCACGACATCTGATTCTAGCGACAACAGTTACATTTCTACCATAATAATAAATGGATAAGATGAAGTAGTAATAAATTATAATTAGATATGGACATAATTTGGCCGAGCACCATCTACACCACAGTAATAATAAATGTTTTAGATATTACGCAATCAGGTTTTATACTTAACACCCGTTGATGAAATTTATTTTTATGGCCAAGTTCACAGTCATCAAACTCACATGTTTCGCAATTTATAGCCCGTAACGTTTTGAAGCCGTTTCTCCTAAATGTTTGCTGATTCTATTAAGCAATAATCGTTGTTGTAAGTCTAAGTTACGTGTATACGTTGCGTCACGAAGATAACTACGAAATATGTTAACAAGAGGGATGTTGGTGGGTAACTTATGGCAACACCGAAACTCAAAGCAAACACCATGTTGTTGAAAACGTTGATAAGTCATTTATATATACTTGTAATTAGTTATTGTTCGTTGATTAGGTACCCTTACTTCAATGTAATTTACTTTACTATTCTTTACTATTAGATTTTTTTTGTTTTAGTAATGGCTTCGCACGGTTTGTGCATATAGCCAGTGTCAAGTATTTTATTGTAATAAGTATTTCTTAATTTCACATTAAGAAAGTCACAGCAATATAGCAATCGCGGTCAAGTAGTTAAGTCAATTATTTACATCGTCAAAGTCACGATTCAGTAAAGTAGTGGATGCTTTACTGCAACTTCCTGGGAGTTTTGGAAAAAATGCGAAATGACACGTTTTTTGAGTTTAGTATATCATTCGCCCACACTCGTGCACGTTAACGAACACTTAATGATTAATATTCCACCAATATTACACATTAACACTCGAAGAAACACAAGTTTGAGAAAATAATACAAAACCAACAACGTCTCACTATCGGATTCCCGCCAAAACTCTACTATCAGACTTAGTTTTATTTTACCTTTGCGTGAAACAAGTAGGAGTATATTAAAAAAAAAAACAATTTTTAACATAGATGAGAGACTCATACAGACAAAAAATTAAGTCAAAATGAGAAAGACTTCTAAAGTCCCTAAAAGCAAGACGTATAAAATATTTTTCCTTTTACATTATTTTATTGTAAAAGTAGAGATCATGATCGGTTAATCGGTTATCATATCGCGACATTCAAAAATAGAACGCACAGGAATGTTAGAAAAGTTTGTCACAGCGGGTTAAAAATACAATCAACCAGTTAGAAATAAAAAGAAAAAAAAACTCATTCCGAAAATAGCCACTGCGCCTGGGCACTCTCCAATTTCACCCGTAAAAAGCACTCTACACACTTCTCACTGACGTCACTTATAACTGACCATAAACAATCACTACGTTTCCTTCACTAAACATGGCATTCAGGAACCCCAATATTCTTTACCCAAAAATAAAAAAAAATATATAAATGACATTGTGACGTTTCAAATTGTATAACTTTTTAAATTACTCGTCTCGCAAAAGGCGAGGGATCACGAAGGCCATATTTCGAACTTTTTAATTGAGACTTACTGTAGTGCGCGCGCCTAACACACCGATACTGAATCTATTCATCCCGTGGTCATTATTAGTTCGCTGAAATCTAAAAAAAGCTAAGACACTCATCCGAGTGGCTCGCAGGAGTCGAGAGTAGGTGAGTACATTTCGGCACGTCACTTGTTTTAGGTGTCATTGAGTCTGGTATTCATTTTAGAACTTGACTCTTGTGTACTTGGCGTGTGGCAAATAGGTTAATGGTACGCAACGAAATTGTGCATTCTAATTTGATTTTGAAATTGGCCGTTGACAGTGAACTTTGTTCGAAAGTGGAATAAAATTACAGGAGATTATTGTTGTGGAAATTCCTATTGGTTAGGCGTTTCTGTCATATTATGTAAAAAATATCTAGCTATGCTGTAGGAAAGATGTAGGTAGTTCGTCTATCCCATTCATATAAAGAGAAACCGTCTAGCCAACATCTAAAAACTAAAGCATGTTTTTTCTAGTTTCGATGATTAGATATTTCACGGCCGTCAAATTCAATTACATCCCTTTTCTTGAAGTCACATAGAAATCATCATGACTATGCTGGTCTTATCATACAAAGTATAGAAAAACTTCTTGCAAGAAATGCACAAACCGTTAAAAGCCAAAAATAAAAGAAAACTACAAACGGCAAACTCGCTTACCAAAATTCGTTTCGAATTAAAATTATTTTTTTATATTCTGGCTACAACTGGCCGCAGACAAAACCATCTAGTCGTTCCGCTGACTTTACTTTCTAATCGAAACGTGTGTTTTTTTTATTACATAACGTAGCATTTGCACAGACAGTTGCATCTATTCGGGGATCGTTTAAGGGTGATATGAGTGTTTCCGGTCTGGCAACGTGTGTCGTTTGAAATAGTCACAGCGTAGTGTGTGACAGTACCTAAACTAGGGATATTTAATTCGTATAAAATAATAAATGGTACATATTCGAATTACTGTAAAAATTTGAACTTTAAGAACACGGTATATATATAAAATAAGTTAACGGTCTCGTCGTTAGAATTGAGGCAATTTTAACTAATGGCTTTTACAATTTTTACTAAAGAATACAAGAATATTCCACTTGATAGTACTACATACGTTAAAGATATTTTATTCATGTAGTGCGTAAACTATTTAAATAATTTTTGAAGCGTGGTTTTTTATGCCATTTCGTAGATAATAATTAGACCGCGCTAAACCCATTCCATGAAAGTCGTGACCATGAGCTGATCGCTATGCGGTACTTTTTAACAGACTTCCAAAAAGGAGGAGTTTCTCTATTCGAGTTGAAGGTATTTTTTTGTTTTCAATTTCTCTTGACTTCAAATGAACGGAACATTTTTTCGCGATGCTTCACAAATTGCTTTTATTTGTTTTCTTTTATGCCAGTTACAGTTTCTTAGCTACTGTAAAGTATTGTTGAAAAGTAACTTCGATTTGAGAGTATACTAACGCTTGAGTTATTGTAAGTCCGATTCGGATCGGAAACACTACTCGGATTGAGTGTGTAGGATTTGCAGTAAATCGGCACTTTGTGAAATGTCTTTCATGGTGCATCGGTAGTTGTTGGATAAACGTTAAGCTGGTAAGAAAGATAATTAACGTCGCTTGCCCAATAAAACCATCAACATGGCCATTGGTGGTTGGCTTTGGTGGTGGGCTGCCTGTGCGTGAGTTTGCAATCACAATTCCTGGAAATTTTTGAGAGCCTAAACCACAGATACTAACTCAAAGTCTTAGTGTTTGTAGGTCTAATAGTCCTCCTAGTTCCCGAGTCTCTTGATATAGGGAGAATCGCCAGGTTCTATTATCATTTTATCGTGACGCGTTTTGTCACTCGTTTAACAACCAAGTACCAAAGAGAATACAAACGCTACGCTAGCAAGTACATTATAGAAACTATTCTGTAATACCACGCTAAATGAAAGTCGCAACGTGCTTCGTAAGCCAGCGTGCGAATGAGACAGAAGTCATTTTCATAATTCGTAGTATAAGCAAATTGGTGCCGAGCGCCTATTGGAAGCTTGAAACAGTGCAAGAGCTTGTGACGATACGTTACCATAGGATACCGATAGAGAAAGGGACTCTTTCTATTTTTAAATTAAAACGAAATAGCACGATCGGGATTTTGTGTGATAGTGTGAGCGTGTCGGGTGACATATTGAGTACCTACCATCGCAGTATCAACGCGGACAAGACTTAAAAAATTTAAACAAAAGATTTAAATCAGGCTTATACAAATAAGTCTATACATTTTCTCCACAAATTGACGTTTAACTATCTTTTTTTGTGACTCAATAACAAATTCAAAGTAAAATTATTAAAAATGCCAGGTTTGAGTAAGAAAACTGGAAGATAGACGTCGATTTTGTGGAACGAAATTTTAAAACCATCTGTTTTAACTCTGCTCTAAACTTTTATGGTAAGACGGTATTGTTTCGCATATTTCGCTTGTCTTTTGTTCGATTCAGCCATTTGTATGGAGCGTCCATGCATTTGGCGTTAGTACGCATGTCTACAAGTGCAGAATCGGAACCTAGACTGCATTCTTACCACATCGTTCTATAAACGTTCGTGATTATATTCACTCAGAATTGGCAAGCAGCGCTCCAGCTATTTCAATCCTCATAGGTTAAGGGCGAATGCTCGTAAAATACTCCGCACCTTGTCGCGATTTAATGTGTATTACTATTTTATAGGTGCACTAGTGTGTATTCTGGTATCGCCCGTATAGGCTTCCTACATAGCTGTATACTCGTAATGAAACAGAATACTTTGTATAAGGGTAAAAATGCCACTGCAATATCCCCGCGTTGAGATGCCAAAGGGAGGGGTATTAGACTCGAAACCGCTAAAAATCCACGTGAGCTACAAACGCCATGCTTAGAAAGAGACTGGCTGTAAAAATTGCAGAGCAATAGAGATGCGCGACACTGCACTGCCTTCTTCACACAGAGGTCGTCATAGCCTTAATTTAGATGAACGACGGGAGCGTCTTATTTGCAGATCGCACTGAGCATTAAAAATATGACTGTTCACGTGTTTTTTGTTATATGAGATAGTAAGTACTGGCCGCTGATGTCTGAGATTACCTATTATAATAGTTTATAATTGCGCTGTTACATATATTTTACAGGCGACGACATCAAAAGAGTCGCTGGCAACCGGTGGATGCAAGTGGCAAATTGTCGTTCGGTGTGGCGGTCTAAGGGGGAGGCCTATGTTCTGCAGTGGACATCTTCAGGCTGATGATGATGATATATTTTACATCGGGTATCAGGATGTAGTTTGTATTGCCTACTGTCAATGTCATTATTATGTCTTACTAGCTGTTGCCAGCAACTTCTTCCGCGCAGATCGTATTATCATATTAATTATCATGATAAAAAATATTCTATGTCCGTCTTTAAGGTCCAATCTATCACTATGCTAAATTACATCGAGATCGGTTCAGCCGTTTAGCCGTAAAAGGTAACAAACAAACAACGACCAAAACAAACCACCAAACCACCAAACCTTGGTGAAAGGGTATTGAAGTACCCACCGAGCTAGCTAACACCCTCAAGTAGAAAATCTGTTGCTAAAACCCTATCGGAGTGGTCCGGCCACCTCCGACCACATTGCCACTTAGGCCTAGATGACTACATGATGATGGGGATTGATGATGGCAACAATTTGTGATTGAAAAACAATGAAATCAATATACAATGTTAATTTTGGCTAAAGTCTGATATATTATTATCAATCGTAACTTCATTGAATTCTAATTGTCTCGTTTTCAAATTGTGAAAGTCATGGAGCTCTATCTTCTAGGTACCACGACATATTCCATAGATTCCATAGACAATTAGCCATTGGAATAGCTGTCAAAAAAATTAGTGGACTATAGATTTTCCCAAAATTGAAATGCAATTATCTATTAGACTACGGACGTACTACGGATTTTTCTATTTCTTTGCTATGATCACAATGGTAATGAAATTGAAATGTCACAATGTTAACAGGCTACCGGAAGTGTCAAAAGTAACCATGATGGCTGAAATCATTGATAATCCATTATCAATTCAAATAGCCGACTTGGGACGCTGGCTAAATGCACAAACCGTGCGAAGCCATATAACTAAAACAAAAAAATAACTACGCGTAACTCAATACAACTTTTACGTTTAACCTTGCTATCGTTGAGCTGTCCTCGAGACCATCCATCATCCGATATAAACTTGTACAAAGTTAATCGCGGTTAAATGTGCCATGTCTAATGCAAGGTTGTGACGTAATCGCTATCAGAGTGCCACGCTATGGTGAATTATTACATTACGTTACATACCGGCGCAGATTATTGTGTGATGGCAAATTAATGGTTAGCCTAGTGGGAGAAAGGCCGCCTGCCAAGCGAAAGGTTGCGACTTCTAATCCCTGTGCTGGTACCGAATGTTTCTCTTGAAAAATACATGTTTGCAATTGTGTCTCGCTAATTATGTGTTTGAAATACATTATATTTTAATATAGTTATATAAGCAGTACATAACTATGGTGGCAGAACCTCTTAAGTAGATTGAAGATAAGTACTTGGGCTTATTTTGATCATGCAATACGGAATACGTAGTTTACTTATATACGAGTAAGTTTCTTTGGAAATAGTTTAAGAAACATATTTTCTCCGAAATGTATATTTGAATACGATCGTGCACACCTGCGCCTCACATAATAGGGTGTACTATTGAAAGCTAATAGGGTTAGTGAATAAGTTATCCCTAACGAATCTCCCAAGCTTATTATCCACCGAACTAAACGATTTCCCGTCGAAGTTTGCAGAACGTCCCAGATCAAAAAGGGACACCTTTTATCAAAGGTTAAAGGACAGGCGCCATTTGTAGGGCCACAAAAATAGGTCGAGTGTAAAGTTGTCACATTTAAAAAGGACCAGTTATCGTCTGGATTAAATTTCGAGGGTCTGGGAAATTTATCTCTCGTGTTTGGTGGGGACTTATTGGACTCTTGCTCGTACCGATGGCCAGTATTATTAGGGGATATTTAAAAAAAGAAGGTTTTATGTCAACCATTCCTAACTTTCGTGATTTAATTTTAGAATTAGTTCGGTTGATATATCCAACATGTCGTTCGGGAGTTTTGGCGGGAATCCGACAGTGAGACGTTGTTGGTTTTCTATTTTTTCTCAAATTTATGTTTCTTCAAGTGTTAATGTATAATATTGGGGGAATATTAATCATTGAGTCTTCGATAACGTGCACGAGGTTAGGCAAATAATATTATAAGCCCAAAAAGCGTGTCACTTCGCATTTTTTCCAATACTCTCAGAAAGTTCCAGTAAAGCATACATCACTTTAATGAATCATGACTTAAGACTATGTAAATAATCGACTTGACTACCTACTTGACTACGAGGATTGTTTTAATGCTATGACTTTCCTATTGTGAAAATAAGAAATACCTACTTAAATATTATATTATAATACTTGACACTGGCTAAATGCACAAACCGTGCGAAACCATAACAAAACATGTCGTATGGACGGACTGTGCAGTTTGCTAATGTTGTAAATTATTGTAGAAAAACGATGTTGTTATTGTAAATTGTATATTTTGAGTGACAAGGAAAAAGAACTTAGTATACACTATACATTTGAATTTAAATAATTATGCCAGTTACAAGGATAGTAACAAACAGTTTTAATTAAGTAGTATAAAATAAGGTAGTATTTTACAACATCCTCCCTTAATTAAAACTCTCTAAAAACCTAAGGCTAAACTTGTTACACACCTTTTATGTGCAACTCTCCCCAAAGGTTTTGTGAAGATATCAGCATAATTAAGTTCTGATCTGACGAACCGAATATCTATACATCCGTCAGACACCTTTTCCCTAATGAAATGATACTTGGTATCTATATGCTTCGTCCTTTCATGGTGGATAGGATTGTGTACCAAACTCTGTGCACTCTGGCTATCGTTATACATGACAACTATATCGCTCTTACCTGTAGTTTCTGAAATAAACCTTCTAAGGTAACAAGCTTCTTTAGCCGCAGCTGTGAGTGCCATGTACTCCGCTTCTGTCGAAGATAGTGCCACAGTTGGCTGTTTCTTGGCTTGCCACGCAATAGGACTTCCGGCCAACGTAAAATAGTAGCCCGTGTATGACCTGCGATCAATGCTACAGTTAGCCCAATCTGCGTCTGTGTACCCTTGCAGGTACTCTCCAACCTTCCTGTAAGTAAGAGAGTAATCGATTGTACCCTTCAGATACTGTAGGACTCTTTTCGCCGCAGTCCAATGTTCCTTACTGTATTTGGTATTGAACTGACTCAAATAGCTTGTAACAAAAGCTATATCAGGACGAGTGTTGACTGATAGGAACATCAGACACCCGATTAAGTTCTGATATGGGTAAGACTCATCTTGACCAGTTACAGCATCCAGTTTTTTCAGACTCGATGGTGTGTCAACAGCCTTACAATTTTCCATACCAAACCTTTTCAACAGGTTTAATATAAATGTTCGTTGATTTACCTTGATTTCGCTATCTTTTCTGACAATATTCAGTCCCAAATAATAATTTACTTCTCCAAGATCTTTCAACGAAAACATTTTTTCCAAATCAGACTTCACTTTTTGACATGTCTCGTCACTTGTATGAAAGACAATAATGTCATCTACATAGACTGCCAACAAGACAAGTTCCTGACCAAAAAGTTTTCTATATACGCATGGTTCCGAAGGAGTTTTCGTAAAACCCAACTTTAGTAGAGTTTTGTCCAACATCATGTTCCATGCTCGGGGCGCTTGTTTCAGCCCATATAAGGATTTCTGCAGCAGACAAACTTGACCTTCATGACCTTTCTTCATAAAGCCTTGAGGTTGTTCCATAAAAACTTCCTCTTCAAGGTCTCCATTGAGGAAAGCTGTGTCAACGTCCAAGTGCCTCATCTTGAGATCCAACTCTGCAGCCAAAGCAAATAATGCACGGAGTGAAGAATGGCGAATTACCGGAGCATAAGTTTCATTGTAGTCTACTTCCTTTACCTGCTTGAAACCTTTCGCCACAAGCCTTGCCTTATGCTTCATAATGTTACCGTCAGCATCTGTCTTCACTTTATAACCCCATTTGCATGGTATCACCTTCTTATTTTTCTCAGGCTTATCAACAAGTTTCCACGTCCCTAATTTAATGAGTGAATTATATTCATTATTCATAGCTGTACGCCATTCATCAGCATCTTTAGCATTAACTGCCTCTAAATAACTATTCGGCTCATTTATATCATCAGCTGATACCATATTGGTATAAAAGTCCGGTTGTCTACGAGCCCTAGTAAGATACCTACATACTTGCTGATCTGCGCTTGATCTTTGTTCAGGACTCGTAGGACCTTCCGATTCAGCGGAATCGAAGTCCACTTCATCATCACTGTACAACCACATTCTCGTCTGTCTTCTGCTCAACATCAATCACCACCACTTCTTTGTCCTTCTGCCTGACATCATCAAAAATAATGATAGCTTCCGGTTTTGCAGTTTCAACGACATTACTTTTCAGTTGATTAAAGCGGTCTTCAAAAAATGTCACATCTCTGGACTTCTGCAGTTGCCTTGGATTTGAAGCATCTCTAAAGAAATATCCGTTTGGATCTTCTGAGTATCCGACAAAAATTACTTCTTTAGCTTTCATATCCAGCTTCTTTCTATGACATGCGGGAATTTGTATCAGCGCTCGACATCCAAATACACGCAAATGGCTCAGATCTACCTTTTGTCCGTTCCATTTCTTGAATGGTGTCTGCCTCTCTAAGGCCCGATGCGGCGACCTGTTCTTCAAGTATACTGCCACCTTGAATGCATCTTCCCAGTACGCCTTCGACAAAGAGCTCCCAGCAAGCATTGAGCGCGCTTTCTCCACTATGGAGCGATTGGTCCGCTCTGCCACGCCGTTGGACTGAGGACTGTACCCAACAGTTGTCTCATGCGTCACGCCTTTCGAAGTTAAATACTGTAAAAAATCCTTATTGACGTACTCCTTTCCGCAGTCAGTTCTCAATACTTTTATTTGAGCACCAGTTTGCCTTTCTACCAGCGCTTGGAAAGAACAAAACTTATCTTTCACCTCTGCTTTTGAAGCAATGAAATACGGATAAACCATCCGCGAATAATCATCTACGAATAATAGAACGTACCTAGTACCCTGCAATGACGTCACAGACATTGGTCCACATATATCTGAGTGGATCAATTCTAGTTTAGACGTAGCTTTCTTATACGCAATTGCCTTGAAGGGTTTTCTACTTTGCTTACCTTCAACACAGGCAATGCATTTGGTTGTATCTACACTTTTGTAATCAATGCCTACATGAGCGTTCTTCAATTGGTCCATACCTATACGACATAAGTGACCTAACCGTTTGTGCCATAGTTGGTACCTGCTTAACGAGTTGTCAGAGTGCACATCGTACGCCACATTTCGGGAGGAATTGGTAGTACAATTTAGATTGTACAGTCCACCACTGCTGGCCGAACCATGTAGAACCACCTCACCTTGAACAGAGCAATCATCATTTTTATAAAAGCTACAACCATCTTTATTAAAAACTACTACAAAACCTTTATCCACAACTTTCTTTATAGAAATTAAGTTGCTTGTCAGATCAGGAACATGAACTACACCCTCTATTCTATTTACTGGAGAGTCTGTATCAATAAATACATCACCAACACCCAAAGTCGCAATCTTATGTCCATTTGCCACTGTAATAGTTCCGCCTTCTATTTGTCGGTAATTATTCAGCCACTCCTTGTGTGGAGTCATATGAACAGTTGCTCCAGAATCTATTATCCACTTCTGGTTACTTGGTACAGGTGTGGAGAGAGAGCCATGCCTGTTGTCACATGCGCCTCTTCCTCTTCCAATTTCAAAGAACAATCTGTGCCTTTATGTTCAACCCTCTCTGATACGCTAAATGCCTTCTTTTCCTTCTTCAAAGGGCAATCAGGACTTTTGTGTCCAGGTTCTCTACACTTGTAGCAGATTATAGGCTTTTTCTTCCTTATTCCAGAACTATTCGATTTCAAAGCCGCTACATGATCATCTTGCTGAACATCTTTAGACATCTCATTCAGTAATCTAGACTTTACTAAATCAGTTGTTACCTCAACATTGCTATTTTCTAATGCCATTATTAGGGGCTCATATCTAGAAGTAAGACCTCCTAATAAAATCGCAGCAATCGAAGTATCTTCTATTACCTTGCCAATGTCAGCCAAGTCTTGTGCTGTACTCAAAACAGCGTTGACATACGTTTCAATGTTTTGAAAATCATTCAGCGAGAGCCTGTAAAGTTTTCTCTCTAACGCTAGCCGTCTGCCCATGCCTTTATCTTCATAGGCTCCCTGTAACGCCTTCCAGGCATCTTGGGCAGTTTTGGCGCTTCTAATATGCGTTATTGCAGACCCGTCGACTGCCAAGCATATTTTTGATGCTCTCTGATCGTTCCTGATTTTTGTGGCTGCAGGCATGGCAACATCAGTGCCATCTACACTGCTCCACAAATCCTCATGGATCAGATACTGTCTCATCTTGAATTTCCACGACGGATAGCCTTCTCTACTAGTGAGAAGTATTGCCGGAATAGATGAAGACAATTTTACCGTACCCGAATCACCACTATTCGCCATATTGGAACTTTTTCAAAGATAAACAATTTTCGACTTAAAATATATTAATACTTATTGCACAACATCTTTCTATTTGAATTTCCACTATAATTCTTGGTGCTGATAACGTGTTGTAAATTATTGTAGAAAAACGATGTTGTTATTGTAAATTGTATATTTTGAGTGACAAGGAAAAAGAACTTAGTATACACTATACATTTGAATTTAAATAATTATGCCAGTTACAAGGATAGTAACAAACAGTTTTAATTAAGTAGTATAAAATAAGGTAGTATTTTACAACAGCTAAGTAATACGTTTTATATGTGTTTAACCTTATTTCTTTCATTGTAAAATCTATTTCAATGGACAAGACGTGGGACCTTCATATTGAACTATAATAAGCATCATTAGTATATCCACAGGTCATGTGGCTAATTGTTTATTCCAATATCAAACGCAAAACAAACATTTGATCATAGTAAATCCTCCAGAAGTACTCTACAGTTGCGAAATAACAATCCCCAGTCGAATAGTGTTTTCAATCAAACCTAGAATTAATTTCAAATTCTAGCCTAAAGCAAACTTCGCAGTATAACAAAAACATTGTAGACTCCGACAATCATACACTAACCCCGAATTTCCATAAAGGACTGCCGATGTGCCAACAGTCAAGAGAGGTAATGTGTTTGCGCGACATTTCAACACATTTCGACTGACAGGGCCCAAATAAGACCTTATTTCTAAAGTGCTAAGGTTTAGAACATGCGATATTTTGAGTCGTCTCCAAATTGCTTGTCAAAAGGTTGAAGCTTTCGAGGTAGGTATTGATGTTAGTAATGGTTTTCAACACTTGAAACATAGTTTCATTGTGAGGTTCTAAGTGGGCGTGGAGTGTGGGAAATTTGAAGACATTGTTGGTAGGAAATTTGTGAAAAGTATGACGTATGTACCTATACAATTATGTATAGTCTTTGCATTACTTTTAACTTTACTATATTTAATTGTTCCATTAATTTAACTTCAACTGAAATACATTTTTTAGGGCACTTAATTGCAGGTAACCTTGGGTTATTTTAATTATTGCACTGGAATTGTGCGGCGACATTTAGCGAAAACGCACTCATAAGTTTAAAAATACAAACTTTTTCAATAAAAAAACAAGTTATAAAAGCTTACTAAATCTACTCTCAGAACAAAAGTCGACATTACATAAACAAGCTCTGTTAAACTTTAAACGTAAAATAAAATGTCTCCCTTACTCCAAATTAAACTAAACAAACAAACAGTGCCAATATTATCTTTTTAATTACTTTTCTCTTTATTCTACAACACAATGGTGTACACAGACTTAAATTAAATAAGCTTGTGATACAACAAACTTTTAATTTAACCGTCAAAATTAAGCACGAGCCTACCGTGATTATAACCATCTTTATGGAGTCAACGAATTTACAAAGAAAACTTCCGCTGCAGGAAGCGTAGCGCTTACTGTCGTCTATTTACAGCGCTTTAAAATAAAGGGCAAATTAGAATGTTTGTAACATATCCAACAGCACTCGACCACTTTTACAAAAAAGAGTCAAAATTTCCGTGGATAGGAATACAGTAGGTATATATGGGATAGAAAACAATAATTAAAGAAAAAAAAAATTATAATAATTATCTTTTCTCTTTCTTTTTAAAAAACGTAGCCCCACCACCAGAATTGCTCCTGATCGTGGGTACAGCTTACAGACATATAATTTCATCACATCACACCCGGACCAGAAACTAACATTTGTGGATCGCACATAATATTTGATTCGGGCGGGAATCGAACCCGCGACACCAAGCGCAGCAGTCCAATTGCTCAGCCACTACACCAAACCTGCCGTCAATTATGATAAAGTGTCACGTTCCCGAGATATTAAGAGGTAAAGATCGCCAAATGCTCAGTGAAAATATTAATGCATCCTACCTACTAGCTAAAAACGGATCTAATTCGCTCATAAAAAAATGTGAAAAATATAATTTTCACATACCTCGAAGTTTCGACCGAGTAACATCGACCGTGGTCACGAGAAGATTCAATGGAAATAAAGATGTCAATGAATAATTTGGAACAAGTAGTAATTCCATAAAGTACCGACTATTCCGTTAATCAACTAGCCTATTTATAGACTTATCCCTAAATATCAGTGTCTAAACATAGCAGGGACTGATTCAGATACGATTTATATTGTCCTTCCATTCGAATTTAGTTTCACCTCCCGTGACCGTCCAAGATAGTTCGAGAAATACCTCTTGCGAAATTCTCCAGCTACATTGTAAACAGGTCTATAAATAGATAGACATTTATTTATAGGTATTTAATATGTTAACATCGCGTGTTGATATTCTTTTGAATTTATGTTAGACAAATGCAGAGAGGACTAAATGATACGGTCACCATCACGATCACATAGATACCTATATACATACAAACATGTCTGACCACTACATAACTAAGATGCCTTGTATCTAAAACGTTCCTAAGTGTAACCGACTCATAACTTTAGTGCCGTTTTGTCATTTGTTCAGTGCCTTAGACAACGATGGATAATCACTAGACGTCTCACCACAAAAGATTAGACCAGAGTTAAACAGATGTTTCTAAAATTTAGTTCCACAAAATAGACATCTATAACTCGCGTTTTCTTACTCAATACTAGTTTTCCTAATTACTTTACTTGTGAATTGGTTAGAGTTACAAAAAGCGAGGGTTAGACGTTGGTTTGTGGAGAAAATATTTAGACTCATGTGTTCAACTCTAGCTTAAATCTTTCGTGATAAGACCGTAGAGGTTCAGAAACCAGATATTAGCTATCATTGCTTAATACATAATTATTAATTGCTTCATTCTATTCTTGGATTCATGTTCATAACTTTATCGTCAATACATGAAACAATCATATTCCAATCAAGGAAGTACTTATCACACTACAAATGAACCTGTAATATCGAAACACGAATAGGTATTAGGATGGCCGACTGTCCGCCTAATTGCAATATAGGTACTCTGTTTAGGGCTTGACAATTGATGCGTGTGAATTAATCAATGCCGTTCTATAGCTGTGGTAAACCGCTTCTATGCGGCTGATTTGTAAATGAGACCGCGGAATATATCTATCTATGGTATAGAAGTGACAAATATGTCGGTAATGGTGCCTTACAAACTAAGGGCCGTATTAATAAATCAAACTTAGCTCTGAGAGCTCTGAGAGCTGTGCACTTGCTCTTTCGTTCTATTTAATATAAAGATTATGAACAGAAACTTACATGATATCTAGCAAATTAATAAATGACACTCAGCGGTTAAGTGCTATCCGATTATGACACAATTGACACATACAAGACAGTATCTAGTAGCCAGTGCTACATCTCAATATCCATTTATTAAATAGCAACGATTTCAAGATGTACATTACATTATGAGTGTGGATCAGCTGATAGCGCACTTGCGTTATTAATACGGCCCTAAGTGTTACAACTAGTAATGTTAGTCAGTTTAGTGTTAGTCAAATAGTCATATGTCACACTTCAACTTTATGAAAATAAAAGGCATGGCTATAACTTTAGAGCTGTCAAATTAAGATTTATAGTTTAGTTTGTAACAACGGAATAGGCACCAGTATCTAAACTAGAAGCGGCGGTAGCCTAGTGGGCAAACGTCCGCCTGCCAAAGCGGAGGTGGCTAGTTCAAATCCCAGTACGGGCACGTACCAATGTGTTCCTTGTTAAACAATATTACGTACGTTATTACGAGCTTTTCGGTGAAGGAAAACATCGTGAGGAATCCTACATGCCCGAGAATTATTTCGGAGGCATGCAATCCACCAATCCGGATCGCGCACCCGGGGTGGATTATGACTTAACCCTCCTCACGAAAGTGAGAGGAGGCCTTTGCCCAGCAATGGAACAGTTTCAGGCTGAATTATTATACTCGTATATAAACTAAAGCATGGATGAGCGACGTCAGTAAAGCTTTTGATCAAAAAAATATTTTTTCATAACAAATTTGTCCTTATTTTTACGGTTGATAATTTCCCTGTTAAACACTTAATTGAAATATTTTGGGTATCCCAGTATTTGATACTGACAGCTGATCAAAATGAGCTCAAATACCGTTTATATCCAATAAAAATGATACATTCGGTTGTTTGATAATACAAGAATAAAATATAATAAAATCTAAAAAAATACTTTAAAAACTTCGACCACATCGTCACTTACGACCAGGTGGGATAGTGGTCATGTACTAGCCTATATAAAGTATAAAAAATTAGGTTACAAAATAATAATTTGCCTTGAGACAAACAATACAAACATACACTACATTTAAGACATTACTATAATCTCCTTTTTTTTTAATAAATGGGTAGGTAATATGATAATAAACCCAATGCGAAAAACGTGGCTCAAAAGCATTTCCTATACGTTATCACATTGCGTGGTGTCGCACTGAAAATGAAATTCGCTAAAAACGGGAACCGTTCGCGTCGCGTCCGTTTAAGTATTCAGCTCTCGTTCGTCACACAATGAACTCGATATTGTTTTTTTTTAACATTGGTTCTGGTTTAGTACCTAGCGATTTATTAGGAACACTTCTATCTTTATTGATATGCGTAGAAATACTAGAACAGATACTAAACATTCTTCGTTTCTATTATTTTGCCGTCTTACTACAAAAGTTTAGACCAGAGTTTAACAGATGTTTCTAATATGTCTTTCCACAAAATCGACGACTATATCTCGCATTTTCTAATCCTGGTATACCTAATGATTTTACTTGTGAATTTGTTATTGAGTTCGAAAAAGCGAAGTTTAGACGTCGATTTGTGGACAAAATATTTACTCATCTGTTCAACTCTTGTTTAAATCTTTCGTGGTAAGGCCCTAACGTTTAGGAGAAGTTCCAAAGCAGTCGCTTACAAAACTATCCAAAACTTGTCCAGTTCGAATCTCAAACGGCAGTCTTCGCCGTCTTTTCTGCTTATTTCTTCATTCCCAAGACAAACGTCTACCCGACCAGACAAAAGACCATGTAATCAATTTGGCCAATCTCGCGATTGAAATTCTAGCACAAAGCCGAGACACCAATTTCCTTTCGAAAAATAAAACTCTCCGTCCCCGTTTCAAGACATGAGTCGCCCCTTTCGTTTCTCGTCGCAATTTGTGAAATGTTCTGTGGAAAGTTCGGCGCTGAATTACCTAGACTAGACTTAAACAAACAATGAGTTGCTTGGACACGCCACTATTCTTAAACAGTTGCTTCCGTTAGAAATTCTAGTGCGCTCTTTGGAAAGACTCTTTGAGCTTAAGGTGGCCGCGATGTGTTTGAACTTGGTAAATTTCAATAGACAAAAGCTGAGACAAAGATTGTCGTATACCTGATAAAACAGCTTGTATACAACGCCATTCACCTCTTAACTCACATATTTCTAATTCACCTAATCTAATCAGACTTTAGAGTATTTGCAAAAGCAGGTGTGGCCATATAACTAGGCATTGACACTCCATAATTATTATGTAAGATGACCTTTAATGCCAAGAAATAACAGTTATTTTTAAGCCCCTGCTGTCATGTATGAATATCAGCGCATAGGTAAGTATATTTTTCACGTATTTGACCTGGGAAAATTAATCACAATCTGATTAAATCGACATTTTCACGACCATAACTGTAAATACGGATTGACAACAAATCCAAACGGATCAGAATGGTCTCAACTTCATCCTCAATGTAGCCAGCCCTGACTTCCCCCGAGCTGCGTTCCTTTTACCTCTGAAGTTGAATTTCATTGAACTCTTTAGAGGTAAGATGGAGTAAGTAGAAAGAAGTCTGCAGCCGGATGCATATAGACTTTAGAGGTAGCCTTTGGTAGAGGTTGAAACTTTCAGGTAAATTAAAAATGAGGTGTGATGGTGGATGTGATGTGGGACTGTAGCAGATTTGCGATGCAATAATTTCTTTGCAGCTGCAACAGATGCAACTTTTAATAAAGACAATGAAAAACATAAACTTTTGTTGACAGTCTGGTAATAAATTAGACAATGTGCCTTGGATTGACGTCAAAGTGAACTACTACGAGATTGCTTTGTAGTTCAAATTGTAGAATTCCAGAGCTATGACATTACCTATACTTAATGATTTATACCTACGTAAAGCAATGTGAATACCATGATCTAAAAAAACTAAAAGGAATAATTTTAAAAATAACACCCCCGTAGAGTTTCTTGGTGCTCTCTTCTCTAACGGGCGTATTTCCGAAGCTCTACACATTCCGAAAACTACATTCCAAAGTAAGATAATGACTAATAATCAGTTTGATCATCATCGTTTAAATTATTCTTCTATCACAATGCCGCAATCCTATTTATTTTTAATAGATAATTTTGTTTTCTACTCTTCACCAACTAAAAGTACAAATTGCCAAAACCTTTTTACTAGTAATAACCTCGTAAAGCTTATTTTATTAAAACTGTCTTCCGCTCCGTTAAAACTAAAAGCGCTATTTAGGCTTCACATTTTAAGTACCTACAGTTCACAAAAATAAAATGCGATCCGTCCCGTCTCGTCTACACTGAAATCGTGCGAATGCAAAATCCACGTTACTGTTCCATTGGACTAAAACTGGATTTGTGCGATTTTAAAGTGGTCGTTTATAACAGATTCCTGTGAAGATAGAAGGGTGTAAAAAGGTGTAGAAGATTTATCGTATTCAACTTTTCATACAAATTACTGCGATGTTATAATTATGTATGTGAAACTAGAGGGTGGACACAGACGTCATTAGCTGTAATGGTGTTCCGAAAAAATAACGACGCGATAGGTTAGGTTAGTATAAGTAGAAGTGTGTTTTAAAAAATGCAGGAAAATGAACTGAGCTGGATACTGATTTGAATGGCGTATAAATATCTGAAAGGGCAAGGCTAGAAATCAACAAAGAAATCCAAGTTTACGGTTTCAAAGCAATTTCTTGCGCCAGTTATGTTTTAAAAAGTTTTGCTCGTTGCACTTTTGAAAACAAGAAGTCACCTAACGGCATTTGGCATTCATCTAAGTCTGTGAACTAAAACCAGTTCTATCCGGTAAATACTGGACAAAACCGGGTGCCGGATACAATTTCGCCGCCATTTTGTTCCGGATTAGGTGCCGGGGGTCGGCGCAAGTGCCACGTTAACGTTCGCAAAGTTAAAATTATAATTTTCTAGAGAAGTTTTGTTGTGTTACACGTTGTTTGTACGGCCTGTACTGGATGTAGACCGACATTTGAGACAAAGCCGTAAAAAAAAAGTAAACGGCCTTTTTCTTTTATGTTATCTTGCGAAGAAAATAAAAAAATCACCTACATCATGTTTTAGTGTTATTGTTATTTATATTTTAGAGTACAGAGAACGAGACGAGCACGTTGCTCATCTGATAGTTAACGCCTATTCATTACAGTTGTAAATTTCACTCTGACTTGGCATTGCCAAATCTTGCGCGGCACTGCAATATGCTTGTCACACTAAAATATACTTCCGATAATCCTGTTGATAACAAACAATATTTGCACACTACTACTTCGCGGAGGAAGATCAGAAAATCCATTTCCAAATAACAGCCGTGTCTGTTCTAATTTCGGACAACCCTTGTGTGCGGAATTGGGTTCATTAGTTTCATGTTTCCTACGTTCATTATTTTACGTTATAATGACAATATTACAGCAAATATTTTTAGAATACTAACCTGACTTTTTGAGATGTCACCAAAGAGAGTCTATAAATCATTTTCTCCTACGGCGAACCAAAAGAACCTTTCAATAACTCAGTTATCGATCGATTCGGCTTGAAATCGTCCGAATAACATACCAAACTCCGTATGCAATCAGATCAATGTCAACAGATAAAATCAAATCGAATTCGCAGGTCGATTGTCTCGAATAGCTAGAAAATTAAAGTTACAATACCAGAAAAAAATAATTGAATACAAGCATACTATTATAGTATTCTCAGGCTGAGAAAATTCACGCAGTATAAAGGTGTTCACTGTTCACGAAACCCCAAGTAATTACACGTAACGAAAGCGCTGTTTCGAGCGGATCGACAGGGTCTAATTAGCGCAAGAAAACCGTCAATTATACTGACAATAGGTAATTTGGCTGACGCGCTCAGGTAATTTGTTTGGATATGGGATTGGTTGTGAGGATTTATTTGCTTACGAGAAATAATCGTGAAGGGCTCGTTGGTAGATTTCGTTTTTTTTGTAGATGGTCATAGCGTGTGAGATAATTAATACTGCCAGTGTCAGTACATAGATGTTTTTTCTTCGGCTGGTTGACGCCGGTCTCGACAGGAGGGCTGCGGTGGCCGAGCAGTAACTTGTGCGCTTTGCATTCCGATCACACTGGGTTCGATCCTCGACCACGCAAGACGGACTTTCGTTAGCTACCTACGTGCAGATTTCCACAGACACGTTTGACGAAAACATCAAAAATCTATTTTTAAAGAAACAATTACCAACGTAAAATTTAATCTTCCGAAATATTGGAATAAGAATTCCAACATCTTTTCTAATCAGCTTTGTACAGCCAACGTTTCAGCTAATAACAACTCAAAAATTAATATTCCAGATCAGCGATCAATTTAATCTTAACAACTTATTAAAAGTAAATTGTTTTTCAACGGGAAGTTCCTAAAACGAGTCTCAAACTCAAACGAATCGCTTCCTCAGCCGGCGAGTTTTAATCAGGTTTTTTTCTCCCTTCTTTTTCATCCCTTAATTGAATGTCCGCCGTCCACACCTCCCCAACATTCGCATACAAATAGCTTTTAATTTTAACTAGCTATCGTCGGCCGTTGCGCTCGCCTTTGATATTGTACATAATTGGAATGAACTTTGATATTTTACTTGAATAGTTTCATACAGCATAAGTAAATCGCGTCTGAGCTTCAGCAACGAGTCATTAGTCTTATGCGTTCGTAACTTCCATATCTCGTACATGTATGCCACAGATGGCAGATGGCATCAGAAAATCCGCCTAACAAGTAAAAACCGCGAATCCGTATACCGCTTTAATGACTGACATTACCTATACAAATTTAATTAAGTTGTCTTTTGCTTTTTATTTTCAGATTATTCTTTGTCAATGCAGCTCAAGGTAGGTTATTCCTCATTTTATACATTGGTAAAAACATAATCTTAACCGAAGCGTAAGAGTATCGAATATCCTTGTGCCAGGGGACTTTGCAAACGCACAGACTTTTTTTATCAGTAGCAGATTTAGCTTCGACCTCTATTAAGTTTAGTCTCAGTAAAATGATGCTATTATAAAAACAGACTGCTAAGGAGTCTTTTTGAGAAAATCACTTTGCGTTGGAATAGCTCTTACGGGGTAAGCTGAGGGACAAGATAAGGGGTCTCTCTAGGTCCATTTTAATAAAATTACCCTTATTAAATATTTTCTCCACAAATCGACGTCTAACTCTGGCTTTCTAGCTCAATAAAAAAATTGCGAGTATAATAATTAGGTATTAAATAAAAAAATTACGAGTATAATAGATAGGATTGAGTAAGAAAACGCAAAGACATCGATTATGTGAAACGAAATTTTAGAAACCTCTGTTTAACTCTGGTCTCATATTTAGTGGTAAGACCGTTAGTAGGTACATGCAAGGATATACTGGCTCCCTTTATCGCAGATTGCGTCTCCCAATCTCAAATTCCACGTGCCTCCGCCGTTTCGCCAAAGCAAACAGGTGTAAACGCGCGTCGAATACGGGATGCTATTTGTAACACTTACACTCTATTTTGATAATCTTGGGGCGTGTTACGCAGTTGGCGTGGCTCTGTAAATATTTCAGGAAATTTGTTTCCAGTGAGTGCGTTTTGGCCTTGAATTTGAATACTTCTCAGGTTTCCTGTGGATAATTAGCTATTTGAAGTTACACGCGAAGTATACTGATAGGGTTTTTCAAGTCAAACGTTAAGCTCGGGATAAACGGTGACCGCATACTCCGTAGGTATCGTTTCTGTCTGATGTATTATTATTCATGCCGACCGCAGTTTAAACCCTTTAATTGATTGGGCTTACTGGGCCACGGAACCCAGTAATGTAATGTACCTTTTTGTGCTTGCTAAAAGGCTTTATAAATGAGTTTTCTTCGTTAACCACGGGTTGACGGTCAAATTGGCAATATTTTTAACTTTTAATTGAGTTAACCAAACATTTAGGTAAGTTAAACTGACAGAGCAACCTACAAAATAAATGGACGGCTCGACCTTAAATGCAAAAGTGAAGCCAAAATCAGTACCCGCTCGTGTGCAGAAACCCATAATAAATAAAAGTGCTGGAGAAAGATTCACCCGAATATTATGTAATACCTATTGATATTTCGATTCGACTTTGTAGCGTCCTCTACTTTTATGGGCTCGTGGCATGATAAGTGAATTATTCTGCTCAACTCGTAGGTATTCTGAATGAGTCTCAGTGTTTGAGATAATATAATTACATTACAAGACACTAACATTTATTAAACGTCACTTAGTATTGCGCTCTACAATTTTTCAGTGCGCATTTTTAATAAGCCTTTTACAACTTTTTATGAATCTAGGGTAACAGTATACGTTAAAATTTGTATAGTTTACATTAATTACCCAATATTTAATTATTGAATGCAGCTGCTTACAAACGAAACTAAATGGTAACCTTTGCATTGCCATACAACGTGGCAATTATGGGAACGTTGCCCATTGCTAGCAATGTACCTATCAGATTATTGATAATTATTATTATACCCATATATATACATACTAGCGGCGCCCCGCGGTTTCACCCGCGTTACACGTACAACACCTATAGGTAGCTATTTGAAAGGTTTGTGCATATTATTGTGTCATCATAGTTAGCATCCGAGTACTGGGGCGACAGTCTGTACATTAGTTAGCTTCCGATATCGGTCGCTAAGTCCTAACGTACCGAAAATGAAACAGTATGAAAGCCCTATATATAAGTTAGGATGAAACCCAGATCGTGGGACAAAGTTAAACGTACCTAATCTGACTACAACAATGTCAGTTAGTGTGTGCGTATGTATGTTTGTGAGTCACATAATTATGGCATAATCCTATCTATGATATATGCCACCTCTATCTCTTTCCCTCTCCTTCTATCTCCATATCTTTCCCTCTCCACTCTCAATCTCTATCTTTCTCCCTCTCCCTCTATTTCTATATACTTCCCTCACAATCTATCTCTTTCCCTCTCTCGCTCTCTTCTCTCTCTATATATCTCTCTCTTCCGAGATCTCTCTTCCTTTATTTCTACATACTTCCCACTCACTCTATCTCTCGCTCTCACGCTCTCTCTCTCCTTTTATCTCCTTTCCTCGATCGCTCTCCCTCTACTTCTATATGTACCCTCTCAATCTATCTCTCTCCCTCTATCTCTTTATCTCTCTCTTCCTATATATTTCCCACTCACTCTATCTCTCCCCCTCACTCTCTCACGCTTCCTTTATCTCCTTCCCTCTCCCTTTATCTCTCTATCTATATACTTCTCCTTCAACCTCTTTCTCTCTCACTCTATCTCTCTGATCTCTCTCCCTCTCCGTCTATCTCTGTCTTTATCTTGCATCCATTATTATCTATCCCCTTGCCAAATTGCATTACGATCCGTTCAGCCGTTTATTGTGGTCCGTAGGGGGTGCATCTAAATAATATCTGATAATTTCCACCCCTTGCTTTGCCCCCTTTAAGGATGATTTAGCGGAAAAGCTGAAACCCGTATTTCTTTATTTCTTACCAAAAGCCTAAATATAAATTTTCAGACTCCTAACTTGAAGAATTATTAATTACCCATACAAACTTTCAACCCTTATTTCATCCCCTTCGAGAATATTTTTTGAGACAAAATATAGCCTATGTCCGTCTCGTAGGTCCAATCTATCCCTATACCAAATTTCATCGAAATCGGTCCTGCCGTTTGTGCGTGACGAGCTAACAAACATACACACATACACACACACACACACACACACTCACAAACTTTCGGCTTTATAATATTAGTAAGATTATCTTAGACACATTTACAACTGAGATAAATAAATTGTCAGTAAAAAATCAATAGGAATGATTGCAAAACCAAAAAAATTACCTTCAAATACTTTATTTGGTTTTCTCGAGGCCTGGTGCAGAGAAAACTAACAGCATTTCCATGTGAAGCATGCTCACCATCGACTGCGTCTTCACATTCATCAGGTATTCTACAAAACCAACTATAGACACAGTGAAACATTTTGTTGGTATTGTATTTTTTCCTCAAACTCGTGTTTCTTCGAGTATTCATGTATAATAATATTGCTGGAATATTAGTCATTGAGTGTTCGGTAACGTGCACGAGTGGGCAATTAATGATGTAAAGCCTATGCAAAGCCTATGCCTAAAGCAAATGATCTAAAATTCCCAGGAAGTTTCAGTAAAGCATCCACCACTTTACTGAATCGCGACTTTGACTATAATAAATAATTGGCTTGACAATTTGACTACGAGGATTGCTTTAATGCTATGAATTTCCTATTATAAAAATAAGAAATACATCAATTTTTTCATACTTGACACTGGCTAAATGCACAAACCGTGCGAAACGATAAAAAAAATAACAAAAATAAACGAAACATTTTTCGTTATGTTGCTCCAGTAATATTCTACAGCTCCCGTCAAACAAGTTTCACACCTACCACGCTATAATTACGAGTCCTAAACGTCACGCTATTGTAGTGAAATAATATCAGTATAGCAGTGTTAATATTAGACGGTTATTGAAATTTAGACCCGAACCCTAGGCTCCCGGGGCCAAATAGCACCGGTCAGATTGCCCCTGATTTCAATAGAGATTGTAATGTTAACCACAGACATTAAAGGAATCAGATATCGTAAGTTCGTCACAGCGTGTACCATTTTTGTAACTGGGCTTTTCTGTAGCTCTAGAAGACCGATTCAAACGTTTCTTCGACATCACTGATAGTCAAACGCCTCCCAATAACAGTTTGAATAAAAACATTTAAATCAATACCATACTTATGTTATGTAGTATTGACGAATTTTAATTAAATTACTGCGTACACAGTTGAAAGCAACCTGGAATATCTGCATAACGATGAGTATTGCATGATCATACATCGTCCTAGGTGACAATCGTGACCACTCTTCGCGATGCAGCGCGATCAAATGCGATAATATCAAACAACAGACATCCAAAGCTTGACTGTCAGAAATTGTAACCGATAACGCCGCCCATTGTATTTGTGTTTTTTATTGTAAATAGGCAATAAAATAGCACTTTTACAAGCCAAACAGCTAATTCTCGTAAACAAAGAGAATCGTAACACATAAACTGTGATAAATTAAATTAAACAGTAATTGATTATGGTTTGAGTTTGAAAAAATGATGTTTCCCTTTCAAGCACTGTACCAAGATTCTGGACAGGAAAAGGAAACTTTGTTTTCAGTATTACAACCGTGTTATTGGTATGGTGTGCAGTAAGTAATTGTATTGTATTGTATTGTATTGTATATCAGTAGTACATCCAATCATAGGCCGTCGGTCACATTGCCTACACCCGTACCTGTGTGCTGAGAGCGGTCGTGTCACATTGCGTCGTATCGCTTTGCGTCGTGTCGCTTTGCGTCGCGTTCGCTCGCCCAGGACAATAATTTAGTTTCAATTTACCGCACGAATCGATGATCAATTTGCGTCATCTATTCTCTGTATCTGTGCTGTAAACGATTTGCATAATGGTCTAATACCGTGAGTTGAGTTATACCAGTATTTTACCTATTGTTTCGTATTGAGCTCTTTCAGGGATTAAAATTTGGTAACGCCTTTTGTGTCGAATTTTTCATTAAATAGTCATGTTGTCAGAATATTTTAATTTGAGTTAGAATGGTGCTTTGAGATGGGCGTCTATTAATTCTGACTTTATTTATATCGAATTTAAAATGATTTGCTCCTAAGCGTACACATTCATCGGTGCGGTTGCAGTGGCGGTCGAAATAATTAAAAATATTCCGACGAAATGAGACGCTCCTCTTTTTTTAAGCCGGTTAAAATTACTCCAATAATTGTAATGTGTTTCAAAAATCTTGCAATTTCGTTAGTGGATAAGTGATGCACGTTGTTAATCTTTATACATTAACTTCTTCACTGTGCAAGACAGAAGATGATAATCTAAAATCAAAGCTCAATATTTTATTGACCATTTACGGCCGAAATTAATAATCAATCCAATCCAAATTTTGCTATCTGGGATTGATATCACAATAAATTTTTAGGGCCAAACGTGCCAATAACCGATCCGTGGATTGGTTTATAAAGGCACGCAGATTGGAAATCGATCAAACGATAGGCAGCAATCCAAGATCGATTTCAATCTTGGATAGGAGATACAATATTAATTTCGTATATTAGTAAAATTTCATTGCCGAATTGCATAGGAAGTTACATAGTTGTAAATTACATCGCTATGCAGTATTACCAAAATTAATCTAAAGATCCATATTTATCTGTTACGTGTTAATCTAGTCGCTAATCTACCAAGGCACATTATTAATATCCTAGGTATAGAATAATGCGTGCTATAACTCACGGGCAAATTGGCCTGATATGCCAAATGCCCACCTGGACTAGCAATGGTACCTAGGTACAGTCTGTGGCAAAATTATTATAAATGATGTATTTAAATTTTACTTATTCGTATTTACGTACGAAAATGTCTGACGCTCATTGCAATAAATCAATATCTCGCATTGATTGAAGAAAAAGCAACCTTTATTCTACCAGTTGACGGAAAGAGTTCACTATTAACAATAAATCCGCCCATTGTACTTACTATAGATGTAGCTGCATATTTTATTGTTGTACCTAAATATCTACCCGAGTAGCTTTAAAACTTCCACGCAAATTCATGTTATTTTTTTTGCGTGGAATAGCAGATGGAAAATTTATTGAACTAACTTTTGAGGCTGACTGTACCTTCCAGTTCAGATTTGGCAAGCGCATGCATGCAATTCGTTATCGAGTCAACATGTCGCATTACCTGTTACGTTGCTTTATCTAACTCGTATCTAAAACGAAACTAAATTACGCCAATAATATTTTAGAAGTACAGTCAGATAAAACAAGCCTACAAAAAATTACGCAACATTAGGACGGCTACATTTCACTAAAATTTCAATGCATTTATTCTTAGTTTGATAACCAAAATAAATAAAGTTCAAACTCGCATAAATAATATACATTCATAATAACAACAGTCATGCACAAAAAAATTCTAGAAAAAGATTCCACTTGAAGAGGTCTACGTGTTACGTCAATTAGTGACTTCTGTAACTGACTATACCTACATTATGTGCTACGCTATCGACCCTGTCTTATGTCAATAACGAGGCTGTCTCGTTTTTAATTACATCATTAAATTCGGGCAAAGCAATAAAACCCCTCGAACAATATTGACCAAAACTGGTCAATATTGTCGCAGCCAATAATTGGACCCCTTTGCCCTTTTACCGAATGCTCACTTCATCGTATTGTTGTGCGATTACGCGATTTCACAGTCGACATAACGTTTCTATACCGCTTGACCGTAATAATAACGGTCGATGACGGGGATAATGTTCATTATGGCTATTGAAACGTTATCTTATATTAAGTTTTATCATCATAACAACTCAGAAAAATAATCTGACTGGATAAAGAATCTGCGTTGACTTTTCTACCATTGCTTCGGAACGTCCGTGAGAGAAGACAACATCAAGTATTACGTAGGATTTACTCATAAGAAATAAAGAAAAACATTTATTCTGATAAGACTGCACACAACAACCAACACATACCTACACATTAGAGGCAGAACAAGATGTGAAAAAACGGGAATAGTAAGTACTCGTATAATAGTGTACGCAGACAGCCGCCGTGTACAGTGATGTCAGAAAAGGTCTGTGTGCCTAGTGTGAGTTTTGACAATTTGACGCGCTCGGTCCGGTTAGCGTAAACTTGAAATTGTATGGAATAAGAGCAGCGCCATCTAGTGACTGACTGACTGACGCTAGATGGCGCTGCTCTTATTCCATACAATTTCAAGTTTACGCTAACCGGACCAAGCGCGTAAAGAAATTGTCAAAACTCACACTAGGCACACTGAGCTCAGCATGTTGCTGCGGTAGAACCACAATGCTGATTTTCAGCTCATAACTCTCTACTACTAGCGTAAAACTAAGTACCTATATACTATAAGACCTTCCATTATAAAAAGTCGTTATTCACCTCTACCATTGTTTTTCTCTATTATTTCAGATTAGTGTAAAATCAAGGGTTTTATATTAATTTCTACTACATACAACAGACATACATAATAATATATTATGCAACCTTCAAACAACTATAGGCACTTACCCCCAGTTTCTAGAACGTTTGTTGGATTTGACAGTAGATTAAAACTATCGTTGTCTCTATCTGACAATAAACAAATGACAAGGATGGCAATATAATTAATCTGTAGTCAAAGTTGGTTGACGTTTCAGAAACTGGGGGTTAGTGTTCTAACTCACTGGCATTTGTGTACACGTCGTCGTATTGATTAGGCGCACAGAACTCTTACAAATATTCAATCAATTCCTGATATGAAACCAAATAAAAATTTACAATAAAAGGAAAAATAATAACATCTCTTCCATCAAAAGTTAAAACACAGCAAGCTTCTAACAGCAATAATATTATAATCCCGTAAGCTCGACCCGAGTCAACATGGGGATTTGTTCAATCGGCCAAAAATCGGAGCCTTTTTTCACGATAGCATTTTTGGGGGATTTTTGTTCGTATTTAATATGCGTCGAATGAATAAAATAAGGTTCAGATCCATTTTTTTCTTTGATTTACTTATCATTATGTATTTACATTACATTGTATAGAATTTTATAAAATCAGTCTTCTAAAAGCGGGCGATAAACTTTCATAAGTGACGTTAATATTGAAATACGTAATGAATGTTAACGTAATATTTTTGTCAAGTCTTAATTAATTATTTCTACAAACGTGTGAGTCAATCGCCACTCCAGTACCTAGAATCGCAGATTTAGGATACCAGTATCCTAGAATAACTAGAGCATTATAAAAGACAATTCAAACTGTAAGAAACAAAAAACTAAAGCTTGCTCAGTGAAAATAGTATCCATGGTAATTTATTTCATTTAGTAAAGTGAGAATGAACTGTGCTGAATAATGCATTAGAATTCTTTAGACGGCCGCTTCGTGCCCACTTGTTTTATTGGCTGAAGTCACAGAATGAGTAGGTACGAGATTAATGATGAATGTGTATGTAATTTGTGTATGGAATTTTGATGAGTCAGTTAGAATAGTAATTCAAGGTTCAACAATCTGTGGATGCCTTGTAATCAAACAATTATTGGATTGTCTTACGCAGGTAGATGCCTATTATGGGGTATGGAGAATTATCGCCACGGAAGGTTCGCACCGCAGTGCGGATGGACTTAGTAGCCTACCCATTATGCATTGATCGTTTTGCAGAGCAAAATGAATGTGGTGGGTTACAACCAATCCAAAAAGAAACTCAGTCGATTAGCAACACAACCTAAAGGTTTTACCCAACTGTCTAAAGAGGGTTATGTTTTTAAAATCTGGTGCGGTGTATTACACGAAAGCGATAAACGCAAAAATGACGATTCAGAATGTTCTAAAGAGCGAATTTTTGTCAGAAAAGTATATTTCTAGTTTTATTAAAAGGTAGCACCTATTTGCACATGTAAAATAAAAAGGAAACCCTACAACATTCTCCGACACATACAACACAATATAAATACCTTTAATTAAAATATAAACGGCGAATGAAAACAGAATTTCATTTTCAAAATAAATGGCGGAGTTAGCATTTGTTTCCTAAATTTTAATACATTTATAAACAAGTTGTACGGTGAATGTTTGCCTAAATTTTAATACAGTTATACGCCGTATTTCTGGCATGAACCGGATTTAGCCGGCTGAACCGGTACAGTAATTATGGGGCCTGTGCTCTCTTGAACTTCAGCTTTTAGTTTAATGGTGCGCGGAGTTGGATCACTCAGAAATGGATGAACTGTGACAAATATGGTTAAACTTTGAATTTTTATATTGGATCGGGAAGCGGATTTATAAGATTTTCATTTGTTTTGTTGGTTCCGTTATTCAGGGATGTCGAAGATAGAGTGAAGTGGGTAGAGAAAATTTATTTTGGAGTTTTAGTGGAACGCCTCTTTGCTCATGATTCGCAGGACTCGACACTCGTCTTGCGATTTATCCGACACTTTGATGGCCCTGGTCGACATCGTGATGGTTCCTGACGACTATAGATCACTTCAGCTGATAAACGGCTGCAGCTGTCGGCATGTCTCTGGGCGTATTTGCGTCTGTTGCCCAAGCGTTGACAGTCGGCAACTGTGCAGTAACCAACAATGTCATCGGCAATGTCCCATTTGTCTATAAGTACGAGCCCTAGACGCCGATTTACACTCTAATAAGTGGGTAAGCTTCCGAATTAACTTTCTAACGATTCACGACATCACTTCTTGCATTTCTCGAAGAACTATAGATACGCGAAGCAAGCGAGTGCAAAAAAATTCAATTCCAAAAAGTCGAGTTTGACTCGTGAAGGATTTGAACCTCCGCCCTCCGATGGTCAAGTAAATTTATATATCGGCGCTCTAACCTACTGAGCTAACGAGTCTTGTAAGCTAGCAGCGAAAAAAAGACACGCTTCCACCAAAATTACGTCATGCCATACAACGATTGGCAGCCTATTTTTCTGGCGAGTTTGAACTCTAAACGTAGGCAGCTAAGGTCTTTCCGGCTATAGGATGCTACAAAACTTGTTATGGGCTGGCAGCAAGCCATTCAAACGTTTGTTGTTGGGATTGTAGTCTTTAACTGTAGTAATTAAGGTAAAATTTTGTATGCTAATAAGCCGTGTGAGTGAATCATTTGATAAAGCCATTATCTACTGTGCATCTATATTTCCGAACTAAGTAGCTACGTAGCTATAGGTATATATGATGTTTATATTTGACGAATACCATCTACCATGATTAGACGAATCTAAGGATGAATCATTCGGTATGCAAATTAGCATTTAAATTAGTCACTCTGTTGCTAAATGTCGTCTTCACCGATATAGCTCGCAATATCGACATTAAAAATGTACGACTGTGAACGCATTTGAGGGAAATTCTCATTATGGCTGTAGCTAAATTCGTCACGTAATCAATAGGTCCGTACATTGCGGCTTGGCTGGTCAGTGGGCACTCATTAACGTAGCACGGGACAGTTCCGAACAGAGCTCTTTAATCAACTGTCTCGGGCGAATGATTATAATGCGCTTTATATGATACGACATTCATTGAATAAAGAAAAAAACATATTTTTGACTTAGGTATAATAATGTTTTTAGTCGTGTAAGTTACACCATTTATAACTCGGAAAAGAGTGGAGAGATTTAAATGATATTTGATTTGGTGGGGTTGTCTCCTTTCCGAATAGCAGAATAATAAATAATTATGTATTAAAAAATGGTAAAAATTAACGAAAAAAAGATTTTGATATTATAGTAATTAATTTTCTCGTATACATTTTGTATGGAACGGCTAGTTTAAAAATAAAGAAGAATAATGGTAAGATACATGAAAAAGAAAGTTCTAATGATTATTTTTGTTTATGATAAAATTGTAAAAGATAGCACCGATCCCGAACTACACTGTTCGAATGAGGCAACCCTGAGGCAACGGTTTGGATGCCACGCCCCTAATGAGTTGTTCTTTTACCTTAGTATAAATTCTTACTAGCTCGACATGGTACGCGTCAACTAGCGCTTTTGTATGAAGATCCTGTACAGCGCCCCTACCGGCGCTTTAAGGAATGAAAAATCTTCATACAAAGAGCTAGTTGACGCGTACTATGCCGAGTAAATACTCACACTCAGGCCTCTGCTAGCGGTCCTTGTGACCCAGTCCCATTGTAGGCTGAGCAACACTGAGCATGTTAACCACCTTCGATCAATACCAGGCGAGGGTAACGGTAAAATACTAGCCTATAAGGTATAGCAAACATATTACTCAGGCAAACTTTGGACAGGCAAAAATTTTGCCAATCCCAACATCGTCATCAAAGTAAAGTTGAGCTGATTGTGTCGAGTTTTGACAAGGCGTCGTCGGCGATGTTGATTATGTTCATCGGGAGTTGAAGAAATATCGGTTTAGGGATCGTCGCGTCGTGTCGTTTAATCAGAGCGGACGCAAATCCGGGCCTCGGTTTAATCGAAGTTTATCTTCTAGTTTGAAATACCGTGTCCAGCCAGAAGCCCGGTCTACTACTAATGTAAATTGCTTGTCGGACTAACTTAACTGAGGAATTGATGCCGTGTCAGATACTGGTACTGGTTCTTACGATGAAAGCGTTGTTTTAGTGCCAGGGAAAGATTTATTTTTTCAGACTGACAATATCGAATCACTGATGACTGTCTAAAATCCTGGCCTCTCACTAGAAAACCCCTATTAGGCTGTTCATGTTTTGCATTCTAGAAGTAATTTTAGTTGAAGAAAAACAAGAGAAGAAGAAATACATAGAAGCAAATCCTAGCTTAATCTGAACCTTACAAATCTAACAGAAGTGGGTGTCCATGTGGCATGGTACCAAAAACACTGGTTGCATTACCTCGCTGAATAGCAATGGCTATTCTCTGTGCGAGATAAGAGCCAGCCCTCTTGTCACCAACAGCTTCGACCAGCCGAAGAAACAGATTTTTAAAATCCTAGAACAATTGAAGACCTAATAAAAATGAAAAGAAATGAGCTTCATACTATCAGAAAATTGGTCGTCAAGCCCCTTAAAGGGTGTTCCGGTAGCAGTTCTGAAAAGATTCCAGATTATTGGTCCACCTAAAGTCTAAAATAAATAGGTAGCCAACCTCCATTCTCTTTACCCAAAGAGGGTAAAAGTACTTTTCGCAAGTAAAGTATAGCATTCTCTAAAATATTTTTCCTTAAAATTCCTGCACGGGAGAAGACGGACGGACCGAGTTTTACAGAAAAATGCCTTTTACGACGTAACGCGTCGTGAAATGAGAGACACTTGCAACTAGGGTTACCACCACGAGTTTTGATAATCTAGGGCTAAAACGTACCTAATTCGGAAACATGCACTGAGCCATTCGATACCCTCCGCTAGAGCATTAAAAATAGTTAAATACAATTTTTGAGAGAAAAATGGGCTATGAATTCAATCTTGTCAGCAATTAAAATCTACCCAATATCTTTTTATAACATACTAGAAACGTCTCGCGGGTTCACCTGCGTTAACTACTATCCCGCGGGAACCATTCATTTTACTGGATAAAATTAGCTTATATCACCAGGGGATAGTAAGGATGTAGCTTCTCAACGGTGAAATAATTTTTCAAATCGGTTCAGTAGTTTCGGAGCCTATTCAATGCAAACAAGCAGACAAACAATCAAATCTATCCTCTTTATAATATTAGTATAGATTAATAACATTACACTGACACAATATAAATAAGCTGAGACAGTAGTATAAACAAGAATTGTTCGTTATAACATTGAACAGCTGTTAAAACAAAAAGTAAAAAAAGCTGTTAAAAATAATAAAGTGTAAAAAATAACTGACGATGTACCAAATGGGTACACCAAGTAAATTAATATCCCAGCCGTTTAAAAGCCAGACAGTCCTACAAAAACATAAGACATATCCGCACTACATGCAGCTTTCACTTCGCGTGACATCTTACAAGAAAATACCTAATTCCGTCTTGAGGCGGAATTGAGCTTCCACGCCTGTGAAAAGCGTGACACTTTTAAGTACCTCACGTTACCTTTGTGCCTCTAGATTTTTAAGGACACGCTCGGTGTTGCTCGTATAGATGCTTCTTTATACTTATTTTTCTACTCTCCTGCCAGTAATGAAATTCTAGTACTGGCTGTGTTGAATTAAGAAAGGTTTTCGGCAGAAAGGAGATCGTAAGAAATCTTGACATACCTAATTAAATGTGTATTGGAGATTTGTAGCTTATTATCATGGACACAACTAGCATTTTTCACTACTCCTACCACTACTCGTATACTCGTGTACTTACCAGTATCGAAAGTACTTCTGCTAAAACGTTATTTGAATAGAAAGTCTAAGGCTTTTTCAAGGAGCTTTTTTAATAATGATATTACTTACATAAATTATTTAAAAGCCACGGAAATGCAAGAAAATAAAGCCGTCCACGGATATAACGTAAATTATGTGACACACGTCACCCCAATATTACTGTAATAAAATTACAGGGATTTTCGCTGTACAAATAAATTGCAGAAGGTTGACTTCTATTTTCTAAATTGCATTGAGAGATAGAGAGAGAGAGAGAGAGTAAAGTACGAGCTAGTGTGGATTAACGCTAACAGTAAAGTAAAGTTTTTACTACATTTCAGGTGTGCTCACAAATTTCTAGCATTTTTAGACCAATTCTGCCTTTCACATGAATAATTAGAAAACAGTACCCCATACTGGGCGCCATTTTTAATCGCATTTTATTTGACGCCCAACAGATTTTGTTTGTTTTGTTTATTTTGTTCGTGTGGTTTGCTACCAACCGCTCGTTGTGTTGTTCTATGGTGGAGAGGCTTTTAATTCAGCAGTACTCGTTTTAGATTGATCAGAATGACATTTATTTCAGGTAAACATTAATACAAATTAATCACAGTACAATGATAAAGGGGTAAGTTATTATCCTGCAACATCTTTGACAATCAAACAAAGAGTGTTAAAACTCCTTGGCAAACTCAAACTCCATCGTGATCTCAAAAAAAAAACTTCACCTGCTTTCGAAATTTAAAAACAGCGATCTCGATATCCCGAGGCCATCGTCCGAAACAAAAGAGGTCTGTTATTTTTTTCATCAAGCGCTATGGCGCCCAAATGGGGAGTCATCAGTCCAATGGGCGAGGGGCTACGCTGAAATGCCATTCGGGGCACAATCGCTTTGGGTCGCACGTTACAGAAGATCTCTATGGTTTTAATGGAGGAAACGTAGGAAATAAAATTTAAAATAGTGGAGGTTTTGATGTAGTTAAACAGAGTGGACTTACACTATGGTATTTTGTAGGTAATCTTTATGATGATATTAGAAAAAATATAAAGGACTATTTCATTCCATTTTTGAAGTGAAACTTCTTTACGCGCATGAGGGTAAAATTTTTACAGATGAAACGTCACGCCGGTATGCAACGGAAGTGTCGGAAAAGAGAGAGAGAGTGATCGAGACCGATTGAGAGAGAGTAAGACAGGGCGAACGTAGCATGAGCAACTAGCCGTGGAGTGAGAGTAGGGAGCAAGCGAGTGAGAAAGATTGAGAGAAAAAGGTATAAATATAAACAAGATTTATAAATTAGTTCGCCAAAGAAGTTTCACTTCTGACATGTGTACTTTGTACGCACGCATGTTTTTTTTTCTATACGTATTACGTATTTATGGTTCATGAACTTTAGTCTTAGCACTCTTTGCATTTCTACAGTTTTGTCGGGTTTGGACGCATGGTAAATCTAAACACACGTCTCTTATTTTTTATAACAGTATTATGTTTCTACTGCCATTCCTTTTATTTCTACTTTAAATCCATTTGACTCATATGGTAAATTACAAGTAAGCACATGGATTTCATTTTCGCAACTCAATAACGACGATAGCATAAAAAGTAACAAGTCTTTCACGGTACCTTTCCATTTAGGATAAACGGCTACGTAGGTGTTAGCAATGTAGATAAACCACGAAGATAAACCCATCCTAATTTTAATTTAACGCACGATTAACTAAATGTTCCGATTAGATTTTTCAAATTAGGTTAAGCTTCCTAAGTGTTTGATTATGCAAAGTTAGTCTGCTACTCCTAATTATCCTCAAACATCGCTCTGAGCTTCAGCTGTAGGCCCAAGTCATTAACTATTGTAATTAATTAAAGCCGTTAAGCCACATCAGAGGCCAGTGAGCTGCCTGACTAACTGATACTAGAAGCTTCCACTACCTTATTAGAAAAGTTGATTTTTAGTTTTTGCACGACCCGCCAGTTTCAAGCTAACTGCAAAACTACGAATAGTTAAAAGCCGCTTTTCAACATCCAGTTAATTAAACTTCCAATTTTGGACGAACCCGTCCCGCTAATCTGTCACTAGGGTGCTTGCCCACTAACTGTTAACGAGACCCGGCAACATCAGGCTAATGTGGTGGTTCATGCTTTTATTTGTCGTCTGTCCATCCGACAACCAACAATGATAAACATTGAAAAATTTCATATCAGGCCGATATAACAGCTGTTACTGTAAAAACAACCATACAGCCGAACATAAAACCTTATCCTTTTTTGAAGTAAATTTAAAGCTCGAACGGAGTTCATAGTTGAGTTTGAAGAGTCAACGCTCTTGTCAGTCTGACATTATCGGTCGCCGTGGACATACAACCGCATTTTTCAAACCCATATAAACTAACTAACGAGCCCACTACTCCCAACTCTAAGCATTAGGTACCAAAAACTAAAACAATATGAAGTCGAGGTAATCCCAGTCGATTTAACTTTAAGGGCCATGCCAACTTTGTTGCACTAGGGTCGCCATTTTTACTAAAGTTCTCATATAGTAGGAATTCAAAAACAAAAAAATGGACGTCTAATCAGTTAGTTGTAATTTTAATTTTAATCTAATGGGTCTGGTTTATAATAGACTAGCGGCCCGCTCCGGCTTCGCACGGGTATCGCTACGTTATTATACATATAAACCTTCCTCTTCAATCACTCTATCTATTAAAAAACCCGCATCAAAATACGTTGCGTAGTTTAAAGATTTAAGCATACATAGGGATATAGGGGCAGAGAAAGCGGCTTTGTTTTATACTATGTAGTGATATTGATCTATAAATCGATCGAATGAGTACACTCTTAGAGCTGTCAACATTGCAATTTTCTATTATAATAGGTAACTTTAAAGTAACTCAAAAATAATGTTCAGACTTTTAACTCGCGACGCTTCTATTGGCTCAAGTTATTTTAGCCTAAACATCAGTACAGTCTAATGAAATAATTTGTTGCCGCATTCCAACCCGATGAAAACGAAATAAGCCGATAACTTTAGATCTGAGCTTACCAATATCCACAATACTTACTACATCATGGTCCCCCCAGTTAAGGCCCACACGCACGATTTATTAAGTGCGCACTGGTGTAGTTTATTTAACATTAGTTAGTAGGTAGTTTATTTTACACTGTTTTTATGGACGTTTCATGTGTGGGTATGAATTTCGGAGTGCGCCAAAATAGTCTTTGGGTTATTGTTGTTATGACCGAGTTAGCGTGTTCTATTTAGTTAGGCGATACGTCAGCGGGTGAGTGTTTTGCTGCGATAGTTTCACCGCGCTGAGAGAGTGAACTCGAGAATTTTGATAGCCTCCGTAGGTTTTAGGTTGATCATAGAAAGCTGATGTGATAGAATGGCGGTGGTCACCTATAAATGTCATCAGGTGATTACAGCGTCACGATGTACTATAGAAATGTGACCGGCATCAGCGTGTGAAAGAGATCACAACAGTGTCATTCAATAGTAAGCATCCATATGCGGCATATACGGCGCAGCGACGCGACACTGTAACCGGCTGATGACGTTTTAGAAGACCAAAGCCTACGAAAAAAAATGAATTTATTGTATCACCCATAGCGGATGTTCTAATGCTGATGTTATTCTGTTGCTCTAAGGTCTTTTATGCGCTTTTACAACAGCTATCAATCGATAACAACCGGGGCCGATGGCTTAATCTCTCTTGAACTTTGTCAAGAATCCTGTCGAGACACAATTGAAAATCTATTGTATCTGGAATTGCAACAGCGGAGAGTTTATCGTGCCCTGCCAAACACGGAGCAACAGAAATCTGCATATTATATATTATCATGTAAAAAGTGCTGAAAAATGGGCAGATTGTCGCTAAGATACCAATTTCAACTTATTATCCATCCATATAATAATACATAGGAACCATCGTCCCTCCTAGTTCTTGAGTCAAACTATCTCTACCACACTAAATTCTCGTATAGCATAAACTTAAACGCATACATCCGACTCGAATCCGAGTTAAGAGTAGTTAAAGTGAAGTTAGTAGAGTTATCCGAATTCCTGAGCTATTTATACGCCGATCGAGTGCTCACTGGCGCATTCAGGAGCTAAGGGGTTGAATGCCTCTCCAAGCCAATAGTAGTAAAATTTGCGAAGGGGGATTTTTTTTTTTCTCTTTTCATGTATTTTATTTCATGAAGCTAGACCACCAACTAGGTATCGGCCACTAAGCCGTTCCTAATACGCGTAATAAAGCCAAAATGGCTATTTTTTATACATAAGGACAAAGAAGTTTATAGGGATATTTCACAGTTCTAATTAGTTTTTCACAGTTCTAATTAGTTTCTTCCTAGTCATATTTAACTAATTTCGTGGTGGGTGAGAAACTTCTCACTAACTACGTGCAATAGCAATTCTAAGATATAAGAAAGGTAAGATCTGTGTAAAGCCGTACATTTCACAGCTGCGATATAATATTTCAACAAACAACAAAAGATAGAGAGAGAGAGAGAGAGAGAGAGAGAGAGAGAGATTTTCTATCTAAGCCATATGTATGTGGTATGTATGTTTTATGTGTAATCTAACAAGTTGCGCCCCGACCCATTTCAATAACACTGTGACGTAAACACTAGATTTTACCCCAAAAATATATTTCTAGATCCATCTCTGGTGGTACGTTTGCGCTAAAATACTTTTCATTGTGTTGGCACTTAAGTATTGGGCTTTAGGATGTTTTACTATACTGTCTTATTCTTGGAGAATTCCGAAGTTTATACCAATTGATTGTAGACTGACGGAACTTTTGATAACAGGTCAAATCTACTGCTGTCTTTGTCATTTGCTCAGAGCCAGAAAAATGACATACTGTTCTCAAAAGCTCCACTACTTTGAATTGAGAAAATTTGCTTATTGTTACGCTAGAAAGGTTTTTGTATTTGAAAACTGTTAAGAAGGCAACACTATAATACTTTACAACTATTGAAGTATCGGTGCACAAGCTAGGTGAGCTGATGTTTGGTGTCAGTTACATACTTATAGCGATCTAATAGTCATACTTTATCTGTTCGTGTTGAGACTAGAGACCATACTTTGTTGTTTAGAGACAGGTGACATGATCATCATCGCCATGACCACTCTCCGCTCACTGGTTACGGCTTACTTTAGTGAAGAGGGCATCGCCACCAAAGTAATATTCACACTTGTATTTTTTACGATGTTTTCTAACAAAACAATTTCCCTAACAAATTTTTCCATTTATCAACTTTGTTCACCAACTTCTGTTGTTTTTCACTTATACCCTACACCAAGGTAATATTCACTACGAGCCAGATTTGGCGTCGTAGCACCGTAGCACTCGTAGCGCTCGTAGTGGGTCCGCGTCTTACAAATGCATGGATGCAAGCCAGATGTGGTAACGTAGCGAGTTTGTTAACTTTTTCTGGAAATCCTATTTTCCCATTTTCATCTCAAGTAATAGATATGTCCTGAAACTACCAACTTTAGTTAAGTAACGAACCATTACTACCTCAATTCAATTATGACATCTATTCGCATGGCCCCAGTGGGGGCAAAATACGATAGTCCTTTTAAACTGTGGGGGCTGTCATGTAGCCGGAAACGTGAAGTTTACTGTACTATTTTGGTGTAGTGACTACACTGCAGTAGTGGGTAATTAATTAGCAGTATCACGAGATGATAGATTTTTTTTTAATATATGAGCGTCTGGTGAAGCAACACATTGTTAGATCCTAATCATCGTATAGGCTTCGGGCTTCTCCTGAATTTCAGAATTCCTACAAATATGAAAGGCTTTTTAATTAATACAACAGACGATATTTTGAGGAACCTACTTATTGGTTATTAGATTAGATTACTCGAAATGTAGATTTCGAGTTTCGTGGAAATATTAAGTTGTTGAATAAAACTTCCAGATTCATTCGTAGGCACATTCATTCGCTCCATCTCGTAATTTTCTTTAAATTTGACTAATTAGTGTTGTCTGTATTGCTTTTGGTTAAGACCAATTTACATGCAAATTGGGTAGGAGTTTATTTCTGCGAGTAACTACTTTCGTTTAATTTGTATTGATGAATATTTATGTTAGAATAATTTTGCGGACCGTTTCCAGATTGAGTAAATAATTTTTTTTTTTTATGGTTCTAGTTAGGTACTATAGAGGGACTACCTGTTTCGACCTTCCATTTCCGTCTACTCATAGGCCAGCCTCTGTGCCCTGTGGTCATACGCCACTTTGTCTACAACTTTTGAGTGTAATTTGAGCATACCTGTTGTTAGGTTTCGCTCGTGTGATATGCCACAGACGTTTTCTATATCTAAAATTTAAACGTGTCTAAGGCCTGGTACACATTAGGCGTTTGAAAGCGCACGCTTTGGTAACGCGCGTTTTAAGAATAAAGAGGTTGTTCGAAGGTGTACACACGCAAGCGCGCGTTATGAGCGTAGCGTCAGAAACGTTACCAAAGCGTGCGCTTCCAAACGCCTGATGTGTACCAGGCCTAATTCTCCCATAAACTTAGGTAAGTAAGGTATTCTATATCAGAGGAAAAAATACCTCCGCGAAAGAAATTACGTTTAAGAGATACGAGCACTTCGCAATAAATAGTTTGACCCTATCGTAGAGCTAAATAAGGTAAGATTTCTGGTACCCCACTCTCTCTCATATATTGCACTGATGTCTCAGATAAGAGGAATAAACACATTGGACAACCTTCCGAATGCAAACGACAATCGGAACGCCTAAGATTACGATCTCGGACGAACAAAAGGGAAAACTCTCGGCTATAATCGTTTTACCCACAGAGTCAGATGCGATCGATTCATTTTGTGTAAGTTACAGTTCTTGAGTAATGAAAAACCGGTCAAGTGGGAGTCCGACTCGCTTACGAAGGGTTCCGTACTATTATTTACAAAAACGGCAAAAAATACGTTTGTTGTATGGCAGCCCCCTTAAATATTTATTTTATTCTGTTATTTAGTATTTGTTGTTATAGTGGCAACAGAAATACGTCATCTGTGAAAATTTCAACGGTCTAACTATCACGGTTCATGAGATACAGCCAAGCGACAGATGGATAGACGGACAGACGGACGGACGGCCGGACAGCGTAGTCTCGGTAATAGGGTCCCGTTTTACCCTTTGGGCACAGAACCCTAAAAAGCTGTGTTAGTACGATCAGCCATTTTTTTAGCAGCGCTATTACCAGCAGTATTTTTTAAATAATACATAATTTGATGAATGCACTTTTTCAAGTCAAACACTTCAATCTATTGCCAAATTAATTAAACCATAAAAAAAAATTGATTGAATAAGGTTTGAGTTTGAAAAAGGATGTTTCAATTTCAAGCTCTGGTCCAGGATTGAATCCTGGACAGCAAAAGGAAACTCCGTTGACTCTACCAGTGCTTCGGAATACGCTCGTTACAGAAGACAGCACCAAGAAACTCTACTTTGCATGCACTGAACATAATTATGCAGTGGGATGGTTTCGAATGCATGCCTGGCGACATGTGATTCGAAGACTGAACTGAGCTGTGGAGTATTTATACAAACAAACAGAACTGTGTGCCTAATGTGAGTTTTGCCAATTTCTGTACGAGCTCAATCCGGTTAGCGTAAACTTGAAATTGTATGGAATAAGAGCAGTGTCATCTAGTGACTGACTGACTGACACTAGATGTCGCTGCTCTTATTACACTGAACACTCTTACACTGAACGAAATAAAAAGAAAACTTTAATCGAGTTCTGTGCGAAACAACGATATCTGTTTATTTATTTATAGAGTTTGTGTAGCTCAATAGGCCCCTCGACGGAAATGAGTTGGGATTGAAAACGAACGTCTAACTATTTTTGATTCCTTCATAGACCGCTGGGGACGATTTCATTATGATGCCCATAAAAAATAAACTGAATTGGGCTGTGTTGTATTGTTATTGCACACTTAATATAATATTGCTAAATCGAACAAAATATACTACATCTACTACATTAATTCGTTACGTCCTAATAATTATTATATACATCTTACCTCACTACGTCTTCCGACACCTCACTACTTCACTACAATTCTGTAACTGTGAATAGTTGTGTGTACCAGAGTATTTTTCGCCAATCAGATTCGTATCAGCTCAACAGATTTTGAGTAAATTTTATACAGGCACTTAAAATTTTGAAAAAAAAAATTCAAGTTAACTTTTATGCGTGAGCGACGTCACGAGGTGCAGCTAGTGGCTAGTAAAAGAGTATCTACGTAAAGGCTGGTGAACTGTAGGTACTACTATAGGTACTCTGTAGTAAAGGTTACACGTGGATTTGTATTTGTACCTCCTATGTTTAAATACTCGTAGGTATGTAACGCGTCTTGAAAGAAAGGATATCCAAAAATAATTTGGTATTGGTTTTATCTCTTCATTGAAGTCGGATTTTATTACCAACCCTGGATTATTGAAGGTAAATGAAACAAAAAATATTATTATTTATAAACTTATGAAATTTCTGTTTAACATTCTGGAAATAAAACTTAAATAATTAAAAAGTTTATTTATGAGTAATAAATATTGCTCTCAAAATTTGATTATTCAGGTCTCCGAAGTACCATTTTGGTGAAGTTCAAATACCAATTCATATCAAAATGGACGCAAATTCAATTAATACGATTACAACTATAAAATGGGTTGCTTCAAATTGAATTCTATTTGTTACAGTGAAATACCGTGCAGAAAGCCATATTCAATCGTTGAAGTAAACTGATTAAATTTCTTTTTTTTTCATTAGTTTTGGTTTCGCACGATATTATTACGCATTCAGCCAATATCAAGTAACAAGATTTGTCCTGATTGATAAAAGGAGGTTAACATACATTAGTCTATTATCTACATAAAAGATTTCAAAGTACCTACCAGTTTTAGTCTAATAGTAGTCTAATAAAATTGCCATCAACATCACGATTCAGTAAAGTGATGTGGTAGATACATTTTACTGAAACTTCCTAGGAGATTTGGAGCGAACACGAAATAGCACGCTATTTGCATACGCATAAAAACTATAATATCTGCTTTTTTGTTACTGTATTCACTGAAATCACATTGCACTATGTCTATTGTCTACAGAGATTTTTATATCAGACAATAATACAATTATTTACAGTCCACTTATATCAAAATTAATTGTTTCGTTAAAATTGAATAACTTTTTAAAACACTTCTAAACGATGCAAGTTATATCCACTTTATAATTTATGAAAACAATAAATTTAAGATGCTTTGGTTAAAGTTTTTTTGTTAGTATTTTATTTTAAATTTGTTGTAAGGCGAAACCAAACCAATTAAAATTTTTATAGGTGCTTAACAATACGCTGAAATAGAGAAATTGAAAAACAATTCGAGATTTAACAAAACATCTTAAATTGCAATCAATACAACAATTTCTTTAAACATAATAATATACCTAACCTAGGTATCCATAAAATACCTGTCTGTTCTATGAATTAAATCCCCTTTTAGCCTACCTACTAAAACATGAAAATTAATATCAACACCCAAAAGGGCAACTTGCTGAAACTTTTAATTTATGCCAAAATCCAACACTCCCTTATTTAGCGAAAGTTAAATTTTCAGTTTAACTTCCGCCGTAACACGTGATTTGCGCAGTTTCAGGAACATTTCGGTCTCGACGGCGCTAGCTTAGTGATACCGAGTTTTAGGTAACATTAATATCGTTATTATAATAATAATAATAATTCAGCCTGTAACTGTCCCACTGCTGGGCAAAGGCCTCCCCTCACTATCGTGAGGAGGGTTAGGCCATAATCCACCACGGGGGCCTAGTCCGGGTTGGTGGATAACATGCCTCCGAATTATTAATTCTCGGGCATGTTGGTATCCTCACGATGTTTTCCTTCACCGAAAAGCGAGTGATAATTACGTACATTATGTTTTAACAAGAAACACATTGGTACGTGCCCGCACTGGGATTTGAACTCGCCACCTCCGTTTTCGAGGCGGACGTTCGCCCACTAGGCTACCACCGCTTCTTATTCTTATTCTTATCGTTATTATTTACCCGAATTTATTATTAATAGCTGTTAGCGCACTTCTGTTCACATTGTTTTTTAGCTTGGTTCCATTTTGCACTAGTCCCGCTTGGCTAAACTAAAAAAATACATACCTAAAACAACTACTTTGCCCCTATTTATTTGGCTATACGAAAACAATGGGAGACACAGTTGGGTAGAAAAGTGTTTTTAAAGTTTAGTACCCCATTGAAGGCCGAGACGATTAGACAATCGAATGAAATTCCATTCAGTGCAACTACAATCGAGCCTAAAACATCTCACTTCCAACTGAACCTTCGAAATGTTTGAACTATCGAAACTAAAGAAACCCCTTGAGACTCAACAAATCGATATAATTATATATGTGTGACGAAACGTCGAAGTATGTCAAAATTATATACATATTTTGATATTTGTTTGTGCGCGAATTAGACCCATTTTTAGCTAGTTAATATATATGTGTGATCTAATCCCTACTTTCAATCGACAGCCAAATAGTAAGATGCACTATACTCTACTTATATACTTACCTCATAGAATCCTCCGTGTTAACCCAACCTTCTATACCTAAAGCCACTGGTCTTTATCTACATTTCTACATCTACAGCTACACTATCTACCTACACTACTATTACAAAGAGGAAAGATTTGTATTTTTGTGTGTATGTTTGTAATGAATAAATTCAAAAAATACTGTGCCGATTTCAAAAATTATTTCACCATTGGGAAGCTACATTCACCTCGAGTATCATAAGGCTTTAATATAACTTTTTAACGTAAAAATTAAATTAATACGGTTCCCGCGGGATAGTAGTTAACGCGGGTGAAATCGCGAGGCGCTCTATATCTAGTTTCATATCTCATCTTTCATCTTTCATATATCATAGTTATATATCTAGTTTCATATATAAATATATCCCAACGGTATGTTCTGTAGGTTATGTAAATATTTCCCATACACGGGGCACGGTTCCTCTAAAATCAGCGCCCTCTCTTCACGGGATTTCCCAGACGTGATCGCGTTTCCATTATATGGTTTAACTTATTAACACAGATTTGATATGTTAATTACAATTTTCTTGTGTATACTTTTTAAGCAGTTGTATTAGTATACTAGCTAACTCCTGCGACTTCGTACGCGTGGATTATCACTACGTGTGATATATTACTGTGGGGGTGGTACTGTGACAACTTCAGTCCAGTCACCAACTCTATATCAATAGCCCACAAAAATATTATTACGCGCTCAGTTATGTTGGACGCGGTAGCTAAATTTTAATAGTCGTCTCTTTGTTTAGTTATGAAACTTATATCGTTTACTTACTCAAAACCAACGCTACCAAAAACCGAAACTTTCATCAAAATCCATCCAGTAGTTGCTGAGTTTTATTAAGGCAACAAAGAAACCAAAAAAAAAACAGGCAAAAAATAAAATAAACGCAATTTTGGGCTTACTACCCTCTAAATAGTCGATCCCAGCATTTCAAAAATGTCTTCAATGTACAAACATGGCTTAGTTACAGTTTCATAATCTTCTTAATATATATAAATTACGCGTCACGTTGTTTGTCCGCGATGGACTCCTAAAATACTTAACCGATTTTAATCAAATCTGCACACGGCGTGCAATTTGATTTAACTTGAAAGATAGGATAGCTTACATCTCAATGTATAGTTGCAATAACAAAAACCTTAGCCACAGCAACGCGTGGCCACGTCTGCTAGTAGTATATAGATTTAATAATGCAAAGTAATCTAATTCAGATCTATGTCGGCCTAAAAGTTTTCCAATGAAATATGAGGACAATAATTTTAAAAGTTTCTCGTAAAGGTTGTGACGTGCTTCAAGCTAGTTCGAAGACGTGGCTAAAAGCTCTGCCTAAAAGCCTGTCGGTCTGAGTTAGGGTTTGTGTCTCCTCTTTGTATACTGCACAAACTTTATACCTGAGCGATAAAGTTTATAAATTAATATCATAGTGAGTTTTAATGGGCTCTGGATAGGACATTAGACGACAAGCTGGCTGTTTTACAAATAGAAACTCCAGCCTTCAGAGTAAGATTAGTCACTGGATTCCATAATATAGTAGGTACCTTGTCTCTTTTCATTAAGCATTCCAAAGTAAATACAGCTTGGACAAAATCCACCTTCGTCTAGATTTGTCCTCAAATGCAAACTCCCAAGACAAAACATAATAAAGAAATCTAAGCCCGTATAATCTACCTGTGTACAAAATTGAAATTTTACACGTAGGTGCGTAACAAGATAAGCTCATAGGAGAAAATGAAAAAATAAAACGGCTCATGCTGAGGCAGGCGGGGTGAAATTGACTCGTGCCCCGGGGAATGAAGCCAAGCAAGTCACAAATTGAGTTGGGGAGTTTAGTTCGGCAAGTGTTCGTATGTTAACTTAACTATCACGCATCGGGGAAAAGGAGTATAACAGCTGTGCTTTACCATAGAATATCTAACAACAATTTACGGGCACTCTTTTAGTTAAGCAATAGAGTGAGATAGCACTATAGATAAGGTACTGCGTTTGGAAGGCAAGTTGCCTTGCATAAATGCAAAATCGATCGACATAAAATATTGAACCTTAGATAAACGAAAATAAAATCACGAATCTATGACCATCTCAATTCGGGTGACCATAGCAATCAGCCACCAATTATTCTACGTAAAAACACATTCGTCATTATCACTCGCTTTTTGGGGAAGGTAAACATCGTGAGGAAACCAACATGCCCGAGAATTATTTCGGTAGAATGTAATCCACCAATCCGGAATATATAGGCCCCAGTAGTAGATAATGGTCTAACCCTCCTCACGAAAGTGAGGGGAGGCCCTTGCCCAGCAGTGGGACAGTTAAGGGGCCAATTATTATTATTATTATCTACAAAAACGGCAAAAACAATCATGTCTGTTGTTGTCCTTTTGAAATATGTATTTTATTCTGCTTTTTAGTATTTGTTGTTATAGCCGAACAGAAATACATCATCAGTGCAAAAATTCAACAGTCTAACTATAATGGTTCATTAGATTTATAACCTGGTGACAGACGGACAGACAAACAGACAGAAAGGTAATATCCGCGTAGATTAAAAATATATTTACTTGATATCTTTGGAAGACAGTGACTGACTGAATGTAAATCAATTAGGTACCTGAATTAGCATTTTGACTTTATCAAACCACAATCCAAAGAGGGGAAGTCCCGCTTTGGGATAGGAAATTTCCAAAACATTATAAATGGTCTCCTCGGAAATAGATTCATTGCAATGTTAATTCGGTTAATGGAATCTGTGAAAATACGGGAATAATTGATGACTGATCGGTTACCGTAACACGCGTGCCGGGGTTCCGGGTAAGCGAAGCTTTAGTATACTTTTGGAGCAAACGTGTCGAAAATGAAACAGTCTGTGATATTTTATCTTTATATCTTTGGCGAACTGTTTTGTTATTTAGACATTGTCTTTTTGTATATCGAAACAGTAGACTTGTTTCAAGTGTAATGAGAATCTCTCAGTATGGTAGAATAGGTGTCGTATAGAAGTTCAGTTTTGTTGAAATAAAGACTTGTAGTGTTCATGTCTTTTGAAGCGGTGGTATTCGCAATTCAATCTACACGCAAGCCAACAAACGGTTTAGTTCAAAATGAATTACTCAAAATGTCTATAAAAATAATTTTCCTTGAATGTAGGTATATTTTTACAGTTTTCAAAGTGTTTTATAGAGGAAAAAGAACTAGATAATAATTGTTAAAGTTTCAATTTTAATGCCCTTAACCTTAACCAACCGATAAGTCTATTGCTGCCTCTATCTGGCACAAAATAAGTGACAAAGACAACAATACACCTTATCGGCTGATCAAAGTTAGGTAGGGGTTGAACCGGACATAAACCATTCGGGGTGTTCTAGGAGTAATTCTTGTGAGCCATAATATATTCTAGTCTAAGCATACCAGCTTCGGCAATACGTAACACTGTCAGTGGTCAAGGCTTATTAAAATAAAAGCTAAAACAAAATTACATCGCAATATTTTCCTCTTTATTATACGGTGTAAGTACCTACGTCTGGTCCACCAATAAACCAGAAATGTCGTTAAGTTAAATTAATTCCTGTCCCTAATTATGTATGCGTCCACACATCCGGGACAAAGGCCGGCACTCGTCCCGGTTTTATATTGCGACAATTTCGTGATTGAATTTGACACGTGATTTGCGGTCCGGCTGATTGTCCCGTCATTTGGGGTGCAAGCGCCCGGTTGAAATTTGATTCCCCAACCGCATGATTAAAAGTAAAAAATTGTAACATGTAACCCTATTTGCGATTTAAATTTACTCTATTTTGAAACTGGCAATATTTTAAAATGATAGCAAGGACGTGTTTTTTTTCTAGAGTAAGTACCCTAAGTACATCATTAAATTCTACCCTACTCTATAACAAGCTAGCTTTTATAGGGCCTTAATTAAAGGGTTATTATGTAATTTAAAATTATATTTTGAAATGTAGTATTTATTTCCTCTATGTTGTCTTTCACTAAGAACGTGTACAATGGCACTTTTCTTGGTTAGTAGCGATTTTCCCCATGCGCAGTTCTCCCCGAATAACGAAATATTAAAAAATCGATCATCATTTCGCCACTTTTCCCGAGTATTGTAAAGGTACTGTCAATTTCATACTAATGAAGTAGGTATGCCATAAGTTGTCTAGAGCGTATCTATTTGTGAAATAATACCTTTGTATTAGATTTTTTTTATATTCTGATGTGACACATGATTATTATACTATTTTTACTAATGGAGACGACACTGACTAGTACATCGTGTTGTTATAGGTAGCACTTATCGAAAAACTCAAGTGATTCTTTATATTTTTTTATCTTTATATTTTGTTCTAAGAGCGTGCTTTGTCAAAGATCCTGCCGCGACACGATTGAAAATCTGTTGTGTCCTGAATTGCAATAGCGAACAGATTGTAGATTTTGTCATACTTACTTGATACATATCGTCATATTTTAGACAATCCACACAATATTTGTATAAATTGTAGCCTATAAGTTATTCTGATGTATAAGCTATATTATTGTAAAGTTTCATTAAAATCCATTCAGTAGTTTTTACGTGAAAGAGTAACAAACATCCATCCATCCATACATACAAACTTTCGCGTTTATAATATTAGTAGGAAGTAGGATAGGGTATTGGTGATGTAGATGTGTGCTTGGTAGATTTTTGCACTCTTCGGTGTCGTAAGATGGCCAATGAATACATAATTTCGCTTGGCCCGATCATTTGGAATTGTAAAAACCCACCGGCCGAGTAATCCCCGTGGGCCGGCGGGTTATCCGGGATCGATTCAGTTTTAATCGTCCGCGTAATGGCTCGATTGCACGGTATTAGTGCAGAGGCGAGGCAGTGAAACAATCTAGGCCAAGACAGTAGCGTGAATTAGTACTTATTTTGTGCCTATTCATTATTAAATTATGCTTTTGAAGCTAGGCAGTTCATTCATGACGCAGGCGACTTAATACAAGAGTATGGATCGTAGAATATGGGGTTTATTAACGAAGAAGAGAAAGAAAAGAAACGCAAACAACATAATTATAATACACGTCGCGAGATAATTCTGTTTTGTGAAAATCTAATCTATTTTCGCATAGGCATAATATTGTCTTTTTTACTATTAAGTAATATGAATCGTGTATTCGGCTAGGCAGCCAGTACAGAGAAGTGAGAATGTTACAAAGTTTCCTCCCTACCCACATAATCAACCTTATTTATTAATAAAGCAGAAATGTACCTTCACACTCACTAAATCTATCCGCAGTTACAATTATGAACTTTAAATTTATTATGACATTCACGTATAGCGAAAATATTATGGTACGCTACACACTCCAGCCTTACTAGAGCAAGCACTCGCCCTAGTGTACTGGCTCGCCACTGGGCTTGTCACATGTAAACTGCCCATAATTCATAATTAAATTCGAAGCTCGCCGCCTATCGGCCGGCGAATGGGATTGGAAAATGAATACCTTTTATTAAGACGGGATAAAGATTCTTTGCGGTGTACAATTGAGTCTATTTTTAATTTAACCAACAAATTAAGATGAGATAGTGACCCAAAACGAGTCCTAGGTTTCGAATAAGATGCTACTTACAGTTTAGTATTTGTTAACTAGCTAAAAACGGGTCTAATTCGAGCACAAACTAATATCAAACTATTAGGCCCGTTAGCTAGTTAATGTTTTCTGTTTGCAAAACTTTAAGAATTTAATATTTCTAAATGTAAAGATTACTGGTCAAGTAGCACGTCGTGGCTTAGGTACATATCTATACTAATATTATAAAGAGGAAATCTTTGTTTGTTTGGTTGTAATGAATAGGCTCCGAAACTACTGAACCGATTAGAAAAATTCTTTCACTGTTGGGAAGCTATGCTATCCCCGCTACACATAGGCTACCTTTTATCCCGTAAAAATTAATGGTTCCCGCGGGATAGTAGTTAACGCGAGTGAAACCGCGAGGTGCTTCTAGTTGAAAATATTAAGACTCTTCTGTTCAACTCTGGTTTAAATCGTGTGTGGTAAGACCATTAGTTTCTAAGCTAGATCGTTATTGAGATTGACTTTTTACAGAATAAAGCAAGTACAAAGTAACTTTCTGTAAGCTAGTGTTTTAACATTTTCTCATTTGACCAAATGACAGTGAAGTCTGACTTTTGTTTTCTTTTGTGTTTCTAGGCATTTTATGCGTAAAATGCCTACAATAAGTTAGTTAACCAGGTAGCTTAGATCCGGCGCTCGAGAACTTGCCACAAAATAAATTGGAATTCAATAGTCTACGTCTTTATTTGGAATGTAGCCAAAAAATATTCAAACAGATAGGTTAGTCAAAGACATAAATAAAAGTATGGCTTAAATACGCATCCTCAAGGCTCATGGGTTGAACTGTTGATAGATTTATAGGAACCCGACGAAAGGGTGCGGTGGTTCCGATGACGATAGATGTATACGACCCTTTAATATATTGGTATGATTATTTCACTATTTTATTTAGAAGTAGCTGTTACTCACGACTTTATTAGTTGTGGCATTTTTATATTGACAGAAGAAAATAATTTACAACTAAAACTCCCGTCGCGATTGTAGTCATTTTTTTTTAGATATTAGTAGTTTTACCTCGCTTTGCGTTGCAGTAAATCTATTCCTATAATACAAACTGTCTTTCGCTAGGTATTTTTATTGCACCATTGCAATCCATCTAGCTAATCCAGTCACAGCAAAGTACCAAAAAAAACATCCCTTTGTGTGAAATATCAATAAGAAGAAGTCGTTAAACTCTGAATTGTAAGTAGTGTCATTGTCATCTTACCATTAGAGAGACATTAGATACTTTAAAACATTTGTTACCCTGAAACATTAGTTACCCTGTAATATTGGTTACCCTGAACTGAAACGCTGGTTACCCTGAGACTACATGACAACATGTAGCTCTGTAGTAATGGTTGAAACATGCAATAATTGACATAGATTACTCTAGGATATATTTTGTTCGCCTCTTCTGTCTACGCATCAAACTCATCAACTACATCAAAGCCAACTCCAGATTTTAAAGCGAAAATCTTCAATAGTAGGTACGATTATAAAGCGGCCATTATGGGCGGCTTATAATAAGTCAGCCCGACAATAATTGGCCGGCATACCCCTTCTAGGAAGCTAAGGGGAATTGCTGGTGAATAAATCCAAGTGGCGCCAATTATGGAGTGGAAGGTCACCATTGTGGTCGGATTATTAAGCTTTGTGAGGTACAACCACTTCAGTTTCTAAAGATGTCTGTCTAAGATCCCACTGATTCCTCGCTGTTTGAACTGACTGGTTTCTCCATGCATCCATATTCATACTATTATTATAAACGCGAAACTAACTGTTACCTGTTACCCTATAACGACTAAAAACCTGAACCAATTTTGATACATTTTGATAGGAAGATAGATTGGATCTAAAATAAATAATTAAAAATACACGATTTTTGTTTTCAATTACATTTATTTGTATATAACTGCTTGGGGATTACATCATAAAAAAATATTCAGTAGACACAAATAAACGAAATGTAAGTTTATAAAAGTATTGCCAGCTTACCGACATCAAAATACCTCAAATTGAACCACAACAAAATCTCAACCATTATAAATCCCCTAACAAACTCATTGACCTAGCACTCGTGTGATATAACTTTGACACAGCGTCCACTCTTATCTCGCGGTTGCAAAGCGAACGCAATTTATGTCTCAATTTCCTAAAGCTTATAAATTGTCCTCATTTCTTAAAAAGGTAGAAAAAGTAAAAAGATACATTTGTGTTCGTGAAGAAGGACGGTGTGAATTCGAGGTATTGGAACAGAATATATTATGGGGTGATATTTTTGTATGTGTAGGAAATAGATTTTTAGGTCCTAGAAGCTAGGATTTCATTAAATCACTCTTTTTGTGACAGATCAATGGCCGTAATAAATTTATGAGCGGACAGAAAATATTGTATAGTGGTGACCTCTACCACAAAAATATAAAAATATAGACATTCCAGCGATACTTTCTCTACTGGGCGTTTTAAAGAACTGTTATTAGTAGAGTAAAGTTTCTTATTCTGTGCGATTTCACCCTGAAGCCTTGAATAAACACATGAAAGTAAAATTAACTTATGATTTCATAGTCAGTGAGTTACCTACTTAAATTATAATGCGTAAGTTTTATTTTTGTCTTATTTTATAAGATGAGCTCGATTTTTTCCTGTTTAGATCGTAAAGCTATAGGTACCAATTCATCATCAGCCTGGAGACGTCCACTGCTGAACATAGGCCTCCGCCTTAGACCGCCACACCGAACGACAATTTGCCAATTGCATCCACCGGTTGCCTGCGACTCTTTTGATGTCGTCGGCCCAGCTGGTGGGAGGCCTACCTACACTGCGTCTTCCAGCCCGTACCAATTTCATAACCATAACATTACCTTAATCTGTACTAGTTTCAATATATTATGCTGTAACTAAGGTTAAACGTACAGGTTGACTCTAGAATGGTACTGAGATATATATGTAACTAGCTGACCCAACAGATGTCCTGTCGAATTGTCATTTGGCCTAAGAAAGTCCCATTTGAAAAGTTATTATAGTCAGGAAGTTTTCTTAAATTGTCTAATGCCCCGCGCTAGTTTCTTATTTTTTTCCATTCTTAAGAACCTTCTCCTGACAAAACAAACTCACCAAAAAAAATTTTAGCAAAACTGGTCCAGCCGTTCCCTCGTGATTCGGAGACCAAGGGAAATAAAACTTCATTTTTATACTATACTAGCTGTTGCCCGCGACTTCGTCCGCGCGGACTATAGTATACTTTACCATAATTCCAAATAACTAAAAATAGACCATGACCTCGAGTTCGACATCGACATCCGATATGCGATATCCAACATTCTCGTACGACATCCACCATCTTCTATCAAAATTACCATTTTATACAAAAACCTGGCATTTTATACCAAAATCTAACATTTCATACAAAAATCTACCATTTCCTACCAAAATCTACCATTTTCTACCAAAATACCATGTTCTACCAAAAGCTAACATTTTCTACTAAAGTCTAAAATTTTCTACCACAATCTAAAATTTTGTTTCTAAATCTATTATTTTCTTTCTAAATGTGCTATTTTCTACCAAAAGCTACCATTTCCTACCAGAATCTACCATTTCCTACAAAAAACTACCATTTCCTAAATTAAATCTACCATTTTAACCGTAATCTACCATTTTACCATAATCTACCATTTTAATTTCAAATTCACTAATATCTACCAAAAGCTACCATTCCTTCCAAAATCTACCATTATTACCAAAAATGTACCATTTCCTACCAAAAATCTACCATTTTCTACCTTTATCATTTTCTACCAAAATCTACCACTTCCTACCTTTTAAAGAACATAGATACCTACTAAGTTTGAAATTGATCAAACCAATAAAACACGTTGCTCCATACAAACTTTGCAACCCCTTTTCACCCCCTTAGGGGTTGAATTTTCAAACATCCTTTCTTAGTGCACACCTACGTCACTTAAGAAATATTTGTGTAAAATTTCAATGTATAACTAAATCGGATGTAAAATATTTTGCATCCCCTTTTTACCCCTTTAGGGGTTGAATATTAAAAAAAGATGAAACACGTGTTTCATTAAATTTTTTAAAGAATATAATTGCCAAGTTTGAAGTGGATCAGGCCAAGAAAACACGTTGCTCCATACAAACTTTGCAACCCCTTTTCACCCCCTTAGGGGTTGAATTTTCAAAAATCCTTTCTTAGTGCACGCCTACGTCACATAAGGAGTATTTGTGCAAAATTTCATGGTTCTAGACCCAGTAGTTTCAGCTGTGCGTTGATCGTCAGTCAGTCAGTCAGTCAGTCAGTCAGTTTTGGCTTTTATATATATAGATAATAATTTATAATAATTTTATATTATAGAAGATTATATTTTTTTTGTTATCAAAATATTTCTGATAGTACCTACATCAATAAAATTGCTTTAGAGAAAACAATAATTGAGGCCAAGACAAGGCTATTATTTCCCAAAGAGTTTCTATTTCAATTTATCGCAAAGCATAAACTGCAAAAGCTACCTGAAAAAGAGAAACTTAAACAACGAATCGAGATTTAATTTCCTGGCTTTAATAACATTGTACAGACGAGTGGATTTTTTTAAAGAATAGTCTATTTTATTGCAGTTTTTGTTGTGTTTCTTTCCAAAGAATGTATGTTTAACTTTTAATTCTGCTTTAATTACTTAGAGAATCCCGCGACTCTGCCCGTGGATGAAAAGTATATTTTGTACTATAATTCTATATTCCACTATAAATACGCCAAATTTTATCAAAGTCTGGTCAGCTGTTGGAGCTAAGTGGCAATAGCAGAAACGATCACGTCTATAATAATTATAATGGAACTTAATATAAAAATGCTTTATTTAATAAATAAAATGAAAATACAAAAGGTATACGTAGACAAAAAGTAAACATATCATATAGGTAGGCAAATTAAAAAGGTATTTGTGTTATTTGTTTGCACTTAATAAGAAGTTTTGCGCCCGACTTTACTCATCCCATTTCTCCGAAAGAACGTTTAACTTCTTTACAACGATGTTGTTAAATTTTTCAATTTACAGTAAAAAAGACGAGTTAATTAGGATTCAGTTCGCTCGTAACTTCATATCTTTATGACACCTAAAATTGTGATGGACATAGATTTTAAAATAAAACTTGTCACAGACAGAAATCAAAGTTAAAAGCATTCAATTAAAATACTTTTAGGTTCAACGATCTAGCGGTCAAGATGAAATCAAATTGATATTTCTCTTAAACCTACATATAATATAGACAATTACATAAAAAGGGTCTTATTTACATTTGGATTAGATGTTATTTTAACATTTTTTATAATTATATTTTGTTCTGACACAAGTATTTGCTCTGACTGACCATAATCCTCAAAGTTCCTAATTCCCTACACAGTAGGTACAGGATAACCGAGTTTTTTTTTTATTTTATTTTTTTATATTTTAAACAAGTTTTTATAAAATGCATCGTCGGTGCAGCAAACTGACTTTGTCTAATATGTCATGTAACATTATCTATTTGAAAAGTTTCAAAATAACTAAATATCTAAGATATATAAAATTTAAAAAAATCTTGATCTTAGAGCGGCAAGCAATATCAGCCTAGAATTCCTGCGGGATTTTAATAATCTAAGAGATGAGTATCTGAGAGTTATCTTATTCATTAAGCTCGAGATAATTTTTAAATTAAACACTTCGGTATGCATGACCGAGCCACTTCACAATAAAATTGACGCACTACAAAAACGCAGTGAAAAATAACTTTTCATGGTGGTCTTTTTATCCCTATTGCTCGAATGAGGGTTCTGTTTTTGCACGTATGTAACATTGTACATGTTGATATATTTTTAGCACATTTTATGGCTTAAGTGCTGTGCCTGACTGTGCCTAGCTGTGCCATGACTAAACCGCGTTTACCTCTTTTCAGTTATGATTGCAATCGAGGTTTTGTATTCTTGTAACCACAGTTTTTAAACCCGCTTTTTCAATTTGCCCCTTTGAGAGCGAAGTTAGTGGGAGCTACCAGTAATTAAAAAGCGAATCTTTGCAAGGGTCGCAGTCAATTCTTTTTTTGGCATGCTGCGGTTTGTAAAGGAAAGTATTGGATTCCTTTGGACCCCCAGGCCGTGTTTTTATTTGTCATGTTTATATTATGTATTTTGCAACACAGTGCAAAGACTGATTTATTAGGATCGGTTTAAAAGTTAAACAAAAAAACAAACAGGTGACCTAAATAAACCGTTTAAAAACATAAAGAAATTTACCATTTTCAGCTTCTGTTTTTCCTATTAAACCGGATTATTTACAGTCCGGCTAAACATAGGTCGCCCTTTAATTTAACGTATCGTGACTAAATTCCGGTTAAACCGCAATGAGCCAGTTCACACGGTAGCCATTTTCGAAACCACCCAGCATTTACTTACTACTGTGAATCGTCCATTTGGCTACGACATACGTAATACAGTACACTAATCTTATCACAAAAACACAATCAGTCCGCAATATATATCTAATATATATATTTATACGGACACCACAATAATGTCCGCTACAAAATACGTCGCACAGGTCATTAATAAAGGGATTAATGATAACCTTTTTTGCTGTCGCTTGTCTATCCAGAGTTGGATGTAGGGTCAGATTAGTGGGGCTAACTGGGCGTGAAGGGTAGTTAATGCTAGGATGATTACTGCCTTTGTAATTTTAATTGTTTGCTTGTTAAATTATCCCTTTTATTTCTAGTCTTGCGGTTTTCAGTGACTTTCGTTTTATTTTGTTTACTCATCTTTTGTCTCAATTGTTTAATACGAAAAATAACAAGACAAACGTTATAAATTTTAGCGTCTTAATTTTTTTACCGATAGCACTGGGCCAGTAAATACTGAGTAACAATTAGTACTAGATAGATACACAGATAACTCTTTATTGCCACCAAAATGTATAGAACACAGCAAGATCAAACTTAAAAAGGTACAATGGGCGGTCTTCGGTTAAAGCGATCTCTACCAGACAACCTTTTGATCGACAAGATAGAAGGAATAGGGCTAGGTCGGTTGACATCAGTATCAAATTATAAATATATATAGTTATACATACTGGTAAGATTTACGTGGAATTTACGTTTATAAGAAAAACGTGGAAAAAGTTGCGGTATTTACCCATTTAAGTTATATCTAATAAATGATACGCTAATTATTGATAATAATCGTCATCTATATGTCTTTGGGGCACGTTTAGCAACCTTGTTTTTTATCAATTAATATCAGTCTATAAACCACGTCAAACCCCTTGAATTACCTGACAAACATTGCCACCTAAGGCCAGCACTACCTTATACAATAAGCAAATATCAACCGCGAACTGTTTCTGGCCCTCTTTGACAAGCACCTTAGTCCAACCCTGACATCTGTGACAAAGCTTTGCTATCAGCCGAAATAAATCATCTTGTTTGTGTAATTAGAGGCCCAGTTATTACCACCAATATTGGCCAAACATCTGATGTTTATTGTTTAAGTTTCATCTGAAGTAGCAGGCGAAACATTATATATAACAATTACTAGTTTCCACCGCAGTAGTTTGCCTTATTTTATTTCCGTAAGCATGACCTTTGACATACCATTTCATTTTAACAGACTTCCCTATGAAGTTATTGTGTTCGTCTGTTTGTACTTTTTTTGATAATACATTTTTGGGATCAATAGTAAAAACCATATTCTTTTTTACTTTATTATAATAGATCTTCAAGTAAAGACTTTTTTGCCCTTTTCTTGCCACTTTGTTTTAGGTAAGTAAGCTTTTCGACATTTATCCCAGAATTTAGTTAAAACTTCGTCGGATGAAGTTAAATATCGTAAAGAAAATGCATTTCTAAAGAATCTCGCCCAACTCTATCCCAGAACTGATTTTATCTCTTCACCTTACACTTTATCAAACTGAACACAGGTGTATCGAGTCAAAGAGGCCGTCTACCAATAGGATGAGTCGACTTCCTTATTTCAAATCTGTGTTCTCTATGCACGGGCTTTAAAAAGCCAAACTATCGTTTTCAGTCACGGCAAACAAGATTGAACTCTACGATGAAGCCGCAAAGGTGAGGGTAGATGTAAATAAACTGTTGGTTCTAAAAATCCGCTTAGGAGGCGCGCCAGTTCCAATTTTGAAATGGTTTTGGCGGGATAGCTTTAGAATTTTAGGGGTCTAGTGTATATTAAAAAGTATTGAAAAATATGGACTCAGTAAACATGTCCATAAAGTTAAAAATATTGGAGGCAAAATGGTTTCGAAGCATCTTTACGTAGCGACTGTGGATATTAACTGAAAACTGCTACGTACGTTGTCTGTTAAGTAGTAAGACCGTCCATTAAAAGTGCATTACACAAACGAGATGGGATTCTTGATGCTTCTTGATGCTTGTAGAGTCAACGGAGTTTCTTTTCCCTGTCCGAGATTGAATCTTGGACCAGAGCTTGAATAGGAAACATTATTTGTCAAACTCAAACCATAATCAATTACTCTTTAAGTTCATTTATGTTTTATGATTACCTTAATTGTTTTACTTGTAAAAGTGCGATTTTATTGCCCATTTACAATAAATTATTTAACTTTGACTTTGAATGTAAAATTTACACTTTCAGAAATAAGATAAATATTGGAATAACAACAATAAACATTAGTTTAAATATCTGTTTCTCACATCGACAATCGACTTTTGTGATCTAACTTCATTTTAATCTCCCAGGGTGATCACTGCGCTATTTCTACACTAAGAACATTTGCATGATGACTGTAAGTCGTTTCAATTTAGTACGGAACCCTGATCAATATTCCATTTGGCTGTAGTATTGTGCTTTGGCACAGAGGGGTTGTATCCATTCACGGAAGAGCGATATAAAAAACGCAAAGTTACGATATTAATGTAATCTGATATAGGACGAACGGACGAAGTTGCAAATTGTAGTCACCAATCTGAAAAATGAACATTCATGCATTTTCAACTTTTTATAGGTTTTTAATTCGTATTTTTTTTTTGACCATAAATAAGTAGGTGATGTTAGAACTAAGTGCTACAGTTAGTAAAGAGGATAAATGTTAGTTTAAGCCCTTTTAGGTTCTATTATGACATATTTTTGCGCAATGCGATGGTTGGTTTTGTAAAATTGGCTACCGAACCAATAAACATTTTTTTAAATGAAAATAACAGCAGTAGGTAATAGTTTAACTTCAACTTCGTAACCTCAAATTACGATAACCGAAGGACCAGAGCGTAGGTACTTATTATACCAAAGCCAGCTTCATCAAATCTTCAAAAAGTCCATCGCTCATCTTAGAAAAAGTTATCAAATTTACAGGGAGACATGGACCCAATCAGACCGCGCAACCTACCATGCCCTTAACAAAACTAATACTCAAGACTACCGAAGAACCTTACCGCAGCAATATGCTTCCACCAATCTACTAACACTCGATGGAAGTGGTTGCGAAGGCACAGTGACAGGGTTCTATGGCGGCAACTTTCGAGATTTCAATGGTTATTTTTGCAAAAGGGATTTTCTTATTCTCGGGAAGGCTCCAGGCCTCATATGCATAAAGTACCCGTTTAATAGGCGATTCCGTTGACAAGGGTCTGGGCGAATTTTTCGCTTGATAGCATTGAGTTTTCGGTCCAAGTTTGCAGTGATTTAGACAATAGGATTTTATTGCAATTAACCATAATAGTAGGTAGTTAAAGAGCTAATTACTGCAGATAATAAAACAACCGAGAGACTACGCCATGTTGCCGTAGATGGAAAAATCTATAGACGGCTGGTATCGGTAGTTGTTTTCCCACAGGAAGGAGATTCTTTTTTAAATACAATAGAAAATACTTTATTGCACACCAGTTATAAAAATATACAAGGTATTACAGAAGGACCTTTTTCTAAATCTAAACTACAATGGGCGGACTTTTCGCTAGTAGCCATCTCTTCCAGTCAACCTTGAGATATTACTCGTGACGGAAAAAGACAGAGCTACATGATTCGTATCCCTTAGCTAGTGCCGGGTGTTTTAAAGTCAGCTGCATAAGTAGCTATAAATGATGTAGGTACCTACTCTGGTTTACCAACTATGAAATGTATGCCTATTTTGAGAATGGTCTTATTATATAGACGTCATCATGACGTCATAGTCTTCTATCTCAGGTGGCCACGCTGTTACGGCCGCCGTCCTAGTTTTCTTGGTCCATGTATGTAGTTCAGGATGGCATATAATACAGCATAGTGATATAAAACCTATACATACATATACACTCATTACCTCTCCTTCTGTTTCTTATGTATGATGTTCCAAATAAACGTTTTTATTTTTATTTTATTCTTCTTCTTTCTTCGGAACTATTACTGCGAATCAGAAGTTCGAAAAACATTTTTAAATCGTGGTCTCCATTCCTTTAAGCCACATCTAAGTCAATACATGGAGACCCGAAGGTTACTTGCTCTCCCGACTTTCTACATACCGACATGATTTTAGATTCGCGAACTGTTGACCGTCCAGCCTTCTTTGATCTTCTTAATGGTATGTATTGTGTACCTACCAAATTAGCACAAAATACCTGGTAGGTACGGTCGGCATCAAAAGCAGCTTAACAACACGGTATCTTAAATTTAATATACACCCTAAAAATATACATTTTGCGTATCTACAATTGAACGGCCTCTAAAGTAGTTGAACATCTCCGTATCTTAAATTTAATATACACCCTTAAATGTATATTTTGCGTATCTATAATGGAATTGGAAACTAAAACATGTTAAGCTACTTTTGATGCCGACCGTACGTTATAAACAAGGCGAAGGAAAGTGACCTCCCCCTCTCCTACACATTTTTTTCCAGGTTTACGTTTTTTTTTTACCTTATTCGACTGGACTAGTGTGCATGTGTCACGCCTTTTATACATTATGTTTTTTGTTGTATGTCTTGATGGTCAGTTCGATTTTCAAGTACCTACATAAATTATTTTTTACAACATCCGTATTATCGGTATTATGCTAGAGTTTTCATACATATTTTGATATTCCCAATTCAAATCACATTATAATTGCCCTCGGTAATTAAATACAAAATTCCTACGCTAGGGATGGAATGACTTACTTCCTGAGGAGGGTGCATGACGTGTAATGAGACATTGTCGAGTCCATAACACTGACTTTGACTTTGACTTGCTTCCTGGGGAGGATCCATGACATGTAATGAGACATTATCGAGTCCATAGCACCATAATATTATTTTAATAGTACACAAACGCTATACGAACAAACCAACTCAATGAAGCAAAATACCGATCACACTTGATTTCACTAATAAAAATGGAAACAATGGGACTCACTTAATTGCTACCCTTTTTCTATTTAAACTTCTCTCATAATTTATTCCAAAACTCTCATTCTCTTCCACTCCAAATTCACACCATCTCAATCACTTTAAAAATCTCCTTCTCTCCCGCCCACTCTCACATTATCCACTTTAGTCTCACTATCACAAAATATTTTAATGAGTAGCCGCCTCATATGCACTAAGCTAAGCCCCCAGCTTTTCATAGATCAATGCTAAGTGTCCTTTGAATCAATATACATCTACTCGGGTCTACACTTAAAGACTTAACGACCGATCTAGGCTCGGATTTGCGGCTGCAAAGGTATAATGCGTCTCGCACAAGGAGATTAGCGATCTACCATATACTCGTTCAAGATAGATTATATATCGATTACAGCTATTAAACTTTTAAACTTAGTGACTTTAAAGCGTCTTTTTACTAATAGTTACTATAGGTAAATTAAGATTAACCACTCTATCATCTTAGATTCAGAGGCGATGTGAATCAAAGTGGTATAAACAGTCTCCGTCTTACTACTAGTTTACTAGTTTATTATTCTGTGGTCTTACCATAAAAGTTTAAACCAGAGTTAAACAGATGTTTCTAAAATTTCGTAGTACCACAAAATCGACGTCTATCACTCGAGTTTTTGTACTCAACCCTGGCATTCCTAATTATTTTACTTGTTGATTTGTTATTGAGTTAGTAAAAGCGAGGGTTACACGTCGATTTGTGGAGAAAATATTTAGATACATCTGTTCAACTCTGGTTTAAATCTTTTGTGGTAAGACTGACTTACTGACTTAGCTTAGAATAAGACTGAACAATTTTGGTTCATCCTGAAAATATAACTTATTGTATTGAAAAGAGAAAGAAAATTTGCACAAATAGTATTTTTTATTGTGGAATAGGTACTAATAGATCATTCGCATTAGGTTAAGCTTTACTTTTGACCCAAAAACACTTGTTATATATTTTTATTTATATGTTATTTATAAAAGCAATCCTACCTTAATATAATCATGAATGATCAAATCTTACATCATGCCTTATCCATTAATCATCCTTTTACAAATTGAAGTCTTAAAAAAGAGAAGGTAAAAAAACTTGTTTTTCATCCAAAACTTAACAGTCTCGAAACAATACTAATCCTAAATCGGTTAAACATCGATGACAATACGGCGAACAGGCCGCAGAGGCGAGATCTTATGCGGAGGTTGTACCACATAGCACGGCATTTGCATCACGAACGCTGCTTGCGTGTTGTTCAGAACAACTGGTAGGGGCTCGCTGCGAAACTGCACCCTTGATTGTGCTAAGACAGGGGTGTTGCTAGTAGAGACTCGTGGGGCATCTTGAAGAAAGTATTTCTCGTGTGCGTCCAACCAACGGTGCACCTGTAAAGGGAAAAAAGGATTAAGGTATTGGCCCTCATCATGATCCTTATTTCGGCCAATGCTAGGTAGCTTTTCGTTCATGCCAGTTTCCGCAATCCCGTACTAATATGGCACTTATGTGCAACGGCTTGCATAACCTCATTTAATTTTGAACATAGTTTAACTTGCACAAAGCATGGTTAGTGCAAGTATCGAGTTTCAATAAACTTGAATTTGACTGGCGAATTTCAGTTATGCTGAGTTTAGCAATCAATATCGATCTATAAACGTTGTCAGCTGTTCTATTACTAAAATACAAAAATTATTATCTGTTGGACATTCTAGAAAATACTGTAATTGCAATAAACATTGTGACACAGTAAATAACAATTTAAAAAGTGCCTATTGGAAGAACACGGTTCATTAACATTGTGTTAAAAGTAAATTTAACCCTACAAGCCTTTTATAAAGTTACATTTGTAAACTACTTACAAATTCGCAGCGACACATCGGTTCTTCTTGAGCGAGATTCATTTCATATAATATAGAGGAAGGCACTTGAACTAAGTAACTAGACACTTCACGATTGGACTAGTCTAGTGATCGGTTTAACACATTGTGAATAAAACGCTTGCTTAACATTGATTTTTATAGTAGGGCCATTAGTAAGTCGACAATGGGATTATATTTACCCGATTGCCGAAGGAGGGTAATGTTTTTAAATATACCTCATTACATTAGTATAATGAGAATGTCATTTGCAATAACTATTAGTAATTAGTAATTTTATCTTTAACTTTGTTCTTGGTAATGAAATAATCACCTCTTTTAATAAAGATGTTTAATTAAGAGGATACATTTATAAAAAAGAATAATTAATTATTTATTAATAGCAGACATCTTATCTTATCTTAATCTTCTTAATATATATAAATCTCGTGTCACAATGTTTGTCCTCAATGGACTCCTAAACTACTTGACCGATTTTAATCAAATTTGCACAGCGCGTGCAGTTTGATCTAACTTGAAAGATAGGGTAGCTTACATCTCAATTTATAGCCGTAATAACAAAAACTTTAGCCACAGCCACGCGTCGCCGTTTCTGCTAGTATATTTTTTTTTTATAAGAACTAGACAATGTAGACCATTTGAAAGTGACCATAAAGCTATTTCATTGCAGTGCTGATAAATTATAGTTATATAATACTCTGATAAATTAGAGCTAGCAAGGATAAAAGGTCCGGAGCCAATAAGAGTACAAAATTCTTGGAGCACGCAAAGATGCGTCTCATTTATAGTAAGAAAATTAGAAAGACTATTTATTTAAATAATAATAATAATAATTCAGCCTGTAACTGTCCCACTGCTGGGCTAAGGCCTCCCCTCACTTTCGTGAGGAGGTCTAAGCCATAATCCACCACGGGGGCCTAGTCCGGATTAGTGGATACATGCCTCCGAAACAATTCTCGGGCGTATCAATACGTACCTGCACTGGAATTTGAACACGCCACCCCTGCTTTGGTAGGTGGACATGGTCCCACTAGGCTACCACCGTTTATTAAAATACCAATTTAAAATAACTGACTCTAGCACTGGATTAAGAATACATTCTCAATCGAAAAATGCTGTGATATTCAATGATTTAATAATTGAATTAAACAGGTTCCTAGTCCGATCAACACCAATGCAATTAAATGCAAAAATTCCCGACCAAAGCCTGAGAATACTTCCCGACTTACCCGACTCACAAACTATTTACTCCCGGACACTGTTAGTTCGGATAAGATAAGATCCTTTTTACGTCCACATGCATATTCAGGAATGCCCCCGACATGCTACCTACCTAGATGTTCATAGCAAAATCGAGGATTGCCCGACGTTTTTCTTGATTTTTTTGAAAAGGTTGGGAATTCTTCATCACTTGTAACAGCTCTTTCTAGATCTAGGTTGCTACTTGAAGAGTTTCCTTCTTAGATAGTTCTTAGATTTAATAGTTTTTACCGAGTTGATAAAAATAAAAATGGCTCTTGATATAGTAAAAAATGGTTGTAATAAAAAATTAGCGACAAAATATAAGCGTTAAATCTCGCAAGATGTAAACTAACCAACCATTATACTACCACAGCAAGGTAAATAAAAGTAAGTTAAAAATTATTACACTTATCGGTCTTACCACAAGAGATTTAAACCAGAGTTGAACAGTCTACATATTTTCTCCACAAATCGACATGTAACCCTCGCTTTTTCTAAATCAATAACAAATTCACAAGTAAAATAATTAGGAATTGCAAGGATTGAGTAAGAAAACGCGAGTAATAGACGTCGATTTTGTGGAACGAAATTTTAGAAACATCTGTTGAACTCTGATTTAAACTTTTGTGGTAAGACGGAAGTATAATAATTATGGAACCTAATCTAAATAAAGGCGATATGAACAATAAAGACAGTTAGACTGAAAAAATAACAAATAATCTAAACAAATTAAGGCTAGGTTTCCATCACGCGTAGAAAAAATTTCAACACTCCGCATGTAATTTAATGTTGTCTAACATACTCACAACTGATTGATCGATCACATCTATAGTCACAAAAGTTTATTGAGCGCTAGCGTGACGGATTTATGCGCATATACCTATCAATCACGTTTATAATACACTAACAAATCATTTTCATTTCGTTTTTACAAGCGCAGATATAAATTAGACTTCCATTCTGGTCTGAAATATGGCTTCAAACGTCTCCCCGTTTTAGATAAATGACTTTTAAGGATGGAAGTATGTGTGAGGTTTTTAGGGCTTCATAATTATATGAAGGGTCGGCTTCTATGCCTCTATTGCTATGGCAACACTGTCCGTCTTTGTCAACTGTCACTGTCACTGCCAATCTGTCATCAGCTTGGTCACTGTCCAGTGAGTTCTTAAATTGGCCTAGGCTCTTTTTCGCTATGATACTTGTAGAAAAGGAGTGCCGTCATAACGAGCTGCAAACACAAAACCTTGACGCACGTTATTTTGACAGTTTATAGCGTGCACGTAACGCGCGGTCACGCGTTTGTCAGTGCTCGATCACGTTAACTCGCGGGCGCGGTGGCGGGTGCGGGCGCGGTAGATGTGGCGAAGAACCCGCGGTGGACGTGTATTTTGTACGTAAATACTTGGATATTACGCCATATGTTTGATATTTCATGACCGCGCCCGCAATCATACCCGCGAGTTAACGTGATCGAGCACTTAGGTTTCAAAATTGGTATATACTTTATAAGATCCCACGAAGATACCGTAACGCGCCGCGTTACATTACGTTACGTATGAGCATAGCAAATAAGAGCCCTGTCGTTTGGTTAGGACGCAAGCTACCGTCTGGCGGCTCGTACGTGCTGGTTACAAAACCTCGTTAATATCCATTTATAATTACAATCAAAGGATCGCGTTCACAATCGAACACCGCCAAAGGCATTTACTCAGAGCACTTTGTGCCCGTCTGATAATATATGGGCAGTTAAAATTTTACGTGCCCACTAAAAGGAAAATTAAATTAATCTATTAGAAACGTGAATTTATTTTATAATAATTTATTGTAATTTTATGATTATGCTATTTTGCCCGCACTAATGTGTAACGATTTTCCTCGATCCTAATTCCTAAAATAGTTCCCTGTATCCAGAGAATGCAACTACGAGGTCAATGCTCAAGACCTAGACTAAGATTAAATACTTATGATTTAGCATTTTTAGCATATTTGCCTTATGGGGGAATCGAACTCGGAGCTTCATGTGTGACAGCCGGTCAATACTGACATTTTTTTATACTCCATAGGCTAGCATTTAACCACTATCTTACCTTGTCTAAAGTGACGATGTGGTCAATGGTACTACGTCAGTGTAGATACAAAACGGCTGCATCGGACAAAGACAAGCGAAACTGTATACAAAGCAATAGCGCCGTCCGCATTGATACTGCGTCGGTACTCAACAGTCACCCAACGCGCTCAAAATTTCATATAAACTGTCATACAAAATACAGAGAGTGGCCCTTCTTCTAGGGTAGATAGATAGGCACAAGATTTACGGTTAGAACAAATAACAGTACTACGTGCGTAGAGGTCTCTACGAAGCTACACCTCTACGCGGCGGTATTGATTCCTCACATGCAGAGTTGTATCAGTCTGAATTTGTTACATTCGCTAACAATCAAATATCGACCCTATTTCAAAGTTTCGGACCGGTTTACAAACTCATAAATAATTATTTTTGGGTACAATCGATAGGTACAGAGTTTTGCAATGCCACGTAGCAACCGAATTTGTAAACAGGCGCATTGTCTGAATTGATTAAGCGGGTTATTCATTGAACAAGTGATGTTTGTTGGTCGAAGCTTCATCCGGGGAAACTCAGGGTTATTCGGAGATTCCATTGCAACATTCAACCATTCACATGCAAACCAACGACATCAGTGCGAAACCTTTGGCGCCGCACCAATTAGGTACTTAATTGAAAGTGAGGGGTGACCCGTGCTCGGGGGGGGGGGGGGGGGGGTAAGGTGTTGATGTGTCGGTGTGCGGAAGTTCATCACTCCGTGCTCGGATGGCACGACCTGGTTGTTATGTATTGATAACTTCGTTAGACCATGTAAGGCTCTAGGTCAGCCTAACTAACCTATAACGCCAACTAACCAATTTAAATAAATATTGATTTATATTTCTTCCAATTATTTTATTATCTTTGTATATAGTATATGCAACGAAGCTGTCTCTATTCTTTTCTATAATTATATGGTAAGCTTGAGTAAGGGAAAGAGAAAATAAATAAAACACCAATAAATATAATCAGCAGTAATATTTTAAATTGCTTTGAATCACAATTTGTAGTGTTTATAGATTATAATAATTACAAAGGAAGATTTTTTTGTTCAAATTACACTTATCCAATAGACATCGCGCCTCACACATTCTAATGTCCAACATCTCAGAATTCATAAATAAACTTATTAAAACTATTATTTAAACCTAAACGCAACACAATGTTTGTCAAATACATAACACAAATAATTATGATAAACAGGCAAATAATCATTAGCTGAAAATGCTTCAGCGACGTCTCAAACAAACAATGGCAAAAGCGGAATAATGTTGTATGAAAATATGTTGTAACTAAATCCATTATATATATTTTAAGATAATTTCATATTGCTTCGTGTATTATCATCATACATGTTCAGTAAATGGATAGTCGCTTATTTACATAAGTTCAGAATAATTATATTTCTTTATTACACATTCTCAATTTTGCATCTCTGTCATGAAATAATAATTATGGAGTGGTTTCATTCAGTATAAATTAACAATTCATAATAATTACATATAATATTAATTTTATTACATATATATGTATATATTAACTAAAATACATAATACATCGTGTCATTACGACTTGGCGAATTTTTCCATACTCAAAAAGCGAGTGAACAGGTGAGTTATTATGATTAGTAACTAACGTTCTACCTGCTCATATTAAATGACTGAACAGTACTTTCAACTAACTTCAAGCAGTTTTTAGACAAAAATAAAAGCCAGCGCAAAAAACGCGTCACAAAACTTGACATCATAATAATCTGTCTCATGAATCACAAACGAGTGGTATACTGTTTTTTTTTTATTCAAATAGATAATCATTGCAGCTTTCTATAAGCAGACCGCAAAATTTACGCGTAAATTTAATTCGCCGTTACTTTGTCTATGCATATATAGTTTCTATCTAAAAATAAAAAGAAATATATTAAATTATATTAATAAAAAAAACTATTTTTTTATTTTATCTTATTAAATTCTAAATTCTAATCGTTTTAGATACATTCTCAATGACCTTCTGACAATGGAGATTCTAAAATTTGGACATCCAACCATGCCCCCCCCGCACCCCTCCCGCATACCCTTCTTCACTTGGTGTTTTAGAAACCTTGAAACTGGCAGTAATAACAATCTTACATTTGCTATAATTATATTAAAGGAAAAAGTTATTTCATAATAACGCTCACAATCGCATACGAACTATTATTATTTATAATAATTTAAAAAACAACATCATAAAATTTGCTATCAAACGTATTATACGATAGAATATAAAAAATGCATTTAAAGCAATAATACTAGTTTACCTAGAAGCTAATCTTAAAATAATAATTGTAGGAATGTAACGACGTTATAATAATATAGTGCTACAAAATGTATGAATAATATTATAATTTAGTAATAATACAACAAAATAAAATAACCAAAAACAAACTGGTCTAGTGTTTCACCGAAATATTTTTTTATATAATAATAGAGTTGTAATGTTGGTAAAAATCGTTACAGCCCTACAGTAAATTTCAATAAGCTGTAAGGATTATCATAAATTAACAAAGACCCTACCCTCCTAGCTTAAAAAAACGCGAAGTCATAGTTATAATTTTATCTAAGTGATATGCAATATACGTTAGGCAGGCTCATATATATTAAAAGAAACATGAAATATAAATTAGTGTTTCCTTATCTGACGTTTCATACAAATCGAAATTAATTTACGCGGCCTTCTTTTTATGATGGCCAGAAAATTGTAAATTACAGGTACCTATCAAATAAAATATATGAAATACTTAAAATATGATATTTAAAAAATATTTTACTTAATATTTTATTATAAGATCATTTGTTTTAATGCTATGAAACGGCGTCAGAATATTGGGAAAGACTAATTTCAAGCAAGCTACTGCCAATCAAGTCCATGTATTTTCATTAAAACGATTAAAAATCCTAAACTAACGCAAATTATTTAAAGATGCTTCAAATAAAATTATGCATTTTATCACAATTCGTAAAACAATAAACGTGCCTTTGGCATAATTCATTACTTATGTTAGCATTATAATCACTGCCCACCCAAAAGTTGAAATAAATCGAACCTTTTCTCACTAATACCTTCTTTCCAAAACCAAACATTATTACACAATACAATTTTAGTCTTATATATAATATGTACTTACTAAATATGAAGTTAAAATGTGTGAACAAGCTTCTTACAATATTATATTAATAAAAAGTATTAGTTAAACTTTTAGTTTTAAATTCTATGTATAGATTTCAAGATTTTTTTATTTATTCTATAATAATAGTATTTTTACTATGTCTACTTCTAGTGCACTATGTTTTAGCTGTGGTCAATACTAAGCCGCGCCGATGCTGTGATACTTTTAATTTTTATAAGAAAAAATGTATTTTTTTAATAATAATTTGATAGTAAGTAATCTTTCATGTAAATGACATACAGTTGACACAAAACATCATAATTATTATGTACAATATTATTTACTACATACATGTTTTTTTTTGTATCCCTATATAATAAATATTAATGATAATATAATTTATTATAAACATTACAGAATATAGAAGTCAGTAAATTAGTTTAAACCCATTTTGTAAATGTATGCGTGAAACAAAATATTTCATGTTTTTTTGTTGCGTTTTTATTTCATTATGATTATTTTTAATTATATAAATCAAAAGTAATACAGAAACCGGTGGCACTATAAAGCTTCATCTATTTATTGTTTGTGACGATCGCGTGGATTACTAAAATACTCTTTCATTACAAATCAAGTTTTATTACACCACAAAAATATTGTTGCTTTCAGAGGTTTGCGTTACAGTGGAAATAGTGTATTTTTTTGTTTTTTTTTTAAATTTTTTTTTCTCCTCGTCTCTTATCTATACAATAATTGATACGGCGCTCTTGAAGCAATCGTGCACACTATTCAAAAATATATTATACGCATGACCACTAGCTAAACGAACTATTTTATACCATTTCCAAATTATACAAGAAAAATAATCAGAACGTTTCATGGAAAATTAATACATCAAAACTTTTTGGCGTAATACATTCACGAAATACTGGTATTGTATCCGCCATCACTACATATACATATATAAATATAACATCTTAAAATTAGCGATCCAAAAATATGAAATATACATGTTGTATTCGTGCGCCCCGGGTGCCCCGTACCATGCAAGCGAGCCTCGACTCTATCTACACTGCACAGTGTCTGTGATCGCTTGTTGCCATTGCGACTTTTGCCGTTTCGTCGCCGGAAGAGCAAAAGTCGCCACAACTGGACGGTTATAATATCTCTGTTCTCGTCGCGTGACTTTAATTTCCATCAGCAATACGTCGATCCCTCTCCGACACTCCTCGCTCGTTGCAAAGAACCATCGGCCGTCCACATCCAAACCTCAAACTTCGTCTGGGCCTATCAAAGTCTTAATTCAAAAGGAAATTTTCCATGTGTACAATTTACGATAACATCAACAACTCAAAATTGGGCTCAATCTCCAAGTTCCGTGGGAGGAAATTAGTTTTGGGTTTTGGTAAAGTATAAATTTGAAATCATCCGATCCGCGGCCCGCTCAAGCGAAGCGATCTCATTCGTAACTTTGCTTTATAAAAATACGAATCGAAAATATTAGACGGCAGCTCGTCATCTTACCATTAAGCTACGATTAAATCTATCCTCTTAACTATGCTATTTTACTACGTTAAAATATCAGAGAATTCAGAAAAAGGGAATATTATTTATTTCTATATTATTAAGAGGTGCACAACCTTATTTTTTCATGAACGCTAGGTATTTATGGCATGGCATTAACGAGGATTAACAAAAACGTTAATCTAATTACCGAAACAACAGATACTCCATCAATAACAGTTACTGACATAGGAACTGGGGAGTGAAAACATCAAACAACATTAGTAAAAAAAGAATAACACTACAAATAATCAACAAACAAATTACAAATAACAAAGGTAAAATATGAGTAGTAATTGGAATGGTTGAAGAAGATTTTTCATAAGACTTTATTCCTAATCTACGAGGAGTGAAAGATTCCATTGATCTCGTTCGATGATTACAAATCTAAGGCTTCAACTCATGGCGACACTAAAGTAATTACACATTAAGCTAATTAGGCTGGAATGGAACATAACACGGTAGAACGATAAAACAATGAAATTAACGGCATAAGTAAAATTTTATTTACCTTATTATTACAATACGATAAAATCTCAAAATTGTCACAGCTCGTCGGGTTTATTCTATTAACGCTAGGTGCAACTACTTTATAAGAACAGTGGCATTTTAATAACTTGAATTTGTACTTAACCTACGCTTTTCATACTCCATCGTTGAAATCATCAATAGACAAAGACTCAAGATTCAAGTCGATTCTAAGTTTCAAGCTACGTAACAAAGAAACAAAAATTACACTTTTTTATCATCATTTATAATTCGTCAACATTGACGTTTTCAAAAGCCCAATCATTAGAAACATCGATTTAAACTTTCATATTTTTTCACTCATTTTACAGCCAATACGCGGATGATCTAGGTATTAATATTACATCCAATTTAGAGATTTTTTTCAAAAATATGATTCCAATAAATGTTCTAAACGAATATCTCAAAAATACATTATGAAAATATAATACAAATACGATAAAATTTATACTAAATATAACCCTGTCTATGACCTGAAGAGTTTAACGGAAAGAAAACATCGGAATCTAAACTCTGAACAAGTCATTCGTAAGGAAAAAACTTAAAGAGATAGTTAATTTCGTTTAAAAGACAAACCGTTGAATTACATTAATTATAAATACCAGTACTATAAAATTAATTGTTAAAATTTCAATAGACAAGGGCTGAGTTAGTTTACAACTCTAACGAGAAACCCAGCTGTATAAGAATACCGAAATATAAAGACAGATAAGTAGATAGAGGTCTAATCGATCAACCAAATAGAGCTATTGATTACGTGCTAAGAACTAATCTTACCAATGCGGATCACTGGACCTAAACTGAATCTAGGGTTGTCAAAGGAAAAAATCAACAATCCAATGAAACACAAATGCAGCAACACTTGCCGCTCACATTTTAAACAGGAGCTCCAGAAGCAGGTCTTCGTCAGCGTTCATCGGAGTGCCTGGCGATAGGTAGTTGACAACCCTGAAGCAAAATTTCTTGACTTAATTTTTGTTAAAATCAACTGTGGTTTATGAAACATTGGTTAAAGGTTAAATTGCTGATATTATTATCAAAAAGCGTATAATACTTTGACGTACCTATATAAATCACATAGAAAACTAAAAAAAAAAGGCGATAACATACGAAAATGGAAGATAATCTCAAATCGTTTTTTTTACTATTCTATAAAAAATTTTTTTACTATTTTTTTTTAATAACATATCCTCAAACGTTGTTACAAAAGATTCCACATCCCAATGTGCCATAATATCAACTACACGCGTTTGAACCGATGCTACCACAGCCAAACGTAATCGACTATCGCAAAAGGCAGTCACTACCGAAACTCCAACGTTACCGCAAGTGAATAATATATCGCAACTGGCATCCAGACCTCAATTGTCCCTCCAAACTATAAATTGACCACCCGATCAGGCAATAAAGCCCGACCGTCCCTAAGGAAAGCCAAAATCGCCTCAGTAACTCGGAGAAATAGACGAAATCTCGGCAAGTCCTCTCTCAAAGTGCGCATTGGAAGGTAATGGGATGAGATTAGTCAGCTGTACGTTAGGAGAAGTCGGTAGGTGGATGTTACATCCCAAATTTATGTAAGGTTAGTGTCCCTCATTCAATTTGCAGACTTTTTTGGGGTATCGGAAGGTAAAACTTCTGAAATACTGAAAAAGTAGCTTTGGGCAACCCGTGTGCGTGCATACCAATTGATTAGATTTACGTATTGAACCTCAACCTACTCCTTGTTATTTTTTTTCTTTTTTCTTTTTGTCATACTCTAATTCTCAATATTTTATGTAGTTAAAAGATCACTAGAGTTCAAGATACACTCCAAAGAATCATAAGTACATTTCTATTGTAGGTCCCTAATTATCATTTTAAAAAGTGACCATAATGATATACAAAAATAAGTATTATTATAACTCTAATTTTAGAACAGCACAGAGCAGAATCGGAGATAATATATTAAGAATTGGGATCAGACTTAGAATATGCTACTCAACAAAGTTATACAATTTCAAAATGGAGTATGTCTGTATGTAAAACGTCTGCTCCAATCAGGCTTAGTAGGCCACCCCACAGGCGATAGCTTCGATATTGATAATATCGATACACAGACATAAAAGTTCAAACAGACCGGGCATCACAATTATCTAGTGAAGCTAGAAATAAATGTCATTCAGGCAGGGTCGAATTAAGGCTGACAAGAAAACTATGCATACGGTCAAAAGAAATTACGATAAAAGTTCGTGCTGAATCCAACCAAATATTTTCATCAGCTTCCTCTTCTATGTAATATGTTTATGAATAATAACAGCGCGTATAAAGTGGTAAGATCGTAGTCTTTACCTGTTATGCGTGGGTGGTGTACTGGTGATGCGCTGCAATGAGCTTCGGTGGACATCCTGCGACAGCCGGTCCACCCTCGCGTTTTCGGCTCGCGCGTTCTGTAACCTGCACAAACGCATAAGATAACGTAACATCATTCTTTAGTGCACTCCATGATATTCAAGTTCAAAAAGATAAGTAAGGGTACAATGGGCAGCCTTATTGCATACAATAATGAACCTATAAGTCACGAGATTCACCGGCGAGAGGTGGAAATAGCTTCATATAGAGAGCTTTTAGTATCGCGTCTGTATTTATAAGGGACACCTTATTTTTCTACAACTTTTGGCATTCATCAGTTACTATTAGCATCAAATGTAGCTGAACACGTTTTCGTTTTTAATGTTACTTCACACATGCATAATTTATTTATCTGTTTAACGTGTGTGTAGACTTTGTACATCTTGTGCTACTCAAGTGGCTAGCAGTGTTTAACTGGTAATGATAACGAAAATGGTGAGACCAATATGGTTGCTTATGTATTTTTGCAGCCTCCTGGGGGCTTACCATAACGTCTTATTGCAATCTAATTGAGGACCTACACAGAATTGTATTACCACTTATTCATCCCATGACGTCTTCCTGTGACATCTTGACGCTCAATTAAGGTTGATTTTAAATCTAAAGGGATTGACTTCTACCTAAAGGATATCGAAAGCCATATTGTATTACTATTACTTAGGGTGGAACAATTCTGTTTAGGTCCTCAATCGGATCGCAATAAGACGTCATGGTAAGCTCCCTGTACGCGTTGCGGCCGATCGCAGATGCCGAGGTTTTCATTTTACATCGGCCGCCGCCATTTTGGACTGACGACTTGGCTGTCGTTTTCTCTAGTGGACGTAACCCCTGAGGCCAGTAGACCTGGTATACGTACGTCAGATTTTCTTGACAAACCAAAACAAACATTATCCATGGTAAATGTCTAGTTATTAAATACATTTCAGTTTAAACATTATACAAAAGTTGGATCCGATAATCTGACCGACAATTGGAGAGCATTTTTGTTTGAACTGTCGATACACGTCCAGATTGTATGATGACAATCGCATCGTGCTACGTGAATGCGTGAAGTACTTCTGATTTATTATCGGTTAGATTATCGCATACGACTATTATTCTATAGGAAAATTGACGTGAATTCCCAGCCTAATACATAAAGGTACTAGGTACGTAGCAAAATGATTAGAAGACTGTAAGCATTATTTTCATGCATTATTAATTAATCAAAAGAAATATCAAATTACTCTGTAAGTTCTAAAACAAATAATTTGAAATGTTTCTACAACTTAAGTCTTAAAATCAGAATTTAAAACTAACATTTGGTATTCTAAACGAACAGTCCAATGCGATTTTAATGAATACAGTTCTCATACAAATTATATTCTAATTTTAATTTATAACTTACGTTAGTTGTGAATTCTTCCCAAGTACTGAGCGGCGTGGAATGAAGAATTTGAAATTGTTATTTTAATCCAATCTCATGTAGAATATTAAGCAGGCGAGGGCGAAGATATTTGATTCCATTGTGGCTTTGGAATAGGAGTGGAGCGAAAAAATACAGACGCTGTGCATAAGTTAGCTAATGTTGCAGATAGACCGAGGCGGGGGCTGTGGCAGAGGCGGTCAAGGCAAAAACAAAAACCTACAATGAGTTTGGATGGACCCCACCGGCACCGCGCCCGCTTCAGTTTGTTAGCTGATAGTGAAGCTGTATAGACACGATTAAATAGTTCTGATTTCTTGTGAAATCCTTGCGCATATGAAAAGCTTCCGTCTTTCATGCCAATGGTTCAACCACATGGGTAAGTATTGGTTAAGCCGTGGTTATTCGGAAAAGGAGCTTAACCCTAGGATAGGATAGGATTAGCCAAACTTCGATGGCATGATCCGACTGGCTATTGGGGCATTGTGTCACCGATACGCCGAAATATATATTTTCAAAGAGGTGATTTTAGGTATTTTATCCTTAAGTGAAGTTATTATTCAGTTGCGTTCAATCTAAAGTAATCACAGCGGTAACAAACGTATGCAACGGCTGGCATTATTGCAATGGATCAAAAAAGCAAAAATAAATTAAAAAGAAATGAAAAAAAAGTTACAAATGAATGTAAACCTCCAATCTTGTGGAGATAACCACATCATTCGTCGTTGTCGTCTCAAACGAAAAAGTAACATTAAAGTTACCCACCTTATTCTCACAACAAATAAATAACCGTCACCTTATGAATAAAAAGGAAAACAACACAAACGCAATTTCACAAAAACCTACGCGACGCACAATCCTAACTGAACACATTTGTCTAGAAACTTCGAAAAGATCCTACACAAAATAGCATTTATCTCAGGAACGAAACAGGGGGACTCGTAACAAAGGGCAACACTAATTCATCTAACCCGCATAGAGTTGCCAGAATAAAGGTAATGTTTCATTCATAATTGGTAAAACTTGTTTGCCAATATTTTACAGTACTTTACAGGCAGTGTTATGAACGTAATATTGTAAGTGCTTCGGTACCAGCTACATTTACTGTTTCATAATTTTGTACATGAAAAATAGTAAAATATTATTATAATAGGGAACTTTTTCGCAAAAATTACGAGAACTCAATTATTTATAAAAGGTATCAAATTGAATTGAATTCACTTTTACAAACTGAATACATGTTAACTAAAATTTAAACGGATCTAATTCGCGCACAAACTAATATAAAAATAAAACATCGACCGTGATCACGAAAATACTCGGCCGAAACGTCGAGGTATATTAAAATGTATATTTTGATATTCGTTTGTGCGCGAATTAGACCCGTTTAAAATCTAGTTAACAGGTATCAAATTGATTGATTGGAATTTTAATATTCGATGTGGTACGAATAAGTAGTAAAACGATTCTGTTTAAGTCCTCAATGGGATCGCAATAAGACGTCATGGTAAGACCCCTGTTCTATGAGCGCTAAAACTAGAAGCGGTCACTGAGGTACCAACTATAGTATGCTTTGGTTCTTGACTCATCGAGTCTCGCGTTCAGTATAATAAAAGAAAATAAAATCTTCCACATAATTGAAACACGCGACAGGTTTACACTAACTTTCCCCCCTTCATTACCTTTCTTCAGAACGTTTTGCACACAATCCACGATTATATTTTTATAAAGAAAGCTTAGAAAATTCAAAGGCCGAATTCTGCATTGGACAACAGCTCTAAACAAAGTGAGAAGCAAACTAGGGGAGGATTAAACAACTTTTTAAAGAGCACTCCGGGACTTATGTTCCCCGGATTTATAGGCACAGTACCTTAGGTTGATCCATTGAAAGATGATAAGTATATACATAACATACAATTAGATAGTGTATTGTATAAGAAACTAGCTAGCTATCCTGACGTTGACGTTGCCTTATGTGTGTGAAAAAATAATTACCTATAATTTTTTCTATCTTACGTATTTTTACCCCACGTTATAAAAGTTATTCTGATGCAACTAACACAACTTATCTGTAATGAACTAGTATTGTAGATACAAATTATAAAATAGTTTTTAGGTTCAATTTGTTTTTATAATAATAATGGTGAATAATAATAACCACAATTATAAAATTATAAGTCACGAAATGACCACTCTTAGGGTAATATCCCAAAAAAGAATCTAAATCGTCGCACAGCTATAATTTATTATCAATATAGAAACATGGCATAGTTATAGGTATGTTATATATTATGTTAATACATAGTTAATATGAGTTACTGATTACTTTTAAAGGACTCTCTGCAGTGTCTTCCCTCGACAAAGGCCCTTTTATTTGATGTCTATTTATAGCAATTATTAATAATCGAGTTGTATGAAGAAGTTTGGGTGGGCTGGGCATATGAAAATGAGACGTTATTGAATGTTTCCTTAAATACCGGGATACCTAGTTCGGTAATGTATTAACTGTTTGATATTAGACACTGTGCTCTACCGTTCGAGCTCTGAATTTATTTAACATTGAGTCAAAAGGCACCGAAGGGCGCGAGGAATTTAAGCATTAACGGTTCGAAAAACAAAAGTTACCGCGAAAGTTTTTTGAGAAACGTCAAACTTTTTAAAAAGGTGGGTGGGATGCGAATGTGAGACAGAGATAAAAGTTCGTTGAATAACTGAAGCGGAACCGGTCGAATAAGTACTAAAAATTAAGGTAAGTATATTTTGGTACGAAAGAAATTGTAGACTGGTGGTTTTGTTTGGCGGAAGATGTATTATGAAGTCTTTCAAGCTCGTTCATTTTTTTCAAAGCATCCACCATTTTGTTGAATCGTAACTTTGGCTAGAAAATGACTTTTTAAAATTTATCGATGCCTATAAAAGTTTATTGACATTCAGAACCTTAGATAACATTTAAATGATCTTTATTTTAAACATAGAATACCTTTCTTGTTTTATTATTAATTGGCAACTTTTATCCCCTTTGTGAAATGAAAAAAAAATAATACTTTTAGTGGGCTTACTGAAATAGGCTGTAGGGTTTTCAGTGTTAGCTGGATGGCAGTGCGATGCGAACACGTAGTGAGTTTATGCTTTATCGTACAGGGTCGCATTTATCGGGGGAAAAATATGAGATTACGTAAGGTCACGCGTGTATTGTATAGTTTTTCTCGATTCTCGAAAAATGAGAAGCGTACCCCAATTCTTTCTTAGCATTTAGTTTAGCTTGTCAAAAAGTAAACTTGTTTATGTATATATATAATAATAATTCAGCCTGTAACTGTCCCACTGCTGGGCAAAGGCCTCCCCTCACTATCGTGAGGAGGGTTAGGCCATAATCCACCACGGGGGCCTAGTCCGGATTGGTGGATAACATGCCTCCGAATTAATTCTCGGGCATGTTGGTTTCCTCACGATGTTTTCCTTCACCGAAAAGCGAGTGATAATTACGTACATATGTTTCTTAACAAGAAACACATTGGTACGTGCCCGCACTGGGATTTGAACTCGCCACCTCCGTTTTCGAAGGCGGACGTTCGCCCACTAGGCTACCACCGCGTTTTTTGTATTGTTTATGTATTGGGTAAAAATTGTGATAAAAAAAAGATTTCTACCGCTTAATAAGTGTGACAGACCTTCCAAAAACTAACCACAGCTTAGGTTGTAGGACCGATAAAAGAGCAAGTTCAAAGAGATAATACAATACATTATATTACTAATTATTATATAACAATTTCAGTTTTTTATAGTTTTCGTAAATACAACAATTTAAATTTATTATACTTTTCGTCCAGCTTTCTTTTTTTTTAAAGCGTAACCCCTTACTAGCATTTCTCCTGTATCGTGGGTACCGTTTACAGACGTATAATTTCACATACACACAACACCCAAACAAGAAAAAAATATCTGTGGATCACACAAATATTTGTTCCGGGCGGGAATCGAACCCTCGACACCAGGGTTAGCAGACGGAGTTCTCAGCCACTACGCCAAACGTTTGCCATAATAAATGGTTGCTAAATTCTGATCATTTTTCCATTGAAAAGGGCTTTAGGCCCTCCGTAATGGCTGAGAGAAGGCGACATTAGTTCCGGACAAACAATTTAGATTTCCCGAAGGATACAAAACGAATAAATTCGGAAAACGTTGTTTGTAATACGGTAGGATAATATACTCTGTGGGGCTCAAAGGGCTACCGAGCAAGATGTATAATCTACTTAGTAAATGCGAGCTGGGTTGCGCCTTGTTCGGTTAGAATTATGGAGGAACACATGACTGCGTGGTTGAAGCACAGGTTCCTTTGTCAATGATGGTTATATACATGGTGCAATAAAAAAAGTATCGTACTCTGAGATTAGAATTACGTGGGTGACACCTATTGGGATCACATGTATGTGTCACCCCGTGATATCTTGTCTCGGAGTGTAATCATAAAGGTTCACGTCAACAGCCGTATATTTGAAAATGTGCCTTATGTGTTAATCGATAGGCTTCATTTTAATGGGCTCTAAAACTGCACATAAGGCTTTTTTCATTATGTGGCAGACGTAGATCGCGGCATAGTATGTATGGCAAAACTGGCGTTGGTTTTGAACTACGATTCATATGTTTTGCACGAGTCCCGCTTACCACTTCTATCTCTCTCTTTCGTTAGTGTAATACTTGCCGTTGTATATTATTGTAGCATGGTAATTATATCGGAGACAAATTGTAGAATCCTTCATGTTACATTTTTCAAAACGGAGCTGACTTATATTACGGCGATCAAGCCTGCCCTACGCTCATGACACTCGCAGTGCCATCCTATACTCTGCATTGCAAAATCTTGAGCCAGTATTGCATTCCGCTTACCTTAGCTTGTGCAAAATAAAATGTCTTACTTTTGGAAATAATTTCATTCACGTCCGAGATAAACTAAACTGCTATAATGTATTGCGGGCACAGGACACAATTATAGTAGGGTAGCCATTTCACCGGAAAATTAGGTACGAATAGACGGACAGATGGAGGAAAGTTTGGCTCAATTACGGACAATGGGCACTGTGTTAGCGGACCCGGTTGTACATTTACATATGGGAACTGAGAGATATTTATACGAATAATATTATGGAGGCTTTTATAAGGCAAGAGTTCAAAAATAGTTCATGAAAATTGCTCAATAGAAGTGTTATGCCTCGTCACCGCCAACTAGTTTATCAGCCTAGGTATTTTATTAAACGGCGCCACTTAATTAGCTACGCGAATGTTGTTCAGCCATTCGATCAAACGGCTAGGCAAATGATTTAAAATGATATATATATATATATATATGCTGCAGAATAGTAGACTGGGGTGCAGCTAGTATGAAAGCATTGTTCATTGTTCAAGACGTCCCCTCTCGTTGTTATATCGAAAATATGTCAATTACGAGTATGTCTAGGACGTTTCAACTGCCTATCCCACAGCTATAATAGCTTTGTTTACTATTGTTGACCTTGATGAGACATAACTTCGAATAGGTACGTATCCAACACAGCATTTCAATTACTCCCACTTCTTACGTCGCACTCACGACCCTTCTGTCCATTAGGGCGTATATTGCTCCAATATTTTCTGATATCTCGCCATATTGTCAAGAGCTCGCTATACTCGAGTTGCGCCCTAAATTGTTATTATGTTTCTGTTTATTCGGTTGCCGCCACGATATGGAATAATAAATCTTGTATCGTAATGTTGTGTTGTAAGATATGATATAATATTTGCGACAAATTCTTTGGTCGGGAGAAATGATGAGAGGATGATTTAGTTAAAAGGATCGAGATGGATGGAAGGCGGTATAGAAAAGCCAGAATAGATTTGAGCTCCAACAAATGGATGCGTTAAAACGTCGCATGTTTCGTTACATTTTGTGGAATAATATGACATGTATTATGTGTTAAAACTATTATTATTAATGCTGCAATTTTATTACAACTATGAAATTATAGATATTGAAGCGTATATTTGTTATAATATATTAAAAGTGTTTTTATCCCTTGCCATCGCTTTTTGGCATAATAAATGCTATCGTAAAAACATTTTGTGAGACAACAACACAATGATTGATTCTAAAAATTACTCGGTAGATTTTTAACGGCTGTGGTATTGGTGATGAACCGACTGCAAAGCGTGAGTTTGCGGGTACCACTCCCATGCAGGGCAATTTAGGTGTGAACCATAGTTTTTTAAAGATTGAAAGAGAGGAAGAGAGAAAGGTACTCACTTGATCTTGGACTGTCTCATGAACTGCTGGATCTTTCTGGCCGCCTGGTTCTGGCGCCGTTGGGAGTACGTCCTCCTGTGTGAGATAGTTTTACTGTGAGCACGGGAATGCCACAAGTAAAATTGTTTATGTTAATATGATTTCAGTATTAATAATTAATAACAATAGTTAAGTTTTAGCTTTGGGCTTACACTTACTCGTGCATCTATAATTCTTCCATAATGTAATTTTCTTTTTGACTGCTCATGACCAAGTGGACGACATAACTTTGTAAAGCGTCTAGCAGGTTATAATTATCCCTTACAAATAAATTCTTTTGTTCTAGCATAACGTCTTTACAAGGTTACGTTAATTGTAGCGAAGTGGTTAATTGAAATGTTCTTTACCTATGGTGTCTAATTTCTATCTAATCGATAATTGAAACATGCTGATGCAGCAACCACTAGATACATGGGTCAATAAGAAAATCGCATACCTAAGAGAAGAACTTATAGCGTCAAGTATTATAGTATGATATTTCATTTTAATTACTATAAATTATTCTGTATCCACCAATCCGGACCGGGGTGGATCAAGGCCTAATCCTACTCGAAAGTGACGCAAGACTCGTCTTCAGGGTGGATTATGGGTTGTGATGATGATGTTCATACAATTCAATTCAAGTCGTACAATTCAATTCAATAAACTTTAACGCAACCTCGGAGTTTTAAAGTGAAAGCGAAATTAGACGCTTTCTTGTGTTTGTATTCTCTACCCATCTCTGCCCTTTAACGAGAATTTAGTGGCAAATATTTAACCATCATTGCAAAATTAATTTTTACTATCATTTTCTATATCACGTTTACTTACTTTACGTTTATTTACGTTACTTAAATACTTACTTGATAGGTGGGTTGGCGAGACGGCGCGCGCGCATCGAACGGTACCCACGCTGGATTACCGTAGCCGCCGCGTGCATTTGTTTCAAATAAGCAAACTGTAGACAAACATAATATTATTTATGTAACATTTACAAAATATATTCCTATATTATGTCGACGAATTGTAAGTTTTGTAACCTTTTTAAGTAATTGCGGAAGCCTCACGGAAGCCTCACCTTTAGCGTTCGAAGCGACTGGAAGTGTTTTTGGCTAGGCGGTCGCTGTTCGCTCAAACCTGAATCATCTACACTAATATTGTAAAGAGGAAAACTTTATTTGTTTGGTTGTAATGAATAGGCTCCGAAACTACGGAACCGATTTGAAAAATTCTTTCACTGTTGGGAAGCTATGCTATCCCCGGTACACATAGGCTACCTTTTATCCCGTAAAAATTAATGGTTCCCGCGGGATAGTAGTTAACGCGGGTGAAACCGCGAGGTGCTTCTAGTTAATTATAAAGAGGCAATAATATGGCACTATTTGAATATGGTCGAAGTTTAAAAAGGATGTTTCTTTTCCTGGCTGAATCACAGGAAAACTGCTTCGGAAATATATTATTTACAGAATTATATATAGCACCGAGAAACTACGGCCCCAAGGCGGACACTCCGCATGCAAAAGGCACCCAAACCTACGGAAGAGAGAGACAACACGCTCAAACGCCACACAAAATCCCGATCATGCTATCTCGCTCTAACTGAGAGTGTTCCTTCTTCTAGGGTATTAATATAGATATTCTGTGCTACGGCATTAAATTTTAATATGTTTTTAGTAAGTCTGACACAACATTTTTACACAAGCACCACAGAACACAGACAAAAGTGGAAGAGACTTAACTTGACATTGTATCGGGACCGATGTCACCAAAAAATTATTGAACGTTACCTTGTCAATAAAGGTTTGCAAATCAATTCAATTGTCGTTTATTCGAAAATGTGCCTTAAGTATTGACATATGAATAACTGATATGCTTCATTTTGATGGGTTCTAAAGCTGCACATAAAGCATTTTTAAAAGTGTGGCAGACGTTGAGCTTGACATAGTATATTTGGCAACACTGGCGTTGGTTATGAGCTACGAGTCATATTATGCTTGGCACGCGCGCCCCGCCCACTTCACACTTCCACTTGTCTCTCTCTTTCGTGAGTAGCACCGTTGACATGATTACGTTACCTGTTTGTACCGACGGTAACAGTTCTGGATGGTGATGGCCGCGGCGGCAGCGCGGCGCTGCAGCTGCCGCCCGCGGTACTGCCGGTACGCCTTCTGAATCGTGATGGCTGCCGAGTACAGCTCGCGTTGCTCTCGATCTGTACATTTGGCTGGTTATTATAGAGGCATACATCTGGTGGGTGAGTGTTAAGCGATACAGAGGTTGATACGTAAGCTACACCCACCAATGTAGTTACTGGTTAAGTATAGATTTCCATCGATTCGTGCTTAGAGACTTTAGAGAGTCTCCGGAACAAGCATACAAATAACATATATTTTTCCACGTTGCCATTGGATTTATGTTAAGTTTCGTTCAAATTTAGCGTAATCAGCCCCCCCACCGGCCTTAACGTGCCTTTGTTAAGCCGTCAGCGGCAGTCCTATCAATTAATCTTCGCATTTTCCCTGGGAAACTCCTTAACTTTTAGCACTTAGAGATAATAGTGTAGCTTCATATTAGTAAAAATAACCATAATATAATATAACCATTTCCCAAAGTCACAAACGAACTTCATAATGATTGCTGTAAATGGCTCTAATTAGCAACTTGAAACCGAAAGCCTATCAAGGTGGCGCATTAAACTCACCGTTCAGAGTCAGACTGGAGAAGTGAGTAGTCGCATTTAGGAATTCCTGGAGCGTGGCGGACGGCGTGGTAGCAGACGAGTGGGGGGTGAGGGCGGTGCGAGGAGACGGGGGGGGAGGAGACAGAGCCGAGCCAGGGGACACCGAGCCTGACGAACAGGGGGTAGAGCCGCCGCAGTACCTGGGGACAATGAGACCATCTATAGTGCTAATAGTAGTGTTGACTAAACTAAATGTAAAAACACCTAGAACGTTTGCTGTCTACTTCAAACCTCATGAAAATGAAAGGGATGGTAATAGTTTTAGAGCTGTTAAAGGTTAAGAGTGTGCTCCGCAGTTACAACAGGATGATCGTTTTATTGCTGCAATTATTATTATCGTTAGGCTTTTTAACTATTTAGTGGGGCGTTTTCGTTATAATTTTGTAATTATATGAAAGGGCGTTTAACATCGATTATAATAAGTTATAGTAATTATAGTGAACATGCGCTTACAAAAATATGGAATCAAGGGCATTCCTTTTAATACGATTTTTATTTCGACGATAGAAAATTACAATTAGTATAGAAGGTATCATATTATGATTATGAGTATAATCATTGTAATATACTGCATTCAAAGTTGATACAGTGAAAATAGTAGATGTTGCTGTTTTCGTTTTTTGTTGTTTTGGCTGTTGTTTTTGCTTATTATAGTCCACACAAATATTAGATTTTTAGAAAAGTTTTTCATCAAGTATGTTTTATAACTGGTAAACTCACCGGTAAGTGTTATCGCTGAACTCAAAAGTAAACTCTGTGTTGAAAGTGGTGTTGTCATCAAGTATAGGGGTCATCAGAGTGTCTTCGCTGCCGCTGCCGCCGTCGAGCCCACATCCCGAAAGAATGGAGGAGCTTTCGTTCTAAACGGTGATAAGAATTAGTAAGCAAATGATACAAGTCCTAAATAACAGTTTTTGTTCTAAACTACGATAAAAATGAAATAGCAAATGATGATAGTGAAAAAAGGTAGGGAGGTTTTGTTCTGATATACCATAAAAATTGGCTTGTGAATTAAAGAAGATTGATAGTAAGAAGTTTTATAGTTATGCATAACTAATTTTAAAATTTACTTATAACAAAACATTTATTGCCATTTTTAATAGTCTTACATCATCTATCTTATACATCATCTTGCGTCATCTTCAGCCTATATTCCTCCACTGTTCATCGGAAACCTCTCCTACTGAACGCCATTGAGCCCAATCTTACGCTTTTCTCGTCCAATCCAAAATATATTTCAAGGTTTCTAACAGCCGAAATTAATATTATATCTCCTATCCAAGATTGAAATCGATCTTGGATTGCTGCCTATCGTTCAATCTATTTCCAATCTGCGTGCCTTCATAAACCAATCCACAGATCGGTTATTGGCACGTTTGACCCTAAAAATGGATTGTGATATCAATCCCAGATAGCAAACTTTGGATTGGATTGATTATTAATTTCGGCCGTAAATAAGATGATCTTTATTAATAATCTAACGATACCTTTATTCTTTCTGGCATCGCGGCGATGATCTGCTCGGCCAGCGTGAACACTCTGTCATCCTGTTCCCCTGAAACAGTTATCTGAAGTAAAAAACTCGTAGTGTCTTCATAACAAATGCAACCAATACCGTTTGCAAGTTAACACAGTCAGCAAACACTTTTAGCAATAACACAGACAATGTTCACAGTTGAATCACACACATCGATGTAATTAGATAAATAAAGTATACAATATTATATTAACTTAAATATTAACCCTCTTATTCATAAACATTTATTAAACGTCACTTAGTATTGCGCAGTACCATTTTTCAGTGCGCATTTTTAATAAGCTTTACATTACTTTTTATAAATAAGGGGATTAATTAATCTGTGAAAATGTTGACTCTTCATATTCCAGAGATTGTTGTTGTAATTTTTTTGAAACTGGTTTCATATCACTTATATTATAAATACTAAGTAACATTTGTTGTATAACTTCAAGTAACATAAACGGTCCTATCGAGACATGAGTTCCAATTTCGTTTCGCTTGATAAAACAGACGGAACTCAGTTCTGTTATTTCGCATTCCATTCATCAATGGACTATAATTATTCTAATTCCGGTATACCATAAGTAACAAAATCGAGAATCTTTGATAGAACCAATTAATAATTTAAAACAATATTAGTGTAGCTAAATTTTACTTCAGAAGTGTTCATCTTTTACAATGTTTTTCAACCTACATAATAACTTGTGTTTCACAGTTTGATAAGTAATATTAGTGTAGTAGTACCGAGATTTTAACTTACCGACTGGAGTGATATGAGTGAACACAGTGTGAGAAAATTATAAAATAATAACACCTAAATGGTGTGCCTGATCGAGAACATAGTACATAAACACATATTCAAGTGCTTCATAAACCCACAATGCCAAAGCTCTTACCTTATTTTTAGAATACTAGCCACCGTTGTACCACTACACATAAAAAGCCACCGAGTAGATATAGAACCATGCAAGCAGTATAGCCACCATGCAGTGTTATTTTGTCAAGTAATGTATCAATTTTTGAAACGTGTTCATTCAAATTTCAGACAACGTTGTCGAGTGTAGATTAAGAAGATTTTGATAGTAAAGCCAATCGATTTGGTAGTGGTTAAAGTACTGTGAGTGGATAGACCGATACGAACCATTGAAAGCGACATCGAGGACAACATCGAGTAAGCCAAACTGAACTTTGTTCCCTAACACATTGAGTTCTCATTCCTTGCAATAAACTGTTGTTAGTGGGGCATTAGGAATCACCGGGAAAGTCAGTTTGGCTTATAAGGATACTACAAACACCAACACTGGGAAACTCCGCTCAATACTTGGATTCAAAGTAACAGAAGAAACTACAAGTGGTCTACCGACAAATAGTGATCATTGTCAAGATCTACAGACTGGCGACAAAGAGGATAGAGATATACAAATATTCTTGGATAGAAGAAGAGGATCGAGCGGCCAGAGCGGCGATGCAACTACTACATTCACAACATCGAGATTAGGACGAGCGGAGGGATAGTTGCTGCGACTTGAAATGGTATAGAACTCGAATACTATAATTTTATTCAGCCAATTGGAGCTAAGGTTTTATCTACTTAGATCCTGTTTCGACGTCTCAAGTAACCAGGTCAAATAAGTCATCTAAATATTAACTTTCATTTTCATTTTCACCGACGACATAATTTATTAATCTACTTCTATCACATTCAATTGGTTAAACTTAAAATAAACGAAACGTTTATTCACATCACACCAACATTTTATTAGTGATTTTGTATTTCGAATTTTGACCGGAATTTGCTAAAATGCGGTTACTAGTTTTCGTAACGAAAACATTAATCCAGACTGGGTAATATTCTTGTTTTTATTGGAGATATTAATTATCAAGGCCAACTAGAGTTGCTCTCTCAATAATAAAGAAAATTTCCACCAACGTCTTTTTTGATAAGACAGATATTTCAGCTTCTAAGAAATATCAATGTTGAATATATCGATGTGACAATTTTTGTACCCTACAAATTTTAGCATTGTCTATACCGTTTCAGGCTGCGCACTGACCTGGGCCCGGTTTGGGTGGCGGCGGCGGCGTCGGCGAAGGAGGCTCCGAGAGTGCCTCGACGTCAATGAGCGGGCTGGCGGCGCGCCGTTGCGCCGACTCGCCTGTAACCACCCCGCTCAGTGTCCGGAACTTGTCACGAGATCAGTTCCTTTGGGGGTCCCATGATTGGTGTTTTAACCAGCCCTACACGCGTCTGTGGTTTATTTTCATTCTTTGTTTGTTTAGTGCATGCTAAGCGGAAAGTTACAGTCTCAAATTTAAAGCCTGCTCATACTGTTTCTTTTTACGGAAAATTATTGTCAACCTCGTCAAACTTTTTTATTTTCTTTCACCACGATCAGTAATAGACTGTTTTAATGTTATGGTGTTCATCACTCATTACAATTGTAATTACCATGCTTTAGCTCAATTAGAAGCTTGTTTTTTGACGAAAACAATGAGGCGGATAAGCGTAGTAGCTAAGTAAATATTTTGTGCTTTAGCTACCTACTTAAAAAAATATTATATCATCGTCACCAGACTCAGTGTTTTCAATCTGATCAGTGAGCCTAAGGAACTGATATCGCTTCACCTCCTGCAGACTGTTGACCGTTGTCGACGACGAATGACCTCATTGCAAAATGATCGCAGCAAAATAAGACCCGAAAGTATTGGACCTTTGAAGGTAATCAGCTGCCGTGCCGATATGAACAAATAATCACCAGCAAATGAAAAGTTAATAGACTATGGAATGAGACCTGATAAACTTTACTGGGGACTTACAAAGGGCCAAGTCCATACGCTTCCCCACCTTGGAGTCACCAAGACTGTCTTCAGACGTGTCAGAATCTAATGGCAATGACATGCTGCGTTCCCATCTGAAACAGTGTTTGAACAAATGCGTAGAAATAAATAAGAAAGCGTATATTATGGTGGATCAACGGAAGGAATAGTTACCTAGCTGATAAGCTACTATCAGCTTTGTCATTGGCAGAGTTAGATCGGAAGGCATCGGCCATGTTAATGCCACTGTCTATCGAAGGTCTTTTGACGAGGTTGCTTTCAAAGCTCCCGGTTCTTCCTTTTTGCGATAAGCTGAAATAAGAAAGACTGTTTTGGTTATTGATCGACCATATTCAACATTATAATAAGACTTTAATCTCTTTAAATAACTGTAGTATTATAATCTTTCTTCTTATAAAGTAGAGATTCATGTAGGTATATTGTTACAATCTAAACTGGCTTTTGTGAAACTCTTAACAAAATTTTTACAATTATAAAATAACCAGACACGCACGATCACACAAAAAATTAGTAAATAAGCCAATCTCTATGGTTCTATAAAAGTCTGGTCACCTTGACCAGTATCACATTTTAATTGGATATTACAAAAATACTATTAGTAGCTCAAACATCGACAAGATGAAGAAAAAATATAACCTATTAGGTCTCAAGAAGACGCCGTCGCTAGCCGGGGGGTGTATCCTGTCTAGGATATTAGCTAGGTTGCTATGCCCTGCCATCCTGGCTGCTGTAGCCGCTTGCCTCGCTCCGGCCTCAGTGCGGGTCCCGGCACTCCACCGGGCCAGGACCACAGCTGTATCTGTGTGTCCCGCTGCACTGGCTACCATCTGGAACGAGATAGATTTCATGTTAGTTAATGAAAACATTTTTGGTCCGTTTACTTCCTGCTTGTAAACGTCATGCTTGATTTACGCAACGCGAAATGTTTACAGATTTCAAATGCTCGACAGTAAACTCTCGTCTTGAAGACGCTACTAGTGCAGTACTTGGACGGAAGATAATCGTACAGTAAGCTGACTTTTTTTTTAACTTAGCCTCACATAGGATTGCTCCTGTATTGTGGGTACCGCTTACAGACATATAATTTCACATGCCCATCACACCCAGTTACCCAGACCAGAAACAAATATTTGTGGATCGCACAAGCATTCGTTCTGGGCAGGAATCAAACCCGCGAAACCAAGCGCAGCAGTCCGATTGCTCAGGCACTACGCCAAACGTGTCTTCTGACTTACCAGAGGCGTGCAGTTGTCGCTATCCCTCGCACCCAAATTGACTTCCTTCTCCAGCGCCAGGCTATTATCGTCCTGCCTCCACCGCAACAGTGCAGTAGTCAGCTTTGTGTATCCAAGAGCTGCAGCGAGATGCAGGATGGTGCAGCTGTCCTCTCCAGGTTCAGTGGTGAAGCCCTCGGCGTTTCCCAAGGATCTGGTGCTGAGGTTTTGGCAGAAAGAGACGAGACGCTCTTCAAATTTCGGGTTGGAGCAGACATGGACGTCTTCAATCTGAAATTCACATCAAATATCGTTTAATGGATTGTTGAGTTGGAGACGAACTATTTTAGCTTCATAGATGAATGGCCTATTCGCAAAATGACTCCCATGCATTTTATAGAAAGACATCATGAACGGGTGACAAAATGTGTGGATTTCCTGAAAACTTAAACGCGACACAGCACAAAATATATGGAAGTAAATGTTGTTCAAGATAGGCACCTAAATATTTGTGCCTAAATGATTAGCTTTCTCTCTTCTCTTTGCTTCTCGACTGTTGCCGGTCACCTACCATTAGCGAAATTGACGGAATTCTAGTTACTTCCATACTTAACAATGACCAAATCTAGCATACCTGGTTATTATCATCCATAGGCTCAATTTTTATTTGAAGCCGTCCATGCAGCCGCTGCAGTCGCTGCAGCAGCGAGAACCGTCGAAAATCCAATGTAGGCAGCGGAGCTGACGCGGGTGACGATGGAGCTGGCACCGGCCCGGCTTTGTACTCGAAGACAACTGTGTCGGAAACCACGCGGCCACCTCGGGCTACTTGAAGGGCTGCTAAGCCCGCTTCGTGAGCTGGAAAAAGAAGATTGATGATATTAGATTTTAATGTGCATTCTCGATTGTAATGTATGGTATTAGTAAATCGATCCCAATAAATCTGAAAACGTCCAGCGTGCCTAAGACAGCTCAGTTTACTTGCCTAATCTACGAGTAAAAACTGCCTTTATACCCGTCACAATAATGTTTTTACCAAACCATAGTATAGGAATTATGTTGACACTTAATACTAAAAAAATATTGGTTTCATAAAGTTATGAAATAAGACTTTAACGGTGATACGGCCTTTCAATGATAATTTTCAACTAATATAATGTTGTTGTCATAATATTCGTGCTTGAAGAAAAAGTATAATTAGCTTCACGCATATATTATTGTAACCAATCGGTTCCCCAAACATAGAACACAAGAAAAATTAACCAACAGTAAAAAAAAATACCTGGGCAATAACATCTCAGCAGACCATTCTGCACTAGAATTGACGGCACTGGGAAGTTGTCAAAGAGCACCGTGTACTGATCAGAACACTCCGTCCAAGGTCCAGCGACCAGGACCTTTGCACCACCTTCAGGATAGGCCCACTCCGGGCAGTAGTCCGTGATACTCAAGGCGCCTTCACCGTCTGTCTGCATTTTTTCATCCTCTACTGTTACAGGTGACGTCTTTTCTATCAGCGTCTGAAACGTAAGAGAAAGAAATTGCTTTCAATTATTCTACTTCACGAGCTTCAGTACCTTATGATCTTCTTCAATAGGTATTTAATAATAAACAATAATTAGTTGTCCAAACTTACCACAGGGCTTGTCGATATCGTACTGGGATCTAGCACTTCCAATTCGGGGAAATCGCCCAACATGTCAAAAGCGTCCAGATTCACAAACACATTGTCATCCACCACATTTGTGGGAGATGCCACAGCCTCACAACTCTCTATAAAGTCCATTGTATCTATTCCTGATACCATCACATTGGCTGTATTCTCTCTTACTGCATTCCTATCTAAATTACAATTAGGCATGTTAGCCGACAGGGTCTTTTGTATATCTTCATGAGAAAGCTCCAACGTCTCGTCGAAGAACCCACTAGCTAAATGACTATCAGTTCCAAGCAATACTAACGTATCATCACAGTTTTCCGTCAAGACTTTACTCTCTAATCTTTCTACTAAATCTGGATATCTGGATGGCGTCGCCGGAGCGCTGGCGATTATCTGGTTCCTACACTTCGGTTCTATCTTTATCTTCCTATCGAAGGTTATATCAATGACTTTCTCTTCACGGTGGGTCTCAATTTCAAATGTGGTTTCTGTAGTTCGCACGCAGGCTGTAGTGGTTTGCGTGTCCGGCAGTTCTCTTTTCAATACAAAAGTCGGTTTGTATTGCTGCCTGAACCTGTCTCTTGGTTCTTCACAAACGAACGACGTCACAGACAATGGGGAAACTATTGACGAGTGCTGTTGAGCACTGCTGGTTCCATTCAATATGAGGAGGCCACCACCTCCTTGAATCTGTCCAAGAGATAGGAGTAAGGGTGAAGACTGAGTAGTTGGTCTGTGGTCTCTGGTGTATTGCCTTGGAGGGTGCGCCAATGGTCTTGGTGATGGACCAGTCGTTGACGAGACATGATGGTCTGACGGTGGTGGCTTCGGAGCTTGAATCCTCCTTAAAGCATGAGTGCAGTTCCTTGAGTCCTGGCAGGTAGAGTCAGGACAGCTACATTCCAGCTGTTTCGCTAGAGCTGCAGCTCTCGCAGCTCTTTGCTTCTCCATCAGCTGCCCGACCATAGCTTCCACCGTTTCTGTCGTCTGAAACATTTTGCCCTTATATTTAATTATTGTAAGACTGTGTATCTGAATAGTTATTGGATTTTACTATGAGCAGTTATATTTTGATACTTACCGATATTTCTATATCGCTGTTTATGTCTGGCTCGTCTTCGCTGAAGACTGGAAAAGATATAGTGAACAAATTAAAATTAATTAGCATAAGTCGTTAATTAATCAAATTAAACATTCCATAGCTACTTCAATTTAAAAACATATGCAACTTAAATTTTAACCCTATCAGTTTCAAATGTAGATAATGACTTTGCGGTCATACAAAACTCCAATTTCCGCTATAAAATTATCGGCGTCACAAATTGTACCCTACATTAAAATAGCCCGAAGATATTAATCTAAATTAATTAAAATTTAATAACCTCAATACTCGCACAACTGAATAATACGTGCCGATCGGCATCGCCGGTTGTACTGTAATCTAATTGAAATTTGCTACCAATTTCATAAATATTCAACGGGGGTTGAAACTTTCGTGTACTGTCTGATGCAAATAAGAAGCAACGTGTAGCGGGGGACTTTGGCATAGTCAAAACAACTTTATTGTAATGTTAATACGTATAAGGGAAGTCTTCTTTTAAGGTAGGTAGTTAACAAATAAAGAGTGATGGCGTGATGAGCCATTGTTACGCATTGTGGTCTTAGTAGGTCGACTTCATAAACTGAATCCTGCACATCAGTTGCATTGTATCCTAGAATTCCTAGACTATGCTTTTTACACTCGGCTTTCGGAGTGTACTAATTATATAGCTACCTAACATATTAATGATAGATAACGAACAGTGCTCGTTAAGTCATAGTCTAATATTTGTATACAACAATAGTAATTTTAAGTCAAGATCGACTTGCGACTAGCTACGTGACAAATCGTGCCCCTAATAACTGAACTGTGCCATAAGGCCATAATATGATTTTTTACTAGCTCGATATAGTACGCGTCAACTAGCTCTTTGTATGTTTCGTTCATAAACGCGCCGGTAGGAGCGCTGTACAGGATCTTCATACAAAAGCGCTAGTTGACGCGTATTATGTCGAGCTAGCAAAAACTCATACTAGGGGTACTGATCATAGTAATATTTTATTACACACTAAAACAGTAGCAAAATAAAAAATTCATGTTCAATAAAAAGTATTTTACAATAAACGTTGTAATATAGGTTTCGCTAAATCAGCATCAAAAGGTACCTATAGAGGTATATAAGGTACGAAAGATAACCTACCTATAGAGAGTAGTTAAATTATCGATACATAACTCACAATGTGATCGCACCGATGGCATACGTATAACAATAAAATAGCCAACAAATTATGTGCTATGTTTAATTGGCAATCATTAAGTAGGCAATTACAATTTGACTAATGACAGTGCCGAGCTTTAAACTAATATGCGGATAGATAGTCATAAAGTGTAATTAGAGTAAACATAATTAGTCAAATTAGTCGCACATCAGTAGCCCAGGATTATGGTACGTTTGATCTTGCATTGTCAAAATTATCGTCGGGCACTTTCACATAATATTAATAGGCCATCAACTAATTATAGCTAACTAAACTTTTTATCAATTCCTTCTTGTTTAGTTACTTCTTATTATTCTTGGTATACCTACTAATTGTCCTGATATAGTGTGTCTTAATTATCATTTATTTTATGTTATGCAATCAAGTAGGTGCTTTTTCACCGATTCTTTCTTCTAGACCCTACGTATAATGCTAGGTTTGTTGCCACCAGTTTTGATATCAGGACATGTGTAGTGCTGGTATCTAGTTTAGTTCACCAAAGTTTATATCAGTAAGCTGCATATAATTTGGCTTCAACTGACTGATAAACTGTTTCTTCGTCCAGTCTTCCTTCTCAACCTAAAGCACCAGCTTTGCTATCATCAGGGTCCTCTGCTACTTCACCATTCGTTCTTTAGGTACTAACACATACGATTCATCTAGATCAACCCGTACTTCCTCCATTCCTCCTCGACCTTTACCACCAGGTTTAATGTCACCAGTGTTGTTGTTATTGGGTTCCACTATTACTGTACTATTAAGTTCATCAGTTACTTACACATCGGCTTCAGCTGGCTCACCAGCTCCTCCTTCGTCCATTCCTTCTTGTCAGCCCATAGCGCCAGGCTCGGCGCCACTGTCGCCAGTTTGTTGTCGTCAGGGTATGGCACATTTAGGTAGTGCACCAGCACTATATCAGGGTTCTGGAATGAAGGGAACAAAACTTGCTTTGAAACATAAAATACTTTTTTATTAGAACTGACATAATTGTTGCAATCCGATGGTGGTTGGAAGCTATATGCTAAAAGAGGTATATGATAACTTTATTAAAAAAAAACTATGACTGTTTTTTTTTATTTATAAGATAACAAAGAGGTACATAACAATAATTGTTCGAAATGTTTTAGAGTTCCATTGGCCTTTGGAATGAGGAGATAATACTCAGCTCTGCTACTAATATTATAAAGATCAGATGGTAGATATCTTATATACATATAGAGGCTTTACAGACCGTCGAGATAAACGTTAGCATTTTAAAATTCGATTAATATTATATTTGGTTTCTCTTCGTTATTAAGTATATGTGCCTTTAAAGTTCCATGAAGGTAAGTTTCATAACTACATAAATCTTGACTTGATCCCGACTTATATCTAACAATTCACAAACCTAATGCGAAGCCATAACATAAAAGTGCCCCTTTATTAGAGGCATTTGACGATACATCACACGGATAGTTAAAGTCCATGCAAAACAGATAAAAAGAAGAGGTCATAAAGCAGGGTGTTTGCTAAACGGCAAGTGATGTGTGAACCTGCAGAATATATGGCGAGACTATCCGTTAGGGTTGCGTACTAAAGAACGTTTCTGTTAAAAGTTCAAGGTTCTGTATACAATTTTGTATTTCAATTTGTTTGACGAATGACACGCGTCCAAGTTATATATAAATATTCACATAATTCGTTTCTCTGAATTGGAAGACGACAAGGCCGCCCATGTAGGTTAGATGTAGCTTCATAATTTTATTATTAAGTAACATAATTGTTAACTATCTTGTGTATTTTTAACTAGAGTACCTACAGTATACGAATTTTATAATCTGTTCAGACACCTGACGTGTAAAATGACTTAGTTAAGTGTCATAAGTGTTAATTCAGTGACCAAAATCATTTTACTCATCGAGTACCTAACCATTGCAATTCAATGAGGCAATGCCACAATAATCAGATGGTGGGCATGTTATAAACAAAACAAATGTTTTTTGAAAACCCTAAGTCGCACTACAGAACCCTAAAGCCAGCCGAGCCCACTACAGCATAAGCAATCCGACACCCCTAACTGCCACTAAATCGACTCGAGCGCAGTTTAAACAACGCACAAAATAAGTAATACACAATATTTTAATTTTCCAACGCGAAGAGAGAATGTAAAATGGACTGCGCAGTAATAACTAACCATTTGTCTTCAAAATGGAGGCAATAAACATGGCGTCGTTTATTTATGTAATGGCTGCCCGCCAGGGTTGACACACCACGTGTGTTTTATTATTGTTAGCGGTTTTTCATTACCGTTTTGCAAGTGCTAGGTTACTAGCTAACACAAACTTTGACACTGTTAGCTTCGTTGATAGAACTATATTGCTTTTAGGGATAAGACATAATATATTTAGAGACATAGGTACCTACCTAATTCAATATTGAATAATAATATTGCAATAGAAAAAAAAATTGAAGCCTTAATGGATCGTGTAAAGTACGGTCTGTTTGTTACGCTTTCATATTGAAACTACTGAACCAATTTTGATTAATCTTGTCACAAATATAGTTGAAACTTTGAAGAAGAACATAGAAACTTTATATTGCAATAAATAGTCATCCACTCGGACGAAATCGCGGGAAAAGTATAAAACAAAAAGGCTTCATTTCGGCCAATGGCTACTCAACAGGGTTGACACGCGTATGCTCTATTCATAGTCTAACGTTTTTCCCCACTCGTTTTGTTAGTACGAATGGGGCATAAAGCCGCACTACGAGGTGTTACGACTCTATTTCGAGCTAGTCTAATTTGTTAAGCTGCTGGCATGAATTATTGTGTGGCGGATGTGTTAACCTGCCAACTGTCAACCAGTTATACAAAACACAAGGACACAGGTGACCTAAAATAAAAATAAAAGATAGGTACTTAACTTTTTAGGAGTCAAATACTCTACAATACACTTAAATTGGATGCCTACGGATAATAATGTACTCTAAAATCTAGTTCAGGCATCGATTTAAGAAACTCTAGGGTGAGTGAAGAGGGTTTTAATAGATTTGTAGAATGATCACATCAAGAATATGTTACAATTTCGGTACCTGTCAAAAATAAAAAAAAACATTAAACTAAACATTAGAATCACTAGGTAATGACGTAGACATTTTAACACCTGACATCAGTCCAATGACTTTATAGTTCACCAGCGTTTATTTTTTCACGGATTCGATGTTATTTTTATCTACACACGTTATACTTTTGTCTTATTTTCATCCAAAACTATCGATAACATCGCCAACCCTAATTTTTTCAACGTCCCAAGTCGAAAGTTACCTCGTCGCACAAGCTAAGCACGATCTAACGACGCTCCGCTATGGGAAATAAAAGAATTATATTCAGGACATAACAGAATAACACAGTTTAATTTTAAACTTGGATGATAGTAAATCGTGAGCTTATCTGGCGATGGGAAGCAGTTTAGATTTGATCAAGTGCATACGAACGGCTGGAATGTAAAATGAGGTTTTTCTGCAGTTGGGTTTTGATAGATTTTAGCTTCGACGGTGAAGAGGATTTTGGAAGAAACCGTATTGTTTGTTTAAGACTGTAGGTAGGTATGCTTGTATGATAGTTATGTATAGTAAATCTTTTTATTGAAACACCACAGTACAAAGAATACAAAGAATCATTGCTAGCTACCACGATTGCGCTAGTAATAAAAATATATTTTAACGGTCTATCTTGATAGTAGTACCTTTTTCTACAGATAATTCTGTAGTGCCCTTAGGATACCTAATTTAAAGCGAGAAATATATTCAAATAATTTAAATAAATTGCATAATAATATCAACCCAAAATCCATGTATTATTTATTACCATTGTACTATTACACGTCTGAAAATGTGTTAAAACAAAAATAGTACATCATCCTAAAATGCATGTATTATTTATTAACATGGCACAATTTCACCTCTTGAAACGTGTTAAATTATGAATGTGATACCTTCTACAAACAATAGGCATACCTGATTATCCCTGGAGCCAATTATAGCAAATGTAGACAGACAGTTCAGCCTCAGTATAGAGATCAATTAAACTTCGTTAATATTTAATCAGCTAATCATGTGGATGTAGGATAATTACGCGCTGCTAGGGAATACCTTGAGATCTAGATTGCAAGATGTGTATAAGTTTAATGGAATATCATAATCCACAACCTCACTATTGGGTATAACCCTCTCTTTTAGCATGCCCCTCGCATCAGCCCTGCACCAAACGGATCCAGGTCCTGTGATTTTTACAATATCGTCGGCCGATCTCTGTGCTGTATGACCGAGGCTTCACCACTCCGGTATCGACCACCAATAACTCACCAGATGGAATCGAATGCGTGAAATGTTAGATGAGATAGATAGATAGATAACTCCTCCTAGATGAGATCCTCAATTCAACACTACGTATCCCCGTTTCCTAGTTGAATAAAAACTCTCGTTTTAAAAATAAGCGAAAACAATAATATAACCTCATACCTATCCCCTGTAGTACAGTTTCAATTTCCTTCTACAAATAAATACCAAGTAATATATGTCAGAAGAAACCCATCCGTAACAATACTCGGCTGCAGTACAACACAGTACATAAACTTTAATTAATACTATAGTGAACGTATCCCGGTGAGATTGAATATTAATTGGTTGCAACAGTTTTTAATGGCGCAATTTGCACTCCCTATTCCAATACGAGTATATAGAACTACGTAGGGATTTGAATCAATAAAAACATTTAGACGTTACAAAAACTTAGCTAGCATTGTGCTGAGTTGTTTACTTGAGACAATGCACTGTAAAAAATCGCTAGAGCAGAAAGCGGCTGCTAACTAAAAGTGGGTCATGCGCCTGAATAAATATTGTAAGATGAAGTACTGCTCTAGCCAGCATACTGTGGCACAAGTACCCGGTACACATGGGAAATTACTCCGACAGAGCAATAAGTTACCAGTGGTTAGTATTCACACTTCAATGCTATAAATTACATCCCCTGGATACAATTTAGTGTCTGGCAGACCATACAGTTTATAGATGAATTTAGTAACCAGAAAACAATCACCGACAGCGCGCTTCTATTAATTCAGATTTTGCTTTAAAAGAAAAGCGGTTTTAATACAAATGCGATAATAAAACAACGCTTCAAGATCACATACAAAGACCCTGATATAGAACTTAATTTCCCTGTATCTAGGAAATTTAGAACGACGGGGCACGATACCAAAATCACCCAAATTAGCTAAAACTTAGGTACCTACCGTCTTACCACAAAAGATTAGAACAGAGTTTAAACAGATGTTTCTAAAAATTCGTTCCACAAAATCGACGTCTATCACTCGCGTTTTCTTACTAAATCCTGGCATTCCTAATTATTTTACTTGTGAATTTGTTATTGAGTTAAACAAGTGAGAGAGCGTTAGACGTCGATTTGTGGAGAAAATATTTTGACTCATCTGTTCAACTTTTGTTTAATTCTTTTGTGGTAAGACCGCTATAGTTCCCACGTATACCTACCCTGTGCGTGTTGAACCCGCAAATTCACGTTTCACAGTTCTCTCATCGCCAACTAACGCAGCGGTAGTCGCCTATCAGTCACGATAAGTCAAGCTAAATAATACCTTACACATACTTTAATAGAGATAAAGATAAATTAATGCGAACATAGTCCAATATCCACTCACAGACATAAACCACTCATGCATGCTCATAGGCTATCGAATAGACTGGTAATAGATAATCCTAAAATACGATTATACTTAGGCCAGAATTCTCTGGTAAGACTAAGTGGCCACGAGGTGTTCGGTGCATTATTGACTAGATAGACCAACACGCAATTTATGTTCGATTATAATCACACACAAGCCAAGGCGGGGGGAAAAATGCCGAATGAAAGCCGAAAATAACAGTCAAACTGGAAATAATTGCCACAATTACAAAATCTTGAATGTACAAAACATACTAATAGTGAAATAATTATAAGGAAAAAATACTAATTCAAGTAAGTAGAGTAAGCAAGTAAGCCTATCAAAAATATTAAAACTATTGGTCTGACAAAATTATACCACAACAGAAAGACGGATCCAAATTACTTGTTCATAACTACTTCATAAAAAAAATAAGTATCGAATGTCATACACGTAAATACAAAAACAATAAATCGTAAGTGCGAACATATTAAAACATATTTGGTAACTCGCAACTTGGCAACAATATATATGCTGCTCCTCCCACATTCGGCGCATAAAAATGTATTACGCAAGTAACGCATAAGGTTTTCTTGTTTTAAGATGACCCAATTGCAAATCACAAAAGCTGTGCAAAATTAATGCCATAATATCGTGATCAAGTGATTCTGTAAAATTTCCTTGTAACTGCAATATGGGCACATTACTTGGATGATCTAACATACAAAAATTGGTCAAATTTATATACCTATATACCTGATATGTATATAGGATAAAGGATTCAATTTGTAATACGACAATAAACAATTCAATCAAATCAAATCATTTATTTTGCTAACATATATTAGATTGTTACTCGTAAGACGATAATGTTGTAAAATTAATTTGTTCTGCTAAATTCTGCTTCGACAGACCTTGCGAATTTTATACATTCAAAATAATGCAATATTGACAATATCCATTAAAATTTAAAACATCTAGGTAACGTTTGACCTCGTGCTGGCAGACAAACATCCGATCTTTAACAATCATTCAGCCACCTATAACAAAACGCCCGATTCGCATGTTTTAGGGAAATTGCTTTGATTTCGAAGCGTCACATCAACAGATATACATAGTTTCGGTCACGATGCGTCCACCATTCGGTTTCATCGGCCACAACCCAGCCTCACCCCAGCCCTAGCTAAGTCAATACCATCGACACCTGTTACACCGACAAATAGGCGCTGCAGCGATCAGAAATTCAATTATCTCTGACATTTCCACTGTTGCGGTTATTTAGTGGTATTTACAAAATGTCACTCCGTAATAGAAGGTACTCGTAAAATACCGCTTAGTGGGTTGTATTATACGGGACGTTTACTAAGAAGAGATAAAACGTATTGTTTTCACATTATAGTAGTAGGTATCTTTAAATACTATGTGATAATTAACATGATTTGAATTGAATATGGCTTCAGAATGATTTCAATAACTATTTTCAGCGAACTTTATTCGACTATGCGACTTTAGCCTCCCCTAGTAAGCGCTACGTGACTGAAAAATACGGGAAATTTTGAAAGTTACTCGTTGGAAAGTGTCACATATTTAATTATAGTATTCCAATTACATGTGGCCAGGATGTAAATTACACGGTCACCTGGCACTGGGTTAGAACAGTTGAGGTAAGTATATGTGTAGGTTGCCTATAGTATGTAGCAGCTAGTTGTATATTGTAGTAGTTAGTGTAAATACAACAAATCTCTAGTACTCCACGTTTACTGCCACAGCGCAGCAATTTGAACTACCATTTACACGCAGTATAAACAGAATGCCATCTTCATAATTCAGCCGCGACGGCACTGTATAACGAAACTAATGAAACGGCAACTCATACGTTTGTACCTGTAGCTCATTAAACATTAAACTTTAATTCCCATTACAAGGTGCATGTAAAACAGTACTTGATTTAAAAATGTTTTTAGCCCCTGACTTGGACTGTCTCCGTCTTACCACAAAAAAATTAGACCAGAGTTTAAACAAATGATTCTAAATATTTTCTCCACAAATCTACGTCTAACCCTCGCTTTTTCTAACTCAATAACAGATTCACAAAAAAAAACAATCAGGAATGCCAGGTAAGAAAACACGAGTGAAAGACGTCGATTTTGTGGAACGAAATTGTAGAAACCTCTGTTTAACTCTGGTCTAATCCATTGTGGTAAGACCGTCTGTATCCAACGAGTCGGAAACTGTGAGGATCACGATCCTATAACCACTTGAACAGCTGTGCAACCATCTATGGTTCACATAGGTACCGCGGGAGTTGAACCCGCCACTTCCCGCTTCGCAATCGGCTCATGACCAACTCTATTGAGAACACCGAAAAGTTAAAATGTAGCGCGTTTTTTATTACAGACGACCAAGCCATTTATCTTGATGGTAAGTGCTACGTCAATGGATATAAAATTTACATATTTGAATTATAAACCCAATAGATAAGTACAGAGCTTATGAAACTTTACAATCTAGTGAGCTTAGTCACTGCTTCGAACTCCAGTAGATATTTAAGTGTAGACGTACCGTGAAGGCAATTAAGGGAGAACTTCGCTGAATTAACGCTTCCGGTAATTGGCTGTATCCATACTAATATTATAAATCTGAAAGTAACTCTGTTTATCTGTCTGTTTGTCTGTTTGTTTGTTACCTTTTCACGGCTAAACGGCTGAACCGATTTCGATGAAATTTGGTATAGGGGTAGATTGGACCTATGTGACGGACATAGGCTATCTTTTGTCTCAAAAAATAATCTCGAAGGGGATGAAATAGGGGTTGAAAGTTTGTATGGGGAATCCATAATTCCTCAAGTTACGGATCTGAAAATTCTTATTTAGGCTTTTGGTAAGAAATAAATAAATACGGGTTTCAGCTTTTTTGCAAAATCATCCCTAAAGGGGGAAAAGCAAGGAGGTTGAAATTATGAGGTATTCTTTAGATGCACCCCCTACGGACCACAATAAACGGCTAAACGGATCGTAATTTAAATTGGAAAGTAATTAAGGGGGGAGAGTGCGATGGGAGGAGGGGGAGAAAGGGGGAAAGTGGGGGAAAGGGGAGAGTGGGGGAAAGGGGATAGTGGGGGGAAAGGGGGAGTAGATGGTAGAGTGGGGGGAAGAGTGGGGGGAGAAAGAGGGGAGAGTGGGGGGAGAAAGCGGACAGAGTGGGAGAAAAGGAAGGGAGAGTGGGGGGAGAAAGAGGGGAGAGTGGGGGGAGAAAGCGGACAGAGTGGGGGGAAAAGGAAGGGAGAGTGGGGGGGAGAAAGAGGGGAGAGTGGGGTGAGAAAAAGGTTAGAGGGGGGGAGAAAGAGGGGAGAGTGGGGTGAGAAAGAGGGGAGAGTGGGGTGAGAAAGAGAGTAGAGTGGGGAGAAAGAGAGGGGAGAGTGGGGGGATAAAGAGGGGTGAGTGGGGGGAGAAAGAGGGGAGAGTGGGGTGAGAAAGAGGGGAGAGTGGGGGGATAAAGAGGGGTGAGTGGGGGGAGAAAGAGGGGAGAGTGGGGGGAGAAAGAGGGGAGAGTGGGGTGAGAAAAAGGGTAGAGTGGGGAGATAGAGAGGGGAGAGTGGGGTATGAGGGTAGAGGGGAGAGTGGGGGGAGAAAGAGGGAAGAGTGGGGGGGAAGAGGGGAGAGTGGGGGGAGAAAGAAGGGAGAGTGGGGTGGGAAAGAGAGTAGAGTGGGGAGAAAGAGAGGGGAGAGTGGGTGAGAAAGAGGGGAGAGTGGGGTGAGAAAGAGTGTAGAGTGAATAGAAAGAGATGAGAAAGTGGGGGGAGAAAGAGGGGAGAGTGGGGGAGAAAAGGGGAGAGTGGGGGGAGAAAGAGGGTAGAGTGGGGGAGAAAGAGGGTAGAGTGGGGGGAGAAAGAGTAGAGAGTGGGAGTGAAAGCGGGGAGAGTGGGGCTAGAAGGAGGGGAGAGTGGGGGGAAATAGGTGAGAGAGATTGAGTGCGAAATATATAGAAATAGAGGGAGAGGGAGTGAGCGAAGGAGGGAAAGGAAGAGATATAGATGGAGAGGGTGAGGGAAATAAATATAATGGATGAGATGGACAGGGAGAGGGAATGCAAGAGATTGAGAGTGGAGAAGGATATTAATGATAGAAAGATAGGGAAAGATATACGTAGATATATAGGGAGAGGGAAAGAGATGGAGGTAGAGGAAGAGAGATAGAAAGAGCGAAAGAGGGAGAAAGATAGAAAAAGAGCTAGAGAGGGAGAAAGATAGAGGAAAAGGGAGAGAGAAAGAGACAGATATATTCTTACCTATAACTGTTTCCCGCGACATCAATTGATTTTCTAAACAGTTTACATTTTATATAAAAATGCGAACGAAGTTGCGGGTATCAGCTAGTTATTCATAATTTCGAGTGTTATCTGTATGTATACACGTAGTATATGTGTTTACTTGTGTTCCTTGAAGACGTTTTAACTAAATAACAAAGTCCCTGTAATACTTAGAGTCCAGGACGGAATGAAAGTAAAGTGATAAACCAATAACAAATAACATTTGAGTATTTGTTGAATAACTATTATAATATTTTTTTGCGTAGACTTGTTTTTAGTGTTCCGTACCCAGTAAGGGTAAAACGGGTCCCAATAGGGACCTATTAGCATTATATAGCAGTCGTTAAGCCACGTAAGAGACCCTTGGGAGGTCTGCTAAAATCTGACTTTTGACCAGAGGCTTGCACGAACAAACAGGGTACCTTTAACAGTTAACTAACAATAAGTGAGAAAACTAATTTCGGTAACGGATTTTTTATATCTAATATCTATAAAAAGCTTGTTTGGAAAAACATAACATTTTCCACAAACAACTTGCACACATAGATTCAAAAATTCATACAAAAACCATAACAGATTCCGTTTCCCAAATCGCACAGTTTACCGCAAGTATTCCAAACATTTTCCATTTTTAACTAGAACTCGCGTTCCAAGTAATACTTTAGCCGCAAAATCTGATAGCCTGAAGAAATCCCATTAATATCCGACGTAGCCGAGTGAAAATATTTCACAAATATTGGAATTTCCTATTGGCGCTTTCATCAATCTGTTTGAAACTGGTACGGGTCGGTGTCTTGGCTTCAAAGAGACGTATCTCCGGACATCTCGGATTCTAAAGGCTGAAAAATGTCTTGCTTTCAAGAGATTGCCTTCTGTTATGAATGGGTGCTTATTTTTGTATATAGAGATAAACTTTTCGATGTAATGGGAGTAGTAATATAGTAATAGGAAGATTCAAACGCCTCGGTCAATGTTACACCGATGTTTTGTGCTACGGCGGTTCAATAAAAAGTGAATCTACTTATGTATGTTATTATGTGTTTCTAAATTACATTTAATCCTCCTTAGTTACATAACTCTTTGTATCATAAAGAGGTCTTGCTTTACAGCTATTAAAGTTTTAAATAGAGGACCAGATTTAAACAAAATGCTTAAATTTTTATTACTAGTTCAAAGTTTTTATGATTTAAAAGAACATTTCTCAAAATAGATTTAATTTCCTTAGAATATTATTTAAAATATGGTGTACTTATTGTTTTGTTTTTCAATTTTATTTATTGTATGTAGGTAGGTACGCCCGAAATGGGCAAATAGTTGAAACTTTTCACTGATAATACTGATTCTGATAATTACTGTATTTCTTTGGAAATATCTGATAAGACACTGTAAATTGGAATTGACAAATATAAATAATTTAGCTAAATATATTCTGTTAAGAATTCGGTCACGTGCACAAAATGTATCGCTTTATGGAAAAAAATAATTATAAGTAATGAATAATAAATTAATAAAAAAATTTACTTCATTCTTTGAACGTAGGCAACAAATTATATACTTCAGTTTTTTTTTATTCTATAATTTTTTCATTCAAGGGGCAAAAACACTTCAAACATTAGTTAAAAAAATAAAATGAGAATTTGGTCAATAGGCTGCTTACATCTGGATGTACAGAAGAGAAGGGAAGGTCGCAGGGGGGGGGGGGGGGGGGGTATTCGTTAGGAAAACAATGTGTTACACAATGGTTCATACACTTACTTGTAACAACCAGTAGCATCTCCTGTGGAATGTGGGCAGGATCGCGGAATGCACGTAACACCCGTATATGCACTGTGGGCAAACATAATTGTATGGTTAGTCATTGGAATAGTTTCAGTATGGCATAACACGTTTGCTGAAGGCCTTTAAATCGCAGCCAAATTGTTAAATTCGACACCTTCAAGCTTGCTTAGTTCAAAATATTGTGATAGACCATCTTGATATAAACACTAATACTCGTAAACATCTGTGAGAGACATACGAGGCTGGTAGACACACTAGATCATCTTTTAGCATTCCACCTTTTGGTGTACGTAATCTAAGAATACTTAAGTAAATACTTGTTTCCTTAATACTTACCTATTTACTTTAATACTTAGTTTTACTTTAAGTAAAGTCCGCCACATTATACTAGTTAGATAAAATAAATACTTAAAAAAGTTCACTGTGCATCATATCAATTTACAGTATAATCAATACTGTTAATAAAATATGTTGCACCTAACACAAAAACTAACCTCATAATTTAAAAAATACTGAAAATTTTGCAAAGATTTACGTCAAAGTCAGGAGCTGCACAGAAAATCGAATTGGTATCGCATTCCCTACCCAAATTTTACTACCGGCAGTCCTCGTGTCCCAGTGCAATTATGACAGTAGGCCATCTCTTCGGAAGGAATGTCCGGCTATCGTAAAACAAGGCTAACCAAGCTGCGCCTGGAATTGGCACCTGACTTAACTTCGTTTACTGAGAGAGCCTCCTCGTATGTACTGTGACGCGGGTTAAGCGACGAGCGGATAGCGATTTGTTATAATGACTAAAGCGCGGTCAAAAATTAAATTTTTACATGTCTAACATTTCGGCACGTTGCTTTATGACTTGTTTTTGAAGCCGCTTTTCGGATTGTTTGTTAACTGTGATAGCAGATTAAGTGTTTTGTCTCTATCTGGCAGTAAACAAATAAAAAAGACAGCAATTAACCTAATTTATTGTCGATGTTAACGAAAGTTTTAGAATTACTTATATTTAGTTTATAACTTTTTAGTTGGTTGATAGAATATTAATAGTTTGCATAAGCTCTTAAACAAATAATTATTTATGATTATTAGAAAATTACTTAAACTTTATTTCTAAGACAACTTAATCGCTCCCGCTTGCTGCTGCCACTTGCACCACCCAAGTACTCAATGGTCACAGTTGTGCAAAATGTATTATTCAGCGCGCCCGTACGTGGCGACTCTGCGATCCATTGCGATCGGCTACGAACCCCAGCCGGGCAGCCCACTTGGGTAACGAAGCGTCGATACAACTTCCAGATGTGAAATACACGTTGTTTATTTAGGTAGTAAATATTGGGTATACGTGACGGGAACAGAACATTTATGCTGTTATATTTAATAACATTATTCATTTTTGTGAAGATTTGGCTGTTATCGGTGTTCCAGCCACTTTTATTATTTCAATAATGCTAGCACGTATTTATCTAATGCTAGCTGTCCAGACTGACTGACCTCTTCTTGTCAAAAATGTAAGAGAGAATTAATTGATGATTTTACCCTTTTTCGAACATTATCCCATATTTTATTATCGATTCTTCTATTCGGAACGGAGATGATTCTAACAAAGCAAAGGTCATAAAAATCGGTATAGCCGTTCTCGAGTTATAAATGGTGTAATAATTAACACAACTTTGTTTTATATATAAAAGTAGATAGAAGATGGATAAGTGCTTATTGGTTGAAAACCAGTCCCAATCTAGACTGAGCGTGAATACCACCTTCGTCTGTATAAAGTATTAAAAAAACTAAGTTAAGCACAAACTATGCTTTCTCACTGATGGTATTGGTTTGGATACGCTGTATGTTTGGTGATGATGATGATGATGATGATGATGTGTGTTTGTCATTACCCTGATTTGCCTACTGCTCATCTAGTAAACAGTGAACACCACTGAGCCTGCTCTGCGATTCTCTTCATCCAGTCTCCGCCAGCCGTTTTCCATAAGTTTTCTTTCCACTTTATTCATCGTCATCATCATCATCAGCCACAGCCACAAGGTGGTCTGACCAACGGGCTGGTGATCTGCCGCCAGTCTGCGCTCGTCTCTCGGCCACCATTCTGTAACTGCCTTTGTCCATCTGCCGTCATCCCTTCTAGCCAGGTGTCCTGCCCATCTTCACTTAAGCCTTGCTATCCGCTCCGCTTGTCTCCACCTTATTACGCAATATTACCTATATCGATAGAAGACAAAGTGCAAGATCAGTTTCTAAAATTCTCGATGTATCCTGTTTTATGGGTTCAATAACCGTCAGTCAACTCTTGTGAATATTTTACAGGATCCAGTGCATTAAAAAGCAATGACTGAACCCATAAAAAGTTACTATGGGTTTATGTTTACGATTATATACCATAAAAACAATCTTTATGCAAACAGTATTAAGAGACTTGAAAACGTTTCGCTTCTCACTTTCATTTCGGATCTTGAATCTGTCTTATATTTTCGTGCGGCAACACTGAGTTCAGCCATTACTTCAGCGTGAGAGCTGCATAATGGAATATGACCCCATACACGAAGAGCAACCTCAAATACCTGAAGGAACCCTAAATCGGTCTATCTCTCAATCTAACCTCTGCCTCACCTCAATCCCCTCAATCAAATATCCGGCTGAGGCAACCAAATGGACACTCAAATCTAAATCGGGTGGCCATATTGCCAAATCGTATTTTTGCGGACCATTCTAGCCAATAGCCGGGTGTAGTGGGTTTTCGGAGGGGATATCCTGGCTTGGGGGTGGGTGTAAAGGGTAAGTGATAAGCGTATTTTTTTTTCTGTTATAGAAAACATTTTAATACATCTTAGCACTTTTGCAGTAAAATATCTGGATATTAAAAAAGGGGCGTGTCGTAGGTACTCTGACTTATTAAGAACCATTAAATTTGAAAACTGTTAAAAGTCGTGATAATAATAAAACAATTATATCGAACTCATACATTTAAAATGCAGCGTAATTTTAGATATTATGTCATCTAGCTAATATAACCAATGAAAAAGAGGATAAAAGAAATTTCTGTAGCTTTTTAAAGACGCTTTCGTTGAGCAGTGTACTGAATCTGTTTTACGTTTAGGGCAATTCAATCGCATGAAATCGAGTGTTTCAATCGAATTCAAAATTGGAGGAGGATCTCAATTCGATTGTAGGTTTTCGTGAATCGCGTGCGCTTTTCACTTAGACCACGTCTTAATATCCGAACGAAGAACAGCCTCGTGAGTGAATTAGACTTTTACGACTCGAGGAAACCGTGCGTTGCTGGAGTAGTAATGACGTATCGCCAGTGGTGACGCGGCGCCGTTGCGGCTAGCGGCGGAGCTGTGAGTTTTAGTATGATGACATTATTAGGTTTTTTGTTGGAGATGGTGAATATTTTTCTAGTCTCCTTGGTTTAAGCTTGGAAATACGTATACGTTTTTATATAATTTTTTGTAAACTAAATACATGACGAAGCAACAATTAGAGGCTACCAAGAATTTGACGATAAAATAACGATTACAAGCTATACGTAACTCAGAATTTGTTATCTTTGGGAAATAACTGAACGGTCAGTATTTATATCTTTCACTTATTATCGGCTGGTTAGTTTCAGTATTACATTCACAAGTATTACAGCAAAACCAAGCGCTCAACTACAGTGGTCACTTATACAATCAATTGTTTCACTGATAAAAGTCGAATAATACAGAAAACAACGAAACAACCCAAGTAAAATAGGCCAAAATAAATTAAATAAAGCAAGCAAACCAATCAAAAACACTTAGCATTTGCGGAGGCACCCCAACATTTGTTTTGGTCGCAATAATAGTTAACTCTGGCGTACAGCCAACCCACCTTCCAGTTACGCAAGGTTGCAAGTGATGCCTTTACAATGTGCGATCCGACAGATAAATAGCTAAAGGATGAAAACGGCCACGTCGACGCTTTTGATCAGGACAAGTAATGGCCAAACGCTAGAATAGCACACCATGAAAAAATTAAAAAGATTTTGAAAAGTCACGAATGAAATTGTTTTATACCGTACTCGACAAAGTCGGTCTAATTCGTGCAAAACTAGTCTAATTCGGGTACAATCTAATATCAAAATATTATATACGAAAAAACTCGTCCTATAATGACGACGATCGTTGTAGCTCGGCCGAAATGTTAAGGTATGTCAAAATGATATATTTTGATACAAGTTTGTGTGCAAATTAGACCCGTTTTTAGCTAGTTTAATATTATGTTTCCTGATCGCGAAAGTTTAACACTAGATACTAGACTAGACTAGACGTGACACTAGATAACTGAAAATCGTGTCCTCGATCGTCTCACTCCAATGGATCACCGGACTTGGATATCCGCTCACGTAGCTCCGGGTTAAAAATTCGATCACGCCTATTAACTCTAATAGGCATGTAGTGAGCTGAATACAGTTGCCGGGGATAAGTGATTTAGTCAGTAAATCCACACTAATATTAAACCCAGTGATAAAGTTTGTGAGTTTGTAGGATAATACGGAACTGCTGTTCCGATTCTGAAAATGTTTTCACCATTAAAAAACTATGATATCTATTACAGCTGGAGCTTTAAGTAAGTGTGAATAGATTGATAACACAGCGTCGTTTTCGAACGTAAATAACTCAAATTTCGAGGGTAGTTTAAATCAATTTATTTTGCTTGGATTTACTTATACAATCAATGAAGGTAGTCTGTTAAGAGTCGTATTTTTGCGCGCTGGTTCACCCACCATTTTGCAACGTACGCCGGAGTTGTAAAGCGCGCTTGCTCACAGCAATGTTAAACTCGACTACCACAAGTTAGCAGCTCCATCGCTAGCAGGGCTTCATGGGTAGTGTGGTGCTACGACAATAACAATCGAACCTTGTGTGTGGAACATTTCCAGTATAATACATGTCATACTTTTCAGTGATGGACGCCACCATATGACCGAGGGAACCTGACCTGACTTGAATCTGACCTGAACTGAAAATCGGTGAGTATGCTTGCATTAATTATTCGCCTCTGATCTATTCGAAGATTCAAATTGGTTGCATCGACTTGGAATTCATCGACTAATATCGCTAAAGATCCTTTAGAGCATTTTCCGTTCAATTATATATATTATATATTGTTCTATTGGCGGAGTCGTTCGGGCGGAAGTTCATTCCGTCTGTTGAAGTCGTAAAACAAAGACATTATTCCTTGATTTATATTCACAATTCTCGACAGACGTAGAAGTTTTGAGTGCATTAGAACGTGAGGCCTGCGCAAGCCCTAGTTATTGTGCAGTCAATCTTGGAGTATGGTCTAGATACCCTAGATGGAAAGAGATAGTCATAATCTTTTGACTAACTTTTACATAAAATCAGACGTGAGAACCTATTCCTAGTATTCCCAGCCTACGTATTCATATATTTAATCCATCTAAAAAGTGTCGTTTACCCTACCACAAAACACAAAAGATCGAATTCGCCCAATTTACTTTAGATGCAGCCGAGTATGATTTTGATAGGTAGTAGGGTACCTTGTATTGTAACTGGTGTCAATAAAGCATTGTCAATCCCATTCTAAAACTCGAGGATAGATTTACAACCGCGGTGAACTAAGGCGACAGTTGAACAGAATACAAAAGTAGAGTAGTTGAACAGAAGAGATAAATCGAGTTTATTTGAGATCGAACGCTGCATACAAGAATCGAGAGCGTCAAAATCAAAACGTGGACCATAAACTACCCGGTACGATACTAACTTCAGTTCTGCAGTCACAGTAAATATAAGTCCCACAGTGATCCAACTGCAGCGGTAGCCGAGCGCCGAGCGGTAATCTATGAGCTTAGCGACCCAACGACGCCGAGACTGAATTTCATTAGTTATTGTGCTGATTTCCATCCCTTTTTGCTTCGAATGGCAGAAAGAACATGTCAAAACCTATGACTGTCAAATTCCATAAAGAAAAGAGATTTAATGCTGGTTAAAAGTTGATTGACGTATCAGAGTTCGACGGTAAGCAGACAAGTTTCTTTCATACCATGTAATGGTCTGGTTGAAGCACTTGATTGTTTAATTAAACTCGGTTCACTGCTTCTTTCGTACACTGTGGCTTCGATTGTATTTGTATGCATCGACGGCTCGTATTATAAAGTTCGGTATTCAAGTGCGATCGTCCGTGAGACTAAATAAAACCAGGTTTAAGTTAATGAGCGACGAAGTTTTCAGTGTTCGGTGTTTGATTTTGAACGGAAATAAAATAGATGGTAAAAACTCTAATTTAGGTTTTGGAGGGAGCTCAGCGTGGTGATCATAGATTGGTAGTGATGCTATATTTTAATGGAATGATTTTGGCGTCCCGAATGATTTTGCTTTTATAACCTTTAACTACATTAAGTATTTATTATTTATAATTATTATGTTAACTACTATATTCAAAAATTTAGACACAGTTTAATATTATACTATATAAACTAAATAAAACTATGTAAATAAACCTACCAATTGGACCTAGGTTCTAAAATATAACTTTGAATAATGAGTAGGTATACATAATTTGCAACTTATTTAATTTAACAACTTTGCAATAGTTTTTAGTTAACAAAATAATAACACTAAAGATATGATAACATTATAAAAAAATATACAGTCTCGCTCCAAAAGTTGTATCGCATAAAATGATTTCGTTCCGAAATAGAATACCGATTCGGAACGGATGTTGAATTAAACACGATTCATGTGCAACGAACCGTTACGAATGAAATAATGAAATGTTTTATTTCTCGTATTTTCTGATACCTGAAGTTTGACGATGGGATGTATTTTTAACGTTCCTTTAGTTAGAACAATGTTCTAAACGATGTTTACTGGAAAGGTTAATAAAGTAAACGGTCGTTGAGTTTTATGGCCTTTCTTTTTTAGTGGTAGCTGCCACTGTGGTTTCACCTTTCATCCCGTAGGAACCTTTAATCACGGAAGTAAGCAATTGAAAATAGTTATATAGTAATATCGCCATGTTGTTTCGACAAAAACATCTCAATATATTAATTGAATATTAGTATCGTACTCGTATTTCAAATAAAAAGAAGATTTTAATATCACTATGTTTTATGTGGGTATATTATTACCTCTAACTTATGTTCAACGTGGCATTTCAAGTTTGCTCTGTCGGTAAGTTACGAGCTTAAGCTTGTACGATATGTGTTCACTAAGAAATTATAATTTAGGGATAATGTCTCACTGCATCGTATATGGCAAGTATTGCTGGACAGTACATTTTTCTTCTCTATTCACAATCATTAATCGCGGCCCAAGTACGAGAGCTCTAATTCACGATTAGTTATTCGAGTTGGTATATCGCGACACGCGGAATGTTTTGTTACAAGCCTGCTTGGAAGCATGCCAGTAGCGGCGCAAGCGACAAGCGCGGGCGATTTTACTTCTTTCTACTATTTTATAGGCTATCATTAGACCACTAATTCCGCTAGTCCTAAGTGATGATGTGGTCGAAAGTGGTAACATGCTCAGCCTAGAATAGGGCTGGCTTTTAAGAACCGCTGACGGAACATCCCGATAGAGATTTGGTGACCGATTTTCTACAATAACCCAAACCACTACTAAGTGCATTATCCCCAAGGTTTGACATATCTCTTCCACTTTTAACTTGTACCACAGAAAAGTTAAGGCACGCAACACTGTCACTAGTTTATGTGCGAAATGCCCTAAGGCAGTACCTGCGACTTTACTCGAGTTTAGTCTTTGGAGATTATGCTGTTACGCCCCATAAGATAACTCAGCCCGACTGAGTTAGGACTCTATCTTTGTTTATTTAATTTAAATGCCTTAAGTTTGTGAAATGCCTTAGAAAGCAATTTGCTGATGAACTTTAGGGGCGCGCAAGAGCGGGATTAAAACAATTAAAAAAAAGTGTGTGCGTGTAAACTTTACGCGATTGAAGTAAAATTTCTTTTCCGCTATTTTGTTCCGCTATATTGTTCCGCTATTTAAAAAAGGTTACATTGACATGTCAATGTAACCTTTTTTAAACAGCGGAAACTACACAGACTATAGTAAGCGTTACTTCCGTCAAAAATAAAATCTGAGTTACTCCCTAGTCGCGCCTAAAGAAGTTTTACTTCAAAAATAAATACATTGACGCAACCTCAACCCTACAGCCTGTCGCTTGGTTGACGCTAGAATCCGTTGCCTAAGATTTATCTGTCGCTACCTTTACGCTAGAATCGGTTATCTAGGTTTTTTGAATCGATTCGTGTACGCTAGAACTCGCTGCCTAAGTAATGGGCCTAGATTTTTACAAGAAAGCAATTCTAATGTTAATTCGTTCAATCCAGTTTTTATTGCGTCGTTAACAATTGAAATACATTACTCAATTGTACAATTATAGGGATCATTTTTCTTTCAACAAGGTTACCTAATAAAAGCTTGAAACCTAGACACGATTTGTAACAAACAAAGCAATCAAATGCGTGTCAAACATGTATCAATTTGCGGTTCCGTAGAGTTAGGAATTGAGTAAGAATTAAATGATTATCCTATATTTTGCTTTTATATTTTTAAGAATGTAATTTATAAAATTAAACAGGTAAAGTTAAATTAATACGAGATTGCATGCATAAAATAGTTAGTTCAGGCGTGTAATGAGGTTCAAAATTTAAAGATTAATGTAGTGCGGTGCGTAAATATAGGTATTCAATAGGCAATGCTGAAAAGCGCAAGATTGTGCCCTCTAAAGTGCGAAGAGGTACTTTGATTACAAAGAGTACCCATCAGAATAATTAATTTTTGAACTTGTCGAAGTTGTAAAGATTTTTTTTTAAAACGTTTCCCCACACTAGGATTGCTCCTGTATCGTGGGTACCGCTTACAGACATATAATTTCACATCAACATCACACCCAAACCAGAAACTAATATTTGTGGATCGCACAAGTATTTGTCCCAGGTGGGAATCGAACCCGCAACCCCTAGCGCAGCAGTCCGATTGCTCAGCCACTACGCCAAACGAGCCGTCTAAATGAATGTGAACAATATTGTTGCTCTGTGTTCCCCATTGAGACGGAACCCTAAAAAACTTATTCAGAATTCACAAAATGGTTCAAGAACTTTACTGTAATTGACTAAAGTCAGTCGTCAACAAGCTGTAATAGTCGAAACCTAGATTCGTTTCACTCACAGATATAGAAGAAATGAACATCACAAGTACGTAAAATCATATCGGAACGTGTCACATCATTATTTGGTACATTCGGTTGAATCGCGAGAACAGCATAATAACAATATTGATGGAGACCGATGGCTAATTAATTTTCAGGATTTTTTAAAGTTACTACTGAAACAGCGAGTAATATCGAAACGCCAATTTGTTACGATGTTTGAAGATGTCATTGAAACCTAGTAGGCGCCTAAACTGCTTCTAATTTTATGCACTTCATATCTTACGGCATCTATTCCTATTATGTCCGTGGTTACAGGTATTTGGTGCAATTAAGCTTTCTTTAATTTCGTGTTCAGTCATCGCTCAAGCTGTCTGCCCGGTTTGGACGAACTCATTGTAGTTTCACGAAATGACGTTTAATTTCAATTTCGTACCGACGGAAGTGGTTTCTGTTTTGGATCCCAATTGTTAACCCCACCTTTGCAACTGGGTTTTTTCTTTATTTAAATACTAGCTACGCCACTCGGCTTCACCCGCGGTTTTATCATTTTTTCCTTTTATCTTTTAACATTATGTGTTTACGTATTTTAGAATAAATTCAAGCTAGGTACGTAAATATTTTTCTCGTCCCTATTTTTCCCTCTCAACTCATGCTTATCGAAAAACTATTTGGTACCGATTTTTAATTATTTGAAACAAATTACTTCAATACCTATTAATATACTTTATTCGATTAATATGTTTAGTATATTTTGAAGAGTTTTAAGTTTTAGCTTCATAGGTAGGTATATAGTGTTTTCGGGATTGCGTGATTTAATGGTTAGGCTAAATATCGCCATCGTCAAAGAGCGACATCGCTTTAAACAACTCGGAAATTGTCCCCATGATTTATTGCCCAAAATTTTACTGGTCATCGTCAACAGCCAAATCCAAAGTAAACAAAATCAAAATCGTGATTTTCAACGGAAATTTCAATGCAATATCCCAAATAATTATGTGGCTACATTTACGACGAACGTCAAGCAACAGGATTTACGGGATAGTCAATGGGATATCACGACACGTGTGGCCCGTTCACCATTTGTGGGCATAGAAACACAGACAATAGACATACAGAGACATATATAATTAGACATTTCTCCCGCAGACAAAGCCGCGGTACGCACCAAGTCCAACATAATTAAACCTTTTCCGCTTAACCGTGTCCCTGCCGACAACCTCGCCGAATCGATGAATTTATAAACGGATCGTAGCAATTAATCGCGAAGCTCGTCGACCACTAATTGGTCCAATAACTGAGGTTACATAGCACTTGTTTACAATTTCATGTCGAGGACGCGTGTTGAAGAGCGCCTCGCTTGATACTGTTGTATGGGTTCACAACTATTTAAGTCAAATAATGAGTTTTTACGGATTAGTAGGTACTATTATTTTATTGTAGTTATTTCTCGTGAGAGATTGCGCTAACCTCTAGTGTTGGAGTTTATCAGGCCGCCCTAGGGCCTCTGACGCGACTTAACGACTGCTACAGATCGATAACAACCGGGCCGACTATTTAACGTGCCCTTCAAAGCAAAGAGCGATAACTTATGAAAAGTCGATGGTCCTATCTAAAATATTATATTTACCACTGTTACGTATTTTGAGGTCCCAATACTTCGGTATCGTTGCTGGTGAAATAATAACGAGTAAATGAGCTGACCGTAGACACAAATTGGAATGTCACTCTCATTTGACGTTTAAAGTATGGCCCAAATGTCAAATTGAATACGTTTACCATTACGATGAGTATCGACGGTCTGATGTTCTTGCAAGTTTGCTTTGGCAATGGTAGCACTAGAATCGATAGTTAAAGGCGTGGGAGAAAAGGATCGATACGTCTGCCCTTAATAACGATCCAATCGTAAGTGTATCAGTGTGCTCGCGATCATCGCGTTTGAATTCAAAACAACTTACCGTTTTTTGTTAGACTATAATACTTTGCTATCCCGTTTTGTTTTTTGTTTAAAATACGACCGATTGACCATTATGTACGTAGTACTACTGAGAAGTAACAGTCAAAGTAACTCGATTTTAAACACACTCGTATAAAAAAATGAAGGTAAAGTTATCAACAATTTCAGAACGCATCCTAATTTTATTAAGAAGTTAATTTTTCCCTGACATTTTTTGTGTTGTAGATAGTTTTTTACGCAACAAAGCGTCAGAGCTATAAAAAACGTCTAGGAAGAAATAACTCTGAAATTAAATATTTACTGAACAACTTGGCGCTTACCTCTGTCCCCTGGACTTTCAGCTTCATGTGGTCTTCCCTGGTGGTCTTCCCGTCTTTCCTCTTCTTCCAGCAATACCCGTCGCGTCTGTAGCGAACCTTCTTGCGGCTGTAGAGTAGCATCGAGCCGCTTTTTGGTCTGTAACAAGGAAATGCTTGGATAAGGTCTCTTGAATTTTTATAGCTGGTAAGTCTGCTTGTCTATCACATTATGACTCTGAGGAGTCTCGTCTCACTCTCATAAGGTGGAAAGTTAAGTCGTAATCCATCATAGGGCATCTAGATGGGTGGATCATACCACACTATACCCTTCATGTTACGGTCTACCCAAAAAAAGATGTGATTTCAAGTTCTCTCTTAAGCTTCCCAGGAAGATAAAATAAAGCTTCCACCGCTTTACTGAGTCGTGAGTTTCACTGCAAGTTCTCTATGGCTAGACTGGCTGGCTGGCTGGTTGGCTTCACTGGTTTGATTTAGGCTTGGCTACTTGATTTACTGTATCTACATACTTGCCTAATTGAGAATCGACTTTCTGCCTTGTATATAATACAGATGCCTTGAATTATTTTGCATAAAATTGTACCTTCTCATACGCTATAGCTGTCTCGATTCCAGCTATCACCACTTGCACCATCGCAAGCTGTTGATCAACGAAATATGCTGGCCGTTCCAGGCACGCGTGAGACGGTTAGTTTTTAGTACCGCCTTGTTGCACCCGATGGCGGGACAACAAAACTTTCATAGCTCGGTGTTGAGTGTTGAGCGACTTTATGGCTTCAATAAGGTTTTTCATGTTTCTGTATTGCTGATTTGGGGATGTATTTATGCGCGCTAGAGTAGAAAACTGGGTGCAAAACTTTGGAAGACATAATTTTTTTATAAAATCAATTTCTATGTGGCAAGGAGGCCATATCGCTCTTAGAACTGACAACCGATGAAGAAGAAATATAGAGTGGCGACCATGGACTGGAAGACGGCCTCCCACTAGATGGGCCGACGACATTAAAAGAGTCGCAGGCAACCGGTGGATGCAAGTGGCACATTGTCGTTCGGTGTGGCGGTCTAAGGGGGAGGCCTATGTTCAGCAGTGGACGTCTTCAGGCTGATGATGATGATAAATTTTTATGTGCACCAGCGACAACTATTTAACAATCGAACTATAACAATTTTACCCACACGCAGCGTTCAACCAACCAGATTCCACCGATACCTATATTTATTTATTCACCAATAAAATCGATAGCTGCACGCAATATATCGCATGACGTCATCCCCACGCGTTATGTCGCGACAAAAACAGGGCCGATTCATGACCCGGCCCGATAATAAATCGTCAGCCGACTAATAAATCCGTACGATGTATGCGGGCTCAGATTATTTGTCGGTGGATACGTATTCGTCAGGGTAACGATTGTGTCGTCGGTTACCAAAAAGTTGTGTTATGCCCTTGTTGAAAACTCCAGGTGTTTGTTATCAGTTTGAACGTTTGTTTTTTGGAATTGTAGGCTTAGGACGTCGGGTTTGTAATCTGACATGTTATATTGGTGGATTTGTGAATAGTTTGCTCTGAGAGGTGATTTTTGAAAGTCATCGGTGCTTTGATGTCACTAAAATGGTCGATTTTTCCATTTTATTTTCGTGATTGCTACGTAGAATGGAAAACGACCATGAGTGGTCTGTGTGTGAAATATTTGTGTTACAAATATAATTAAAAATCTTGAAAATTAAAGCCATGATGATAATATGAATTCTGTCAGATGATATCAAATCTGCATGACTTACGAAAATCACCCCTGTCTGAAGGGTGAAGGTCTAAAATGCGCGGAATCGAGGAATCAGTCAACTAAGCGGATTGGAATTTAGTTTTAATCTATATTACCTAAGGCAGCATTGCATTGCACTCGTGACGTACCAGAATTCTTTTAAAAGAAGCTTATTTCTTTGCTATCTTACCAATTTACTTTACACCAAAAGTATATTTTGTTATCTCTTGATTAAGTTCTCAATTTAGTTTAACTATACCTAGGTAATTAGACTAAGTAATACAAAATCTAAGTATAATGAATTTTTTTTTCATATTTAGTTGGACAGTAATTTTCTATGATTTAATTACTTTTTATTATTTTGTTTTAATTATATTAAGATACTTTTTTATGTTTCTTTTTTTGTTCCCGGTCAAATGTCACTTTTGTGCAAGATGCAGATGGTTGCTGTATTGAAGATGAATTCATTTAAACCCGTCTAAATTAAATTACCTATATAAATTCTAGATTGCACTCCTAACAATCCACTCAAGGCCAGTTTAAACAATATTTACCGCAACCAAAGCTGCATATTATTATGCATAATACATATTTTCAGCACATTCATAAAGTCCTTGATATGGATAAACAATAATTTCACAGTCCGTTGCATAAACTCGAAAAAAAGTTCAAAAGCACCAACCATAATCATAAACACTCCCAAGTTTTCATGTAAAACCACAAAACCTGACAACTTTTGCACTTCAAAAGAGCACTTTAAGCCAACTTGTAAACCAAATTCTGAATAATAAACGCGCCCTCCGAGTTGAAACCGAAAAATCTGCGTACACACATTAATGAATCTTGTAGCTTTAAATTAATTTATAGAGACTTGCGGGCGTATTATTAAGGATACGCGTTGGTAAAGGCGTACGCGATTTCTTGTCTTACTGCGAAGAGTGCATGAGCGTTAGCGAGTGTATAATTAATATTTTTTTTTATTTAATTAGTTTAATTTTTTTTATTAGAAACTATTTACATCATAATATATAGATATTAAAGAAATATATTAATTCGATTTAATGGTAATTATGTGCGTATTAAGATTTTATTGATTGCGCTTATAAACCTAGGTACATATTTTATGTAACAAGATTTCAGAGAGTGTAATAATGTAATGTACTCCTTTTTAGGGTTCCGTAGCCAAAGAGAAAAAACGGAACCCTTATAGATTCGTCATGTCTCTCTGTCTGTCTGTAGTCCGTATGTAACATCCAATATTTTTTTCCGAAACTATAAGAGCTATACTCTTGAAACTTGGTAAGTAGGTGTATTCTGTAAACCGCATTTAGATTTTGACACAAAAATGAAAAAAAAACAATAAATTTTAGGTTCCCCATACTTAGAACTGAAACCCAAATGTTTTTTTAAATACGGTCAGAACCTCATAATAATATACAAACAATATAAATTAATTTAATATCAATTTTATGCTCTAGGTACACATTAAACTTAGACCGATTGACCTTCAAAATTAATAAACACATACAAAATTGTTTTTAAAAATTCTCTAATTTCACGTAAGTACTCGCCGCGCCAAAAGTCCACGTGCGAAAACCAAGCATTCATCAACTTCACTCGCTTAAGTCCATTACCTCGAAAGCGGCCAAAACCCTAAGCCTATCACCGCTCCCGCTGTCGCGCGGCTTAAGCCCTGACCCTAACAAATTCCGCTGCATTTTAATCTCAGTAAAGCAGACAAATAGGCGACCGTTACAGTGGCTCTTCCCGCTAGTGATTTGTCAACGAGTTCTCGCCAGTTGTCCCAATAATTTTTCGGTTAACACTGGCTTACCGGACTGAGAAATGCTTGCTTTTACCGCGTAGCTTGTATTCTAAGATAATTGGTCCATTGTACAATTAGGCATTTTGAGAATAGGTCCATTTAAGACTAATTTATGCCATTTTGAGAACTGGTCATTCTGCGCCTACCACACTATGTATTTCCTTACTGGGTGATTACTAGCAATCGTATTGCAAATCTTCTTTAATGAGGAACACTAGAGGTCCCAAGTAAGACATTCCAAACCAAAAATCTGTCCAATTACAAAAAACAGAAGAAATCTTAAAGTCTTAAAGAGTAGCAACCCATTGACAACGCCTTGGGTGTCACAGGTATCTATGGGCGGTGATCGGTCACTATAAGACGGGCACACGGGCAGTCAGCTTGTTCGCCGCTCTATCACATAAAAACATAAAATGACTCGTATATTAAACCAATGCCATCCCAATGCACATTTAAACCTCGACTGCAGACGAAAGCTTATTAATCGACCGCAAAAAGAAAATATTAACCCAGATCCACAAGCGTTTATCGCAGACAATACGCTCCGTATTACCACAAGTGATGATTTATTGACGAACAGTTATCGTACCGAAATATGCAGATTGGTTTCGCATGTCGGTAATTTTTGCCGGCTCCGTCGTCATTAGTGTTCGTGTTATGAGTTCGGATCGAGTTTTTATGGTAGTTCTGCGTGGTTCCAAGGTATAATTGCCGCTTTATGGCCTGGAGATGTTGTTAATCCACTTTTTGTGAGTTTCGATTTATGGTGTGAGTTGGGCTAGAGACGGAAGTAGCGCTTATGAATTGGATGTGAGGATTTTTCTTTGGAAGTTACTGTTTCGCGAATTGTATTCATATTGCTAGAAAGAAATGGGTCTGATTCGTATGGATTTGCAGACGGGGTATTTCTTCAAGTGGTTCCTGATTTCCTGATTTAGAAAATCCTAGTAAGCGTCAAGAGCACTGTACATGATCGTATGAAGATACAATAAACTTCTTCTTTTTGGTGCTCCTTTTGAAGTGTCTTGTCTCTTTAGCAGCTGCAAAAGATATAAGCGCTGCCTGTCAATTTAAAGTTACGCAACAACGTATAGGAGACTTCCCAGAAGACGAAATTCGTGATAGCGAAAAAAGCCTAAGCAACCCGCTGTTATAAACTAAAATTTCTTCCATTGCGGTGTCACCTTCCCTTTCCATATTTATGCTAATACACCAATTACCAAAATTAATGGCCAAATCTGAACGAAAACTATTTTTATTTTAATATTCATTTCCTTTACTGGCTCAGTCAGTACTAAAGAGTGAACATTTAGTTTGGAAACTCGTTTAGAGTGAATAAATAAGTCATTGGAAGGTGGAGTTATGCGGACGGCACACGAACTTTATTGAAGTAGTTTTTTGTTGTTTGGTACAACAATAATTAAAAATACATTTTCAGTTAATTATTTCGTCGACTAATCGACTTCACTAGTGACAAGAAGAAACATATTTCACATAGCGTGTAGCTATTGATTTTACAAGAAAAAAAAATCTTTATCTCAGTCAGTATTGAAAACAATAAACAGTCCAAACTTATCAGAAATCTAAAATCATACAAAAGAGTGACATAGAATTAATGCGAAATTCACTTTTTGGTTATGTGTATTTCGATTTCCATTTATATAAGAGTTTAAAGTTTAGACTTAGTCGATTTTCATTTTTATATCATTAAATACGTCATGTTTCCTTATGTTACTTGAAATATAATATTTTGGATATAACTGACTTTATTTGGATATACAATTTTCCAAAATCATTCCTATTCCATTTGCACCAAACGCCAAAAAATATGGCACACCACCTGACACCGACAGAGGCAGATATACCTAGCACACTTTAATTGCATTCAGCATGCAATGCTAAACCTACCCCTAAACGAAAGGGTTGATTTGGCAAGGGTTGATTATGGGCAGGTACGACTGTATCACAGGAAATTAGGTTCTGTAGGTATATAGATTGTATGCAGTGAAATATTTGAAATAAAGTCATTAATGTGGAGTCAAAAGCTATTGGACTTGTCGTTGCGATTTTATTATATTTAATCATATTTACAACGTAAGAAATAATTAGTAAATAACTTTATTATATAAGTCACGAAAACGAATTAAAACAAACTGAATGTAAACCTGAAGTGTGAATCAATTTAAATATGAACATAATTAAAATATATCACATACCAATACCACCTACCGTTTAATAATAAGTAGGTTAATCTAACCGAAAATTATAAACAATCGCGTCATATCAGAATTCAAACTAAAGTCCATGAACTGAACCAAAACACAATTTCCCGGAAAATAAATCGTTTAGTTTTTTGACGCAACTCTAAATACAGAACCGGAAAAAAGTTGTATTGAAAAGTTCATCGGAGAAAAACTACGGACACAGCAGTTATGTGGTTTTAAAGCCTAATTTTCAGCTTTAAAATTAGGTTTACTTTCTGAAAGGCTTGCAATGTTTGAAAACATTATTGTTTCTAACCTTGATAAAATATGTCTATCGAGGGAGACTGACCTAATAATTTAAGTGACTTTAGTATCGGTCATTGTACCAAACCAACACCATTTAGTTTAGTATTTAGTAACTTATAATTTACATTCCTAGTATACATAGTAATATCTTTGCTTACTTAACGTAGGTATGACTTACATATTATTCTAGGTCAACTTTTTATTTACGAAAACCATTACACAAAACAAATAAAAATCTGTCAAAAGTTACGGCAAAACTCAAAATACCATTATGTTATACACAAACCCATATTTATCACGTCATTTTCAATAAGTTTTTAATGCAGTCAGCCTCTACTGAAACATACCTATTATCAAGTCACAACTAAGTAAGTACTTAATCATAGCAGAAGTAAGCAAGCAAGCGCATGCTAATACGACATTACTTAGCAATCCTGTCACTTAGCTCTAATAACACGTTTGTTTTGATTGGTTAGTATGTCAAGTTGGTATATAATTCTCTCGAGAATAACTGTGTTTTAGAAGGCATGTTGTCCACCAATCTGAGCTCCTGGTGTATGGCTTAATCCTCCTCATGAATGTAAGGCCCTCGCTCAACAGCCTGGTCAAGCAAAGTCAGTCCTTTGTAATCGTTATAATATACAAAGATGCGTGTAGTTTCGTTCTTATATACAGTATTACCACCATTATACAGTCTAAGGTAGTAAAAGCGCTAAGCCTAGAATAGGACAGGCTCTCAAGGAAACCCGAAAAGGTGATTTAGTATGATTGCATCAAAAATTATTCCTAAACGGCGGCCGCTCTCCTAAACCATAAATTATCATCAAAGTCAAACTATTTTGGGTCAAGGTACTGATATTTTAATCCAAATAAGGAAAGTTGTAGCTCTCCACCTCTACGCCACCTGCTACGGCGTAGCAATATAACGTAGCGCTCAGCTACGACGTTGCATTTTAGGTGAAACAAAAAATCTTTCTAGGTTTTTATTCGGAACGCTACGTTAAGCTCTGTTAGTGCTGTGTTTTTGGTCTAAGATCAAAGTTAGGTTATATTCGGATGTTTTTTAAAATAATTAAGTAGTTATAGTATTTTCTGACACTTTTATCTTCTTCAAATAAAATTAAATAATAGAGGAAAAATACGCATTGTTGGTTTATTTATTTACGGCCTCTGTAAACAGAAAAATCTCTATTTTTGGAACTAAATATGTAAAACTTCGTAATGTCTACTTTCCGTCTCGGCTATCTGCCACCATTTTATTACCTATTACTATCTGAACAGGCATGCAAAATTTCAATTCAACAAAAACATAATTGACTTACAATCATTAAATAACTATCCATCCATCTTGACTGCCAGGGCTAAATAAAAGCCCGTGAAAAGCTAGAGTTTTAGTCGAGTACAGAAACTAGGCGCAAGGCCTGCCCCAGGTACGAAACCCTGCGAGATCATTATTCAAAGAAAGTCATTAGTTACAACCGTCACGCGCCACCCTGCAATTACTCCGTTTCTGATTCCTATTTAATTATGAGAAATTTGCCGACAACGTTGCGGAATAAAAAGAACAAGTAAACTGAGACGTGTACTCTGTGAATAAATATTGCAAGTTTCATCAAAATCTACTTAGGTTTTACGGACCTTGACGAATAATTAAAAATTTGACTAATACTCTCGTAACTAGGTATATAAATTAAAATTAAATGCTGATTCTCTTGAGAACGGATGGACAGATTTGGATTTGAAATGTTCGTTTTAGTCCGTATTAGGTGTATAGATAACGAAAACTTGGGTAGGAAAAATCGGCTTTTGTCACTACGGTGATCCGCGAAGTCATGACTTATTAAAAACATTTTTATGTTTCTCTCACATAAAATAAATCAGGCATAAACAGACGTCTTCGACTGCTCATAAAAAAACACACCCGCACTTCAATTTCCACGTGAACAATGAACATTGCATGCAATAGTTACCGAAAAGAAAACATGTTTTTTTTATATCCTATTTTGTTACTCCTTTTTCTGAGAAACCAAAATCAGTAAAATAATATAAAGTGGTATAAACGCCACGTTTAAAGCCTCGCACATACTTTACGTGAACATAATTCCTAGAACGTTTCTGTGTAATGCTACGTTCGGATCACGGTTCGATTTTAGTTGATCAACTGGTAAATCGTTTTCGATTCCAACCATCTCAACACAAATCGAAGCGATAAAAAACGACCCTACAAAAGTTTGTCGCCTTTCAACTTTGAATTGTTTCAAGTTCTTGTTGAAACCGATTCAATTCGTAAAGTTCCTTTCGTTATAAATTTAATATAAACAATTATAAAAAATTATAAATTTATATAACAACCTTTAGTTTTATTCGTATTTGATGACACTGACAGCGACAGGTGAAGTAGTCAAAACGACACACTCCCGTCAATGGTCCACACATCCCCATAATTCTTACTAATAGATTAGTACTAAATTAGTTACTAATTTTAATTGAACCGTTTACGCCTCGTATTCATTCAACTCGTTTTCAATTTTTGTCGAACAACAAAAGTTGATCAACTAAAATCGATAAGAACGTGGTATAAGAGAAGTCGCAATTCCCCGTACTGAAACTCGCGCGAACTGAAGTTATTAAAATGCATAGCGCGGCAAACACTTAGCCAATGCAATTAAATTCGTGGCCCCAAGCCCGCCGTAATTGATTTCGGATAGTGTAGAATACTAATGTGGCTTTATTTTCTTATAAATTCGATGAATTCGCTTTTTCGCTTTTGCTGAGAGCGGTTGAAGTTTCGAGTAGGCGTTGGAGGGTTTCCTTTTCGTGTTGGGGTTTTAAGATTTTTGTGAGGGCTGTTTGTGGTTTTTTGTACAATAGGTACTAAATAAATAATTCCCTAACTAGGAATTACTCGTGTATAAATAATCCATAACTATTAGGACCATATTCATGCACATACTAATATACAAACTTGCAGACTAGAGTAGAATAATATTTTATTGAGATCTTTTCTTGAACATTAACTTCTATCGTCATTATCACAATCCGTATCGGTTCACTGCAGCTGCTGAGCATAGGCAACTCGTTTTCGTTAGAAAGGATTAGGCCGTAATCCACAACGGAGACCCAGTTCGAACTGGTGGATCACAGGCATAGCTCCGATACAATTCTAGGGCACGTAACTTTCTCACAATATATTCCCTCTGAAAAACTGGTAAACATAATGACGTTCCTACATTAAGATCGAGCTCGCAACTCTCTACTAGGCAGATGTGCATTTTCCTCCTATCGCCGCTACTCTCAGTACGAAACAAACTACTCAAACTATACACATTCACCTATATTCTCTTCCTATTTCACCGCACCCGCCAAACTACAACCCTACCTTACCTAATTGGGCATACGATTCCGGCACAAAAGGGGCTGATATATGTCCCAGCGGCGTAACCGCGATCCATTGGTATCTGATATCGACGTCACAGACCGATAAATTGGGCCGACGGGCGTTAGGGGGGGGGGAACAGCCGCCGGGGGGGTCGTTTGTCCCGTTATTGAGTTATTATAAGAGGGATTAAATATAGGTTTAGGTGGACTAAGCTGAGGTTAATTAAGAGCAAATAGGTAGGTTTAGGGAATGTATTAATATAGTGGCTGAGAGGTAATGTTAGTCTGATTTCATACTGCCGCATGTTAGGTGATGACACGTAACTTCGAATTCAATATCAAAATAGATCTTAATTGTACTCTAAATATTAGAGTAAAATGTTGTCTGTACATTTCTATTACAAGCCTTTGTTATAAGTTATGAGACAAGTGGCAATCGGGCAAACCGCACGGCCTCGCAGTCAACCGCACCTCTGTACTTTGAATACAGGTTTTCAAGGTAACCATACAAAGACCTTGACGAAGCATTAAATCTCTTGTATTCCTTCCACGCACAACGTCATTTACGCAAACCTCCACTATCCGCTCTAAAACGAATGCTTTTCGAAATGACCCGCGCGACCTGAGAAATCTGTCACGACGAGGCGGGTATTGTCGCTTATTCCGTGGCCCAGGGTACGGTATCCTGGAGATCACCCCTGAGGGCTTTGACCTTGGAGACGAGGGGCGGAAGGGTAACGCTGGCTAGGTAAATGTTAGCTTTTATCACTTGAAAGTTTTTGTGAGATTAGTCATAATAATATGTGAGGCAGTCGAGGATGGGAGAAGCGAGTAATTGAGAGAAGGAAGAGAAATAGTTTATTGCCATAACAATTATTACAAAGAAAGAAACGAAAACAGTTTATAAAACTAGTGGCTCCTAGACTAGACAGTGCCGGCCCTGATGACTGATATAAATATCGATACTAAACTTACAATACACAGAATTATTTTTTATCCAAAAAGGTTGTTTTATAAATTGTTTAAAATAGGTTCAGTATTTTTTATCAATGTATTTAAATACACATTGTACAACGATGTAGCAGTAGGTATATCCTTTTTTTTCTTAAAGTTATTTGTATCGTTATTTTGGACTAAAAATTGAAAATCTGGCTGTCAATATCAAGCTCAATCCCGTCCTGCCTAAACCCAACCAAACCAATTACGATCAAAACTTCCTTGAAATCGGATCCCGGAGAGTCGATAATGGCTAATAGAAACTAATCTATTGCGTAGCGTAAACTGTACATAAAGCAAATCGGGTAAATAAGCTGAAGCGACGCCCGACCACGGGTAAACATCGGTAGCCGGAATGGTACCGCAAATTATGTCAGGTAGTGGTGGGACCGGCTTTATAAGGTTGACAGAAAGTATTAGGTACTTAAGGAATACCCAAATTGAACAATTTTAGAAAAAAATCAGCTCTGTCGCGATTTTGATTGATAAACGCAAAAGCGCCGCGCCGTGTTTTGTTTTGCGTCTCGGCGATATATTCGCAGGAATGTAAAAGAACGCACGTATATCGATACAGAATATACTAAAAACAGATACCATAATAATATAAACGCGGTGCCTTGATGACTATACAATATCATTGGAATACGAAATTATCTAATGGCGGAGGCGGAAGGTAGACAAAAAAACTCTTCAGTAAATAATAGTACGTAAGTTGATGGCGTTTGGGGTCACTATCATTTGACCAGCTTGCAGTAGGTACCGAATACGTCTTTACTAATATTATAAAGAGGAAACATTTGATTGTTTGTTTATTTGGATTGAAGAGGCTCAGAAACTACTGAACCGATTTCAAAATTGTTTTCACTGTTGGGAAGCTACACTATCCCTAGGTGACATAGGCTACTTTTTATCCCGTAAAAATTAACTATTCCCGCGGGATAGTAGCTAACGCGGGTGAAACCGCGAGGCGCTTTTAGTGTTTTATAAAAGCTTTTCAGCGTAAATATATGTTTTTGTATGCGTGGGTGATACCTCATTTCTAGTTGATCGCATCACATTCTGAATCCCACTTGCAAGGACAATGCTCGTATTGACTTAGATTCAGTGGAACTACCGTTTGATGGTACGCTTTGTTTGTATTTGTATATGTGTACGCTGTCTATATAGGTAAGTAGAATGGACTCTTGTATCACTGCAATGTAGCTATTAAGCTATTTGACGCTAGGCTCATTTTAGAATCAGCAATTTAATCGCTTTTAACCACATCCTCACTTATTACCCGGTGAGAAAGTGGTAGCCAAATACTAGACTATTAAGTGTAAAGTATATCCTGCTTTAAATATCATAATAGTACATTTTTAATATCTATATTAATTTTAGATTTCAATTTGTTTTTATATTACCAAATGATTTGTTGAAATAAAATATAATTATACATAATAAAAAAAAATCTATATTTTTTTGTATCAATCAGGACTGAAATACCTGAATGGAATTTCATGAAATCTAGAATAACACGCACGATAATATCTTTCTCCGATAATTGTTACGGTTTCTGGGAGATATTTATGCGGCTGCAGCCTCGAAGTCCAGCTCACAGGCAACTCACAACCCGACATTCCAATCTGAGCGAGATAACCAGAAAAACAATCATGTAAAAATACTAACTGAAAGCTGAAAAACCATCGTTACGAGTCAGTTTTTAATTGAGATCGCAGCCGGGCACCCTCTGCGACCCATTTGCTTTTATAATTTTGACACAATTCCAATGTATTTGCGATGTCGAGTCAGCGGAAATATCTAGATCGGACTCTAATTGATTGGTGTTGGAAACCATCACGTTTCCAATCAATTACAGCCTAGAAATGATTGGAGGAAAGGAATTTTAATTACTTACGTATGACTTTGAAACTCTGAATATTGTCCCTACAATATTATATGGAAGCAGCTTGGACCAGCTAGGTATTATTATTATATGCCATAATAATAAAGTTTTTATAAAAACACTGTAGTAAAATAAATTTGAGGTTATAAAATAAATTATGTGAAGAATAATAATTGAGCTTGTACAGTCCCACTGCTGGGTAAAAGATCTCCCCTCACTTCGTGAGGAGGATTAGGCCATAATCCACCACGGGGGCCCGGTATCACCAATCAAAACAGCCCATTTCAACAACTACAATTAAATCGGCGATGTAGTAAAATGTGGAATCGCCATAACATATTATTAAAATACATTGAAAATTTTCTATAATAATAATGTTAATATCAACACTATAGCAAAAGCAAAAGCTTTAGTCAATGAACTTAAGCCGGCTAAACTATCCCCTCCCCTACCAGAAATAGGACTATAGTGATTACTTCAGTGCTCTAGAATTAGTACAACCTGTGTAACAGTTCTAGCGCTCACAGCACAATCGTGCTTAAATCGGTCTGATAACTATCACATTCGCACTTACGAACACAATCACGTAATAGTATAAGAGCTGACGTCGCAGAAGTTGCAGTAACTTTGTTGACATTGACACAACATGATTAAATTTTGTTTTGGGATTTTTTTCTAGTTACTCGATGCTCAGAAGAAGTGTTATGTGTTTTATGTGTTTTATGTTTATTATGTGTTTATAAATATGTGTAAATTTATGTAAAGATTTTGAAGTAGGTACTCTTGATATGGTGATTTTTACAAAGTGTATGATAAAACAGTCTATTATTAATAATTAATCACTTTCATACATATATTTTTAATAAATTAAATCAAATGGTTTATTTACCTTTAATATACATCAGGTCATAAAGTCTAAATCTATGAAGGCGTCGCAAACAAATTCATAAAAAATTACTAACCATATTAATAATTCAACATTCTCGGTAATTCTCTCGTAACTGTAATATGTATTTTATTTATACCTAGTTACAAAACTGGGCATTCAAGCAACTATAACATTATCATTAATGAAGTAATAAGTTACTGGCCTATTCATTTAATCTCCACGTCGCCAGCTCTCCGCCTTTTTACTTACACTCGACACCGAGGTCAGTCCGATCACTGCCAATCGAGTTAGGCGCTAGACCTCTATTCGTCAGCATCAATTCGGATCTTCTATCTCGATCACAGTAATCGATCCCATAAATACGGTGGACAAGTATCGAGAGATTTAATCGAATGATTTAATCGAGTATTAGCTAGTCATGTGCGAGCCCGTTCCGTTAGATCGCTCCTGTAATGGCGTGCATTGATGTGATTGGGTGAGATTAGGTGATTCTTGGTTTTAGACGAGAAACCATTAGGTGAGGGGAGGAAAAATGTCCTTGCGTAAAGGAGTTGGGTTTTGGGTTTCAGTTCCAGGCCTAAAGTTCTTGTGCCTATACATTTTGAGTTTATTTTGGCATTTAATATTGTGGGTAATACGTGTGATTTGTATTTTTATTGATCGAATCGATTAAATCGAATTACACGATCAAATGAGATAATAATAAATTTATTTTGGTCTCATTTATTTCCGGTGAAACTAGTAGGGTAAAAAATTTAGAACTGTGCGCAGAGATTAAAATAGGTAAGTATGGTAGTTTTTTAAACTACTTTACATAAAGTTTCCAATTAAAATTGTTGCAATTCAAAACAAACTAATTCATTCAAAACTAGTTCTATACAACAGAGCGACAAAATCATAAAACACTAATAATAAATATGCTAAAAGCTGTCTGTTTGTAACGGTCCTAAATTACAAGTTTACAAGTGTCCCAGCCAAAGGACCATAAAAAGTCTTCAGGGCGACAAATGTTATATTACCACAGTTCTAATTAAACTTTGGCCATGCAAAGGCACATCTAGCATAGTTGTAAAGACAGATCATAAAACAGACGAAGTCAGTAATTAAACTAGTTTCATGGTTAAAAATTTCCAACTGTCAGTAGGTTTGGGAACTCCGGCATTCACAAGTTAAGCAGCTATTATTTGTGCTAGTGTTGTAGGTGGTACTGTTTTGGCCGGAATTACAACTAAATTTCCGAATAAAATGCTTAATTACCGGATGAACTGATGACTGGCTAGGTTGCCAAAGTTGTTGAGATAGTAGTTGTATTTTTTTTTGTTGTGTTGTATTGTTAGTGGTGTTTGTTAATTGTTTTGTTAGTTAAGGTTTCTAAATGTTTTTCACTTGATCACACCCCTACACATCAAAGCCGTGGCTGAATCAATATCTGTCTAAGCGTGCGCTCTGCTTAAAAACTTTGCGATGTGACTAAAGTGGCCGGATAAGCCGGATCAGCCGCTCCTCATCTCTACTCACGAGTTAAACAGCTATTATATTAACCGGAATACCCGGGTGGAAGCGCCGTAAATCTGGACGTTATGGTGCTATAAAGCGACGGCAATCGGCAGTATCGTCGTCACGACATTTAGCGCTTTTTATTAACGCATTAATTTATTTCCACGTTTGTTTTCGTCATGTAGTTGTTTATGATTGAAAAGTATTCGTCTAAGGAATCGTTTGTGGCTATTGAACAATAGTGTTGAATGTAGACTATAGTGAGCCAGTATTGATATATACTTATTATGTACAATTGTACATTGGACTTGTAGCAAGCAATCAATGATTAACTAGGTAGGTATTTCATTGATGTTAAAATTATAGAGCTACCAACGCAAGCTCATACTGAATTTTGGTTTTAAATTGTGTTATATTTAGGCACCTTATTCTATGATACTTATGTATACAAACATTATAACAGCATAAAATACAACGCTTAGGATCCTAACCTAAGCACGAGGTCCTAGTCATGTTTTCTTAAAACTTTCCAAGGGGTACCTAACATATTGTGTAATGTAATCAACCTTATTATAGCGGATCATAAGGCACGAAACCCGTTAAAAAGTTTTTTGCAATTATGTTTCTATCGCAAAAAACTTCGCAGCCATTTCTCAATCAGCAAAAACTACACAAACATCGTAAATAACGGGCATAATTTATAACTTGAGTGGGTTAGAACTTCTTTAATGCCGTTATTTACAGCTTTACATGGAAATTCAAACATTGCGGGTACAACTGTAATGATTTATTTAAATTCACCCCGATGGGGATTTGTGGCGGAATAGTAAAAGAGTTTCCAACTTTGCAACCTAACTGCTTCGAGCTTTGTTTGGTATTGTTAACTAACAACCGAAATCTTATTACTATACTTTATGCATAATTTATTTCGATTTATTTGTGTGTAAATTTACAGGAGGTTGGAAAACTTTGTCTATATAGTGAAAATGATAAATCTGGATAGCGCTTCACAGCTACATAAATAAGTCATACCCGAATGACTGATGTATGATACAGAATTTACTTCGGTAACTGTTCTGTGTCGAATGAGGTGACGGCCTCTGATATCACAGTTTTTCAGGCCACCCAAAGGCCTTTGCTAATCGATAATGATACTAAAGTTGTGAGTGATCAGGTATTTTTTAGACAAGCGACTTTTACTTTCGGTCACATATTCGCTTCCCATCGGGAGAGATTGCGGTGAAACGTTAACCTAGTCACAGATATATAAGAGGAAGTAGACTATGTATTACAGGTATCTAGTGAAGTCAGCAAAAGTAAGTAAGGGATAACTATGGCGTCTATGGCTGACAAGACAACTAAGCATACGTTCATAAAATGTAACCAAGATTAAAATTCGTGCTGAATGTGACATATTTTACAAAGTAGAATGATCCTTCATAATGTCGCAAACGTCGCTCATCAATATAGCGGCCGGCCTCATGACTGGATACAGCGGTATTTCTACAAAAGATTTAATCCAGAGTTGAACAGATGAGTCTAAATATTTTCTCCACAAATCGACGTTAACTCTCGCTTTTTCTAACTCAGTAACAAATTCACAAGTAAAATAATTAGGAATGCCAGGATTGAGTGAGAAAACTCGAGTCATAGACGTCGATTATGTCGAACGAAATTTTAGAAACGTCTGTTTACTCTGGTCTAAACTTTTGTGGTAAGACGGTTAATGCGCATAGGCTGTCAAATAGCTGGTGTTGCCTGACTTGTGACAAACAATCGGCTACCAATTTCGCTATAGACAAGCCAAGCTACCGCCACAAAGCGCTCTTCGTGCCATTGAATACCAAGCCGACTGCGACGGTAGATCAGCCAGCCTCCAGGCCATTAGAGTGGCCACCTTCGCAGTAAATCCAGAGATGTCGCGCTAACTGCCGTCCGCTGTCTGTTACAAGCGTGCGCGGAATCCGATCGGATCGTTTATCTGATGCAACGCTAAGACTGATGTCCCTGACCTTTTTTGTATTATGTAACTCTCTTTCATTAATTTCTTTCAAATGTTTATTTTCTCTGAGTAATTGTTTGATTATGCCCTAATTATATTTTGTTTACACCGCCAACCTTAGATGCTTCATTGCTGCTCTCAAATCCCAAGGTTGACTGGAAGTGATTGCGATTAGTGATAAATTTTCCCGTCGTACGAGTACTTTATTATGCAGTGTTAAATTTTTGTCTTTGTTTATACCCTGTATATTTTTTTATTTGATCGGAGCATTTCTATTGTATTTCAATTTCTTTCATTACTTTTTATGTGCATGAGTTGGAGAGAGTCCCTAAAAGAAATCATTAAGTATATTTGATTTATAATCACAAAACTAACTGATAATACTCGACTCGACTCATACTCGAGTCCAAAATACAAGAAAAACGCATAAAATTTAAACATAAATCAACCCCGACTAAGAACTCGAACCTCAGTTAAAACTTCGCAAAACTTTGCGGGAAATCTCATCGCACCACTAAATCTAACTAACTAGATCACGTACGGAAAAACTTTCAGTATCAGGTTCAATATTAAATTTTCACGTAACGACACGCCACTGCAACGACAATGTTCCAGTACAATGCCTGCCCATAAAGAGTTAATATTTCAGAAGCGCGCGCAAAGAGAGCAATAGTCACAGCACAAGTTTTAATTTGCTTAAAGTTGTTACAAGTTAGAACGGGACCCTCGCGGCCGCCAAATTAGGTACAGTCACAGACTAAAGTACAGAAGTAATGTCTAGCTACTCTTCTGATAGTTTAATTCGTTTCATTTCGAGCAGTTTTTTCTACTGTGCATTCGGTTTGTAATTTAGCTTTAAAAATTCCGTACAAGTTTTTTCTAGACAGAGAACTGAATCGAACATGAGCGTGCAGCTTCTAATTTTATTTCGACTGGGTGCTTTACTATTTTCTTTTCTCTATGACGGTGTTACGTAAATCTGGCTGGGGCTTAGATAAATATAGTGGTGCGTTTTACTTACGAATAGACTATTTGGTTTTAAATTGTATTTCAACAAGCGCGTTTAAATGTTCTAACATATTTGAAGGTTGTTTGTGGTTTTAACATTTTTATTGCAGTAGAGAACGCTAGTTTTGAACTTCAGTCTTTCCAAAACTTGTAAATAGTTACAATGGCCAAAACTAAACGCTGTTACGGGCATAAAATGAGGTTATAAAGTCTTGAAACATATGTTAGTCCAATGCGGTAGTTTCAGCCTTAAATGACAGAATTAGTCAGCCGCCTTAAGGCCTCTAACGTGATTAACGACCACTATCAATTAATAACAGGACTGCGGTTCGACGTGACCTGCAAATCACGTAGTGACGAAAATTCGCACACAACTTACAGGTCTCAGTCAATGTCGCAGGGCCGAGGATCGGTCCAGGTACTGCTGGGTTGCAAAGCTCACAAGTCACTATAAGCCGCCACTAATGCCACCATCTCTCCTATTTCCATTCAAATAAAGTATTTTTAGTTCTACAACTCACCGAATTTTGACTTCCTTGGACTGCCATTCGGTATGCTTGTCGAAGCTAATGAGAATCGCTGCGATTTCCTGAAACAAAATGACGCATTATTTAGTAATGTATTTCGAAAGTTATTTGGTGAAACATTATTTAGTAACTGCCATTGTCTGGGTTCGTTCATTATGCAACATTAATTTGAAGGCAAAGTTAATGTAACGTAAATGCTCTAATAGGAAATGAGTTTCGAAACTTTGAGTTGCGGTCGATTCTCATTTAGCATTAGTCCGGCATCCACCCAAGTAACATGGCGTGCAATCTGACAGCATTTTTCTCACCAGCTGTTAACTGTCACAGTTTTTTTCACTTGACAACTTTTTTGTATGCCATCATAATAATAATTGTATGATCAATGATCATATCACACGTAACTTTACTTAATGGATAGCGACAGTCAAACGAATGTGGTTTGAATTATTTTAGCACCTAAATTTTACTTTCAGCTAAATCGGTAAAAAACCTATTCAACCAAGTAAGAAGAAAACCTCTTAAAATAGGTATTTAAATAAAAGTTGTTTAATTTTAATACTGCAAAAATGTACTAGATATCTGTCTTTTGAATTGAAAATACTTGTGTTAATACTGTTACGTATGTTTTTTCACACTCACCCTTTAAACATTAACTTATAGTCATTCTTTCCACAGGCCTTCTCACCCCTGTAATTTCGGGGATTGTTTTTTACTTTTGTTTACGAGTCTTGCTTGAAAACTCAGCGGTGACAGATTGACTGCGCCGACGACGGGTGACAGATTGACCGCGCCGATGACGGGCGACAAGTTGACAGTTCGCGTTCCTTTTTCTTTTGGTTTGGCTTCGCCCGGTCGCGCAAATGTCGCCACTCGACTAAATACCGATATCGATCTCTACTAAAGTTAATTCCGGCGGGCGCGTCTGCCATCTTTGGATTGCCGCCGAGTATTATAATCGACTAAATTTGAGAATCGATATCAGTTGATGTTTGGTGCGGCAGATGTCAGCCCCGCCCTTCAGGTCCTACCGATTTTTTTTTCCCAGCACAACGATATGTATAAAAACCGGCGCGCAACGGACCTCGAGCCTTTTTCTTTTTCCGAATTTACGCGGAGCCCCGGTCGTTTTGCTGTCGGTGTTTAGGGCTCCCTTGTGCTTGTGCGTGGTTTGTGCCGAGTTGAATTGTTGTGCGCGTAGTGAGTTCCAAGTTTCGACGGCGCTCCATCGGCAGACCACGCGCACTTTGACGGCGCTCCAGCAGCGACTCCCGCGCACGGGAAGGCCCGCCGACAGGTAAGCACCGCGTGGTTTTCCCCTCGCCTCGATTCTCGGGCGCCCCTGGCTCGTTCGTAATGCTAATCACGCCTATTCTTTACAGCAAACCCGACGAACGTTTCCACGTGGTCCACGTGCGTCCCGCGGGTTCCAAAAGGGCGAAGACTGCCCTTCTTTTCGACCACGCGGCCGGCGCGGATCCGCCGCGAGGTCCCTTCTTTTACCCTGATTTAAAGGTGAGCCATTGTTTTTGTTATTCGGCCCGCGTGCATAAACCGCGGCGTCGTCCAGCGTACCAAATCACTTCAAATCTTTTCAATCATTTAGGGCTTCCAGCCCTAACCTTGTTTAACCTCTTCCTCCTATGCCGGGCCTCCGCCCCGGCAGGAGATTTTCGTCATTTTACAACTTGTAACGTGTCTTTTGGACGGCGCGTTCCAGGGTCGTTGGAGGACCCCCAGTTCGTTGGAGGACCCCCAGTTCGTTGGAGGACCCCCAGTTCGTTGGAGGACCCCCAGTTCATTGGAGGACCGCCATTTTGAGCGGAAAACCTCGAGTGCGGTGAGCGCCCGCTGCCCTCCATCTAGTGGCGTGACGCCGTCGGCCTGCGACCTTCAACGTCGAGCGTACCAGGCCCGCCAGGTCGTCGCTTCCTTCTGCGTGCCGGCGTGCCGTACAGGACAGTACCAATCCCACCTTCGTACCTTCATCTATATAACCACAAGGTCCCAGCGCCCACGCTGGGTGGCGCTCGAACCTTCTGCCTTACTCGAGAGCAACCCTGGTACTAATTTTTATCTAAATTTAACCGCGAGCTATCCGGCTCCGATTAGGCCTTTCATATCAAAATTGCAACCATTGGCACACTGAATAGGTAGGAGAGTATTTAAATTATAAGATCTTTACTGTAATAAAACCCCGTCTTCCACGGAACTGAGGTCTCACTGGAGGCCTCCATTCTCATTGTATAAATTCAATTATTAAATAAACAATTTCTTTTGGGCATTCCTATTTTTAGACTTTCATTTTTATAACAACCTTAGCTGAACTTAGGTAGGTAATACATTCACCGGAGAGTTGCGGGTTCGATTCCCTGACCTCCGGATTATACATGAAACAGTGGCGCCACGAACAGGGAACCTTTTGCTCTCGAGATCCAACCACAGTGCCTTCTGCACCGAGGAAGGAAAGGCAAATTTTTTTCTTTTTGTACTAACCTTTTAGAAACTTAACTTTTACTTGTGGTTTTACTATTTACATTTATTGCTGTGACAATTCTATTGTGCTATTGTGTACTAGGGTGTATTTGCAATTTGTTTTAGAATCTATACCTTAGACACATTTATTATTTTAATTATTGTTAACATTGTGCCAACGGTGTAGTCGCAGTAATTTAAATTTAATTTAACTTTTCACAATGGAGCATCATATTGCCATGGGCTCCGCAGCTATGAACTGGGGCTGCAGTACTAGTATCTGGTGGTCGATTAGGAATAATTCAAATATTAAATTGCATAATCCAATTCATTCATAACGGTGCATTAATTCAATTATCTTACATTATGCAATTATATAGATACAGTTGTAATGCATTGTTGACTTTTATTATGGATATTATTGAATGTTGACTTTTATAATTTCATTGATGCAATTCTTTTTACAAATTCAATGTTTACAATTTCGCCTCTATTGGGTAATTTTTTTTTGTTTGTGGAATGTTGACAATTCTATTTAATTTTGAATGGTTATAGAATGGTTTATGAAGTTTTCAGTTGGAGTAATCATTTTAGTAGGTAGGTACCTTGGATTTGGACAATTTCCTGTTTTCTTTTTGTTTTCAAAAATAATTTTTTCTTTCCATTACAAGTAGTGAGTCTGTTTTGTCATTTCAAACCTTTTGCCACCCCCTTTTGGTCTATTTTTGGGACATTATTAGATTTTTCCAACGTTTTATTTTTTCACGGATTGAGGAGGCTTGAATTTTGGTTTGTTTTTGGAAAGCAGGGGTTTTTGAAAAGCTTCGCCCCACCTTTTGTCTCTATTGGAGAGGGACGTTTTTTCCGGTTTGCTGGGTTCGGGTACTTTTATTTTTCAGTTTTCGGACCGGCAGATTTTTTCGGATTTTGTGGTGCGAGCTTCAACCCTGTTTTGGGTAACGAGTCACACTGGCCTTTGGCGTTTTCGCGCCGTTTTTTTCTATGGTGTCAATTTTCTTTCATTTGACACCGTAGGACATTCTGTCATTCAGCCCCACCCCGGGATGAGTGAAGCCAAGGTGACCGTTTCCTTTCCTTTTTCACATTCTTCCAAGCCTTCCCCTTTTTACTTTTTCTCTTTTCTACCTCTTTTTAGGGTCTTCACAGGTCGATTCGAGTTCTTCTCGAGGTTTCTATTTTTTTTCAGGATGAGCTACTCATTTTGGCTCATTTGAAATCTGTGAGCTTAGTTGAGCGTCTTGTTTATGCTTATTTTGCATACTGGGACAAAGAATTGTTTCTTTTTCATTATCAACTTTAAGTGGGGTATGGTTGTGAGTGGATAATTGTTTTCATCATTGAATTAGGTTGTGTAACCGAGGTTAAGCTTCATCGCGTTCGGTTCCGGCCGCTGGGGTATCAACCCCTCGCTTATTTCAAATTAAGTATACTTTCTTTCACAGAATTCTTTTAACAATTGACTTTCTTCCTCGTTGGCTCGGGGTGACAAAATTAAAACACAACAATTTATAACTTTTGGAGTAGGGAAACAAACAATTTAATTAACAAACCTTTAATTGTATTTGACAACAAACCTTTTACTAACTAAATTACTTATTTCAAAGCGGTCCATAACTTTCATAAAGCCTTATATGTCAAGCGGTGCATAACTTGTAAAACAAGCCTTATATGTGTAACGGTACCCAACTTGAGCGATAAATGCCATTGTGTACCGGGTCTTTTCCTTCCTTTAGAATCAAAATTTTGCCTCTACCAATTAAAATACCTTAGAATGTTACCACCCCCCCCCTCTATTGGTAGTCAGTAGTTGTCATCAGTAAATTTCCAATTTTTTTTATTAGCTTTGCCCTTCCTAAATTTACTTCTTTCCAAGCGGTACATAACTTGTAAAATTAAGCCTCATATGTCAAGCGGTGCATAACTTGTAAAACAAGCCTTATATGCGTAACGGTACCCAACTTGAGCCAATAAATGCCATTGGATACCGGGTCTTTTCCTTCCTTTCGAATTTCAACTAAAATTCAAAACTGTACCAATAAAACCATCCTTCAAGCGCTTCACGCCAGGATTAATTAAATTAAAAAAAATAAAAAGAAAAATACTTTGTTGTTAATTCGTAATTAAAATCCTAAACTTGAGTCCACGGGGTAAGAAATCATTAAACTAGTTTTCCTACCCAAATATTAGGTTGTCCTTATACTACAATATGATGACCACTCACAATGCATAACCCCTTCGTTGTAAACAATTCCTCTTAGGTAATGTAGGTCTTTTGTTTCAGATCGACAAACATTAAATAGCCCTAGGCCCTATTTAGAATTTAACTAAGCTTTCCATTTAGAAATAACCTCTGCTTTCGGATTGGCAAAGAGGGAACCCTTTTAATTTTTAGGTGTGTTCAGCGCGGAAATTGTTTTTTTTAGGTTTTACTTTTTTGACCATGGCGTGGTTTGACCCAGAAATTGTGGGCTTTGCGCTGGATTTTTGTATTTTATGGCAGAATGGACGGGACAGATCGCTACCACTAAAGTTTAAATGGTTAGGTTTTGTTTTTATGGTTCTCTTACAGAAACATTTTCAAGACGGGCTTCGCGATAGAAGTTACCGCACCTTATAACACGCTTTTGGTTTGATAGGCGTTACGATTCAGTTCCGCATGGGCTGATCGTAGCTACCAAGATCGAACCATCCTTTTCATGTTCCTCCTCTAGAAACATCTTCAAGACGGGCTTCGCGATAGGAGTTACCGCAATTTAAACTTTAATTTCAACTGTTATTTCAACTTTAATTTCAACTTTAATTTCAATTTTAATTTCAACCGTATGGTACGCATTGGCAGGTAATTCTTTTTTTTTGCATTCCTGAGTTCCGGAGGAGACCGTAAACAAGTGTCACCCTTATTTAAATTCCAGGTAACCGTTTTATTTTAGCGCCCTCTGTCGGTTAGCGGTGGAACAACTTGAAGATCGCGAATCGATACGTTACGCCGTCGATTCTCTTACCGTTTCAACCGTTAGATATCACTATTCTCGTGAGGATTTTGTTGAGCTGGATTGTTTTGAGACTGTTCCGAGCGTACGGCCCGGTTTAAATATAGTTTACTACTGGATAGGAAGGTACCGTCGTAAATTTTGAAAATAATAATCTTCTAAATATTAACGTTTTGAATTATGCTGGTTCTGATTTACTGGCTTCAGTTTAACTTCACCTGTTCCGATTTGGACAGGTCTTACGAGCAGAAACAGACCCCTTCCGTGGCTCGATCGGACGCATTATGATTGACTCATGTATCCTCGGTAACACCACCCTATCAACATGACACTATCCACACACACACTTACACACAAACCAACCACCCTATACACCTCCCCGCACCTTCACTCCTCAACCCCCTTCCTGCATACCCACTAACCTCTATTAACCTCCCCGCTTATACTCCTACTAACCACACTAACCAACCACCCTATACACCTCCCCGCACCTTCTCTCCCCAACCCCCTTCCTGCACACCCACTAACCTCTATTAACCTCCCCGCTTATACTCCTACTAACCACACTAACCAACCACCCTATACACCTCCCCGCACCTTCTCTCCCCAACCCCCTTCCTGCACACCCACTAACCTTTTAACCTCCCCGCTTTTACTCCTACTAACCTATACGAAGACCCATACTAACCCTCTTAATTACCCATATCAACCTACACTTACTCATACACTACTCATACACCACCCTATCAACAGATCCACACTTACACGTCTAAACACCATCCCGCATTTATACCCACTCGTCAACATAGTCACCCCTACGTACGTAACCATACATCCATGCGCCTCGACACGAAAGCTCCCCTTCGCTCATGCCTTTAAAATTCTTTATTTAATAAAATTTAAAATAAACAGCTCAGCTTACATCAGTAATTATTTATTTGATATAACTTCAGAGGATGGGTGTTTACAAAATTAATACTAAATTATCATGTTATACTTTGCAGTTTGTTGTTATTCTTGACAAAGGTAATGCAGATCTTCGTTAGGACTATGACGGCCTTTTCGCTAATCTTTAGTCGGCCTTTCCGTAACAGCTCCACCTATCGGCGTGCGCCGGAACCATCTCAAAGCGAAACAGCATCGATTCGTAGTTTCAATCTATCTATGACAACACCCGCGGTCAACCGATAGATGGCGTTAATATTCATTCTTGAATTGTTTGTTCGTTTCAGTTAAAATTTGTTATCCTCTTCGTTTTCTTTCTTACAGGCCAAGATTCTAAACATAGTGATCGGCATTCTGTTTGCTCCGATTGATCAAACAGGTTTAGTGTCGTTTTCCGTTTCGTTTCTTTTAAGCTTCGGAGAGTTCTTTTCAGGTGAACTGTTGCCCTCCACCTACTGTGGTGAGGCAGCTTCACGATTGGAGTAGTTACCTACGCTTATGGGCGTGGAGCCCGCTCGACGCTTTTCGATCCGACGAGTCCGGGTTCGAACTAGAGCACGTCCTCTTCACCTTCGGGGATCGGGTAGTTTCGAGCTGGGGTCCAGCTCAGGATTTTCTCTTGCTTTATCCCGATAAAATCCTTATCGGGGAAGGGGGTGTTGTTACGTATGTTTTTTCACACTCACCCTTTAAACATTAACTTATAGTCATTCTTTCCACAGGCCTTCTCACCCCTGTAATTTCGGGGATTGTTTTTTACTTTTGTTTACGAGTCTTGCTTGAAAACTCAGCGGTGACAGATTGACTGCGCCGACGACGGGTGACAGATTGACCGCGCCGATGACGGGCGACAAGTTGACAGTTCGCGTTCCTTTTTCTTTTGGTTTGGCTTCGCCCGGTCGCGCAAATGTCGCCACTCGACTAAATACCGATATCGATCTCTACTAAAGTTAATTCCGGCGGGCGCGTCTGCCATCTTTGGATTGCCGCCGAGTATTATAATCGACTAAATTTGAGAATCGATATCAGTTGATGTTTGGTGCGGCAGATGTCAGCCCCGCCCTTCAGGTCCTACCGATTTTTTTTTCCCAGCACAACGATATGTATAAAAACCGGCGCGCAACGGACCTCGAGCCTTTTTCTTTTTCCGAATTTACGCGGAGCCCCGGTCGTTTTGCTGTCGGTGTTTAGGGCTCCCTTGTGCTTGTGCGTGGTTTGTGCCGAGTTGAATTGTTGTGCGCGTAGTGAGTTCCAAGTTTCGACGGCGCTCCATCGGCAGACCACGCGCACTTTGACGGCGCTCCAGCAGCGACTCCCGCGCACGGGAAGGCCCGCCGACAGGTAAGCACCGCGTGGTTTTCCCCTCGCCTCGATTCTCGGGCGCCCCTGGCTCGTTCGTAATGCTAATCACGCCTATTCTTTACAGCAAACCCGACGAACGTTTCCACGTGGTCCACGTGCGTCCCGCGGGTTCCAAAAGGGCGAAGACTGCCCTTCTTTTCGACCACGCGGCCGGCGCGGATCCGCCGCGAGGTCCCTTCTTTTACCCTGATTTAAAGGTGAGCCATTGTTTTTGTTATTCGGCCCGCGTGCATAAACCGCGGCGTCGTCCAGCGTACCAAATCACTTCAAATCTTTTCAATCATTTAGGGCTTCCAGCCCTAACCTTGTTTAACCTCTTCCTCCTATGCCGGGCCTCCGCCCCGGCAGGAGATTTTCGTCATTTTACAACTTGTAACGTGTCTTTTGGACGGCGCGTTCCAGGGTCGTTGGAGGACCCCCAGTTCGTTGGAGGACCCCCAGTTCGTTGGAGGACCCCCAGTTCGTTGGAGGACCCCCAGTTCATTGGAGGACCGCCATTTTGAGCGGAAAACCTCGAGTGCGGTGAGCGCCCGCTGCCCTCCATCTAGTGGCGTGACGCCGTCGGCCTGCGACCTTCAACGTCGAGCGTACCAGGCCCGCCAGGTCGTCGCTTCCTTCTGCGTGCCGGCGTGCCGTACAGGACAGTACCAATCCCACCTTCGTACCTTCATCTATATAACCACAAGGTCCCAGCGCCCACGCTGGGTGGCGCTCGAACCTTCTGCCTTACTCGAGAGCAACCCTGGTACTAATTTTTATCTAAATTTAACCGCGAGCTATCCGGCTCCGATTAGGCCTTTCATATCAAAATTGCAACCATTGGCACACTGAATAGGTAGGAGAGTATTTAAATTATAAGATCTTTACTGTAATAAAACCCCGTCTTCCACGGAACTGAGGTCTCACTGGAGGCCTCCATTCTCATTGTATAAATTCAATTATTAAATAAACAATTTCTTTTGGGCATTCCTATTTTTAGACTTTCATTTTTATAACAACCTTAGCTGAACTTAGGTAGGTAATACATTCACCGGAGAGTTGCGGGTTCGATTCCCTGACCTCCGGATTATACATGTAACAATACTTCAATATCGTTGGTAAACACATTTATGGAGTTATTAAATTAAACACTAATTAAATTAGGTGAGCCTTTAGTTGCGTTTATTTATTTGTCACGGAATAATAATAAAATTAACCCCTTTTCTAATCTGGCACCAACAATTTAATCCAAGTGTAACAATAATTTAATTCACGATCGTCATTCATCATCTTACACGAATGCAGGGTAATATTAAATTCAGTTATGCAAAATTCCTTTCGCTGGCCGGTTAGTGAGTGAAATATGGGCGAGCTAAGTATACTTAACTTAACCCTTTATAGACTTAATCAGTGCTTAGTTTAGCGTAAGTTTAATTAATTTAATTCTCTGAACCAAAAACTAGGTTCAAATTAATTTACTGAAAACTGCAGAACCGATTGTAATGAGGTTTATTTGGTTCTAGCACCAGCGTAGAGATTTATCTAGAATAGAATGGAATACGTGTAGAAAAGATTATGTTTAAGCCACTATTATTTGCAAATTTTTACATTTAATGAAATAAAATAAATATGAAACTAAATTTAAGTACAGAAACATGTGTAAAAATTTAATTAAAATCCTTTCTTAGTTCACTTTTAGGTATTAAAAAAACATCGGGCCTATTTTACTTTATTACCTAATTCAATTAATATATTGTCACAGTCACTAAGCTTTTCTAATAAAATTATAGACTATTTTTGTTACATGTACTGTGTGTAATTTTTTTTAGAATAGTCACAGAGAAAAATACCTTTTTGTTCACCGAAACATTTCTTTATATCTTCTACAGAGGTATACAAGATTTAAAATAAGATAACCCACCAACAAAGTACACAAAAGGCCAAAAAGAAATATCTAGTTTAATAAACCGTGAGATCTCCCAAATGTTGTTCTTCAACTAAATAAATCAAAGACTTCTCGCGACGCCATTTGAATAACAACTCGGAAAGTAATCATAAAAAAGTATTTTTCCCCTCCCCGGAGGTTGCGTAGCTTCAGATGAGATATTATTAAATTAAACGCAACAAAACGAAAGTTAAACGAAGTCTGCCCGCGGTTTTAATTTGCCGGAATAAAAATAAATTATATCAGTTTGCAAGGTGGAATTCATCAAAGGCTTTTTCAGTAGAAACATCTCGGCCAAGTCTTATGAATTTATACGTTTATTTCTTTTTCATTTCGGTCTAGTCTTATATATATTTCTTAATGCACGAAGTAAAGCTTATTAGTAACGACCCTAAGGCTGGTGTACTAACATTTTAACCATAAATAGTTAAAACACAGTTTACTCTGAACATTTAGTCCAATTTCAAGTTAACTCTGGCTTTATCGTAGATCAGAAATGAACTTCATCCGAATATGACACTTTTTAAAATTCTTCCATTATAATTTTCTCGTAGGATATTGCAATATTTTAACCGCAAATGTCTTTTAATAAACTAATATTAATTATAGTAGTTCGATAAGATAAACTTTTTTGTTTATAACGTAGCCTCACACTAGGATTGCTCCTGTATCGTGGGTACCGCTTACAGACATAATTTCACATACACATCACACCAAACTGTCACTACAGTCTTATAAGTCGCTTCACTAGTTTTGAAATTTGCATAAATAGTTATAAGAAAACATTGATTGAATAATCAACCAAAATTAGAAATGACCGCTCATTCAAAACCGTTTAGTGAACTCAGGCCAACACAACTTACTTAAAAACCACTTTCCAAATGACCAAAACTAACGTTGGACCCTTCTTCAGTCTTCACGTATATTAAACTAGAAGCACCTCGCGGTTTCACCCGCGTTAACTACTATCCCGCGGGAACCATTAATTTTTACGGGATAAAAGGTAGCCTACGTCACCCGGGGATAGCATAGCTTCCCAACAGTGAAAGAATTTTTCTAATCGGTTTAGTAGTTTCGGGGCTTATTCATTACAACCAAACAAACAAAGTTTTCCTCTTTATAATATTAGTGTAGATTAATACTATCGCACCCTACGACCCAAAATTTACGGTAAAATGGCAAATTCCCTGGCCTACAAAACTCCCATGATTTATTATGCATTGACATCTCGATACACCGAATCACATGAGCCCTCTTTGACCCGACCCTTAAAATATTGACAGCGGCCGAGAAGTAATACCATTACACCCTGTAGTTATTTAATGAGGGCACCCACTACCCACATGCCGTTGTTAAATATAGAAACGCACTGGGGCTTTATTGGCCATAGATTTATTGCTTCGAACATAATCCGAACCCGGTGGGGCATATTCAAGTAGCAGCAGGGATGGAGCTAGGCTGATTTCGGGCCATAATTCTAAAATAAAAGTAATTTATTTAAATGCCGTTAGTTCATTTATTTATTTTTATTTGCTCCTGTGCTATTACTTGTTACGACTATCTCATAATAATTCATGTTTATAATGGCATATTATAAAAAATATTTCTAGGATCGATCGAGCTTCTTGCATAATTATTGTCATATTATAGAAATGTACTATCGACATCAAAAGGTAACCACAATAAATACCTAACATTGATATCTAACAAGAATCCAGAACTAAATACTGGTAAAGCAAAACTACAAAACGTGCACAAAAGCTGTGCAAAATGCAACATTTCCTATCAATGCGAATTAAACTGGTATCTTTCTGAATAAGGCAGTACCATAAAAACTCCACGGGATGCTAAGATTGTGGAATTAGTTTGTGGCTTAAGAATTTCATTCTAAAACTTACTGGGTCAAATGACAATCCCGGTCACACACGCCCGCTCGCCCCAACCTCGCTCCGCCTCTGCCCCAGAATTAGTTAAAGAAGTGAACGTACAGGCGGAAATGTTTGTCGGTCCGTCCGCTGTAGAATTTCGGGTCGGAAGTGTTTTTAGGGTGGACTTATTTTAATTGAGTACGGGTTCTGGCGAATGTTGTAAACGGCGAATGGGGCTTCGACTGAGTTTTTAGAGCCCGAATTGCCTTCTGCCTTTCCAAGGGACCGGCATTGTGACGAATGACGTTGTTAGGCAGTTTAATGTTGCTGGAATGCTGAATTTTGGTGCTGGACTGCGACTCTGTTTTATTTAGTTAGTAAATGAAGCAGTTAGAGGAAATACATTATCTAATAATACTTTCAGTAGAATGCGCGATTCATAGAATATAGTAATAATCGGCCAGCGTCGCGCAAACTCTAGAGGACAGGCGTCTATAAAGTCTGAATACTGATTGAGAGTTTTCAGAACAGAACCCTCGTTTTTATAAAAATTATTTATATATATATCCCTCGTGCGCTAGTCGTTTTTTATACTTTAAAGGATAACACTGGCTTTAACGATGTCGTCGAAGATGGTTAACATTTTCCATCTTACCACAAAAGTTTAGACCAGAGTTAAATAGATGTTTCGAAAATTTCGTTCCGCAAAATCTTCTTGCTCAGTCCTGGTGTTCGTAATTATTTCAGTTGTGAATTTGTTATTGAGTGAGAAAAAGCGAGGATTAGAAGTCGATTTGTGGAGAAAATATTTAGACTCATCTGTTCAACTCCGGTTTAAATCTTTTGTGGTAAGACCGTTTCAGCGTACCACGGGTCTGGCTCTACGGACTGCTGACAGAACATCCCGGTAAGGGTTTGGCGACGGATTTTCTACTTGACGGGGTGGTTAGTTGGAGCCAAAGAATTTTTTTTGGAACAAATATTTGTGCGATACACTTATTTATATGTCTGTATACGGTACCCACGATATAGGAGCAATCCTAGTGTGGGGCTACGTTAAAAAAAAATTGAATCTATTACTACCGAACAACTTCTACTGATTTACATGCTCACTATTTCTAGTCAGATAGTATTTACAGCGATGAAATTGAACGTTTTTAAGCCCGCGCTGAGTTCGAATTTCGCTTTCGCACGCGAAATACAAAAATGTTGCGTAGAATACTTTACTAGGCATATTAAATATCCTCAGTCTCTCGCTTTTAGAATTGACAGAGATTTTCTTTTTCGTTATCACGTTTCACGCTTGCTCTTTTACCTGTTGAGCGTATTTCTGTTTAAGCTAAAATTGTATGTCTTTAAAATCAAGCAATCTACGTGATAGTAAACAGATGTAGAATGAAACTGTCATTCCCTGATACCTTAGTAGTGACCTGGATAGTAAAATAATTTTGTTCTTAGCTTAGAAACAAGAATTCTAGATAAAGGTCAGAATTTGAGAATCTATTGATCGCGCGTTTTTATTGCCATATCTATAGGTACCTCTATATGTGCGTGATGATGATCTATATAGGTCAATCAAGTTAATCTATTTTATAGACTTTCTAAATTTGAATTTCACTTTGCTATCAGGAAACATCGTTTTTCAAACTCAAACCATAATCAATTAATTATAGTTTGTTTTCTTTTATGGTTTTATTAATTTGTTTATTAGATTGAAGTGTTTGACTTGTAAAAATGCGATTTTATTGACTATTTACAATAAATGATTTGACTTTGACTTTGATTTTGACTTTTATCCATCTGTAGGCAAACAGATGCTGTTTCTACAGTGTCATAAATATGCAGCGTACTACGCGCCCAGCTGTATCCTATGAATTCACTCGCACTGTACGACGTACGTCCCTTTAGGGTTGCCCAATATCTCATAAACATACGGGAATATATTCATGCAAATAACATATGGTACGTGAATAACACAATCTGGTTATGCTGTCCGGAATTTGGACTGACGCGGCTGAACTAAATAATGTTTTATTTGTTTTCATTCGTGTTAGTTGTTAGTAGTGTTTAGTTTTAATATTTGAATGATAATTTACTTGCTTTCAAGGCTTGATCATTCTGGTTGCACAGTAATTGATTATTTTTAAACTTGTGGACAATAATAAATTATAGTAGTAGGTCTTAGGGAATTATTCGTTGTCGAATTAAATAATGATTTAACTACGTGTTTATTGAATTAAAATCTGTTTTTTTTTGTCCGAGACGAAATGGTGTGTTTTTTGTTACAACAACAAGAAGTTTTTTTATTTCAACATAGGTTTTTGTGGTTGAATGGCTACCGTTTGTTTGAGTCGACAGTATTTCCGGACAAGCTCACGTTATAATATAATATGCCTAAGGACGCAATTCGTTCCGTCTCTCTTTTGATTGGACACAATTTTATATTCTGTGTGGGCTGTAAAATATTACATATGATTATTATTTTTTTTTATTGGACGAAGTTTATGACCTCGTAACTTTTTCCGATTCCAATTTATTCGCAGTTTTTGGGAAATTGCTGTTTTAGTGGAACAAAAATGATTTGTTTCAATCAGTGTTGTGTGTTTGCCTGATATTGCAATGATAGGCAGCATTTTTATTTACAAAAGAGAGCAAAATATTTTTTTAAGTGGTTTAGTTGTTTTTTTATAACAGGCCTTAATAACTAACCCGTTTTTAAAGTTACTACTAAGTGCAATTAAATTCTAGCTTTAGGTATACATACCTACCTAGGTATATCCTTTTTAAAGTATTCATACTGAGTGTACCTATAACAACACTGAAGACAGGTCTGAAAATGTGTCTGTATGTATGTTACCACTTAGTGTTAAAACGGCTGAACGGATTTTATGTTTGATATTTTATATCTCTTTATCCTAATTAGGTGAAAGCCTCCCAAAAATTGTAAGATATAATAAAATAAATAGTTTAGGCCCTAAAACGTAGTAGAATACTTTTACAGTCGACGTGACAGTGTCAACAAAAACGGGTCACATAAGTTGCCAACGTGACAACTAGTCAACGTGCTTTAAGTCAAAATCAATATACCTAGCTAGTCAAAAACAAATATTATACGTGCCTATCTATACTACGAAAACTTAATACATAAAATTAATTGACATTCTTTGACTGAATAAATAATTCAGTAAGAATTATAAATATATATTAACGACTTTTAATCCGCTCTAGATATAAACATTTACGTATTAAAACAACAAACTTCTTAAAACCGACCAACAGGACATTACCACAAAAGTATCATTAACCTTATAAATGGAATATTACACAAACAAATTTTTGCCCTTAATTTTTATAAATGAAAATTAGAGGGAGGTCGTTAGAATTCTCGCCCCGGGAGGCTCAGTCGCCCCTACCCATAACCGATAAGGGTCCGGGCTTATAGCTTGGGACGGCGATTTTTGGATGCCCGCCGACATTCGTCACGAGTTAATGAAGTCTTTGGGCGAGTTGAAACAGGGTGGGTTGTAAATAAGACATTGGACAAAAGCTGAAAAGTGGATTGCAAAGTGTTAAATTAAATGGCAATTTTGACTATTCGTCAAATTTGGGGACGAAGTTTTTTTTTTATTGGACGATGTCGATGCGATGAAAGGGACGATTTTCATCTGCACAAATTGATATTGTAGGAAATTCAAGTATTACCCTGGTTTTACCAAAAGTTTTAAATGAAATTTGTTATAAATATACATGAAATACAATAAGACCTAAAAAAAAGTAAAAGAGGTGTGACAGGATCGTAGCTAGGAAAGTTGTAGATTCTGCCTAACCTAACGGGAAAAGGTCGTTACTGAATGTCCCAGCCCTAGAATAAGACATAGTATACTTTTTATCCTGTAAAAATATACGGTTCCTATGGAACAGTCAACTCGAGTAGTAAACTATAACCGCTACCGCTACCTCTTGTAGCTAACACCACACCACGCCTGACGATTCGCAGACGCAACGGTCCCAGCGAGTTCATTCCGGCTTTTATTGGCGCAGCCCTAGCTCCTGTCAGAAACTCTAATGACGTCATAAAAAGACGAGTGACGTCATAAAGAGAGTGACGCCGCAGTCCCTTGTCGTGATAATTAAGGGTAATCGTGGGAATGTTGTCAGACAGACTGCTTGGAGTCTTCATAGTGTAGTAACTTTACTCTTATAGGTATGGGTGTAGAATTGATTTTGTAACAGACTGGTGTTGATTTGAATGTGTGCGAAAGAGAAGACTACATGTTTGAGCATAATAACATTATGTCGGGCTTTTGTCTATGAAAATCAATATTCTACTGAAGGGCTAAGCTTGCTTAAAGTTAACTTAAAAGTTTGCTAGAAAGACTTCATTACATAGGCCGTGCTTTTGGCGTTTGTAAAAATGTTCACTGTTATAATGTATACCACTTGATCAACAACATTACCAACGACGACAACAATAACAACATAATATTATACTACATAAACAAAGTTCACAAAATTTGTACTAAACCAGTAATTGTTAAATGTTCTTATCTTATTTCCCAGCTTTTTTGTACTATTCGTACTTAACATGACGTAATCAAAAGTTGGTACAGATCGCGCGGCGAGAGTTTGGCTTTGACCTTCGGGTGGAGGGGATTACTGCGCATGGGTACTGTCACGCACACAATCAGAGCAATCCAATCAGAGCACCGCATGCGCCTACACACCATGCGCAGTAATCCCCTCCACCCGAAGGTCAAAGCCAAACTCTCGCCGCGCGATCTGTAGCAATAAAGTTACCTAAAGACCGATACTACGAGCGCAAACGGGACTAAATTCAAGGTTCAATTAAAAAGCTTTAACCTGCGGCAATCTTAGGTATAGAACAACGGCAGAATGAAATAGTTCGACTTACGCCTCTAGTAATGGTCTAGTAGTAGTAATCTAGTTGGGAGTTGCAGGCGAAATTGTATATTTTGATATTTGTTTGTGCGCGAATTAGACCCGTTTTTAGCTAGTTAATTTGCAGGCGAAAGACTGATAGGAGGTGGCGCAAACCATACCAAAGTGGAGCCTCTTATTTATCGGAGGCTAAGACTCGTTATGGCACACTGCGCCATCCTAGTTAGTTAGTTAGATTTCTAGCAATAGACCTAACTAACTAGTAAAACGCCACAAGCGTAATAGTTACAGTTAAATTCACGCTAGACGCAGACCGTCGAACAAGTAATACTATATCTGAAGTACTAACTAACAAGAGTAAATATTATTACCTACATCATCGTAAAATATTGTGTAAGAGTAATATACCTTCAACTAAACGATGATATAAAATTCATGGCTTTAGCCTTGTAGCAAGCTCCCCTTTTCCTGGAATGAGACCGATTAAAGTGTCGTATTTTAGATGCTAGGCGTTATAGATTTCGTTTAACAGTTTATGATGAAACTAAAATATTGTAGGCTGATGTTCGTCATCATCAACATCATCACCATCGGCGGGAACACGTCCACTGCTTAAACCATGCCTCCTCCATAGAACGCAACGAGATCTTGCTAGCTATTATAATATATTATGAACTGGGGTTAGCTGAGACATAGCAATCGTTATTTTGTACCGATGACACACAGCAATTCGACTCTAAGTTTAAGAAAAAATAAATTATGTTATACTCATAATAATTTTTTTAATCCACTTTTGTCTTTACTTATCACTCAAGGGTCCAGTTTAGTTGAAACAAAAGGTTTCATATTATAGTACACGATTATAGTAATCGATCCTTTACACGTATATATATTCGTCCCTAACTGTTAAGTATTCTATGACCTAACTAAAACTCGGTGTATTTATAGAATTAGAAGCAACGAGGGCTATGGAGGACCATGAGCACTATGGCTATCATAGCCACCATGAGCTCTGATCGCAAACACTTTTGGTAGGTACAAATCTTTGCATAATGTGCCCTAATTGGCGGATATTAGTAGGTATATATATAGGTATATATATATATATATTATATGCAACGTAAGTCACCACGGAATACAAACAAGAGTGAAAATGTTTTATTGGAACCGCTGTCGCCAAAAAGTTATTGAAAGTTACTATGTCAATGGTTTATAAGTCAACTGCCGTTTATTTGAGAGGAGGGTTAGGCCATAATCCACCACGGGGGCCTAGTCCGGGTTGGTGGATACATGCCTCCGAAATAATTCTCGGGCTCGTTGGTTTCCTCACGATGTTATCCTTCACCGAAAAGCGAGTGATAATTACGTACATATGTTTAACAAGAAACACATTGGTACGTGCCCGCACTGGGATTTGAAGTAGCCACCTCCGTTTTCGAAGGCGGACGTTCGCCCGCTAGGCTACCACCGTTTCAATCATTTTAATTGGCTCTAAAACTGCACATAAGGCATTTTTAAATATGTGACAGACGTAGATCATGACAAAACTGGTGTTGGTTATGAGCTACGAGTCATATGTCACGCGCGCCCCGCCTATTTCTCGCTTCCACTTGTCCTTCTCTTTCGTGGTTAATTACTAGCTGGTTAACACTAGGGAACCTACGATGGAAAAAATGACATTTAATAATGCTCAACAAAACCCCCTAACGCTTCCCATATTTATTACTCCAACATAATGGGATAGGAACCTGAACTTAGCACTATTTAGTTAAGCTGTAGTTTATAACCGTCGTATTAACTAAACTTAGGCTTCCGTTCCTAAACTTAGGATAATTAGGGAAGTAATTCGTACTCAACAATTAGTGGATTCTGTGAGGAGGCAAACTTGTGAGCTCTTTGTTGCTTAATTAGATTGGAGGCTTGGTTGGTGTTTAAGCAGGATATTGTATAAATAATACAATGAAATAATAACAAATACAATTCAGAAAGCAAATTAAAACATGCCAACAGAAACAGAAGTATGACAAAAGGAAAATCGACATCAGTTCCAAAGTCCCGTTCAAAATCGATATTGTATAGTTTTATAGAACTGTCAAACTATAATCGATTCGGCGTTATCGAGTCAACCAACCCATTTCCCGTTTTCCTCGATTATGGCGACAATCGATAGTACCTAATGAACTTTTTCATTCTCGAGCCTTCACATTGATTTATAATACGGTTAGGTTCTGTAGCTTCAGTTTGGTTAGATTATACAGTTCATGAATTAGGTACATTTACGTAACCCTTTGAATTTTATGAAACAGCCTATATTAGATTTGCTACAAAAATTTACATAATATTCCTAAATGTCAATATTTACCTACCCTTGTCACGTTCGCCATTATTAGGGGCTTGATACCCTTACGGCTTAATTTGCCACAGATTTTGGAGGATGAGTGAGGGTGGGATCATACTTATCGATTTCCTAAACACTAGATACCCTAGGTAGGGGTTGTGATCTATAATAATGTGTAAGTGAGCTGTAAGCGTAACTTGTTAAAGCCCCCTAAATTGAACAAAACTGAATATCCTTCTAAGACAGAAAGTAATATAGGTACAGATAGCAATTAACCGGAATGAGAACGGCTGAAAGCACACCGGTTTCGTTGCCATAGAAACGGACCGGAAATTAAACGTTGACTCGTTTCAGCTTTTGTTTTATTCCTATTCCCTTGAAACTTGTAGAGAAATGCATGGAAATTAAACCGTGTTACCACGAAAGATTAGACCAGGGTTAAACAGAAGTTTCTAAAATTTCGTTCCACTAAATCTACGTCTATCACTCGCGTTTTCTTACTTACTTACTTATTTTTATTGAGTTAGAAAAAGCTTTTTTATTGAGTTAGAAAGAGTTTTTTATTAAGTTAGAAAAATGATTAGATGTCGATTTCTGGAGAAAATATTTAGACTCATCTGTTCAACTCAGGTTTAAATCTTATGTGGTAAGACTCACATTGTTTTGTGTTGTTTGCACTATCTTCTATAGTTTTGCGAACGGCAATATTCCAGTATGTTTAATTACGGCCAGCACTTTAGACAGTGTCTGGCATTTTATGTATGTTTTACTGAATAAGGTGCGACGGACATTTCCACTGGCCATATAAGGCTGGACCGGACCCCCATGGTGGATTATGGCCTAATCCTCCTCATGACTGTTGGGGGCCAGTGCTCAGCAATGGTGGATAGGGATTGATGATGATTATTATTATGATATGAGACTGCAGAACTAACATCTCAGGGGATAAGCTTAGAGCAATGGATATAAGGTATTAGCAGTGCAAAGTTTTAGGTGGCACTGAAAATATTATGGGCAGCTGCAAAACTTGTTATTTTTGAGGCTTTGTTGTATAAAAAACCGGCCAAGTACGAGTAAGACTCGCGCATGAAAGGTTCCGTACCATTGTCTATACAAACGGCAAAATAATCAGTTTGTTGTATGGGAGCCCCCTTAAATATTTATATCATTCTATTTTTAGTATTGTTGTTATAGCGGCAACAGAAATACATTGTCTGTGAAAATGTCAACTGTCTAACTATCACGGTTCATTAGATACAGCTTGGTGACAGACGGACAGACAGACGGACAGCGGAGCCTTAGTAATAAGGTCCCGTTGAACCCTTTGAGTACGGAATTCTAAAACGAGACTATATAAGACACCTAAATTAATAATTAAACACAAGAACTTATATTAAATCGGCAAAAACCAGCACAGCATCTCAGCTTAGCCCCAATACATTAACGTTTCACACACAATTAGCCGGCAAATAAATATATATTACCCCATTCAGGGGTTCTAACACAGATTTCCAAACTTCGGTCCCAGGCGGTGCCTTTGTAGGCATGATTAATGTATCCTAATGTATACCTATTGTGTCCCGTCTTTTCTTCTAAAACCTAGCACGTTATGGGAAGAAATTCTTTGGAAACAATGTGAATAGAACGTAATGACCAGCTAAAGGTTTTGTGCAAGGGTAAACCCTTTATTTGTAGCTGTGGGGTTTATTGGTGGTGACAGTGTTTATATTACGCGGCTACGCCACTATTGGCAGACTTTTGATGGAACCTTCTTGGTAAACCGCTTTGAAATGTCGTAACCAATGTCCTTACAAATAACCTTACTTTGGAGTATCAGATTCCTTAGTTTGGTCAATTGATAGTGAGTGACCAACAAAACTTTAGCCTAACCACAAAAGATTTAATTAAACCAGAGTTGAACAGATGTGTCAAAATATTTTCTCCTCAAATCGACATCTAACCTTCACTTTTTTTAACTCGATAACAAATTCAAAAGTAAAATAACCAGGATGAAGTAAGACAACGCGAGTTGAAGACGTTGATATTGTGGAACGTAATTTTAGAAACATCTGTTTAACTCTGGTACAAGTTTTGGTCAACTGACCAGTGACGTACTAACTAAAGTAATGAATAGTCTAAACTGACCAATGAAACAGTGTAACCAAAAAGTTTTTAGTTCTATGCGCTCTATTTATTTATCCTTCGTTTCATTGAACGCCATCAAATTATGTGAAGGCAATTTGAAACTGCCTTATCTTGTATCTCTGATAATTTCACTCATTGTTTATTGTCAACCTTGAGATTTTGCGGAATCTCGAAACTTTCTATCTCGAAACATTAACACAGATTGTTTGAAAATTAAACCGACGTGAAATCATTTGTTATCATTAAACCTCATCATTTAAGCGTGTTCTGAAACCAATATCAAATTTATCTATTAAAAAGGTACTCAATATTTTTGTGCAATTAGTAAATTATTCACCATTAATAATATATTATGTAAGTTAATCTTTCGGGTTGTATAGAATATTTTTCCTTCTTTTTAAGGTACTATACCGATCGATTGAATCAGTTAACCCCGGAGATACTATGAGGTAAGTGGTAATCCCTAATGATTCTTCAAATACAATAAATATGACCATTTGTATCGTCAATAGTATGCAATAATCAAATTTTATAAATTAGTATAAAAACACAGCGACATTCATTCGAATGTAATTTAACAAAAAAACAACCATTGCTTACAACCAATTGGATGAGCTACGTTCCAGCTTGGTTACGGTCTTACCACAAAATATTTAAACTAGAGTTGAACACATGAGTCTACATACTTTCTCCACAAATCGACGTCTCAACCTTGCTGTTTCTAACTCAATACAAAACTCATAAGTAAAATAATTAGGAATGCCAAGTTTGAGTAAGAAAACGTGAGTGATAGACGTCGATTTTGTGGAACGCAATTTCAGAAACTCTTATCTAAATCTTTTATAGTATGACCGTTAATTTCCATACAAGACAGCAAGTCGGTTCTCATTCGCGACTACCAAATAAGCTCCGACTCCGTAAACAACGCGCCATCAATACGACATTAATCAGAACGACCTAAGTCGCCGTAAGTACGTTAAGTTGTAACTGGATTCCATGGAGATCTGTCTTGTGATGCCGCGTCGCCATCGCGTTATAAATATCTTTTTAATGGACCAAAACCAACACGAAACGGCTTGAGATAACGTTCGAGGCGTCCAAGACGTTCAAGGCGGCTGAAAACAAAGGATCACCGTTAGAGATGCCTCTGCATTATTACGTGATGCAAGTTTAAAATAATATTTCACTCAACGCCTCGCTGAAGATGAATTGCTAAGAAACTGATTTTTTTTATGTTAAGGCTACGAAGATCTTTATTGCACTCCAAGACGTACAAAAAACAATAGAAACACGATAAATTAAATTGCTATGGGTGGGTGGCCTTATTGACAACAACAATACCAGACAACTTTAATAGAGAGAGGAATGAAGAAAAAAAATAAACCTACACATTTATTTTGCCTCTACATTTTTTTAAAATAATTGTTTAATCATTTCAACTTGAATATATCGAGGCCTACTTAGTCAGGTAGTCGGTTTGCTGAAACTTCCTGAGACGCTTCTGTGTACGTATCATTCGTATATTGGATAAAATATTATGGTACGAGTAAATATTGCAATGTATAACAAACTGAAATAATATAATACATTACTTAAATTAATATAATGCCAGGAAAAATTAAAAATATGCGGCCCACAATCATTCAAACAAAAATTAAGCAAGCTATTTTGCTCTATGCGGGAATAAAACCCTCCACTTCACCACTTCACGCTTCAACGTCAGCTTAGACATTTTTAAATTTCATAATGTCCTTTGACCTAAGAAACTAATCTCAAGAATAGATCACCTTTTTAGACACTTTATGGGTCAGCTTTTTAATATCCATACAATCTAGACCCCCGAGACACTTTACAACCACTATTATTTCGATAACGTCCGAACATCTATCATCCCTGAAGGAAGTTCCAAATTGGGCCGCCCGAATATCGACGAATATCGGCGAATATCGGCGAATATTGGTGGATATTCCCCGAAGGGCGTAGACAGAAAGTTAATAGCGCTTATCGCCTTCTATTGGAGGGATCTTTGTTTAATGGCCTCCAGAAAGGCTGTTGACTTGAAAACTTTAGGTATTGATAAAGGTTGTTCAGCCGAAAAGGTGGTTGTTATTTTAAGGTTGGGAGATTAGAAACTCTTACATGAAAAAAAATATTTCTCTATATCTTTCACTCTTTGTGTAAAATTGTAATCGATATCATCTATGTATAGGTATAGGTAGCTTAAAATTAGACTTTTGCAATACACATTACATTTTAAATCGCGGGAACCATTCTATCAAAAGGTAAGGAAACGAAAGATTTATAATTATATACATAAATGTACGTACATACTACATTCGCACCGTTTACAAAGCGGTACGAATGTAGTATGTATGGCTATCCGTTATATAAATTTATAAATCCTACTATTATGCCGCAACATAACAGATACAGATATAAGCATGTACCTTATTAACTAGCTAAAAGCGGGTCTAATTCGCGCACAAACAAATATCAAAATATATAATTTTGACATACCTCGACGTTTCGGCCGAGTTACATCGACCGTGGTCACAAGAACCTACTCGTATATGTAAGTATCGTGACTGAAAGATTCCGAGCTTGTAGACACTAAAACACTGTGCATGTTTTAGTGTCTCTCTCTTGTGCATGTACACGCAATAACCACCATAACTAGAAGAACTACTTTATAGTAAAGAACATTAAACAGATCGCAATGAGAATAGACAAGATGAGAAGAGAAAGAGAGAGACATTTTTACTCCATGAGATTAATAATCCGAATATAAATAGAACGCCCTGTACCCTGACATTATATCTGGCTTTGAAACTCGAATAAATCTTCATCTCAAACTTGTTATTAAAAAAACTTAATTATTAACATACTTTTCATCCCGTTTCATGGAAAAATTTGCTGAAAAGTAAAGCTTCATAAAGAAAACTCGTTAACAAGTTCATGCCGATGAGCTTACTAAAGTTGATAGCGTCTCGTTTTCATAAAATATACTTTCAAGAAAGTAAACACTAACCACTGTGAAAATTTTATCAAAATGAGGTAAGTCTAACAAAAAACAAATATAAAACAAATACATATACGCGTCGACTTGAGAACCTCCTCCGTTTTTATTTCGTCGGTTACAAAATACAAAAATATCTTCTCGATAATGGTTCGAACCCAAAAATGGTCACGTCACTATTTATGCATAAAGTCACCTCAGATCATGTGAATAAGAATATCTATATGGCTGTGCGCTTTACAACTCAATGACACTGGGTTTGAAATCCCGGCCCTATGCCAATTACTTAATTTTAAGTTAAGTGAGAATTTCTATCGCTCTATGCTACAGAGCGCACGTTAAGCCATCGGTCCCGGTCGTTAGGCTACGTCAGAGATCCCTTAGTGGCCTGACACAACTCTGATCTGACGAACCTGACACCAGTACCTGGCATGGCCACACTCGACAAAGAAAATATCAGCGAAAATGTAACTTCGGTCTAAAATAGAAGAGCTAACGACGTCACTTATATAATTTACTAGCAGACACGGCCACGCGTTGCTGTGGCTAAGGTTTTTGTTATTGCGACTATAAATTGAGATGTAAGCTATCCTATCTTTCAAGTTATAACAAACTGCACACGGTGTGCAAATTTGATCAAAATCGGTTAAGTAGTTTAGTAGTCCATCGCGGACAAACAACGTGACGCGTAATCTACATATATTAAGATTAATTGTCATACCTACAATTTTGAATCATTTCTATTATTCTCTACTCACACATAATACCTATTATAACTAAGCACTCAAGTTACGCATCAATCCTCATATTTCACTCATTGCAAAAGAAGGCGAACGTAAATAAAAATATTATATTCTGTGAAACCTTTCGGCATTTTTTGGCAGATTGTGAGTCGAATCACGTGACGCGCCGGGTCAGATTTGAAAATATAATTCGCACCGCGTGACCGCGTGGTCACATTTCTATGAATTTTTTGCAGTACAAAGCTATGTTACGTGGTTATTTTAGTATGCAATACAACGCAAAGAAGTGAAGATTGTCTGTTGGACTATTTTGTACTAAGTTAATATTGTATAATATACAGAATGAACTGCACGATTTTAATTTTAATTCTAGGCAACACTTCTAAAAGATAGTCAAATCTCTGATATCAGTATGATATCGCAATTTTAAATCTTGAATTTGTATAATTATCATAATTACCAAAGACGTTAACAAAAAGTAGAATTCAAGACACCTTCGTTAAACTGTTAAGTTATTTTTTTTATTATCATTCATGACACTCGTTTATTTACAAAAACATCTATTTTAAACTGATGTGTCACAAGAGATTAGTCTCATAAGGGTTACATTTTTCGTTTTTATCGTTGCCCTTAAAAGTTTACTGGGACAACTGTCTGAAAAGCATTTGCCCTTAAAAACTGTCACACGCGGTTAATCTCCATCTCTCTTGATGGACTTTCACGTTAATAGAGTTATCTTGAGTTAAATTTAGCTTAAATTTAAACCATTTTCAGGCGTCAGGTCTAATTTTGATAAAATAATTCTTAGCCAAGAGAAACCAGACTCCGACAAACAACATTCATTATAATCGTTGTCAAACTGTAAAATAGTAGAAATAAGTACTATGTAAATACGAACATACATTAACTGCCCTTTACCGTGGTAGAAATCAATAATACAATGATTTTATGTCAAACTACAAGCGTAAATTACGATGTCTTTGAATTTATTTTAGGCCAAACTGAACCTTATTTACTACACACAAATGTTCATATCACTCGGCTACCGCCATGACCGATATCTCACCAATTCTTGTTCACAACAGCTGTTTATTTTAAATCTTCGTCTTACCCCTCCAAGATTACAAAATCAACACCATCCCTTGAAAATCCACCGCAATCGGGTAAGTTACAGCCTCAGTTAAATTTCTCAACTGCCGGCTCGCTTAACGCAGTTAGCATTAGTGGAACAATAGCGTCGCTCCCGCGGTGGAACACCGGCTTCAGCCCGACACGCTTAGCTGCAGTTAGGAAGGATTAGGCGTAAGATATGTGGGTTTATGGCTGAAAATCCACTGGAAAAGCAATTAGATACTTTGGAGGTGGCCTTAATCAAGAACATTAACCAAATTATTTAATACTTTTAATACTCTAGCGGCATTGATTTTGAAAGCTTTGCAAGATTGAGGGCTGAAAAAGTTATAAAATACTGAACTGCAAGCTTATTCTCTAAAAGAAGGACTGTAGCACACAAAAGGCCGGGGTAAAACATTATTATCCAATGGAAGATTCATATTTCACTACAACATAATGATATGTGAACACGAGTAACAACTAGGAGTACCTATATTGTCCAGCTTGAACTTAAGACACGCATCCTTCCCATTCCCAACTAATGAAAAACTTAATAAAGCCAAACTCATCATACCTAACTCGTCATCATCCCTGAAATCTCATAGCCGGCCGTAGAAGAGTAGAATAGACACTCGGCCGCTAGATAGACACTCGGCCGCGAGATAGACACTCGCCGCGAGATGGCCACTCAAACACGCGCCTAAAGAGATGGCGGTTTGATTATCGCCAGAAAGCGTTGCCGTTTAGCCGACAAAGTATGCTGTTGAACTTTTTAAGGGTGAACTTTTTTATTTGCCGGCTTTGATGGGCTAAAATAACAGATGAGAATACTGAATATTTCACACTTTAGGTCAAATGGTCCCAATGACTCAATGGTGACGAGCGCAGTTCAATGCCGCGCAAGATTTAGCAATGCACGGTTCTGGATGTCTTGTAGCTGTCAGATTGACAGGCACGACGCTTGAATAACGTCACATTCTGGTCTGAAAAAATATTTATTAAGAGTTGTGGAACGTGATCGTATGACGTGACAAGTTTGCTTTATCTATATAATCGTTTTTCCTTCTTCTGTAATTAATCATTTTATTGAGTGCGCACATTGGATTAATGCACTGTTTTATTAGATTAATTAAAATCTAATAAAACAGTGCATTATATCCTATTCCTTATTCATTATTCAGTGACATACTGGTTGTTTACGTTGTTTATATCAAACGCACAAACCTTCAATATAAATCAACAGCTAATCTAATCTAACTATGACAGCCACAGAAACGCTTTACAATAAATCACAATATCGCTTAGCTATCTCGCTTTCCCTTTCAGCATTGTCAGAGCGAGGCGCGACAAACTTGGCAGAACTTTCGAGGACTTTCGAGAACTTTACAGAAATTTCTAGAAGTTTCCAGGAGTTTCTGCGGCGTCAGCGAAGCGCGCCGGTTAGCTTCTGAGTTGAGATAACGCCTCCGCTGATATTGTTGTGACTATTTTGTGCTTTGACTGGATGGATCAAAGTGCTAAAGTTTGTTGTTGTATTTAAAAGCAATTTAATGGTAGTTTAAGAACAGAGACGCTTATCTGAGAATATTACGGGTATATATAACTACTAGGAAGAGTTCTGCTTAAATTATTTTTTATTGCCGATAATCAGCTTCATAATGCAACGAAATGTTGTTCAAAATTAGTCGGCGACAACAGGAGTGGTTTCCGTTCATTGTCAAACAATTAACCAAATCGGCTGAAGTTGACCATAAACAGGGGAGATTTAATCAATTTGCTGGATGGAGCTGAAAGCAATAAAACATTCGAGCGGGACGTCAACTGGCGGTAAGGAGGCAAGACGTCGACATTACGGGAATTGGTCCGCTAGGGATGGTGTACTGAGAAATAAATAGTTGTCGATAGAACATCGATAAATCTTAGTAATCAGCCGCTACAGCTATACTATGTACGTCTAAATTCTCACTTTTAATTAAAGCTGGAATTCATATACTCATAAATTAGAATAATATGACCTCTAATTAGCATTCCTTGCGTTTAGGGAATCGCAATCTATGAGAAACCATGGTATAATATAAACTAGATTCAGAGCAAATATCTGTGGCTCACACAAATCTTGCGATAATTTGCAATCTCGCGCTTCGCCGCCAGTGCAGCACACTTACAACTAACGATATCTTAAAACTATCGATAATTACATACTCCCATCACTACTCCATAAACTAATTTATCAGTTATCCGGGCCGGAGATCTATTGGGACATCCCGAAAGATCTTGACCATTCCTTTAAACAAAACAAGTTGGATCCAAATAGCTTCATTCCTTTGTGAATAGGAAATAACATCTTGTAGTCGCACTTTGACTTTGTAAAGGGAATTTGCGAGAGAGGACTTTGATTCGGGAATGTGTTAGTAAGGTTATATTACATTTTTATTGTTATTTGATTTTGTTAAGGGCTTTTAGGTTTACTGAGTAACGAGACTAGTAGATTATTAACGGGATAGTAAAGGATATGCGTTAACATTGTAGTGCCACGCGGCTTTGCATTGCAAATTCAAGCGCGGCACTGCAATGTACATGCCACTCTGAAACATTGCGTAAAGTAGTAGTATCAGTACTTCGTGAATTTACATTTCAGAAAGAAAGCAGATTAGATCACTGTCGATATAAGGAATTCGATATTCTGGAGAAATGGTCTTGGTCATGTAGGTCTAGTAAAAAAACTAAAGTTCGAGTAGTCTAAAATCACATTTTATAGTTCACACATTTTTAGTTCCTTTCAAATACTTTTCCAACAGAACTTTATAAATAATTAAGGTGCCTTGAAATACGATTCCAATCTAAAAAGTCATGTTTTACGCAAACTTAGCGGCCAGAGCTAGCCAAACACAAGCCATAACTCACACAGTTCTTACAGTGATACAATGATTTACGATACACCAAAACAATGTGTTCCCGCTAAGAAAAACCGTTACTTTATCACATCTGTTACTCGCGACAGCAATGTTTCGTACTCGCTACCACAATGTTTCGCTTACCATGGATATAGAGCGAGTAGATACCACAAGTGCGTATAAATATATTAGGGTGTACAACTGTCCCTGAGCTTTAATCATTTATTTTGTCTCTATCTTTTTTGTTAATTGTAGGGTTGGTTGCGTTGTGTGCAATAAACGGAGTAACTTCATAAAAATTTATAAAACTAATTTCAAAAATTCTTTTGTTTGATTATAGAGATAGCTAGAAAAGAAATTTTATGAAATTAAAATCACTTAACAGTAGGTAATTATTAGATACGTTCCAAATTCATTTACCATGAACCCAATTTCGTTTGCAGTTTATATCAACTCGCGGCATCTACCGTTTAAATCTGCGGCGCTCGCACTACCTAGTACCTACCCGGTTTACTTCTGATTTAGTGCTTTCTGTTATTATTTTATTCTGTGACGGTGGGCCTAATCCTGCATCGCGAAGTTATGAACTCGGCCTCACTTCGTGATGTGGTATGTGGGTGTTTGCTTGGTTTATTTGCGTTGATCACGGATATATTACCAATATATGTGGTGATGCCTCAACAGGCGATATTTTCCCTCGCGTTATTGGTAATATACAACAGTGGTACGATGGTAATATTGTGTATGGAGAAACAATTCTATTTTTTCAAATAAATGATACTTAATCAGTTTGGGCACGTTGCGGTGCATTTCAAACTTAACAGATTGCAATCACCTTGGTTAGAGGTAGAATATATCAATATACCTATCATATTTATTTGTTTATCTCTATAAAACGTAAGAGTTCTACTTAGGCACAATATTTTTGTCGAAATAAAATTAATATCGATGAGATAATATTATATATAGTTTTGATAATGTTTAAAATTTTAATTAACGCTATGAAACCCACACGGCGCACTTACTACTTGCATTTTCACACTGAAAATGCTAAACAGAAGCTTAAATTTAATCCTCGTAGCATATTCTACGTAACGAGCGTAGCACGTAGCAACCATACTAAATGCGTAGCGTAAACGCTACGACAGCCGCTACGAAACATACTACGAACTACGAGATATCGTCCACCGAGTTAAGACGTCCCGAGACCAATATTTAAGTTGAAATAATTAAATAATGCTCCGAGATAATTACATTAAGTTCAGAACGAGCTACTTGCACCATTAAGACAGCAATTAGGAGAGACAGACTGCACTAAACTAAGCTCACCTCTCGAAACGAATAATTAAAAAAGAAATAAAGCTCCAATTATTCCAGGCGGGACTAGTCGTTAAACGAACAAACACGGACCTAAATTTGGCGTTAGTTATTAAATGCAAATTTTTGTATGAATAGGTAATCTGGCGCTTAGGGGAGAATTTATAGACTTCAAAATGTAATCTACATACTTCTTTTGAAATAAGAATGAGAACGCTAATATTTTAAAACAAATAATGTTATATTGCTCATATCCAACATATACGTATTCTTTATATTTCAAAAGTAACCATTTCCGTATGCTAAAGCCACTTTTATTAATAAAGAACAAGGAAAATCCCCACCATACTATAAAATTGCAGCGTACAACAAAATACAATCTGAATTGATCCCTATTCACTCGTCTCTACAATTTATTTTAACCAGTCATATTACAGAACGATTCCTTTGTAAAGAAATCGCCAAAAAGCCGTATTTATAATATAAAACACAGATTCAAGGGCATAAGGACAGTATTAGGAATAAGTAACAATTTAAATGATAGGGCTTAAGCAATATATATATATAGGTATGTAGACAGACAAACAGGGGCGTGAAGTATTCGATAACTTGTCTCATTCTAGACTTGGCTTGTTTACCATCTTTGACGACATCGTCACTTTACGCAAAAGTTCGGTAGTCAATGTTATTTGTTGATTTAAAAAACGCATTTGAATACAATAACGCTTCTTGTTCTTTCCAGTTTTAAGGCATATTCGCATCAATGGGGGCACATTAAAAATCGGGCTTTAAGCCAACGCAATAAAGCTGGTTTTTACACAGTGACCCATCAGTTGGGTTCTGTGCTTGTTATAATAATGGCGTATTAAACACAGTTATTACGAAGTTCGCATTTCGTGGGCCGTTTGCGCTCCTAGGGTGACCATTAATCTGGGACTTTAGAGATAAACCCGGATTTTTGTATGCTGATTTTTGTATGCTTTGAAGTCTAACTTCAATCAATAATCGAAATCAATAATTGTTAATAATGAAGATGAATTTGTATAGCACACATTACTGTTAATTATGAGGCTCTAAAATCAATACCACAACGTGAAGACTACAAGATTTTTCAATGCACATTGCGAGGTTGTGCTCAAACTATGAGTTTGTCGCAGCAGTCCTGAAAAGCCAATTTATTGTAGATTTAGCATGTTTACTACCTTTAGCCACATCCCCCTCTTCACATGAGATATTTGATTAGACTATAGTAGTCATTAGTAGTGGTATAATTTATTAACAAAAATAACATTTATTTTTTTTATGTTAAATTAAAAAAAAATGTACTTGGTCACCCTAGCCGCGGACATGCGATTTTAGGTTAAAAAATAAAACAGTTTTCGGGTATCAATGATAAACGTGGCGCTGATAATGGGTTGTTTTCGCCAGTTTATGGGGAAAAGATGTAAATTCCGGAGGAAATGTTGTGTTGCGGTTCGATTTAGGGGTTCCGTGTGACCTAGGATCAGGGATCGTTTGCTAAACGCTTTCAAAATGGCGCTTGAATCGTGCTTTTGATATTCAGGATATTTATATACGTTTAACTCCACCATTTCTGTGGATTAGGATTATTGTGGATAGGTCATTATTTCTGTGTCTCTCCGTTGATGGATGGATGGATGCATGGGTGTTTGTTACTCTTTCACGTAAAAACTGCTGAATGGATTTTAATGAAACTTTACAATAATATAGCTTACATATCAGAATAACACATAGGCTACAATTAATAATGATATACCGTATTATTATCCAAACGCGGGTGAAACCGCGGTGTGCAGCTAGTATAAATATATTTATATAAAATATTTCGATGTTCTTCCATTGACATCACGGCTATTACAGTTACTGCTTTATTTATTTACCTTTGCGAACAGGTGCGCTCAATAAAAGAGGGTTTAGGCAGCGGCACGGGACAAACGTCAGAGCTGGGAGTAGCACTAGTTATTGTGTTACTATTTACGTGCATAAAAAGTACCTATAGTCTCTTCAGTTTGACGTTTAATTTGTTGACGGTTACAAATACAATAGGATACTTCAAAAGGATGTATCTGGATGTCAGGCAACAATGAAGGGTAATCTAGGGGCTTCGTGGTTATACCAGTAATCAAATTTTGCAATCGATTGTTTTTACGTAACGCGAAGACCAATAAATAGTTACAATATATGTTTTCTACAAAACTTTGATGTTATTTTTGTGGTGTATAACATTATTTTGGTCAGACAGCTCAACATTTTGTCATAAAGGAATACTTTCAAAATGCTCATGTTTAACCCACAAAACCTCAACTGTAGCGTCAGCAACCGGAAGTTGGCAAACGGGAATAGGTGTCCCTTATAACCCCCTCGCTCCAAACATCGGCGCGACCTTCCTTACCTTACCCCCTAGGGGTCAGGACACCTTTGTTTTGTGTCATTTGTTGATATCCGGATACGTGTAATAAAAACTCCCCACTATTTCCAACCGTATACGGAACGGAATAAAGTCGAGAATTTAATCGTTTTCAAGTGTGTCGCCAATGTGTGTCAACGCGTTTCGTTGTATTCGCAACCGTATGTAAAAGGCGTAAGGTTGAAATTGACTTTTTCTGGAGCCTGAAAGCAAAGAGCAACTGTTCTGCTCAGGCGTTTTTGCTGAGCCCTGTTTTGCTTTGCATAATGGCTTTCGGACAACGGATTTGATTCCATTTACGAGTTAGATTGTGAAATTGATGGATCTATTATTTTATGGAATTTAAAACCTACTTATTCGTCTTGTTTTTTTTTTATCCGGGCAATAATATATGTCCGTTAATCCCTTGGGACATAAATCGGGATACTAAAGGTTGCATCCATTTGGATGATAATTTTAATATTTCATACCCTTTTTATTACTTAGGTTGGTACCGCTTGACCCTCATTTCTCTAAATGTTGACTGTGTGGTGGAAGCATGATTAAAGGTAAATATTGTTTAACACGGGTATTTGCGCACAGATGTATATGATTAATGTATGGTTTTGATCAAATTACATTGATAATTGTTAGTTGTGACTGTCGATTGGTGTTGATTGTTATTGTAACAACTCCTTCATCTATGGTTCTGTCGCAGATAAATCTCAAATTACGACTTTTTTGCTTAATCCGCCCATAAACCTTGTCAGCCTTAGTTCGGCCCTGTCCGAATGTTTTTTCTTTCTGCTCTCACTATATTTCTGTAATATCCGGTCTGAATCTTCTTATATGTTTGTGGTACCAATAAAGAATAACTTTCATACTATATGTGGAATCAACCTCGCCATTGCTTATACATCGTATACATTTATTAATACGGAAATTGCCTAGTACTGTTTGCTGACTAATATTTGGAATAAAACGGTACGGTTCTTTGTTTATTAAATAAGTTTGAGAAACTCTTTACTTTATAAGGAAACATGAGAATAAGCGACATTACTACATTGTTAAGATCTCTAGACTGCAATGCCACTTTTCTTAATTATGTATCATAGTTAAACAGAACGTAGCAAATACTCTATGCTCATGCTCGCAGTGAATTCAACTTTAATATGCGCTTAATTAAAAGATAATTGTGAAGGCACCAAGAACAAATTCTAATCTAAGAATCTCTTATGAATATGTGCGAATAATAAGTAATAGAAGTTCTTAAACTTTCGCGAACTGAATACATGTTAATTAGTATTTATTATTAGTATTATTAACATTATTTATTTTGATATTAGTTTGTGTGCGAATTAGACCCGTTTAAATACTAATTAACGAATAATAAGTAAGACTGTGATTAGATCAAGCGTTAGTTTGCCGAAATCTGTAATGAAATAGAAGAAGTGTATAAATTTAATAAAAGATACGTAAACACTGGTGATTTCTATCAAATAGTGTGAAAAAAGAACCAGCACTCAACGGCCAGTTGAAAGAAAATAAGAATTACAATCCACCATTTAACTACGTTATCGTAAAGAGAAAGCAACACGTGAACTAAAATAATTTCTTCCAAACAAGAAACGGGCAGGAAGCACAAATTCGTCCCAGATTGTATCGCAAACAATACCTACAAATGGAGAAGGTTGAACAATGGAGCGGGCGGGGCCGCGGTCGCAAACTTGTATAACTTGTAATGTTGGGAACGCCTTTTTCTCAAACGCTGTTTCATATTAGAGTAAGGCTTTGAGCACACCAGAAACATTTTTGTGTTAATAAGTAAGTACAGGCAAGTCTTTGGTAATCGAAAGCAAGTTCTACTCTGCTGCTTATTAAAAAAAACAATGCAGTCCAAAGTTTCGCGATGGTAATTTAGGTTTTTAAAGCAAATACAGATCGTAACGTCGAGGTTCGTCCAAGTGATGCGTGAGTTACTATTTTATTTCGGTCTTAGAAGCACAAAGCAAACATTTTCTTTCCAGCTAATTGTCACAATAACACTTTCAACATTATTTATTCACCAACAGGGTTAATAAAGTTTCAACTTTCCAGTCGCAAACTTAGTGCTGTGCCAAGTGCGCCCCCAACTTTATGTCTCGCCTGCTTATGGAACGTTAACCAAACTCATACGTACCTAGTTCTTTAATCTGATGGCCTAAATACTAAATACCTAATTGACCAGTTTTATTTATCTCATTAGGCGTCGTGATGGGAAGTGGATTTTATTGCCTTATGGCTTAGTGATTTGTTTTGCGCCTAGCTGGTACGTGAAGGAATTAAGATAACATTCCTGGAATGTTTTGGTTTTGTTGCATTTTGTGCTCAACTACTTAACTGCGAGCAAAGGTTTACATAATATTCAAGTATGTTGTGTATTCATAAGGACAATTAAGAAATTTAAGCTGTTTTTATGATATACATAATTTCTTGAGCTTTTGTCGTAACAGTCATTTTGCAACGGGCGCTGTTATACTTGTAATTCTAATGATATTTGGTCAGATATGCAAACACACTACAAATACACAAATATCTAAATAATCGTAACGGTCAATTATATAGTAGAACAAGGGTAAGAGGGAAGGAGAGAAAGAGAGAGAGATGAGTAATTTTAATTTATGTGTCTATTTGTATCAGCTGCTTATTGGACAGCTGACTCCATTATAACTACTTACATATTACGAGTGTGGGGGCACAGGAGCGCGGAATCAGAAGAAATCGCACGCGGCGATCGCGCCGCGCCCGCGCTCCCCAGTCGTCTCGAGCCCGCCAACCGTGTTGGTACTTACTTGATTAAAAGGTACTAGTGTGAACAGATAGAAGACTTTCAATGAGGTTTTCCCCGCACCCCGAATAGGTACACGTAATAGCCAATATAGATTACCTAAAACGAGCGATGATCCAAAAGTATATGTATACGTAATGCCGTTGCTCATGTGAGTTTGCCACTCCCTTCATCTAGCGCACTTTGCACTCTGTTCTTGTTTCGTTCTATTTTTATTGTTATTGTTTTTCTCCATTGTCTTCTACTTTACTTTTTAATGCTAGTGTTATGCTTTACTCGCCAAATTGTTGTTTCCGATGGGAGAAATTCATTTCGAATGCGGTGTTGTTTAAATACACACTTAGTAGCTCAGAAATAAAGCATAAAATGCTTTATTGCATCATTTACGCGGTATAACTGTCGAGAAAATTCTGTCTGGCTGTCGAATGACCTGTGACCTCTGGTGTCAGAGCTTTTCAGGTTACTCTAGTGCCGCTTACGTGGCTTAACAACTGGTATTAATAGACAGCAACCGGGCTAGCGGCTCAAAGGTCCCTGACTGAAAAAGCTGTAACTATAAATAAACAAAAAAGGACTAAAAGAGATTAAGGATATCCTTTTCTTCCCTTTGATTTGTGAAATAAGGAAAAAATACGATATGGGTTTTGTTTTTCCCTCATTGGGAAATATATTTTTGTAACACAATTTTGTGGGTAATACTATCCCCTATTATATGAGCTGCTTGAAGAAACATCAACTATGTAATGATACTACATATCAAATGTACGAAATACAAGATAAAATTGTGCTTTGATCTGTATGAAAGAAAATAGACGCATCTGAAACGATGTTTTTCATTTGACAAATTAAAGTGCAAAATTCTTTGAGCATGATGTCTGATAAAAAATCATTAAAAACTGTAGGCAAATAACTTTAGAACAATAAACAAAAAGTAAACTGCCAATTCACAGAACAAAGCAAACCCCCACGAAGTTTAACTTCACTATTAGGCAATCCAAATGTCAGAAACATAAAGCATTGCTGACACCCCGAACGTCCACTTTTCGCCTACAACTGCACCGACCACACGCGACCTAATATCTAAACAGAATACTAAATAACACTACCTTTTCCTTTTCTAGCCACCAGACACGGTTTATTGCCGCGATATCCGACCTTTTTGCCTGCAAACAACAATCCCCAAAGTGGGAATAGAGACTGTCCCATTTTTAAACTCCACACAGAACAAAACGCTGTTACGGTTTTATGCCAAACGAAAATTTCGCCCCAATTTGAGTGCGCGCGGGACTGCAGCCCAAAATGGACTTTAGCATCTGTGTGTAGAGCACAAAATAGATTGGCCGGGGCTGTCCTTTGACAAAACTGCTCTCGACCATCGAAGCAAAGCGCCTAATGAGCCGTGTCGAAAAAAAATTTGCTTTTTCTCTTCGGCCCTTTGCCGATGGTTTCTTAAGGGAAAAGGTCGATCCAACATTAGTAAGGTTAAGATACGCAATCAATGGAAGTGCTTGTATGTAACCTGAGAAGTCAATAGGGAGTTCGAAATGTTGTTAAAATATGTTTATATCATGCTCATTATGTACCTAAGGGTGTAAAAGGTTGAAGTGGATGAATGGATTGAATTCAGGAATTGAAAATGCTGAACGTGTTCTGTTGCAATAAATATAATATCTATATTGTTGAAATATATTATGGCTGGTTTACTTTAATATACATAGTCTCTTATGTCTGTTTGCAGACGATATAAGTAATGTTAGTGTTCTGTGAAAGACACATTAATATGTTAATGGTTATACAGAGTATACAGACCGACACGCTCTATACAACACTACGTGCAAAATGAGACTGTATTTCTCTAGTTCGAAGTATCGAGTCTCGATGTACGCTATATCGAAATACGGAAGGTCGATATACGCGACTTCGATGTACGCTATGTGAGCTGTACTTGAGTCTGTCGAAGATGTATCAACGCTACTGTTATGCCTTTCATTCGCTTCAAAGACTGTTTATATTCAGTATTCAATTGAATGTATTCAGCCTTTTACCACGGAAATCGTTTAAGCCAAAATTTCATGCAGACTTTCAATGAACCAACTGTTCTAACATGCAAAACGCAGGCGAAATAACGGTGAAACTAATTCCAGGCGTTAAATTTTACCTTTCGTATTAGCATATAATGAGAGCCTACGGACGGACAGACTGACAAAAGTGCAAATCATTTTTCGTGCAACTAAATGCACCAGTAAATCTAAAGGCTTTTGGTAATACATTTCGAATATAAGTAAAGTGCTGTAGTGGTAAACTTTTTTCGCAAATTGTGAGAAGGCGTGTAATTCAATTCTGTTTATTTATTGTATCACAGACAGACTAACACCGGTGTTAGTCCGCGTGTGATTACTGATAAGTAACGACATATTGTAATTACACACGATCAAAATAATTAAATTAATGATAATTATAATAGTGAATAAATATACCTACATAAATTAATTATACGTAGGTAAATCGTATAATACGAATGATATTAATTATCGTTCATAATTTATTAATATGTTTAATAGGCGTTTGATATAGCCTAATATCTTTAATAGCATAATAATAAATCAGAGCCTGTAACTATGCCACTGCTGGGCAAAGGACACCCCCCACTTTCGTGAAAAGGACCTGTAATAGTATGATTTTTCATTCCAAAACCCGACTTCATGTTATACGTAATATATTTCCTAAAATGGATCACCCTTGAGATCTTTTTTAAATATCACCAAAACCAATCCAGTATTTCTAGAAACACGAAAGTCACATACACAAAAAAAACTCAGATTGACAATTCTCTTCTATTTTGAGTTTATTCAATAGTGATCATTTATCTGAAAGTTTGTTTTCCTGGATGTCAATTCTATTACCGTAGACTTTCGGTAATCCAATCGATATCCAATTTAGATCCCTGTTATGAACACAATTTCCTGTCGCTACATGGCACCTATATACATATACAATATACGAGTACATATAACAAACTCTACCCTTTAGTGTGTGTACATATTCTTACTCATATACGAATCATTTTAGGGCTACACACATAGAGGGAATAATCTGTGAACTGTGGGCCTAGTGCGAGTTTTGACAATTTATTTACGCGCTCGGTCCGTTTGGCGTAAACTTGAAATTGTATGGAATAAGAGCAGCGCCATCTAGTGACTGATTCACTGACGCTAGATGGCGCTGCTCTTATTCCATACAATTTCATTCAAGTTTACGCCAAACGGACCGAACGCGTAAATAAATTGTCAAAACTCGCACTAGGCACACTGAACTGATATTATAACGAGGTAAAGTTATCGAATTTATTAACTTTTTAGTAGTTTATAAATTTTGAATATACTACAAATACTCAACATTGTAAACACATTTTTATTCTGAATTGTATGTAGGTACTTACATTAGTTCGTTTTAACTTATTCGGACAAATCAAAGTGAGTGAAAGTGAAATAAAAACTCATACAAAAACATACTACGTACAATTAACGCTAATATGTTTTTAACTAGTTCCTTTTTTCAACTTTTTGGAGTTTATAGAGCGAGATAGCGACTTTTGGCAAAAGATCTAGCTTCTGAAATCTGGGCATAGTTGACGACATTGAGTGATCTTTCCACTAAGGTTTTTAACGCTTTGGGCATTGAAAGCTTATGCCCATTTTCAGGGTTCAGTTGCTTTCGGACCTACAGCCCGCAGCGTACGATCCAAAGTCGGAACTAGCTGAACAAACATCGCCCAGGCACAGGGAGTGTAATAATGTTATTTTTTTAAAATAGCCATTGTTATTCAGCGAGGTAATGCAGCCAGTGTTCTTGGTACCATGCCACATGGACATCCACTTTTGTAAGATTTGTAAGGTTAAGATTTAGCTAGTTTTAATTTATTTTATTTTATTAACTTGTTTTTTTTACAAATAAATAAAAACTCTTTAAAACAGATATAAAAATAATAGTACCTACCCATTGTACAGTATACCAACCCTAGTTAATCGTCCCGTTTGTTAAGAATATCACTCAACTCAAGGCAAGGTCTGTGAAACAAAAGTATGCCAACTCTTCATTTTCCCCGGCCTTCGGGAAGTGGTATTGAGTGAGGAAACCCATTCAACCTTGAACTTACAGGCATCGTTCATTGGAGCGAGGTTCCGATATTAGGCCTGTACCCACTGGGCTCGATCTTATCCACTGATACGATTTCTAAATGAATACTTCTACTGTCAGAAAATAGATGTTCATGTATTTGCGTCTAGTATTAAATTAAGTGATGATATTAAAACGAGCATTGTATTACTTTATGAAAATTAATTAAAACCTTATTCTTTATCAAACGCACGCATTGTGAATGGTATTCGAGACACAGCCGTTGCTTACAAAGATCGTATGCGTTTTATAAACGCATCGGGCGCAGTGAGTGGTGTTATTTCCGAATATTGCGACATGAAACGTCAACCGTTATCGAAGGACATTAGTATGACTTTGATGGCTTAGTTATGAACGTGATACTTAACAGAATTTCAGAAAAGTATTCATTTGCGTATGTTTGGGGTTGATGTCTAAAAAATGTTTGTAAATTACCAACTAGGTACATTGCCGTTGAATGTCTCGCGGACCGTTTTACCCATCGACTGTCGGGTGGACATTTTCAACGAAATAAAACTAAAGATGCTAGAGTTTGGCCAACGAAAGCTGACCACGAATTATTTTCTAAACTTTTTATATGGCAATATTTTAGGACTGTCAAAATTGTCACATTGACGTTTCGTACTTGAGTCATCTTGTGTTTACGTGCATCTTATTTTCGCTGGTTCTATTTAAAATAATGCCGAAAACAATCAAAAGTTCGACGAGGAAGCTTCTATTTACTATGATTGACAAATATAAAGACGTAAAAGTGATATAAATCTGAAATCTGCAGAGAAAATACGACGACTGGATTCCATCAATTCACTTTTAGGTTAGTTTTTTGAATTTCTAATATATCAACTTGATACTTTTCGACTATTTTATTTTTTGACTAATTTTTCACGGTGTATCTACTTTTCAGGAAGAAGTACACTGATCATGTACTAAATGTTGAACATCAGTACAAATTAAGGGACCGTGTTGTTGAAAATGAACTTGAACGGTTCGTAATACATGTTGGAGACAGTAGCAGTAGCAGCGAAGAAAGCAATGAAGATGATTCAATATTATCAGGTGTAGAGTTCTTGGAATCCGATTTCGACTATGACTGTGTTTATTTAATTGCTGCTTATGTTTTGTGTTTATTTAATTGTGTCATCACATCAGTGGTATCTGTTTCATTAAATAAACCTATAGTAATAACGTTTTCTTTCATTCAACTTTTTCTACCATATGTAAAAAAAACCCGTCCGATCCGAAAGGGGCTTAAAGGCCACATGACTCTCAGTACGATACCTAACAATACCCTGAGGGATCGGACAGGGTTTTTTTACATGACGTTGTCTTGAATAATAAATAGTATCAACTCCGTTTAAGCAGTGCATAGCAAGTGTTGCATGCTCTTGATTTTTTAAAATTCCCGCCTTTTTTCTTGGACAGCTTTCGTTGGTCAGACTCTATGTATCTGCGACGCGCGACGGACTTTTGAAGTAAAACTTCTTTAGGCGCGACTAGGGAGTAACTCAGATTTTTTTCCTGTCGGAAGTAACGCTTACTATAGTCTGTGTAGTTTCCGCTATTTAAAAAGGTTACATTGACAGGTCAATATAACCTTTTTTAAATAGCTTAATATTTAAAAAAATTTAAAAAAGGTTACATTGGCATGTCAATGTAACCTTTTTTAAATAGCTTACTATAGTCTGTGTAGTTTCCGCTATTTCAAAAAGGTTACATTGACAAGTCAATGTAGTTTTACTTCAATCGCGCGTAAAGGTTACACGCACACACTTTTTTTTTATACTGTATATAGGCTAACATAATATGACCGCTATCTTACCTGGTTCTAGTGACGTTGTAGTCGAAGGTGATAAACATGTTAATAACACACGACTTCCAATAAACCACATTATTGTTTAGGTCATTAAAAGCTATCATTTTTCTTTGTATATATTTTAATTGTCGCGTGATTTATTAACACCATTTTTTTCAGTTCCAAGCACTACTTATTTGCCTTGCCAAAGCCTGACACACAAAATACAACTAAATAAAAACCAATGTAAATTACGATTTTTTTGCCAACAACCCTCAATCCGACTGAGTAGGTACGTCGGTGGCGTGTGGCGAATCAATTAATCGAGCATTCGAAGCGCCAAAACAAATCCGCCATGTTTTCCCCGTTTATTAATGACGGTTGTCACGCTAAACCGAGTATATCCGGGAAACCGATTGATCCGGCTTCATCCCTTATCATCAAGTAAATAGATAAAATATACTAACATTTGCGGCTGACCTCGCTTCTGCAGACTACGGTTTGTGGCAGTAAAAAGTATCCTATGTCGTTCCCCAGGGCTCAAACTGTCTTCAAACCAAATTTCGTCAAGATCGGTTCAGCCGCTTAGTCGTCGACCGAGAGACAAAGAGACAGAGAGACAGAGTGACTCTCGCTCTTACAATATAAGGGTAAAACTCGAGTTATCGTTACTTATAACGTCGATATTATAACATTTCTATCCAGATAGCACGAGAAAATAACTAGTTCAATGTAAGAATAATGAGTAATATCAAGGAGAATAATATGAGAAGCAAACAAGGATAGTACATGTTTGTTAGTCATGAATATTAAAAATCTATTTGTCGTGGTAGGTACAAGGGGTGATTTATTGTGATCCAATATTTTCTATCTATTGTCTGTATCGTGTCACGTCGCGTCGTGTGTACTATTGGCTTTGGAAATTAGATTGCCGACATGGCTTTAAAAGTGACAATGACGTTTCTATAGGAAATCGCTCGATAATGACGCTGGCGTTTTTACAATATCTATTTTCTTACAAACTGCTACGGATATATCAGGAGTAAGGTCATAAAATAAAACGCGGCTCGTCAAGTGGTTACTTTCCGCGTTTTTGCGTTTATGCGATATCTGTTCTGTTCTAAGTATATTTTGTATTGAGACACGTGCGTTTTACATAATTATAAACGTATGTTGCAGTCAAAACTCTTACCTGGTCAAAACTACTTTTAACTAGAAAAATCTGTAAAAACTACTATTATATACAGGTTCATTGGGTGCATCTTTTGACTGTTATTTCAGTCTACACTACTTTCGACCAACCTGTTCAGTTAAAAGTAGTTTTGACTGGTTAAAAATTTTCACAGTAACATACTGCTACAACAATACCACCGTGACGCAAAAAAAAACGCCGCGTCGAGATTCTGTGTCATTATCGATAATAGTAATTATAGCATCTGTGTGGGGGCGGCTTTATTGACAGAATCAGAAAAACAAGATACTACTTAATGACTACTACGGTACAAACATAATAGGCTAATAATAACTAAGAGTGTCTGCGGAGGTCTTCAAAACAATCTGTGCAATACGACCAAACAATGCCCACTAGACATTACTACGAGATATCCCAAGTACGTTATTATTAGTGTAGCCACTAAGCAATAACATCCAATAATCGCTACTCCTTTGTTAAAGGAGCCTACATAATAAAGGCTGAGCATGTTATTCGTCTCTTTTCCCCCTTATTATTCTCGAAATGTACGAACAAATCAGTTTTCTGAGAACCGGATTGTTGTCAGCCACGATTGTTCTGTGAAACTAATTAAATACAAGAAAAATATATTAGGTAGTACTTTGGAAATGTGTTTCGTCTTTATTTGTTGTTTATTTCGTAGAAAAGGCGATGTTATTGGTTAATATAATGGTTTTGTTTGTTCTGTTATTTGTATTGAAAGAGCGGGAGTACCTAAAACTGTGCCTTTTGAAGCGATGTTGGCTTAGTTGATTCCATCTTTGGATCGTACGACGCTGGGCGTAGGTTCAGGACCAGCTGTAATGTGCATAATGTTTTTGCAAGAAATACTAGCACGTGCCTGCGCCGGGATTAAAACCGTGATCTTCTGCTTGGAAGATAGATGTTCTTCCACTAGTCTCGTCATTATCATCAACAGCATCATCAGCCTATAACAGGCTACTGCTGGACATAGGCCTCCCCTAATGAGCGCCATAGCGCCCTGTCTTCAACTTGGCGCATCCAGTATCTGCCTGCAGTCTTTCGCAGATCGTCATCCCACCACTATCCACTAGACTTAAGACTATCGCCGCTTAATTGTTTCATAGCAAGAAACTATTACGCTTGCTAGTCTGAATCGGTAAAGACCTTGCCGTAACTTTCTTTATTTCAGTCACAAATAGTTTTATAATTATAGCCCTACTATTTCGTAGATTAATAACAACTCTGTACTTAATGAAGCGAAACCTCCACTTTCCATTCACGATCAAAAAGCAATAACGAAAACAAAACCTCAATTCCTCAAGTCCTCGAACTAAAGAAATAAGTTCCGAATCAGGTCGCGGAACAATAAACTTCTAGAAGAATTGATTACTAGATTGCGTGTTAGTGCGTAAGCTCTAGGTGGTGATGTAAGATGAAAGATACGTTATACCACTTAAAATAGATCCAGGGTTAGCTTGTTTAACATCAGGGAGCAGTGTTCTAGTTTTTTGTAAAGGTTGTCATAGTAGGCTACTTCTGCTAGAATCCTCCTGGGAAATATCCACGCAGTTATTAGATATTCAACCATCAAACAGTAATGTACCAAGATTGCGTATTTCCGTTTGTAGGGCCTTGATTCCAGTTAAATAATTATTTACACGAGCGATAATGCTCAGAGAACTAAACAAAATATCCCAAGCAGAAACGTTTAAGTTGGTCCACTGGACTCAAATACTGTGACGAAAACACGAATTCGGTTTGGAACTTTCAATACCAAGACGTAGGTTAGTAACGTATCTTTCTATTGTATCCTAGGTTTAGGTATTGTAATAGGTATGCTATGAGCTTAGTGATTTCAATAGTCGGTAGGCGTTTAAGTACAACGTCAGGGCTATTTGTGTAAAGTATACAATAAAAAGAAAGTTCGAGTTACGTCAGAGTTCCATGTACAAATTCTGCTACGGGAAGCTGTCTTCTTCAATCGACAAACAACATTTTAAATTATAATTAAATAAGATGGGGTACTTAAACTCTTCAATTAAACAAAACAACTGAAGATATATTTATTCATTAAATTAAAAACAATTTCTTCCAATATCTATTACGCTCGCACATCGCTGGTATGTTCATTGTTCACATCAGAGCATCCAATAATCCAAATTAAACGTTATATTCACCCTTTCCTTTTCCAAAAGCTCACACACTCATTACTGACATACAGTCTCGCTTCTCTTCGGTATAATAAAGGTGAACATTAAGAACAAAGGCAGAGTATGTTGCGTTCACTACAAATGTGAATTATACACTGGAGATGTGAATTACCTTTTTAAACATCCTAACCACACCAACTAGTTTTTTCTACTTATTTATTGAAATAGGAAATTCACTACAGAAACGTTCGATTTTGTTTTCGGAAGCTACAGTAACTCTTGTCATGCACTGAAAATAGAGCAAAAAGATAAAAAGTTATTTTTCTTAAACATGCTTTTCACGTATACACTTTTTTATTCGGTTCACAAATTGAATATGGTTAATTTTTTTATTGAAATAAATAAGAAACTCGCCGCTCTAATCACTCCAATCTATCCATAGGTTAATTCGGTTAAGGTTCTATAATTAAGGGTTAGAATAATATGTTTGAACGTTTGAACGAGTGAACTACAGAGTTTACGTCGGCCTTGTCCTTAACAGTCCAAACGTTAAAACAGAAGCTGTCAAACAAACACGAAACCTATTGACAAGGTGTTACGTTTCAGTTTCGAATAACCCCAACATTGCGAGCACTTTCGCTTATTGCTCGCGAGCACCTCTGAGCATATTTATTTTAATTTCCTACATCTCGCGCGATGTAATTGCGTGGAGCGCACACAGTTTTGAATTTGCTCGGTTTCTGTGCTGTTGTGGAAGTAAAACCATTGCGTACAAATCGAAAAACATACTGTCATTTATTTTCTAAAACGTCACTTATAAATTATTTACTAACTACATAAATTTTGAATTTGGAATTTCTGAGCGGTCGCGTACAAAAAGTTTACCAAATAGTTCTTAGTGTTCTGCTCAAACATAGAACTATTTCTTGCATACATGCTTATTACTAGTGGCTAAAATAGCTGGTGGGGATTAAAACTGTCACCTATCTATAAAATTGTAGCGCCATCTACAATTTTGTTTGGTATTTACGCGGCACTGAGCTGCCCTTAATTGTCACCCTGCAACAGCCCATTTTCACTTACGCCAAAGAGCTTTTAAATCAATCCGGATTTCGCCTGAAAGATATCCTTAGGCATCCGATTTAGGCAGCTTTTACCATTAGTGTAGCGGGTGTTTTAGGGTTCCGTACCCAAAAGGTGAAATGGGAACCTTATTATTAAGACTCCGCTGTGCGTCCATCCATCTGTCAGTTTGTTACCAGGCTGTATCTCATGAACCGTGATAGTAAGACAGTTAAAATATTCACAGATTATGTATTTCTGTTGACCTATAATAACAAATACTAAAAAACAGAATAATATACAAATTTAAGGGGGCTCCCATAAAACAAACGTGACTTTTTTGTGATTTTTATAGATAATACTACGGAACTCCTCGTGCGCGAGTCCGACTTGCACTTGACCGATTTTTTGAAATATTAGTTACATGTCATGACCATAGCAACAGTGGACACTGTTAACAACCAATAACCAATGTTTGGTCTCACTACTTGAAGTTTGATTAATACGTAAAGCTAGTTACCTCCCTAGGGGTTCCCTAGGGTACTTTCCCAGGTACGGTTCGAGTAGGTACCTACTGCCCGAAGAAGTCACTACGTGTAATACTATTGTTTATTCAAGAAGTCGGAATACTCGTCATCAACGAGTTTGTCAACGTAAAAGTCCGTACCCGATTCCCCCCTGGGCTAATTGCCCCCATTTACACAAGTATCTATTCAAACCCTAACATATCTTATTCGCGACACTAATTCAAATGATCGTGGGGTCGTTAAATTAGCATACGTACCCCGAACGGGGTCATGCTAGCGGGGTGTGACGGGGATACCCCACCTCGATTAGACCCTGGTTTGGGGAAACCACTGACTTGTAAACCAAGATCGGTTCGTATTTGGGTTTGAATCTAAGATTAGTTTAAACGTCATTTGTTTGAGTAAAATTTTATCACTAGATTTGAAAGTGGTTAGTAGATAGGTAGGGACATATTGTTAATGTAAAAAGATAGAAGTTCTTAAACTTTCCCGAACTGAATACATTTTAATTAGTATCTAAACGGGTCTAATTCGCGCACAAACTCGTAATATCAAAATATATAATTCTGACATACCTCGACGTTTCGACCGAGTTACATCGGCCGTGGTCACGAGAAGACTCAGTCTTCTAGACTTTAGACCCGTTTAAATACTAATTAAAATGTTAAATGTGGATGGGCGCTTAGGTCAATTTCGTGTCTAACGCATGCGGGGCTGGTCCACTGTGTCGCTACACGCATGCGAGCACGCGGGACGCTACAGCAACAAAGGGAATACCCACAGCCTAATAAATCCGAATTTACACTGTCTCGAAACTCACCAATCCCGCGTGCGTAAACAAATCCGCATGACACTAAAAACGCCCTTACGGCAAACCCTTTTCCTTAGTTCAGAAGTCGTATCGAATGTAATCATAGTTCGAAGGTTCCCAAGCCACAATACGGAACCTTATTACGGCCTCATGAGGTTATTACAGGCCCTTGGAACTGTTTAACTTTTGAGCAAAAAGAAAAAGCCCTTGTGAACAGCCTTTCGCTTCTGTTTTTGTTTTCTACATAGCTTTTGAAATGTTATCTTATTGATTTTTGGTGAGAGCTTGAGGTTGAGATATCTGAGGGTGTAGGGGACACATTATTGCGCTTGAATTTTATACTTCTGATGCTTATGCAATACGTGTGTATGTAGCTCTGCCATTGACAATAACTTAGTTAGAGGAATGACAATACCATATAATAGTGATTTGTTTCTTTGATTGAAGATCACACGATGAACCCTATTAGGCCTTATTTCTATTTGTGGCAGGTAAAAGCGTACTAGGGCGTGGGATGATGTTTTTGTTTGTCGTATGAAGTTGTGCTTGGCATTACTAGACCGCCCAAAGACCTGACGTGGCTATTAAGAGATAAGAACAGGGACCGAAGAAAATACTACATGAAATGTAAGTATCATCGATCATTAAAACAATCGACGAATAGATGAGTTGAAATGTTTCGAAATGATATAGCAAACCCACCACTTTTAGAAATTAATAACGTAACAAAATTTAGGAAATGGTTATTAGTATACTAAATAGAATTTTGGCTAACCTCAATGCTTCGATGAAATTGCATTGGCCGTAGTCGGTTAACTAGGAACAGTATTCCGTATTTTGTTTTATATATTAAAATAATGCAGTCCATTGAATATAAGTATTTTCTAGAAAACCTTATTGTATGATTATCCCATACGATTGAAACAAAACTAAACACTATGTCCATACTTGAACGGTTCGAGAATGTCGTATGTCCATACAGAAAGTCCATAGGGGCATTTACTCTATTTCGTAGTAACAACAGCAATCAAATTCGCAAAATAAACCACAACAATTCCGCGGTTACATCACAACAGACCCTAACTTTACCGCCGTAACGTCTGGCTCTAACATATGCCTTCCTATGCCTCATGGGCATTACCATAATAACCGTTGCACGCATGCCTCGCGCTGGGGTCTAATTTACACCCCACGCATTTCATTAGCCTGGCTAATCTAAACGTGTGGGGTACTATGGGACGCGCCTTGCGAGTCCGCCGCGTTCGAGTTTGCGGCGAGTTTAGTGTGGTAGTGGAATATAAGTAACGGTTAAGTTTACGTTTTCGTTTAGTGGGTTTATTAGCATGGGGCTTCGTGGGCAGAAGTCGGGGCTACTCGAGCGTTTCTCAAAATTTTCACAATAAATCTGTTTTTATGGTAATTAATACGTTACCTTTGCAAAGTGATAAGGCACACAATTATCAGTCTGCATAGTGCGTCCCTTTCAAAATAGTAAATTATAAAGATCTTCACATGAAAACGTAGTAAATTTGGAAAAAATAAGGAGCTTTTTAAACACAAATTACTTTGTAAAAGCTTCATTTAAACATATTTTGCTAAGAAGACGCAATAAAAAGGTGGGATTCATATTTATAATTATTTTAAGTGAGAATTTTATTAGCGTACTTTTTATTGGTTTACTACATACAAGCTTATTATACTTGTTTCCACTTAGCAAATGAAATAAAGCCTAATTTCCTAAAAGACAACATGGGAACATTTATCTGCTATTCGCAAAACACAAATCGAGCGCTTGCCAAATATTTGTTACTAGTTGATGCATCTGGCGTTGCCCGCGCGGTCCACACATTTTTTTTCATGCAAACTTTGACACGTTATGCGTTGTCTTTCATAAAATATATTTTCTTAGTGCTGACTTGTATTATTTGACTTATGCTGTGACACCGGTGTCGAATTGAATAAATTATTTATTTATCAGTTTTTAGTTAACTTACACTGAGTGCTAATAATTAGTAACAAATAATTTGCCGTACAGACAATATCTATAGCTGTGTCTAGGGGTAAAAGCGTATAGCAGAATACTAGTAGGTAATAATATGTTTCAATTTTCATATTCCATGTTGAAGGTGTACGTACATTGATGTCAGTCGCAGAACAGTTTAATATATAGAGAAGATTTGGCAAGCACATTGTTTCTCTTACTTCTGGTTGGAAAGTCCGGAAATCCATGTTAAGTCTCGGCCCTGACCAAGTAGTAACTTATCTTGACCTATCTTAAAGTCATAGATAAGTAAATAATAAAAACCATACATAATAGACTTAAATTCTATTCACTAACTTTGCCCGTGACTTTTAAAGTGATAAAAAGTACCCTATATCCTTCTCTAGAGTTAAAACTATTTCCGCACCAATTTCCAACAAGATCCGTTCAGCCGTTTACCCTTAAAAAGGGATCAAACAGACAGAGACAGGTTTACTTTCGCTTTTATAATAAGTACCGTACTAGCTTTCGAGTGCTAGAAGTAGCACCCGACGCCAGGTTAAGTAGGCTAAAACATAGCTGTGTCGAGGTATGAGACAGTCATGTCTATTTGAATAATACATGAATTAGTTCATGATTTATACACCGCCATACCACCGCCATGACCTGTGCTGTGACGTTTGGTACATTAACCCTTTGACCGCCTCGCTATGCTGCCCCTAGCCGCCCTGCCACGCCACGCTACAAATGTCTGAGTACAAAAAGGATGTCAGTTCGTTATCAGTGTCGTCGTATATTATCATTCGCTTTTCTGTAAAGGAAAATATGAGTAAACCCGAGAATTAATTCAAAGGTATGTGATCCACCCATTCGGGCTGGCCTCCGGGCCTAATAGTCCACAGGAAGGTGGATAATAGTGCGCAACAGTGGACGTATAAGGGTTGTGGTGATAATGATCGATATCGGATCAAGAATGTTTAGGCGGGTTGTTATTTTTACATCGTATTCGCATTTAAGGTACATAATTAGGTACGATTTCCCGTTGATACCTGCAGCCGTCGTCGGCGTTTGAAAGGTTGCTGCGTGGTCACTAACATAATCTTGCCATGCTTGCCGCTAGAGACGTATGTGAGCTGACGCTACGAGTACCTTGCTATCGAAATGTCTAGAAATATCGATCGGGGGCTAATAGTTCATATCAAAAGACCCAGGTGTGGTGACGGCGTGTGATGTCTGACTTCTCATGGTGTCTTTAGCGACGTCATGTCGCGGAGTTTATTTTTCCTTTAGTGACTCGTGTTAATGCTAAGTATAGGCACAGATTTTGAAGAAGTAGATAAATATCACAATAATATTTGTTTTGTTTTTGTGTCGCCTGGATTTAACATCAAAAATTGGGCCTAAACTTGCAAGATTCAACCTAAAGATAGATTCATACCGACGTTACTAACTAACACGAAGAGTTAAATAAAAGTCAAAATAGTAGTCGATAAAATTTTCCAATAGCTACAATTTTTGTCAGTTCCTCGACATATTTTTAGTGTTAAAGTTTTTCCATTACAGGACATTGAATTCTGCTGCGATAAAGTTTTGGTTATTATGTGCTTAACTTGATTAATGGGTATTGTGCTTTGAAACTAGGTATATCAATGGAGCCGTTCTGTAAATTATTTTTGTTTGGTTGTAGTTATAACGAGGTTTAGTTCCGAATTAGGGAATGTTATTCATAAAAATGTAAGTTATGTTTAGATAGTCCGCGTGTTACAATATTGTATCGTTTGTTCTGTGTCAGTCGTTTTTTCGACTATTGGAAGGAGTTGCTCAATAACGAGGAAAGTGACTTTTATTGACTTTTATATCAGCCACCAAGACTGATATTTCTCGACTAGCTGTACCCCGAAAGGTACTCCTTATAACACCAGTTATCTGCTAGTGAAAGTCCCTTCGAAATAGGTCAAGCCATTTAAGTTAATAACCGAAACAATGAGGCAGACAGTCAAACATTTTTAAGATCATAGTTTTGTCATTGTACCTACCGTATAATATACTACTTATGTAAAGACGTATTTAAGCATTATACATAGAAGATATCAGTAATTATCCTAAAATGTTTCTATGATGTATCTTAGAGCCCAGACCGAGCACTCTGTACCTTACTCATTTTGTGTGAGGTACACATCGATAATTAGGGTACCTAATTTTCGTTATTAGTTTTTCTTTTTTACTATTGTCTTGTTGTTATTCTGTTGTTCTTGTTGTTGTTGTTATAAATTATAAGTGTAACTGATACAAACAAATTGATTTTCTTTATTTATTTCTTTCAAAATGTACCTACTCAAACCCACGGAAGAGAGAAAGAACAGGCTCAAATGTCATAGATAATCCTGATCATGCTGATCGCTTTCGAGTGTCCATTCTTCTAGGGTATTAATATAAGGTGTTATAATGCCTAGTACCTACTAGGTATAAATAAATACTTCTACGACTTACCTCATTGGTGTTCCACCGGTGGCGCTGCGCCGCGAAGTGCTCGGCGCGAGGAAGGCTCTCCAAGTTATCAGGAAGTTTAATTGGCTCGCCATCTACAAAAAAAAAACAAAATAGTACTTTAAAAAAATACCAGTATAGTCGAGCCCTAAATATGCTTTTACTAAGCTATATTATAAACTAGCGGCGCCCCGCGGTTTCACCCGCGTTATACGTACAACACCTATAGGTAGCTATTTGAAAGGTTTGTGCATATTATTGTGTCATCATAGTTAGCCTCCGAGTACTGGGGCGACAGTCTGTGCATTAGTTTAGCTTCCGATATCGGTCGCTAAGGCCTAACGTACCGAAAATGAAACAGTATGAAAGCCCTATCTTACTAATATTATAAAGCCGAAAGTTTGTGAGTGTGTGTGTGTGTGTGTATGTGTGTATGTTTGTTAGCTCTTCACGCTCAAACGGCTGGACCGATTTCGATGAAATTTGGTATAGGGATAGATTGGACCTACGAGACGGACATAGGCTATCTTTTGTCTCAAAAAATATTCTCGAAGGGGATGAAATAAGGGTTGAAAGTTTGTATGGGTAATTAATAATTCTTCAAGTTAGGGCTTTCATACTGTTTCATTTTCGGTACGTTAGGCCTTAGCGACCGATATCGGAAGCTAAACTAATGCACAGACTGTCGCCCCAGTACTCGGAGGCTAACTATGATGACACAATAATATGCACAAACCTTTCAAATAGCTACCTATAGGTGTTGTACGTATAACGCGGGTGAAACCGCGGGGCGCCGCTAGTATTATATAAGTTAGGATGAAACCGAGATCGTGGGACAAAGTTAAACGTACCTAATCTTACTACAACAATGTGAGTTAGTGTGTGCGTTTGTTTATCAGTCACATAATTATGGCATAATCCTATCTATAATATATGCCACCTCTACCTCTTTCCCTCTCCTTCTATCTCTATATCTTTCCCTCTCCCTCTATCTCTATTTATTTCCCTCTCCACTCTCAATCTCTATCTTTCTCCCTCTCCCTCTATTTCTATATATTATGTACTTCCCTCACAATCTATCTCTTTCCCTCTCTCGCTCTCTTCTCGCTCTCTATATATCTCTCTCTTCTGAGATCTCTCTCCCTTTATTTCTACATATTTCCCACTCACTCTATCTCTCCTTCTCACGCTCTCTCTCTCCCTTTATCTCCTTTTCTCTTCCTTTTTCTCTCTCCCTCTTCCTCTTTCGATCGCTCTCCTTCTATTTCTATATGTATCCTCTCAATCTATCTCTCTCCCTCTCTTGCGCTATCTCTATCTCTCTGTTCCTATATATTTCCCACTCACTCTATCTCTCCCCCTCACTCTCTCACGCTTCCTTTATATCCTTCCCTCTCCCATTATCTCTCTATCTATATACTTCTCCCTCAACCTTTTTCTCTCTCACTCTATCTCTCTCCCTCTCCCTCTATCTCTGTCTTTATCTTGTATCCATTATTATCTATCCCCTTGCCAAATTGCATTACGATCCGTTCAGACGTTTATTGTGGTAGGTACGTAGGGGGTGCATCTTAATAATACCTCATAATTTCCACCCCTTGCTTTGCCCCCTTTAGGGATGATTTAGCGAAAAAGCTGAAACCCGTATTTCTTTATTTCTTACCAAAAGCCTAAATATAAATTTTCAGACTCCTAACTTGAAGAATTATTAATTACCCATACAAACTTTCAACCCTTATTTCATCCCCTTCGAGAATATTTTTTGAGACAAAAGATAGCCTATGTCCGTCTCGTAGGTCCAATCTATCCCTATACCAAATTTCATGGAAATCGGTTAGCCGTTTGAGCGTGAAGAGCTAACAAACATACACACATACACACACACACACACTCACAAACTTTCGGCTTTATAATATTAGTAAGATGTACTATGGACGAACAAAGTAACTAGTTTATGAGTGCATTTTGAACAATGCAAATATTAATTAAGTCTAATTATTATTCCAAGATATTCAAACCGTTGGTAAATTCATTTAGCTGAACAATTAATTGAGTTTATTGGACAGTTTGGTTGAGAGCCAAAATGAGCTAACCACAGGGTCTTACCACAAAAAAATAAACAAGAGTTAAACACATGAGTCTAAATAATTATGTTCTCCACAAATCGACGTCTAAAACTCGCTATTTCTAACTCAATAACAAATTCACAAGTAAAATGATTAGAAAAGCCAAGATTGAGTAAGAAAACGCAATAATAGACGTCGATTTAATGGAACAAAATTTTAGAAACATCTGTTTAACTCTGGTTTAAACTTTTGTGGTAACATGGTTTACAGTTTCATTAAGCTATTCATTATGCTATTTTCCTTACCCCTGTCTAAACCACACATAACTTGCGCTTATAAGTTAACGGCCTGAGAATTGTTCGCTTGCAAAGTGAACAGTTACCGCCTTGTCACGCACAATCTAAGTTACTAACTGAGTGGTTACTTGTGGGCTTTAGAATCTATCGATGCCGGGTTCGGTCCCTGGCCCCGCACCAATGACTTTTCATAAGTTGTGTGCGGTTTTCCACCTCTTCGTGATTCAGAGGGCACGTTAAGCCGTCGGTCCCGGTTGTTATCGCTTGATAACAATCATTAAGTCACGTCAGAGGCCGTCAGATGGCCTGATAAACTCACACTAGAGACTAGCACAACCTCTTACGACAAAATAAAATACCCACTAAATTAAATAGTAATCCTAATTTTTCTTTTCCCTATACTTTAAATGATTACACTCTCACGGCATGGCAGTTTCCTCCAAAACCGTCCAATAACCCCTTACCGTCGGTAAAACAATAAACTCCGGCCTTACGAGGTGAAAACTGCGAGTTTTTGGCAGCATTCGTCAAGAATGCACCGCTGGCCGGGCGCCTTGCACGCTTCTACCGCCCAAACAAGACAAACTCAACCTTATCAGGCAGCAATAAGAACGGAGCCGGGCGAATCTGCAAACGGGGCGCCAACTTGTTGAAATTCCGTCTCCGTTCGGTTCAACGTCGCCAAATTTAACGACTTTCAGTCCATATTTTGGCGACTTATGTCGGGGGAATTAGGTTCACTTCCGTGCATCGGGTGGAGTAGGAATTCGGAAGAGGTAGGAAATTCGCAAGGTAGCCTTTCGGTCGGGCGCGCACTAATCCTGCAGCCAATCGCGTCCGCCGTAATGTGAGGCACATTTTTCAGCTTTTTATCTACTTGTGAGCAATTTAAATTATACGTATTCTGTTGAAAGGGACATGTTTACGATGCGGTCGACTCCGAGCTCTGTTTGCATATTTTTACAGTATTTTTACGCTAACATTTGGGTGCTTAGAGCGTTGTGGTTGCTCTTGGCTTATAAATTAAAGGATGTTGTTGTCATGGTAGTTAAAATATTTTCTTTGTTTGCTTATGTTTTACATGTCTTATTGAATGTGGCCGAATTAAGAATTGTATAGGTGCCTACTGGCCATATTATTGTTGGGTGTTACGTGACAGTCAATGGAGGTTTTAGTTTAGAGTCCGACTCGCACTTGGCATGCTTTTTTTATTTCACCATTATTATATTTATTACACCACAATATTTCACCACTGGAAGACGCAGTGTAGGTAGGCCTCCCACTAGATGGGCCGACGACATCAAATGAGTCGCAGGCAACCGATGGATGCAAATGTAAGTGGCAAATTGTCGTTCGGTGTGGCGGTCTAAGGGGGAGGCCTATGTTCAGCAGTGGACGTCTTCAGGCTGATGATCATGATTATGATGATGATGATGATGATGATGATGATGATGATTTCACCACTGTGCCACTTTGGTCAGCCTAGAATGGAAATGAATGGGTACGTTTATAAATACTAACGCTGTAAAGAGTTATGTCACTATGTCAGAGACCCTTCTATGGCCTGACAAACTCTGACACTATAGGGCGGCCTTATTCGATAAACGAATAACTAACGCAGTGGAATAGAATCTTGCACGTAAAACATGATGTACGAGTATAGTGCTCGAACATGCTTACACGCGGGCACGGGTGCGGGCGCGGCCGCGTAATATCAAACATAATATTATGGCGTACTATACAAGTGTTCACGTAGAAATCGCACGTGTGGTCCAAGCCGCGTCTACCGCGCCCGCGCCCGCGCCCGCGCCCGCGAGTTACCGTGAACGAGCACAGAGTGGGTACAAGGTACAATTAGCCATAATGATGACGTAACATCGTTAAAAGTCGACAATGTGCCTCTGTTTTGGTGACGTCATAGGCTTTGCCCAGGCCTTGATAGGTGTTATCTCAGTTCAGTCATGATGACTAATCAAGTTGCACTTTTTTTGAAAAGTGCAAAAGTCTTACATTTTTCAGATTTTCAGTTCAAACTAAAACATGGAGTGGTCAGATTGGATTCTTGTTGAGTTTGTATTTTTTAAATAATACAAGTCAATGAAGTATGTACATAGGTACCTAACTTGTGTAGAAAAATGAAACGAAACATAACATTAATTAAGGTAGGTACTAATTTATTTTTCTAATTTTCTTTAATTAAAGTATAAGTACACACTTAAAATTAATAACAATAATCAAAAAATGCATTCTGACTGGCTTGTTCGATTGTCGCTTGCTTGAAACATGTCGATGATTATAATATAATATTATATTACTATGATAAAACGCTTTAACTGGTAACTGTTTTATATTAACTGGAAATAAATACATGTTGAAATACAATACCTATCAATTGGGAATAGTTATTTCTTTGTTTTTTTTTTATATGTTAATTTTAAATAATAATTATGTATTCCAAAGTGACACGTGTGTTATAGACTCTATATTTATTTAGTTTTAATTAACTATAGCTTAGGCCTTGGTCACACTAAACAATTTGTAACGTTCGTAACAAATATAAGCGATTAACCAATGTATGACTCAAAATCATTATTTATACAAAATAACATTTGACTTAAATATTATAATGTCTCCATGTGTATTTTGTCTTTGTGTATACTGCGTTTTTATAAATAAAAAAGTGGATAGGTTTTTCTCTATACCCCAATATCCAATTATTGTAAATGTGTTTAAAACTCAGCATCGACAAACCGCTTACGATGAGCATTGAGCAAGGGTAATGCACGCTCACACGCACTCAGCGACTGGCAGAAGTATAATGTGAACAATGCCCTACGCCCTTCAAACGAAGAAATGTATTCAACTGTAAACGATTCAACAAAACTTTTGAACAGAGATATAACATTAGATCATTTACATATTTGAACACGTTTTTTTGCACAGACCTTTTAATGCAATATTATTTGTTGGTAGCTTAAAATATAAATTACAAAACTCCATTACGTGCTATGCGAGTTCATCGCATTTAACATGTTTTTATTGACATCTTGATTTAAATGATGCAGATGAAAGTGATATAAATAGGAAATAAATCAGTTCTACATTTGTTTTAGAGTTTCTACTAGCGAACCACAAATTTATGATTTTTTCTGAAATGCTCTCTCAATCCACACGGACACATATAATTATATTTTATATGAATATTATGACTGCACCGGTTACTTATTCGTTCAACAGTCAAAGGCAAAATTCCATTTTTACAAATTTGATTTTTTTTTTATTTATCGTCTCGTTTCAAAGTTATAAAAACAAAAGAGGAAGGAGGGGAAAAGGCGGTAATGACTACTATTTTATAAGGTGAAGGTAAGGTATTTAATAAATACAGAGTAACAATCACTTTAGAAACGTCTCCAGTTTTAAGAGTAGTTTCGTAAGTGTCGTCATACGATAATTAGTACCAAACAGTAATTAACGTAAAGTAATTATTTAAACATTATTTCGTGTGTACTTTGGACCTTTTTATTTCTGTAACGATCACAAATTAGGTGCCTACACCGATAAATAAATTAATGATAATTAACTAACTAAAAATTTCAAATAACTTTCATTTGTAAAATATTAAATGGAGGTTGTAATTTGAATTAGAATCTTAAATTGTGTTTTAATAACATTTAATATATTAATAATTACAATTATAACTGCCTTTAAATCTCATTTTATGGTGAAACAAGTGTTTTGTGTACATCATCATCTAGAATAATTAATTAAAATACATACCTATACATTTGCATAGCCGAAGTATATTTAAATTAAATTACATTATTAAAAAAACTTAAACAACTGCCAATAATAATGAGTAAACTATCATTATATTACAATCACCAAGAATTAAAACATTTCAGTCAATCAATTTGTTAACCTTGATATTATAAAGTTGTATTAATATTACGTAGCAAAATAATGTGATAATATAACCACGCGCTTTAACACTCATTTAGTTTCGTGGAGGTTAAAGAATGACTGTGCAAATTGTTTAAACTAGCTTTGATAATCATAGAAGTGATACAAACAAGAATCACTCTTAGGGTCCGTTCAGTCAGAACCGGCTCGGAGGGGAGAGCAAATTTTTGTCGCGTCTAAAACTGTATTTTTTTATCGATGTGGTAAAGTTTATTTTTACACGTCACTTTCTTTATTATGACATTTTCAACAATAAAAGAAGTGATGTGTAAAAATAAACCATATCGCAATGATACAAAACTCTATTTTAAACGTGACATAAAATCTGCTCTTTGCTTCAAGCCCGTCTGTGTGAACGGACCTTTAGATACATACATACATAATAACCCATTTGTCTCTTCATGATGACTTGCAAACATTGAAGAATCATTCAGCTTATTATTGGATACTAAACAAGAGGAACTGATTGAAGGAAATGTAATATTCATTTCACCATTATCGGGCATGAAATACGGCTTAAAATCGCTTGCATCATTCTCAATACCAATTCACTACAGTAGACAATTTACATATAAAGATACCTAATATCTTCTAAAAAATGCTCATAATTGGTGTCGCCTCTGTTTGCACAAACTATAAAATAATAATTTGTTTCGAAGTTTATGCGGTGATAGCCCAGTTGTAACTTGTACGCTTTGCAACCGGGCGACACCGGGTTTGAACGTCTCTGTCAAGAGAAACAAACTGACCAATCCAGTACTCCCTAATCTTCAAATAAGGTCTCTGTTTTCAATTAACTTTTGTCAAATAATTTTCTGTAACTATGAAAGCGATCTTAGAGTAGTCAAATTATAGTATCAATTCAGTTTATGCTCACAGAATCGGCACCAATTTCATCATTATAGTATCACCAAAACCCCAAACATTCATTTTGTTCTTCTTTAATATATCACTAGGAATATCATCTACTGCGTTTTCTTGACCTCCTTTCGCGCGGGCAAGAACAGTGCCACAGTTTTTTGCAACAGTTCCGTGAATATCATCGTTCCCAGAAACACTAGGAAGGTTCCAACCCAATGCCCGGCAGTGAAAGGGTTTCGGAAGTAAAGTATTGAAAATAGCAATGAGACGAATTTCCTCAACGTAACCGTTAAGGTAACGGTCAGGGAAGCGCATTCCGTGGTGAGCACATACACGGCGCTGATGCAAAGCCCTTGCGTTAGAACGTACAGAATCAGATAGAGGACCTGTCTCGGGAATATTATACCCATAAATTCCACCGCTGGTGTTTCGGTGGCGAGCTTAACGTGGCTTATTAGATTAGGCGCGGTCGGCAGCCACACAACGAGAGGCAGCAAGTGGGTGTAATACAGGGCTTCCCATGGATGTTTTCCGTGTTTGGAGTACAGTGACTCTTGGAAGATTCCCATCCTAGCTGACATGAATAGGGCGAAGGTCAGAATGCCGATCCCCAAGCACCACCAGAGCCAGTCGATGAATTTGAGTTTCTCTTCCTCCGCTGCGTCCGCGTGGGTTTCTCTCGGCGCTTTGACGTCCCCGCTGGATTGGACTGTGCATATGGCGATGCCGGCTGATATCATGAAGATGGCTAGATATTTGAGCGGTGAGTATTGCTTCTTCAGAATCCAGACGCCCATCGCCATGTTGGCCATTAAGGATCCGGCGCGGAAGATCATGTGCAACGGCATGGATATATTGAAGTTGAAGGCGTAATTGTTGGCGACGCTGCTTGTCCAGAAGAATCCTACGAGCAACAGGTACTGTTTGAACGGGATGTTGCGTGCGGCGGTTCCGAACTTGCCGACCGTACAGAATCCGATGGTGGCAATGAATAGGAACTGCAGGAACGTCGCTAAGTTCCCCGCGCCTGGATCCTCTTTCACCACCAACTCGAGGAAAACAACATTGGAACAACAGCCAATGAAGACCATGGAAATGGCCAAGGCCGCTTTTATATTCATTTTGATCCTGCAACAAGAAATAAAAAAAAAATATAAAGGCAAAAAGTTATTCCGATACCGGGAATCGAACCCGAGCCTCCTGGGTGAGAGCCAGGTATCCTAGCCACTAGACCATATCGGATGTTATACTACTCATCAAAATTACAAAACATAAGAATAACAAATTCTTAAAATAAAAGAATAAGAAGGCTAATTTATCATCTAATATAATAATAATAAGTACTTTAATAATCACGGACGATGAAAAGATAAACGAGATAAAAAATGTACACTGACATGCGCACTGATGTAATACGTAAAGGTTATTTGGACACACATTAACGAAATCTACGTAAACACAATAAGAAAACTGTAAATGAATGAAATACTTACGTTTTTAGGTTATTTCCGAATTGAAACAGCTATGCACACAGAAATAATCGCATTATTTACACGAGTGACAGCTAATACACGTTTGTCAAGCGACGACTTCGGCGCGCCAATGTGTGTGTCAGTCAACCTGTCAATGTAGTCGTGACCGTGGCCTCGAAACTGCTGTGCGCATGCGTAGTGACGGCTCCGTCGGTAAAACAGACGCGTGCAGAGAGTATTAACTTTTAATGTAGATGGAGTTACTGTAGAAATGGACTCATATGATTTTTATTGAAATTATTTTGAAACTGAATTGAACTGCATAATATTATGAATAACGGTTGCAATCTACTGAAATTTATTTTAGTTTCAGACATGTGTTTTTTATTTATTTTTGTACTATTTTGTAATAAGAATAAAATATTAGAATGTAAGCAGATAGTTTATCATTGTAAGGTCGATGTGCAACTTAATTTTCGAGACAGGCAGGCGTTAAAATGTAGGTACCTATACATACATACTACAAATTGTTTATTTTTAATAAAACAAATATTTATGTGGTATCCGCTGACTAACGTAATTATGTTTATAAATTGCGTTCCAATCCATCCAGTTCGTTCGTGTTTTCGTCAATGCAATTTTGCACACGGTTGTCAAGTTTGTACATTTATATCAACTCCCTAGTCGTTTAACGGTTTTTTACTCACTTTCACTCTGTATGTGTGTCATAGGGTGAGTGTAAGGGTGTGTGTGTTCTGTTCTATGAAAAAGATGCTAACAGACAGAAGACAGATAGAGTTATTACATAAAAGTTTGAGATAAGGATTAATTGTCATCAGCAGATCCTCTAGCCTGATTCTTAATATTTATAAGTGGGTAGAAACTCTACATTATTACAAGCGACTCTACATTATTGGTTATAAACCAGTTTAACCACAAATCTGTGTATAAGTAGAGTTCTGTGTTGCGACCAAAGCGGGATAGAGTGAGCGATAAAAATGGATTTATCGAGCCTTCATTACCATAACAATAAGTTTGCCCGACTTTGCCCGCTTTGCCCGACTCTAGCGGAATTGGTTCCAGTTAGGTAGAGTTGTAAAAATGGTGGGAATAATCTCTATTTTACTCGTAGTATTAATGTTGAAGTATCTATGTGTCTTTTAGTGGAGTTTTAGAATACCTACCATTTATAGTTTTTGCTGTGTCTAGTTTTATAAATCAATCGCAACTACGTAAGTATATGGTTTTCCCTTGATCGAAGGTTGTCCCACTTTGATTTCATATGGATTTATTACATTAGGATCTATTCAACTCCATTGATTTTGTAGAATGATTGCCCACTTATAATAGTTGTAAAAAAATGGTCGATTGTCCCATTTTATGAGATTGTGGATTCCTATAATAATGCCATTGATTCTTATACACTTTCTTCATATAGATACCTACCTAAATTGCTTATTTAAGAATAAGTTAGGCTGTGATATAATGTACCAATTTGGATATAGTTTATTGTTTAGGGTAAATAAAAATCTGCAACAACCACTATTGCGGGGCTGAGGATCGAACCCAGTACCGGATTCTAAAGCGCACGAACCACGTACTCGACTTGTTTAATCAATCATCATCATCATCATCATCATCAGCCAGAAGATGTCCACTGCTGAACATAGGCCTTCCCCTTAGAGCACCACACGGAACGACAATTTGCTACTTGCATCCACCGGTTACCTGCGACTCTTTCGATGTTGTCGGCCCATCTAGTGGGAGGCCTACCTACAATCAATGGTACAAAATAATCCATAGCACTACTGACTTAAAGGCTCTCTCACAAAAAGTTTACTTAGTACATTTAAAACTTCCAAAGGTTCAACCTTCTCATAAGTCTTGTGACGGAACACTCTTCACTGAGAATTTATAACCCGCGGCCGTGAGTAACGAAGCCACCTCCATACGATACGTGACCGGTTTCCGAACGAGAATACCACTGTCTTTGTAAATGGGTTTCATATGAAAAATATAAATGAGTTTGAGAGTGGTTTAAGATGAGAAGTGGGTGTTATGCTGGAGTGTAATTTAAACGGTTGTGTCCTACTCATTGACGAGAACTAAGAAGCTAGCTGCGCTTCACGGTAATACGCGAAAATATCTGTGTTTGCGCAAGAGAATGTTTGAAGGATAAAACTTAGATTATGGCACTCTACGATAATACAGCTTGCTATAAGTGAAATAATTTTCAGTATAGAGCCAGTGAGGTGATAGATAACCACTTACAAAGAAATAAAACTTACAAATAAACTTTATCAATATTCAAGTAGAAGACGTGTAGCTGCGAAAGTCAGAATGTTGCTTTTTGTCTGTTTTTAGGTATATTCAATCACGGCAAAGATGCTTAACAATATTTTGTACAAAAATAGACTATAGATAGATAGATAACTCTTTATTGACACCAAAATGTACAGAACACAGAAAGGTCAAACTTAAAATAGGTACAATGGGCGGTCTTATCTCCAAAAGCGATCTCTACCAGACAACCTTAAGATGGACAAGATATTTGACCTATCACTGCAAATTAATTCCCCATTTTCAAACAGGTTCCAAACCAAATTCCCTTCACTCGTAGCAAAATTAACACCTCCGTCTTTACAATCAATAATAGAATTATCCAGATCATTAGCAATATACCGCAGAAGTTTAACCACTCAGGCGATTATGACGTTCTTCTCTTGCATATTCTAGTGCATTAGGGTTTATTTCCGAATGATTGTATTTTCATACCTAGAGCTAGACTTCATATTCACACATCCGCGGTCTAATTGCATAAAGGAAGAGTCCGTAGTGAAGCTCGGAATTACAATAGACGCGTAAAGTTTCCGAGCAAGAATTTTACAAACAGAGTACCTGCGCAGAAGATGAATTTTCAAAGCGCGGAAAATGCTATTGACCGCTATTGGTCGGCAGCCGCCGCCATCTTAGCGAGCTTAGACTGAGATGAAACTAACAGCTGCAGTGTATTATGAACCTTATAATAGTGAGCTTAGGTTGATTGTAAGTTTTAAGCATTCTTTCGTTAATCTTCGGCCATACTTTCTTTTCTGCACGAACGAAGATTCACGACGCGCCTTATAAGTTGGGTACTAGTATACCAGTATACCTAAATAGCCCACCTTTGTGATGTTCATTTGTTTTTTGATGTACCATATCTCTATCGTCTGATACTTTTGCTGCATTCACTCCTTAGTCCAAACCACGGCCACGGTTAGCTTTGGGCATGGCACGGCCTACCCTACATCCTTTTCGGTCTTACCACAAGAGATTAGACCAGCGTTAAACAGAGGTTTCTAAGATTTCTTTCAACAAAATCGACGTCTACCACTCGCGTTTTCTTACTCAATCCTGGCATTCCTAATTATTCTACTTGTGAATTTGTTATTGAGATAGAAAAAGTGAGGGTTAGACGTCTAATTGTGGAGAAAATATTTAGACTCATAATATGTTCAACTCAATATTTTGTGTTAAGACCGTTTATGGCTAATGTTAGACCATTGCACATTGCCAAATCCATCTCCTTCTGATCTCTATAGTTCACACTCGTATAGAGCCACATCAATTTGATAGCTCTCAGATATCCTAAAGACCTTGTCCTATGTATGTTTTTCAAAAGTGCGCAACCTTAGTATCTGTACAGTATACACTAACAGGCTGCGATCTAACCGTGTCGATAATTCAATTATTCCGCCTCGACGCGCGAAACTAACGACCTTTTGGATATACTTGTACCTACGCTATTTGCCGCGACGCCTTTGGATGTAATAATTTCTATATACGGTAGGGTAGGTACAGTCAGCGATATAATTCGCTGACTGGTCATAACTCGACATGCCCTGCTGCCTAGTGTAGTGTGGTGTCTGTCGTGGTATCAACATCACCATTATGCGTATAGGCCCCACTGACCACGAGTGTTGAATTGTTATCATCTTAAAATCATGTTCTCACTTCAAAGTATTCCAACATACCAAGTAAAGTAGGTAGGTAGGTGCATTATCAAATTTTGGATACGATCAGAGAGTTTCGTGGCTGACTGTACAGCTGGAACTATCGAGGACCGTTCGAATTAATTAGGTAAGCTTTCGTCCCCTTACGGGTTGATTTTTGAAAAATCCTTACTATTCTAGGGGTAATTTTGCTAAAAAGCACTTCTCTATTTTTTAGCTCTAATTTTGATCTCACTTTAATTTTTTTTGAACAAGTACGTAATGTGTACTCGTGTATGGCTTCTATGAATATTTAAATTACGTTTCTATGCTGAGATGGGTTTTGTAAAACGTTTTATACGGAAATTGTCACAATGTTACAAAAATCCCCTTCGCATAAATTCAATTCTCTAATGAAACTTAACCACCATAATATCTTATATCAAAAAAAAAACTCTGTTTTCTTTACCCTCAAAAGTCATAACTGAACTTACATTCCCCCAAGTAATCAACTATTCCCACCGATTCAATTTCTACACGATTCGATGTTTTCACAAACTCAATCGTTTCACCAAACAAACCATTCAAAAGCGAACAGCTTACAAGGCCACCTCTATTATTCAATAAAAGCATTCCTATCAAGCTAATCGCAATTAACGCCAATCTATTATCGCCTCTAAGCCCGAACTGACAAAGTTCGCTTTTGTGCAAACAATAATGAAAAAACGTGGCCCATTTTTTCAAGCGTACGTAGAAAGACAAGAAAAATATTTGGTCACTTCGACACGAGCTTGTATAGAGACTGCGTGGCAAGGGATTTTGAACTATTTGCTGTTGAGCTGTGGGTATATTTTAGCGCGGCTGTTGATATTTGTTTTCCAGTGTGGGGTTTAATAATACGACGTGGATTAGTATGATTTATGGCTATTTTCCAGTGTATCTATTGCCGCCAAAAAGCCTGTTGACACAACGTCGGGTCCTCTTTTGAATTGTGTACCTACACAGCTAACTTTTTGGCTTATGAATGAGCTTGTATTTAGGACCGTCTATTTAACATGAACCCTTTCAGTTTTGTCTGTAGAAATTTTGTATAAATTTCAATCCTCTTTTGAGCACGAATTTCTTAGAAACTTCTTGTTTTTAATCTCATGTGTGCCATATTTTGAGCCTCTAATTAGTATAGGAACACTTTAGGTATGTTTTCTATAGACTAACAAACCCATAAACTTCTACAAAACTCTTTAAGTACATAATTAATTAAAGAGTGGCAATGCCAATGGACCATGATGAACAAAACTATTATTTTTTATATAATCCGGGGGGACACCATTCAAAAAAGGTTGGGAAACCCTGCTCTATAGTGCCCTATCACCAAGGTTTTTAACGATGTTTTCCCTAATTAGAAGTATAAGTTATTTTTTCTTGATCATCTGGTAACAAACCTACGCGTGGCGTAGGTTTGTTACCATTGTCGGGCGATCCAAAGGCGGAAGCAACTGAGCAATCAAATCAGTTGCAATCAACAAAGTTTCAGGAGAGAGAGCGCAAACATCTTTTCAGATTCGCAGTAACCTGAAAAAGTATAGACGTAACAGCCTGTACATCACAACGAGGCGCCTGCACTCCGACAGAAACGCAGGCCAGTAGATCAACGTTCCGTAAAGGAGTAATCCCGACCCCTTCGCGCTCTTCGCTGCCAAATGTTTACTTCCTCTACGTCTGTATGGGCCATTATTTTTTATTGCGTAATCGTCTGACGACAACGAGATAAGAGTGTAAGAGCACCCCCATAGGTACTTTGTATTTTTGGATTAACTGGCTTTCATATTTGGTGCTTAAACATTTTAAACTGTCTAGAGATACTTTCGTATTTCAAATGTTTATGCCTTGAGATAAGCTGATTTAATGTATGCTATAACATTTACATAAATCTTCAAACAAATGAAATAACTAAGTCTAATCTAACTGCTTCCAATGGATAACAATACCTCAATTCTACCTATCTTCCCACATCATTTAGACGCGCATTTCGTTGTAAAACTAGTTTTCGTTGTAACATCGTGGAGTAGCCAGTTAAACCTCGCTGAACAATTTATAAGACTTCAGAACCAAAGTCTCATGCCCAGTTTCAGAATCCCTAGTCATCTTTGACCAATAGATAAGTCTATCGTTGTCTCTATCTGGCACTAAATAAATGACAAAGGTAGCATTAAAATAATTAACGGTAAGACGAAGTTAACTTGGGGTCAGAAACCTAGCATCAGGGTTGCAAGACAAAGATAGTGCAACGTAAAGTTCTGGACGGCATTGCAGCTGCTAAAGAGAATATTGAGGAGGTCACTTACCACCAGGTAAACGACCTGCAAGTATCGTTAATAAGCAAATTAAAACAAAACTTCCAAAGTATTATTAAAAGTCTCATCATACAAAATTAACAATCCCTTAATATTCAAAAGGTGCAAATTACATCAAAGTAACGAAAGCTACTGTAACGAAAGCTACTGTAAATTCATCCCCTGTCCAGATCAGGGCCTTGATCCCTTCAGCTACATTTTTCATTAAGAAAATTGTTTGGCCGATGTTGCTTTAACATAAATTTGCATGAACTGCCGCTGGCTCCTAGGAATATATTTCGTGATTAATTCGACGGAGCTGGAGGTACATCGAATATGGCAAATGATTTTTGTTTGTTTATTGAACGATCCCAAGAGCACAATAATAATTGTATAATAGAAACTGTCAGTTTTGAATTTTAATTACAAGCCAATATATTATTACAGGTCTAAACTTCTAAAGTATTGCAATATCAAGTTTAAACCCTTGGCAAAAAGAGAAATCATAGAGCGCAGTGGACAAATACCTACTAGGTATTAGTTTTTAGGGTTTCGTACCGAAAGGGTAAAACGAGACCCTATTACTAAGATTTCGCTGTCCGTCCGTCTGTTAACCGTCTATCACCTGGCTGTGTCTCATAAACCGTGATATTAAGACAATTTCAATTTTCACAGATGATGTATTTCTGTTACCGCTATAACAATAAGTATCTACTAAAAAACGGAATAAAATAAATATTTAAGGGGGCTCTCATACAACAAACTTGATTTTCTGCGGTTTTATAGATAATGGTACGGAACACTTTGTGCGAGAGTACGACTGGCACTTGTCTGGTTTTTTATAAAACGCGTGTACAATAAATACAATTTAAAAATACATATTTTTCTAACTTTCCTGGACATAACTTATACTAGTTCACTATACAAATACTCTACACAAATTCTTCTTTTTGTCTATGTCTTTTTTTGTCATGAATTATACAGGGAAAACGTAAACCTTACAACCCTAGGGACGATGTAAATTGGACAACTCTGTAGCCTAACACCTACATTTACTGGCACAACCAGCAAAGCAGAATAACAACTTTATATCAATACACTAAAGTTTAAATTGTCGCTGCAGTTACAAGCATACTGTCTGAATCATTCTGGTCGAATCCGGGCTCCACTTTGTAGTAGATGCCTGACTTTTTGTAAGCCCCCTGTACCTTTGTAACACCTGAGTTTGACAAGTGACGTCAGACGGAGTTTGTGACGGTGGCAAAGTCCCTCGGTCTGTTGCCGACTAGCTAACAGCTGTTTGATATATACCTGACAATTGAAACTAGCAGTTTAGATACACTTTATTTGTGTACAACAATACAATACAATAGATCTTTATTGAACACTATACAATGTTTATTATGTACTGAAAATACAATAATCAATAGAAAGAGAGAGTTTTCAATATTCCAATATTCAGATCTGAAGCTCTCGAGCCCAATTTTTTTAACAATTTGGAAACGATAATTTTCAAAGGAATGACATAATATGAGGATATGAAGACAAAACATGCCAGCATAGGATTGCGTATATCTATCACTTACTGCGCCTCGCGGTTTCTCCCGCGTTCGCTATTATACCACACGAACCGTTAATTTTTACGGGACAAAAAGTATTCTGTTTTCAATTCGAGGACCTATAGTATCTTTTCTTTATACCAAATTTCAACATAATCCGTTCATCCGGGCGTGAAAAGAGGACATATATACACCCACACACATGTCACACACTCAATCTTTCGCATTTATAATATGAGTTGGATAAATAGGATAAGCTACATAAAAACATGCAAAAATCCAGGAAGGAAAACTGCTATGAAACTCTTACGGGAGGAAAACAGGAACATATTACGTTTGTTCAAAAAAACGACGCTAACTTTCACCTGCAAATGAGGCTATCGGATAGTTGTAGCGTTTTATACAATGTACATGGACCGACATGGACTTTTATCTAGGAGTACAACGGTGGCGTGCCTTATCGACGGCGGATCGTCACGGTTACCCCCGGTTATGTACACCCCTTATGACAATTCCATGTCGGCGTCACGAGAGGCTTGACCGGAACGACAACACCCGGGCGTGACCCGGTTATAGCATTAAGTTGTACATTAAAATAAGTTATAATAAACCGGTTGTTGCATCGAGTTATAACAGGTTTAGGCGCAATTTTCCCCGTTCACTTTTCTACAATTTTTTTTTTAAATAAAATTACAATTTAAGTATCATTCAAATATTGTCTTGTGACATAGAATATACCCATTAATACCCTAGACTGTGATTTGTACCTACCGCCTGCAATGTAGCACATTGCACTGTAAATAGTTAACTACGTAACTTTTTCAGTTTCCTTCCCTATGATTTTCGTAAACGTTCCCCAAATTATAACATGCTATAAACAAATATCGATTGCGTAATTAATCGGCCGTTGATCTTAATTAGTTAAATAGCTATAAACCACACCGCCGCTCGGCTGCGTACCTCGCGCACCCATTAGAGTCAGCAGGTAATTTAGTTATAACGTTGCATAATAACACGTAAATTGCTGTTAATGCACGCTATTTGAAGTAAGGATAGCTATTTGTTATATCATGTTTAGATAACTGTTATCTATTGTTAAAAAGTTTTGAAGACACTGTCTGTTCCGGATACCTCAAAGCTTCAAACGATGATCGCTCAGTAGGTTATGTGATCGGATGCATTCGCATTCGATTGCATGCGATTATCCTACATTAAGTCGAGAGTTGAAAATCAAACATCTATTCAAAAACAATCCTAAATTTTCGATGACATACATAGTTAAAAAACGTATCGTAAATAGTGATTTTCGAATTTGTAATCTTTTTTTATAGAATATATTTAATGTCCTGATGACACCTACTACATTATCTTTATAAAGTATACAGTTTTAAATTAATTATTTCGCCTAACGAATTGCAAAATTCGAAGCCATTAAACAAAATTAATTGACCCAAAAACGTTATAAACTGTACCTAAAAGTGCTAATTGCCGCTCGTCGGTGTTAGTTAATGCATATTCGGGTGTTACTGTCTCTAATGAGGATGTAGAATCATAAAAACAGCTTAGTATAAAGGAAATAAAAAAAAACACACTCCACACAATAGGAATAGGACACACAAAATACTTTGGTGAGATACTAAACTTCAAGACTCAGAACGTCAAAATATAAAATGTCAACACCAAATATTCGACAGTTTAATTTATAAATGAGTTAAAGTAACATTCGCTTATAAAGTAAACCGTTCAAAGCATCGACACTTCAGATAGTCAATGGATCTGAATAATTTTAGTTTATAACGTTGGTAGTTTATTAAATACTAGAAGCACCTCGCGGTTTCACCTGCGTTAACTACTATCCCGCGGGAACCATTATGTTTAACAGGATAAAAGGTAGCCTATGTGTACCGGGGATAGCATAGCTTTCCAACAGTGAAAGAATTTTTCAAATCGGTTCAGTAGTTTCGGAGCCTATTCATTACAACCAAACAAACAAAGTTTTCCTCTTTATAATATTAGTATAGACTAGCTTGTAATGTATAAAAAAACATACTCCCACCACAACGATACAACTCACAAGCCATTCCTACACGACTATAGTGCTTCAATGGTAGACCGAACAAGGTTTTATTGTTGTCGGGCTCGACCTATCACAATATCAAATGCCAAGCACCCGCTAATGAATAGAGATCGCATAACGCCATAATTGCAAAATACCGTTGTCAGAGCAATAATAACGGGAATATAACGGGAACATAACGGAAATTCCATAACAATGGCACAATGAGTTTGGTAACGCCGTTGTGTGACTGAAATTAGTGTTTGTGGAATTCAACAAGGTGCTTAATACAATTTAGTCGGTGTCGTTTATAGATTTTATATCGAAGTGGTGTAAAACAGGTCTTAAAGTCTTATTTTGTAAAATTATTTACGAGTAGAAGGAAAAAATAAATAATGTACTTACTCAACTCTAATTCAGCCAAAGTTAGACGAATTAAGAATAGGAAACTTATAGAAGACATAACTCCTATACTAAACTAAGCCTAACTTACTTATAAAATTAATTGAAAATATCAGTTGACTTACTTACAGTATTACTGATATCTCGTCAGTATCGAACTGACTGACTTGTAACCTATGCGATCTCAGTCTGCCTTCGATCGGACACGACTGCTGCCGTAGCATAGAGTTAAATAGAATTGGCATATGTGCGTACACCTAAGAAGGAGAGAAACTGTGACACCCGACTAAATGCACGACGCATAGGAAATCGTCCCCCTAGCCTCATTTTACTTACCTACACAACTTGGATGGTTAATGCTACGAGATACGATTAATATCTAGATAACGTATCAGTGAAGTATGGCTAAGGCCAAAAAATAGGATACGCCGATAGAAACAAAAACACTCGAGCTCTGTCTGTCCTACGGCATAGTGTATTAGCTCATCCCGTTCACTCTTGGTATTGTTATTACGGTATCCTATCCACTCTTTATCCACGACTAATGAAAGTGATGACGTGACAAGATACAAAGTGACGTTGCTAGTTGAGCAACTCCAACGCTACCGTCATCACTTGTATATGAACAGCATAATAGTTGGTTTCCGATCGCTGTCTCTGTTCAACACAAAGCAAGTAACAAAGACAGCAATAGAGATGTAAGAAGTCTACTTACTTGCGTTGAGCGGTATGGAGCTGGCGCGCGCATGGTATGTGCCCGCGCCGTACGTATGGCGCCCGTACCCCGCCACGGTGGCCGATTATAAGCACTCCATTGTATATACCGAAAGAACTATCTCGAAACTGGTTCTGAAACAAATTGAAAAAAAATACGTTGGTGACACAATAAGAAATGTTCAAAAATTAATTATTACAAAATTAACATCCTGAAAAGTATACGCAAGTCCAAATACTTCGTAGATGTTTGAATTACACTGGACAAAATTATCTTGATCCCGAAGTTTGGATTAGCAACAGGTTGTTTTGGATAATGTTTGGTGCCTCAAAAGTTTTACAAGTTATTAAACACTGTTTGATTGATTTCTGACCTGATACAGAGCATAATGTTAAATATTTTTAATATAAGTGAGAACACATCCATCCCTGAAGATATGTACAATTGGATAAAGATGACTACTATAACACAGCACCAATCGTGTTCTCTAGCTTCTACAATAATATTTATGTTGTATTTTTAAACCAATGTCTAACTTAGTTCACTATGTAGCCTATGTATGTAGTTGCGCTAAGCTTAGCGCAACAAGGCGGTGAAGTTGAAATAACAAATAAGCTCGATGCCATGTGCTGGCTACAGTCTCATCAAAGTTGCACGCTCGTAGCCTCGTAGGCCTCGTAGCTTGTAGGCCTCTACGCGGCCACGCTTGCGGCCTACGCGGCGCCGCCCGCCCTCCAAGCTACTTGTTGTGTACTGATGGAATAAAAGTGGCACTAAGAGTGCAATGATTATTTAAAAAAGTTTACTTTTTCTTGTCAATAATAATTATTGTACAAATATTTTTAGCGTCTATGAATTATCCATTTATTGTGTCTAGGTCACTAGGTGCGCTTGGCGATAAACGGTGACTTTTAGTCATCAATTTCCTATAAAAATATAGCAGTTTAAATTTATATGTAAAAACTTGGCACGTCTGGCGTAGTGGCTGAGCAATCCGACTGCTGCGCTTGGTGTCGCGGGTTCGATTCCGGCCCGGAGCAAATATTTGTGCGATCCCCAAATGTTTGTTTCCGGTCTGGGTAAGATGTGCAATGTGCATTATGTCTGTAAGTGGTCCCTCGAAACAGCAATCCTAGTGTTAAAAAAAACAACTATGTTTAAAAAATTGAATAAAAAACTGACGCACTTGTCTAATATTATAAATTACATTTATCATTATTTTCTTGAATCATTAACATTACTGACTAATTTTATGAGTAATTAGTGAACCACCGTCATCTCACGTACAGTACTAATCTAAAAGTAAATATTATATTTTATTACAAGCTAACAAATTGTTCTTCTAAGAGTATGCTTAAAAACTCATATTCCAGTTCATTTTCTTGTCAGCTTTTCGCTGCCGTAATTGTTGTTATCATTTTATCTTTATAGATAGCAATTAAAATCAACAAAATTTCATGTCATATTTTACTATCTTAAACTATTATCTGGCTTCGAACACTAATTTGTTATTATATCAAAAACTTGATTGTTTTTACAAATATTTATACCTAAATATGTACCTTAACTGAAAGTCAGGCAGTAAATTACCACAAGTTATGAAAAGTGATATTATTATCTATCAGCATTTTTTACGATTTTTAGATAATCTCCAATAAACCATGCTACATTGTGTATATAAGGCAGTTTTTTGCCATCACATCCTTTCAATAAGTTCTGAAGTAATATAATTTCCTTTTATTAACACGTTTCGGAAACATTTTTGCGAACCCTACCATATTCCTCTGAGGCGGCAAGTTTCGTCGCCCCGTGCTCACTCGACAATAAAATGCATATTAGATAACCGTGTTTTGTTGCCACTACGTGATTGGCAGTCGGTACGTGCACAGGCCTACCCCCACGGAAGTACCTAGGGAGCATTTTGGGGGTATCTTTCCCCGTCTGAAAGTAAAAGCCACAAAGAAATATGCGTAAGAATTCTTTCTTCAACAATTTTCCAGCAAATCGTGCTTAATCATTATTCAGTAACCAATTTTACCAATTTGGAATTTTAGCCGTGCGTGCCTATTTTTTTATATATTAGCTATGTCCATTGTATCGTTAGTCAGTTAGATATTAAAGTCAAAGTCAAAATCAAAGCATTTATTGTAAATAGGCAATAAAATCGCATTGTACGAATAAGCAATAAGGTTTCGTAGATCGCACTTTTACAAGTCGTACATCTAATTCTCGTTAACAAAGAGAGTCATAAAAATACAATATGATAAATCAAAATTAAACAGTAATTGATTATGGTTTGAATTTGAATAAGGATGCGTATTAACGTTAACACCATAGTAAATACAATAAAATTGCATTAAAAATCCAAGTAGACACAAATTCCATTCTTCCCTTATCGAAGAAATAAGGTTGTATTTTCAGTCGAATTTCTTAGACGACGGGAGATCCCCCTTTTCCCCCTGTCCGAAGTGCGTCCCCGCACGGGTCTGTCGTATATTAAGACGTATTTACTGAAGCTATCATTTGGAAATTATTGTTATAGTAATGGACCGCACGCCTTTTGGTTCAGTATAGGCTCGTTTTTCGGTTCTCTGATTTTATATGAGGTAGTGTATCCGTTGTAATATTTAAAAACATTTATATTTTCCTATGGCTAAGTAAAAAAGCTTGGTAGTCCTATTATAAGTATGTACAAGAACCAAAATATGACACAATTAAATAATAATAATTGTCTGCACACATATCTTATATCTTTAAATGAGCAATTCTTGTATATATATATAATTGGAATCTCGGAATCGGCTCCAATGATTTTCATGAAATTCAGTATATAGGCGGTTTCGGGGGCGATAAATCGATCTAGCTAGGAATCATTTTGAGAAAATGTCATTTTTTTCGTGTTTTATCAACTTAAACATAAACTTGGAAGAAAAATAACAAAAAAGGAGGCGTTTGAATAATCCCAATTTAAACTGAAAAATATGACTCTTCCTGACATCTATTGGCGAATAATAATACAACTTTTTTCCAAAAAACCAATTTATAAAAAAAAACCGGCAAAGCTCGGTCATCCAGCTGGTATGTATATAACTTAGCACGACGACGACAACATTATCTCAAGGCACGCGTGCCCTACCGCAATTTCCTGCCTTGCATCATTGACAGCGTTTACATGCCAGGTCACTAGCCTATGGTCCGATGGCATCATAAACCACCGTCGATATATGCACGTTTGCAGGAATACACCGGGTGAGATTAAACAAAAAAAATGGTGTGAAAGAGATGCCTATATTCAATAATATGTAGAAAGTATGTGAAGGCTGTGTTGCCCGATATTTTTGGCGTCACGTGAGACATTAATTGTCTACACTAATATTATAAAGAGGAAAACTTTGTTTGTTTGGTTGTAATGAATAGGCTCCGAAACTACTGAACTGATTTGAAAAATTCTTTCACTGTTGGGAAGCTATGCTATCCCGGTACACATAGGCTACCTTTTATCCCGTAAAAATTAATGGTTCCCGCGGGATAGTAGTTAACGCGGGTGAAACCGCGAGGTGCTTCTAGTCTTCAATAAATAAATATATGGGCAATTCATTTTCGTGTAGTTGTGGAGAGAAAGTAAAGAGTATTGATTTTGACAGGGTAAGACGGATAGGAGAGGTATTTGCGTCTCCCGTGCCTCTGCCCGGATTTATTGTTTAGTGTAGTTTTAGACTGGTATCAATTTAAATAATCATATCATCAAAAATGCTACATAACAAAGATTCAATATTTAAAAAATACCTACATTAAGCTCACGCATCGCCAACAACCCGCGTGTTTTCTAACTAGCCTACGTGTTGTAGTACATGGCCTACGTCACACAAAGTTGAAGACAGAGGTAGGTATTACTTGGTATTATTGTCGCACAGTGTCATGTTGCGTTGCATAGTTGTCAATCGCCTAGGACAATGCGTTAAACTTTACCCAGTCCACTACACAGTGTAATCACAAATACTACAGCGTAAATGTTAATCGCGAATCGATTTACAAATTAATTATCGAGCGTCAATGGGGCAACACTGAACGCAATTTATTTTAATGGCAATACCGGTCTGACGTTTGACGTCACATGTCAAGGACGACGGCGATGAATGGAAATACGGAATTTCACTTGTTGAAATTCTGCAACTAATGTAGGTAAATAATGTTTCGTTCAAATGTTTCGATTTGATTGCAAGCGTACATAGTTTTCCTTCTTTCGATGATTGCAAGGTTTCAATGCTAATGGTATTATTATGTCGTAATGTTTTATTTCAGATTGTGTGATTGAAACAGCTAGGTAAGTATCATAAGTTTATTTTTGTTTTTATTTCCTTTGACATAACATTTAATTTATTGAATTTAAATGTATTTTATGAGGTTTGAGTAGGTAGTGATGTTGGTTTTGTTTAGGTACCTAGGTATGTACTTTAGAAAACGTAGATACACAGTATGAAAAGTATTTAATAATAATATTATACATTGGTTTCAGTATATAAATATTATTGTATGTTAAGAATTTACCTACTAATTTTTTTAGAACCATTTTGATTTATTGATAGATAAAACTTTTTGTGTTAACTATTACCTGGAGCTAGTTATGCATTGTTACAATAATTTACTATAATATAGATGCGTGCCTTTGAAATTCAATTATTTTTATATAAAAACGATCAGAGTAAAGAAGCAAACCTTTTAAATCCAAAGTTCGAACAGCTGTCCAATTAATTAAACCAACTGAACACAAGAATCAACAGCCCTTGAAAGCAATATACGCTAGATATCTTATCTCTAAAGATATTTACTATATATCACTGCAAATTAAGTAAGAAACTCAAGGACCACTGATAATCCACCTGTATCACTAACATCACATTAAAACGACGTATGGTCTACTTTTTCAGAACAAACGCGACGTGACATCGGCGCACGCGCATCATTAAACTAACTAATAGTAGGTCATGTAGCCGTTATCACTCGATAACAATTAAACAATAAGAATGACGGTCGAGTGAAAATATGTAGTGTGATAAGGAGATTTTTCGTTTTATCTTGATAAGGTGAATTATGAGGTGCGCTCGTGCGTCAGAAGTGAGGAGTTCGAAGGGAAATGGGGTTTTAATAATTGATTCAGGTCATACTTTGATGAAATTTAGTTAATTAATAAAATAGGTAGAGCATTATTATCGGTATTACTCGCAGTATTACCCGCGACTTCGTTCGTGATACAATTTTGTTTACTTATATCTAATTGAACCACGAACGAAGTCGCGGGTAATAGCTCTACCTATTTATTTATTAACTAAATTTCAGTGTCACCTGAATCAATTATTAAATATTTGTGTGTACAAACAGTTTTTTGTTCACAATAACTCAACTTCTCTTAGTTCAAGTTGATGCAATGTGTATTGTTATTTATTTATTTAATAGTTTGTTGCACACAAAACATGTAATTAGTACAATGTAATACTTAAAGTATTTGTTTGGATAATAATAAGAAGACTTTTAGTCGGAGACTTATTTATATTATTATTAGTATCTTATTTCAAGTTTTCTCATTTCAATTTGCTGGCCAAATCCAACAATAAAAAATTTTTATTCCAAACTGTTGGATGAGAATAAACCAAAAACATGTATTGTAAAGTTGCACAAGGTTGTAAATTCCACCCGGGTTCCACCGACGGCCACGTCCCGGGAAATCAGAAGTGCCGGCGTGTGTTCCTAGCCTGATAACTGCGGGACCCTGGACCTTGTTACCAAGTCCCTAGAGGCACGGGACCCTTGTTAGGGATTACCTATATATAAACAAATATGTGGTGCCTCTCATGTTATGTATTTGTACTATCTAGATGTACTAGCTGGCCCGACAGTCGGTGTTCTCTCAGAAATTTATGAGAAAACTAGCTGCGCCCCGCGGTTTCACCCGCGTTTGGATAATATACAATAATATATCTTAATGAATTGTAGCTTATGTGTTATTCTGATATGTAAGCTATATTATTGTGAAGTTTCATCAAAATCCATTCAGTAGTTTTTGCGTGAAAGAGTAACAAACATCCATCCATCCATACATACTCACAAACTTTCGCGTTTATTATATTAGTAGGATTAATTACTATAATTTGACTCTTTTTTAATGGATTTTTCCTGTTCCAACAAATCCAACAAAGTAAAGATCATGAAACTCAGTCCATCCGTTCGTGAGTTATACATGGTGTAACTGACGTGGCTTTGTTATATGTGTGTAAGCGAGTCTTTATATACAAATATATGTGAAAAATTCGTCTAAAATTGGTATCACAAAAGAGTAAGAGATTGGACAACAATGTAGACTTTTAAAGAACTTTAACAACAAAACATCCAATTAGCCCACGCGTTTTAATCAAGCATTATTTCGCTATCGAATGCAATTTAATTGTCCGCATTAATTAACATAAGCACGGATAAATTGAATCAGCTGAAACTAAATAGAATAACGCGTCAGATTACGTTGGAAATTCAATTTATATCGGCACTGCTTTTGCTCGTAGTACCTATTACGAGTTAGGGAGAGTATTTTTAAAAGATATTGGTGGTGCTTCGAGAGGCATGTCAACTTGCATAAAGCTTTATCGGCATTCAACTCTAACCCCCGGTTTCTAGAACGTTTGTTGGCGTTGACAGTAGATTAAAACTATCGTTGCCTTTATCTGACTATGACAAATGACAAGGATGGCAATAGAATTAATCTGTTGTCAACGCTGACTGACGTTTCAGAAACTGGGGGTTAGTCGATCCACTGTTGGGTATAAAGTCTCTTGTAAATATTTTGCGCCACTTACTTACTCCCGTCTTGTGCCAAACGTATATCCACTATATTAAAAACGTCATTTGATCAACGGGGTGGTGGACTGCCTACTACTATACGCTCAATATGTAATTTTAACAAAATCACACTTAAAAAAAGAAATAACTCAAGTAATTTTCATTATTATACATACATACCTAATTTCAGACAACATTCAGATCACTATAGATGTCAGATCAATAACTATTATGTACTTATATATTACAACTATAAAGATACTCTGTCGAGCATTGTGCAAGAGCAATATGCAGAGTCAGCTGAGGAAATCTAGACTTCACATCAGAGGTATATAAGGCACATTATTTACAAAAACAAAAAATATATTCACGCTTCCTCAATTCCTACGCACGTTTTTTGCTGTCGGCATTAAGCGATAAATATCCTTACACTTGATTTCTGCACAGTCCTAGGTCGAAGAAAAGGTTTCCAATCTCACATATTTTGTCCACAAAGAGATCCTAAAACAAAACCAAATTCTATCCATTTTTACGACGCGCACAATTGAAACACGTTAAGACATAAACTTTCTATATGCTAAGGACATAAAAACGTATAAAAAAGAGGACGAACACGTGGGACACGCGTGAAGGTAGGGTTCTGACATTACTATAATGTATAAATAACAATTTTGAATGATAAACACAATTTTTTTAAATTGTATTTTTGTTTTTTATATATTTCAGCTATAGTTTTTGAATAGAACGCATGAAATTTACAGAAAATCGAATCGATAGCCAGACTGACATATATAACGTAACTATAGGGGCCGGTTGTTTGTTTACGGAACCCTGAAAACCGGGTCGTCACTTTCTTTGTCACAAACGATATATGAAAGCAATAAAACGGTCCGGCGCCGACTCTCGGCATTCCTCCTTCAGCGCCGAAATAACTGGGATTCCGGGATTCCAGAAACTTCCGGGACTTTTACAGTGTCCCGGATTCCTGGGACTACCTGTGGTTGCGCGCACGGTGTTCGACCATTCGGAACTGAACTAGACTTTTAGATTGTTAACGATGGGACTTGAGAACAAGGTTTCATTTTGAAACGAGTAGAAAACTTAGTGATTGTATGGAAATCTTTTTGTTTAAGCCCGCACATCACTGCTTACACTGGCTAATGGGACAAATATAGCGAAGCATAACCGTAATAAAATAAATGATTGAATTAAACAAAAAACCCAACTGCAAAAAGCGACTAACAAGCTCTTAAAGTATGTCTATAATCTATCAATGTTAGTAACACCTCAATTATGTTGAAATCCGTCAAGGGGTTTAGGCTGTATAGTGGCACAAAGAATTAGACATACATACATACATAGTCTTGAAAAATATAACCCTCTTTCGGCAGTCGGGTAAAAGAACGGGCACAATAACCAAATGTATAAGAATGGGTGGTGCTTCAATTACTCTCGCTATGCAACCTTACCGCTTACTATTTCATCTGAGAGATGACTTACTTATTCGTCTTGAAAGTTTAAAAAAGTGGTTCAACCATTTTGTACCCTATTGTATTAGCTTTACCGCAAAAACAACACATTTTCTTGCTGTTGCCTCTAACAAATGATCCGGGGCTGGTACCTGACATCAAGCCGGGACAAAAACCCGACAAGACGTATTGTACCCCCTTATCAACGAAGCCTAGGTACGAATTTAGGACGTTCCATTTGGGGTAGGTGTTATCAGAATAATGGATACGGATTAGTACCTACTGCGGGGCTATCTGGTAAGCTTAAGATTGGAGCCTAAATTAATCTGCCAATCAGCTGATATTATGCAATATTATTATTATGTAGTTATTAAGTAAATTACCTACTTGTATTGCTACTCATTGTGCCATCATTTAGAAAAATAAATAATTTCAACCTTCAGTTTTTAATAAATACGCCTTTGGTATAGTGCAATCTAAGCAAAATGGGCTCAAATACCGGCAATCCGCCACTTGCTGTTAGTAATTAGAAGTTCCGTCGTTTACATTCCATCTACCATCAGATCAGCTGGTTGTCGCCATTATAATGAAGTGATGATCCGACATGTACAACAAAAATCAGGTCACAATTAGCCCTCATAAGTTAGCCAATCCATTCAAACTATCTCATACAGCGAATTAAATAAAAGCTTGTGAAAAATTAACATTTCATGTGACCTCATTTTAGTCGAAAGACAAGAGAGGTAGTTGCTAAAACGACATCGAGACATTTCACTCGGCCTGAGCTACAGGCTGTTTGCCGACGCAGCGCTGTTTACGGAAGACGAAGATGTTTATTCCACATTATTATACATACATATATTTCCCGTGGTAGGGGCCAATCGTTCGATTTATTCCCGGATAGTGTCGAGAAACTAGTAATTTTTGAGACTTCGTAAATCTTTATCATCAATGTCGATGTTTTTTATTTAGTTGGAAAGTGACAACGAACTATTAATCCAGACTTATAGTTTGCAACAGGATTGGTACCTACCTAGAAATTTTCGGCGTGAACAGTGAATAAAGATTTATTTTGGAATTTAAGCTTTATCGTAGAGCCACTCGATTTCATTCGGATCTTGTAAATAATATGTACCTACCAATGAGCGATTATTTGTTACAAACGATACAGTATTAGCAAACTTATCCCACTCTGATATTAGGGATGGGAACCCTACACAGGATCGGCTGGAACAATATCTGGGCCACTTCCCTCTGAGTTTTGGAGTCAAATCATAAATAAGTCATAACACCCTCCTTGGCGTGGGGATAGTTGTTATCTCGCGTTGTCTTGCGATTTTAGTTCTTATGTGATTATGTGGGGATCTAATTATCTCTTGTTTACGCTATGCTTAGCGATTTTGAACGATAAGGAACAATATGGAAGATTTGTGTCTGACTGCTTTAGAGTTATAGTGGGAGTTATTGAAGCTGGTTTTGACATTTTTACGATGTTTTCCTTCGCCGCTTTAAGTGAAAACCGCGCAGTCAAATGGCCTCTTTTTCTCTTAATTCGAGAGAAAGCCCGCGAGTTCTAATAGTGGAAAATGTAATAGGTACCAATCTGAGAAATTGCTGATTTATCATTGTTTTTCTTTTTTTTTGTAATAACCTCAACGCTCTTTTGATGTGACTTGTTTAGGTAATAAACCACGATTTATTTACTTTAAGCATTACTTGTATACTAGTCCGTATTTCCTAAAATTCTAAAACATATAAAATATAATGTGACTATGAAATAAAAAAAGAAAAAGAAAGATAAAAGTAAATAATGTTACAGTTAACCCCATTCTAAAATCCCCATCTCCACGGCAAATGATGATTATCATAATAATAGTTCCGGCGACTTGATGAAATTAGGCAACGGTATCTTTTATGGTATCTTCAGTACACCTCTGTATATAAAGATAAGGTCTGCATTGTCTCCGATCCTAATTACATCGGCACTACAAAGGCCCATCGACCCCATGGGAAACACTTTACACCGAAACCGTAGACATGCGTGAATTACGTGCTTACGTGATATAAAGGTGATATTTATGGTTTATTAACGCCATAAATGTCACCAGTGTAATATTTCGACAAAATAATGAGTTGATACATTGGATCCTGTTGTCGGTGATAACATTATGGTGGTCCATTATGCAGATCTCTGAATGCTGTATATACTCGTATTGGTTTACTATCCAGTGCGGTTGATAGACGAAAAGTGAACTATCCCGCGAAACGGTTGAATAGCAGTTTCAACTGTATTTGTGATTGGATGAAATTGTCATTGACATAGTAGCATTGAAAGGGCACAGATTACGCTTGGCGACTAGTTTACTTCTCGGCTATGAATAGTAACTATATATCTACCACAATAGAAGCACCCAGTTGTAAACTGTACCTCAGTGGAAACTTCCCATTTTCACTTTAAACGTCTGCGAAACAATCTTCTGTGGCATCTCGGTGAATGCAAGCTATTTAAATTGAAAGAGAGACTTTGATTCGCCATCCTGCAACGAGATAGGTATTACAGCGTCTGTTCATTTGCTGGATTTCAAACTGAACTTCAGAATTTTGAAACAAATAGTCTACAATCTTGCCAGAGTCGGTGCGATGTAAAAACGTCTGGTTTGTTTCCAAAACCAGTCGATACAGCTTTTCTCTTATCTATATTCACATCAAGCCAAATAGCTCGACATCTTTATTTATTATCTGATATTTTATATATTTCAACTATCAAAACTGTCACCTACAAGCTGTGAACTTCGAGAAGATATATTATTATTCTTAACTATTTCGCACCATTTACGCGTTTGCTGAATACACAAAATCGGGGGACGACGGCCATCTTGATAACGTCGGGGCATGTCAAAATGGCGGCGCCAGCAGTACTGGGACACAACTAACATGTATTTCTGCTGATACCGCATCCGGGTTTACACAATGCATCTTGCGTTATTTATTTCACAAGCACCAGCTATTTTCATTCCTCGTAAAGCAGTTTTGGCAAGTGTGTTTATATTATCTGGAAGATCGATTGCATTGGCTTAGATTCGTTGGAATTGAAATGATAATAATGAATCAACCCAACAGTTTATCTATCAATAAGAAATCTTAGTTCACGAAACGTATTACAATCTTGGACACGAAAATAAGCCGCTGCTGTAAATCTGCATATTATATACTTAGGGTGTATTTAAGTGTATGTAACCAGGCCAGTAATTTTTGTCTGGTCTCATATCGTGCATCAATAAAATAGGTAACGAGTTGATCGAATCAATGAGTTTGTCTGGTGACGTAGCCCGAAATAAGCATGAAGCACATAACGAGTTCGTGAACAAGGTTTATGGCTCCGGTTTTAGATGTAGGGCCATGCTTACTGAGCTATTTACCCGACTACCGCGTACCGCGAAGCAAAAGTACCTATGTATTTAACAGTATTTGAGTGTATGTTTGTATAGATTTTCCACCATCGTGTCTTGTTTATATCGAGTTTACAAAAATGCAGTTTCAATTGCACATCTTCACTTGACTTCAGTTAAGTTTCTTTTAGATTCACTTAACTTCATTACAAGAGTCTCAGACTAGTTCCATAGGTTGGTTTGAGTCGACTTCTGTTTTTTTTTAATGTGCTAAATGAGTTGAAGCGATTGCGAAAACTGAATTGGTAGGTACAGACAGTGATAGATTGGTCAAGTATACTCGGTCACCCCCTCCTAAAGATAAGGTTGCTGATTCGATTCAACTGGCTTTCATCTGCGAATTCGTTCAAAATTCGATCATTCGTTCGTTTAAAAAGAAACATGTGCTTGGTTTGTATTCATTGTATTTGATTGTTAATTTTTACATTACGTAATGCGAAAATCAACCGATAATAATCATTTTAATCTTACTCAGTAATAAAATGATAAAATGTTTAAATTCAAATGCAAATATAAATGTATCTTCCCTGTACAGGCTTTTATCCTTTACTGCTTCGTTAAACTTTCCTCAGAAGAAACACATAATAATATATCATAAGTGCCGCCTATATAAGACCTAAACCGCGATTTTATAGAGCAACACAGCCCAGAAACTCTCACAGCTTTATGAATACTATATCATACCTACCAACTATACCTAGTCAGCGTATCATGTCTGCCCCAGACACGGTTTACGAGCGAGCCCACTAAAACTAAAATGCGATGGCGTCGGGTAAAAACGAGAGTTATACTGAATTTCCTATGAAGGCAAAGCGTAAACGCGTACGGTTTAATTTTTACTCTTGGGTTCACGTTTAAAGATTGACGTTTACGTTTTCTTGGTAATGTACATGCACGTGTTAAAAATATGGTTTTATAGGAAAGTGTTCTGTTTTGTTGGTTAGGAGTTTTTTATTGGTTTTAGGTAAGTATATATGATTTTATGTGTGTTTTTATGTTTTTATGTATCTTCGCCTGAACCTTATAGTTTCTTAGGAAAGAGACCCGCGCGGATAACAGCTTCCAAAAAAAATGTGTAGTCAACATAATTTCTGTTAGTAATAACTAAAAAGTTATTTAACATTGAATGTTATTATTATTATTATTAAAATTTAAGTGTTAATTCAGCTACAGTTCAAAGATGGTGGTCGAGTGGTAATGTGTGCGTTTTGCAATTCAGTAACACGATTCGATCTTGGGCCCCGCAACAAATGAAAACCTTTAAAGCTGGGATTTCCTATTCCTCCGACTCAAATAGTGGGATAAGTTCGCACCAAACAATACCCAACATACTCATTTGCGCACTTTCTATATTCCCATTTACTTTCCATCCAAATAAAACCCGTTAACCCCAAGTCCCCATCAAAAAAGTTCCGTTTCCTTTTTCTTAAAAAGAGGGTCGGTCATTAATCTACCTGCACAGCGCTCCTGGCTGTAATCGCTCCGGGATTTCCCACTTTCCCGGACTTTCGCCACTTATCGCGATCTTCCGCCAAAATTAGGACGATTCCGGGAGTTTTCGAGGTTTGACTTTCTTCCAGGCCTCGTGTTTTAGGTTTACTTATTTCACCTCAAGGAAGTATTGAGATCAACGAACTTAACCAAGTAGTAGTGGCCAAGTGGTAGTCTATGCGCTTTGTAATACAGTGACACCAGGTTTGAAACCTCGGCTCTGACATTTGACTTAATTTTCGTATGCGCATTTCCAGCGCTACGAGCTTCAGCGGTCTCAGTTGTTACCAATTGATGGCAGTTGTTAAGCCACGTCAGAGGCGCTTGAGCTGCCTGACGACCTGAACTATCTCGTTCAACAAACAAACTATCATCTATTACCTATAATTGACTCATTTATATACGGCAAAATGTAAGATGTTTTTCTTCGCTGAAAAAACGAAACTGAAAAGGAATCCTCTATTTTTGTATTTTACTTACGTGACATAGAATGAAAACACATTTGTTTCGAAAAACATTTTCAAGACCTTTCAAATTTATTCATACACACCGTTTTAAAAGCTTTTTGTTTCGTAGCCAACAACTCGGCCTAACGCGCCGTAAATTTAAACATTATTGATCCAAAAAGCTGTAGATATTCGTTCAGTGCTGCGAATGAATTACCTCAATTTTTGTGTCAATATATGAATTGGTCATTTGCATCAATTAGGCTAAAATTACAAAAAAAATATATGAATAATTACAATACACATGACTCACTCAGGAACACACAGTCATAGATTATTTAAGCTCTCAGTTCTCAATTAAACTCCCAGAAAGTTATTAGAGCGCGAACTTTGAACACAAAATATGTACAAAGTTCTTGGGAACATGTTACAGTGTACAAAGAACTTTGACCTGGAAAGCGGAGATATTATTCGTTAGGTGTAAACACATAAAATAACAACAACGTACATAAGTTTCACTTTTATAAAGTTTCCCAGCACTTAGCAGTAAGATATAACCTGCTATGTGCACTAGATTATTTACGTAAATTATAATAATATTTTTGTACTTGATCTCACTGCTATCTCACCTGATGACGATGTGGTCAAAGGTGCTAAACAAGAATAAGAGCGTAGATTAGCGTAGAATGAAACTATCCAGACTACCAAGTTTTATAACGATGTTTTCCATTGTCGAAAGCTTCGTCTGATCGATACATATCGGCCGATATAGCAATCAATCGATGATCGATTGTTCATTGATCTGTTATGTACATACACTGGGCTTTCTATGGGCGATAAATTTGAGAAAGATGGCGAATCGATACAAATCGCGCAGATCGATTTGATGTTGTACTAAATACAGGCGTGACCAATTTGCATTGACACTATTTAACACTAACCATTTTGACTAGTGAACCAAAAAACCTGCAGATAAAATATTGATCTAATACACTAATCTATTACCTACCAGTATAGAGACAAGCTACTTACTAAAAATATATTCTGAATGGGTATTTCCCCACGCCACTTCCCCGAGAAGACAGAGGCGACGCGTAAAAACGGCGCCCCAAATTTCAGACTACCTGGATCCCCGCTAACCCTAACAAACGTCTGTAACATAATCCCGAGGCTAAAACGTTTTTTTGTTGAACCAGGAACGGCGCAGAATTAAAACGAAATACGTAATCTTTAAAAACGAGTTTACATTTTCTTTATTTGGGGACAAATGGCTGTTTAGCCGAGTTCGGCCGGGGAGGGCTTTGTAGATCCGCCGTTTAGTTTCAATTCCACCGCCATTTTTGCTACAAACAGGCAGATCATTAATTGTTTGGCCCATTTACATGCCAACAGGGCTTTACACCGGTCATTCATTTCCACTTATGTTGGACTTCAACTCGAGTAAGGCGGTTCGGACACGGGGAATTGGATAATTTATTTTACACTACACTGTAAATTAATTTTCTTAATCCAGTACGTAAAGCTAGAAGACCCCAAAAGTCAAAGCAATATGTAGGCAATTATATAGCATTTTTAATAGTCAAGAAGAATAAACACGTCAAATAAGTAGATACATTTATGTATGGTAAACTAAATTAAACAGAAAGATTTAGGGCTGAAACTCACACAGGAAACTGTTACGGAAATCCGGCTGATAGAGAAGATTCTTCTGTAGGTATACATAATATATACAAGAGAATTTCAGAAAACTAAATATTTGTAGCAATAGCAGTAACTTTATTTACATGAAATTAGACTGAAAATATACTCAGAAGATGCTGGAAATAGAGCCTAAGCTGGACGGATTAACCGATAAAAGTGCGTGGGCGGATCTGGTCCTTCCTATAAAAATTAGATTCACCGAACAGTTTCAAAGTAGGGTTCTTAACTTAGTAATTCTGGTCCCGAGGAATATTGACTTTTGGGCTTGTTATTATTACACAATTTGGAGCCATAGGGTGTCATCTGTGCGAGCAAATATATCGCGGCTGTAAAAAAATAACGCTGCGCTTGAAAATCTCGACAGAGACTAGTTTCAGTACACCGTCTAGTCTCTACGGCGATTTCTTTTTCAACACAACTCTTCATCAAAAGCAGCTTTTAACACGATTTAGTTATCTACATTAAGTTCTGGATAGCTCTGCAACTCAACTAGTACTGTACTATTGACGACTATTGACGACGACATACTTGACGACGCGTTTGGCGTAGTGGCTGAGCAATCGGACTGCTGCGCTTGGTGTCGCGGGTTCGATTCCCGCCCGGAACAAATATTAGTGTGATCCACAAATATTTGTTTCTGGTCTGGGTGTTGTGTGTATGTGAAAGTATATGTCTGTAAACGGTACCCACGACACAGGAGAAATACTAGAAGAAAGACTAGTGTTAAAACTCCTACGTTTAAAAAAAAAACAATTACTCTATTGCATAAAAAGTACACAGATGTGGAGTCAGCGTGCTAAAAATGCGACGCTTGTCACTGAGACCAACTTATTTATATGTAGTTCTTAATCTTTCGCGAACAGAAAACATATTAACCAGCTAAAACGGGTCTAATTCGACAGTCTAACACGAGAAGACTCGTGACCACGGTCGATGTAGCTCGGCCGAAACGTCGAGGTATGTCAAATTAAAAATATTATTAGATAAATATATATGTAGAATAACGTTCGTACAGCTGCGAAAGAACCGCTCGCAGAAGTATACCTTAGGCCCTAAATACTTTTTCGATAGAGGGCGGCCTATGCATTCTAATTGAACTTTGGACAGCTGTGACTGCCTTCAGCAGCTTTTGGTGTCTCGACCTTTCTATTTCCATTCCTGTCGGTTATAATTTCGCCGTTTCTTTTTAGGGTCTTCTTTTTGTTTGCAGTTACTTAAGACTATCTGTGTGGCGGTACCCACATTGAATATTTTCCTAGAGGAACCGTTAATTTTTCCGAATCAAAATGAAATATAAGTTACTCTCCAACCTTTTATTAATCTCTATGTTAGAATCCACGTCAATCCGTTACCCTGTTGCTGTGTGAAAGACAGACTAACCAACAAACAAACATTCGAATTAATAATAAAATGATCAGTAGACATTATATTGTGAAAGCGATGCCTAGAGACAAATGCGGGAAGAGACTTTAAACTTCCGAAGCTTCCGTAGACCTTTTTAACTAATAATATGGAAGGCAACGGAAAAAAATCTCGTTCTATTCACAAGTCAAGGAGGAATCGAAAACGTATGCCCATTTATGTTGGCTTAAAACCTAAGCTCTACAGCATGATAGCCGAACAACCTACTAAGTAATCATCGTTTCAAACTGACAAAGTAGACGGATTTTTTACTTCATTTCACTAAAATCCACAAAAATTTAAAACGTTTTCTTTTTCCACGCAATTGCTCCTAACCTATGAACAATAAACAAAATTAATTAGAACAAGTCTTTGTAATTCAAACACACGACGGATCCTTTGATGTGAAATACTCAGTGGAAAATTAACTTTTTTATTTTGCTTTGTACAGTGGAGTTTGTAGGTACTTAGCACTGTTTAGCTGATAAGTGCTGATAAGTGATAAGTATTAGGTACGCCGGAATTTTCGCTTTAAATCTCTTGTTTCAAGACCTCTTAAATCTACACTCGTACGTCTTATCGAAATGAATTCAGCATTTGCAAAAATTAATCAAAGTTTTCGCAGTCTACTGACGGTTCAGGAAAATGGTGGATGACTTATTAAAACTTCCTAGGAGCTGGAGAAAACACGGCAACGTGTTTCGTGTTTGTATAATTTGCCCACACTCGTATGCGTTGACGGACACTTAATGGTATTCTTTCAATATTCAACAATTCAATAATTAACGTTGAAACGCAAGTTTGTGGGAAAAAACATAAATAAAGTAAAATTTTTGTGACACGCCAAATGCCCCTAAACCAAATTGATACATGGTTTGGACAAAGCTCATAATATTATAAATGTAAAAGTGTATGTGTTTATGTACGTTTGACCTTTCTTCGTGCTTTAAAAAATAAACGGATTTCGATGAAATTTTGTATACAGGTCCTGGAATAGAAAATAGGATATTTACTCCGAAAAATTAATGTTTCCTGGGATACTAAAGAACGCGGGTGAAACCGCGAGGCACTGCTAGTATATTGTTATAGGAACTATTCGTCAAGGTACATGAATGTTATATTTAATCGAGGTTATAGTTAATTTCAAATCCCAATATTAGTCCCTTTGATGTATTAATTGTCCTATTTTAAATATTGGAAAATATGGAGTAAGTATTGAGTTCAAAGCCCCATTTGCTTTTCGGGACGTAAACGAGAACGTACTTAGGATAAATCAAATACTGTAACCATCTGAAATGTTAATATACTTACTTCACTTTGATGTTTTGTGCAAATAACTCAGTAGGCAATTGACGTTTTAAATAACAGTAGCTGATTTTATAGCGTCTGGAAGAAATATATTATTGTATTTCTTTCGTTGTAATGTTAGCATTGAAAATGTCATTGAAAATATAATATGTAATTCCGCCCAAACACTTTGATCAAACTGTTTCAAAAATCTTTTTTCTAAATAAAATGGAGTCGGGCGATGATGAATCGACTCGGTGTTAATGGTTTGCGTACCTGGACACTCGAGCCACACAGCCTTATGTATTATCTAAGTTAGCAAGAACAAAAAGTGTCCTAATACAAGGTAATAAAACCATTGGAACCATACAAAAGTTTTGACATGAAAACAAACAGCACTCTAATTGGAGACGTCAACCAAATTACCATACTCTACGTTAACCCAACTCATCCAAGTTTGGCGTTGACGCTAAACAATTTGTTGACTTCCACGTTTTCGTTAACCGGAACTAAACGGATTTTCCGGTTAACGTGGGTCGTTTATGGATTTGGAAATTAAAGACACTTGGCCTGGCAAAGATTTTTTCTAAAGAGGCACGTAAGTTTATTTACCATTATCTCACCTGGTCAAAGATGGTAAATACTTTTATAATCACAAGTGCAAGCTATAACGATTATGTCTCTCAAGGACTGCTATCGGAACACTTCAATACTTGGCGAAAAATATTCAATGTTAAAGTCAAAGCATTTATTGTAAATAGGCAATTAAAATCGCACTTTTACAAGTCAAACAGCTAATTCTCTATAACAAAGATAATCATAAAAACATTAAGTATGATACATTTAATTAAACAATAATTGATTATGGTTTGAGTTTGAAAAAAGGATGTTTCCCTTTCAAGCACTGTACCTACCAAGATTCTGGACCTAATATCTATATGTAATATCAATACCTAATATCCTATCTAGGATTGCTAGCTGATCAAAATACGACCAAACATCCTCAATCTGCAGTTAGGTACTAAGGATTTCCATTGTCTACCTTTTGTGTCTATCAGATCAGCTTGCTGGCACTACACACCCTACATGCACTGTCACCAGAACTTGACGGACAGGTTGAAAAAGGACAACAAATCAATTGACAGGACCAAAATGTAGCCCAGTTTGTAACAACAGATTTGCTACCATAATATAAAAGCTTTTAAAGAATGACATCAACAAAGACCGTCCCACAATGACCACGAGGACTTCCTCGTATAACACCACTGCTCACCATTATTATAATGAGGAACGTCGTCATCCGCATTTCCCTCACAAATGAGTAAATATCACCGAACAAACAGCTCATAGGTTAATGAACTTACTAAAGGCATAGGTATACCTATAGCCGTCAGGATATCAGAGAAGAGGAGGAAAAAGTTGAAAGAGGAGAAATGTGTCCAAATAATTTGCATCTGCTGCGTTGGGTTTGAGTTTGGAGCAATGGCGGGGAGAGGCATTGACGGTCGTGGGTTACATTCCTGAACTGAAAATTTCCCGATAAAAGTGACTAACTAAGCCCCGCGATTTTAGTTACAAATGAAATGTATCGTGCTATTCCAGGACTATACCAAACCTAACTTGGTTTGGTATAGTCCTGGTATGGTATAGTTTCACCAAATATTCTAAAAATTGGTTCAGATTCTACAGAGCTTGAAACACATTTATTTACTTGCTTTCACATTATATATTACATACTTTCGTTTTGAATTAGCGTCAATTCACGTCTTTGACAGGCCTATTTTTTCCCAACGCTACATCAACGTGCGATAAGTCTGGTTTCCATATTTTAATTTCACTGATGTACTAACAAAATACATCGTCTATAATATTATGTGTCCTCCACATGACTGTTTTCTCGATGATATGTTTGTTCGTATCTTATTAAGCCATAACAAACACCGAAGGAGAAACTTGTAATTTCACCGGCTCTACTTTAGGGAAACTAAGGGGGGGGGGGGGGGGGGGTACCTATTATGTGTTTAGGTTTCGTCTAGCCTTTGCTCGGAGGTAATTTAGCCAGCAATTGACTATCTTAGAGTTTCAGCACGGGTAACGATTTATATTCTGTTTAGAAGCATAAGTCTTTAATGAGTTAGTTGAACATTGATAGAATTAGTGACGAGTCATATAACATAATCTATTTTGCATAGCAAATCTATACCTAAAAATTATTTATAACAATATTTATCAGTGTATCTGTATAGTAGACTACATATTATTATGGCATAAGTATTTGTAGTGTAATTGTAAATTATGGAAGACGTCGCCCGTCGCGTACCTCAGGTATGTACGTAGAAACAGTGTACGCGTGACACTTTGTAGAGTTAACCAACAATAATTTTAAACATTATAATAAGTTTTAAAGAAACATGGTCACTAGGCACAAGCAGCAATATCATTAGATATTTACCTCAGCCCATAACAAATATCACACATAGTAAACATCGCGTTTCCAATTAAAATACTATTAAAACTATTCCTAGACTTAAGAATCTTATACCCGATGCAGTAGCACAACTTATATACCAAACTTAACAATATTATAAGTTCCTTAGGGCCGTATTAATAAATGAACCTCAATAGCGCTACCAAGTGCGCTATCAGCTGATCCACACTCAAAATGTAATCAGCATCTTGAGATCGTTGCTATTTAATAAATGGATATTGAGATGTAGCACTGGCTACTAGATACTGTCTTGTATGTGTCAATTGTGTCAGAATCGGATAGCACTTAACCGCTGAGTGTCATTTATTAATTTGCCAGAGATCATGTAAGTTTCTGTTCCTAATCTACAGCTCAAGATGTATATATTAAATAGAACAAAAGAACAAGTGCACACTGAAGATAGCACTCAGAGCTAAGTTTGATTTATTAATACGGACCTTGGTGCGGTTTTATCGCACACAGCGATCTCTCAGACTACTAGGAACGAATAAAATGTGATCACATAATACCGGCTGGAGTAATGAAAAGATGAGATAGGTGCCTCGTTTGTTGCATCTCGGTGTAGAGGGAAGCTTTTTATTTTCTAAGCGCTCGGACTAATGTGTTCTGATGCTCTACGCGCCACAGAAGATATAAAGTCAGTAGTCTACCTTCTAATGTTTGCTTATCAGCCCCTCGGCTCAGCTGTTGCGAGCTCTGACATGTATATTTGTATACGCTTGCAATCGTGACTCCATGTTAAGTGAAATTAAAATTTTACTGATCAATCATTGACACAATTATATTATTAATTTATTTTGAACTCTTAATCGATGTCTTTGTTTTACAGAATTAAGTATTAGAATTTACTTAATTTCAATATGATACTGTATTTCTTTCACATCAAAGACACGTGTTTGAAGTTTTCTTTTGAAGTACGTGTTTGAAGAAAATCGCCACACACACACACACATACACACACTTGCGATTTTAGGTTCTACACAGTTCCCCCTACTGTACTTATATTTCACTGTGGCGCTACTCTTTATATTACGTTTGGTTAGAAAACATTTCTGTACCTAATTCGGGGAAGTTATTCACTTTTTTCACGGTTTAGACTTTTATTTCGGTTTTCATATGAAATGGAAACGCTAGTATTACAGTTTTGTTTTTTTATGAAATGAAAAGGTTAATATATCGAAGTGGGTTCGTGGTTTACTTATTTCTTCATAAAGGCATCAACAACTACTATGAAAAGGAAGGCCGTGGCTTTAGGGAATACGCTTGGGATCCAAATCTATACACGAGTGGACGGAAATCAAACGGAAATATGTGATGACAAATAGTCTTCGATTTCTAGAGAGACGTTATAGAGAAGACAATATTATACAGAATCAGCGGACATCACGGTCAGAATTATTATCTTTAAAATGTGTTATCTTCCCTACCTTGAATTATTTACGTAATCACAGCTTCAACATAGGATATTCCTTAGGCAAAGAGGGCTTATATAGGCCTGAACTAGAATTCCACTAAAATAACCGTCTTTCTTTTTAATTATTAGTTCCAGAATTTACATAGCTTACCCCATTTAATATTCGTAAATATATCCATTGTTTTTGATAAGACAGAAATAAAACAATGAGGTCTATATTATCTCCATTGTTAATAACTAAAGCTAGTTAAAGAAAGCCTGATACAAATTTAAAATTACAGTACCCCAAAGATGTAGCAAAATGTAGCAGAATTACCGATTTACATTTGTATATGCAAAGTTTCGAGTCGATTGAATATGTGGAGCTGTGCCAAAATCTATAGCTCTGTGCATATCCGGAGATGGGATCAGTTGAATGAAAGTGGCGGATGAAACACTCGTTCGTTTTAGAATAAGTTTGGAACAGGCCAATTAGGTTTAGGTACTCCTAGTTTCACTAGCATCAGGAAACGCCTAAAGTATTTGGGGATGGCTTAGAACAGAAAAGTATTAGCTACTTTTCGATAATGATGACAAACGACGTGGCAGCTACAGTCACGACGGCTATTCGACGCTACAGAATTCACATATCATCACCATCATCAGCCTGAAGACGTCCATTGCTGAACATAGGCCTCCCCCTTAGACCGGCACACCGGACGACAATTTGCCACTTGCCTCAACCGGTTGCCGGACTCTTTAGATGTCGTCGGCCCATCTAGTGGGAGGCATTCACATATCCCTACCCTAAAACATCGCAAATCTAAATATCCGATGTAGGAAAAGGCATATCCTTGATATTAGATACGTAAAGTCTCTATACATATCATGTACCAGAACAGAATGCAGACGTCAGACACAGACGCGATTTATAGTCGCCCCAGACTCCTAAAAAAGGCATCACTCCACCTGTTCGTCATCCGCGACTGGCACATAAATGTACATCATCTCTTTCGTTTCTTCCAAATGGGAGATCAGATAAATTCATACCTTAGGTACTAAGCGTTACAGCCGAGAAAAATAAAAGGAACAACGGGCCAATTCTCACTTGCACGATATTATCTCCATGAGAGATGTTTGTCATTTCGACTTTATGTCGCATGAATCGTTACAATGCTCAGACATAGTGCCTTTGCCGTATAAATAAATAAAACAAATTGAATTGATTGATATTGGGCTATAGATAATAATATCGCCTAAAATCTTAGGCCGGTGTATGACTTATAAGTTTTTATTGTTTGTCCTTTCGTATATCAGTGTTATATAGGTACAAGTAAAAGGTAACGTTCCGTGTGAATCTACGAAATGTGAGATGAATTGTATTACGAGTTCCTGTGTGTCGCACAACCCTTAAATTACACTTTTTATGGTTCCTTTCTGAATGCGCCAATATTAAACCTTATTGTCGTGATGCCGTCTGTTGTCTGTCTGTCACAAGCTTGTCGAAGGAACCTCAATACCGAACTACTATAACTTCACGTAATACTCTGCTTCACTTACAAATAACGGAATATCGGTCCAATATTATTTTATTTCGTAAATTGTTATTATAGTGATAAAGTAAGAAAAGTTGCTTCCTCATTTAACAATTATTATCCTTGTGTTAATGACAATGTCGGAATAAAAACTTGCCTATTTAGTATTTATCTTAATGTGTCTCCTTTCTTCAATTTTTATTAAAAGAGCAAAGCTATACATCAAAGATCGTACCTTAGTACAATGTAAAAGATAAAGCACGTAGCCGCAGAATGGGGCTTTGTACCACGCATTTTCTCCCGTCAATTTCGCATAATTTATTACTCAAACGATGACTAAACAAACCGCTATCGGCCTAAAAAGGTCTTCCGTTTACGCCCAAATATTTGACCCTCAAGGCGTCCGCAAGAAAAGAAAGAAAAGAACAACACTTCATTTGGCCTAACGCATTTCTAAACAAAGGGAATCCGTATTCGAATGCGCGGCACCGGGCCGGGTCGAACCGGGCCCGGCTCCGGCAGGCGTTATATAAACTTCAAAAATAGAATTTCGCCGTCGCAACCCGGTTTACGACTTGGCTCGTAAAAGAAAGAGGGTGGGCTCGGGCGGACGCAAGGGGAACACAGCATATTTTCACCTTTATTTATAAAGGAAATTCGGTCATATTTGAGTGATGATAAAATTATGTTAAACTTTCAAAAAGTGGTGAATTTAATTTGGGGTGAAACTGAATTATTTAACCGTCTGGACGTAGTACACAATTCTTTACCGTCTGGCCCTTTTTAATTTCGCACGCTCATGCTCGGACAGATAGCAAGGCAGATAGATAGGGTTTAATTTTTATTATTTTTTTATCTTTTTCTACCTAGTAAAATATTCTAGAAAATATAACATAAAAGTAAACATGTTATAAATATCTATAAAAATATGTAGAATTTACTTTGGTTCCAGCGTAACTAATTTGGCATGATATTATTTTAATATTATAATATCTTTTTTTTATTTTCTTTTGCATATTCTCCATTCTATAGGACAGTATATTTGAAAAAAATATAACAAGCACAACGGTCTTGTAGGGCACACGTTTATTAGTTTGTAAGACATCTTTGTTCACCTAATCAATATAATGGAATATTTTTGTATATATTTTTGCACATGACAATTCCTCTATCAAAACAATGTTATTCCACAATTTAGTCTATGTTCAATTGACAAAAATGTAAATGTCTGCGGAAAAAGTTGTAGGCGAACGTAATTGGCAAATAAAATAATATTTTTTCCATTTCAAAAGTGGCATCTTCCTAAAACTTATTTCTATCATTGTTAAACTAAATTTCATCTTTTACAGTTAATTCCGTACAAAAACTAATCAAGGAAACGCAAACCGTCACTTTAAAACAAGTTTTAAATTTAAATCTTTTTGTTTTCTCGAACAACCGCGAAATTTTCGCTCACACTGGAATACCGGGAATTTTCCCGGGATTTTTGAGCTCGCTCCGGAACGAGACATGTGAAACAGAACGTCCCTTGATACCAGGAATCACGAGGTTAGCTACAAATCGCTGTTTTTGTAAAAAGCTGGGGTTTTTGGTTCCATATTCACAGACATAAAAGTAGGCAATGAAATATAAAAATTACAATTAATAACGTTTCAATTTATAGAGTGCTCGTATTATTTTGTTTAATGTATTATGTATTAGCAGTCACTGGTGTTAGATTCTGTCAGGCAATTCCCAGGCTTTTAGTGGTCGAAGGGGTCGAAGGTGGCAAATACGCCAAACCCAAAATGGTAGTTCCAAGGTCTGTTCCCTGAACACACTAAATTTACGACAGATATTCTGCTTGAGGCTGGACAAACGGTCACCATTTGCAAATAGTAGTTCGTATTTACTAAATGCAAATAGTATTTTAACTGATACTCCTTCCACCAAAGGATTTTTTCAATACCCACGTGCTTCATATTATATGATCATATATGATCATCAACGCGTACGCGAATCAATAGTAGTCAAGTTTTCACACTTTTCATCACGTAACAAATTACGCGTAATCTCCTATATCCGATCGTCATTTATCACCGACTAATGTTCGGGTATTTTCGGTTTCGCTCGCCACATCCATTATATTACAACCCGGCTGACAGTGGAACAGTTACTTAGATACGAGAACCTGTAGTAGTAGTAGTAGAAGCCCCAAGACACCAGACAGTGAGAAGTTTACGCACATCAGGCACAGATACTTAATGATTAAACTAACTTACCTGTAAGTGACGTTCTATCATAATTATGCGAGGTGTTTCGTTTGAAGAGATTATTTAATACACATGTAGTCTCACATACAATGTCGCCATCTATGCACTAAGTTTAGAGATAAAATAAAAAAAAATATTAGAATTCATAATAATGTGGGTAGATGAACATTTGCTCACCATTTCCTAAGGTAGATTCATCATTTAGTTTAGAGTAAATACAACCTGATATTTCACAAAAAAAGGGGGTGAAATGAAATGATCAGGGAGGGGGGGACGCTAATCTCTTCAAACGAAACACCTCGCATAATTATGATAGAACGTCACTTACAGGTAAGTTAGTTTAATCATTAATTATGCTACGGTGTTTCGTTTGAAGAGATTATTTAATACACATGTAGATATTGAGAGATACCTTGATGTGAAATATCTGTGTTGTAATGAGTTAAAAGAAACACAAAGCTAAACATCTTAGTAAAGTGTTTTATTGTAAGTTACCTAATGATTCCTTACTAATAATATAATGTCTAGGTATGTCTTAGAAACTAAACATCTTAACATATTCTTATAAATCATAATCTATGATTATAATGACGATCAATTAGAATGCTTATTTTAATCATGGTTAATTATACTTCTAGCAAAATTATGCGAACTGGTATCATTTGTAATAATTGCTCTATTGTAAAATTTGGCAAAAGTCGTCGACGCACCGGTCCAACCAGCAGTCTTCCTTATTAAATCTAAATTAACACCAAGCTTATGAGCTCTGGAAGTGCTGGCATGTCTAGTACTGTGTGCAGAGAACTGTGTAATGTCTATTCCGCTAACTCCTAGAGTATCACGTATCCATCTGCTAAGTGTTTGAGCAGAAACTTTATTATGTGGCTTTTTTACAGCAATAAAAAGAGAAGTGTGATTATTTCGTAACAAGTTGGTTATTTGTAAATAATCTGACAGTAGTTTAGCTGGACATATTTCTGGTCGGTCTCGAAAGTATGGAAGCACAAGAGTTGGCTGATTAGAATTTGCACGTGATGTTTTTATTAGATCGGGAATCTTAATAGTAATTTCATTGAGAGCAAAACTAATGTTTTGAACATCAATTTTGGAAAGAGTCTGGACCCTGTGCGCCGTTACAAGAGCCAGTAATGTAACTAGTTTTTTAGAAATCTTGTCCAATGATAAGCTTTCGTTAGGAACCCAAGTAGCTAAATTTTCAATTACTAATGAAGTATCCCAGGTCGAGTCGTATCTGGGTAAAGGTGGGCGGAGTCTATATAATCCTTTAAAAAATCTTTTCATACAATCATCTTCACTGATCTTTTGCCCTAAAATCAAAGAAAGTGCAGATCTACAGCTGTTTAGGGTGCCATATTGGGCTCCAGATTGGAAGAGATGAGTAAGAAATTGAATTATAATTGGAATCGAATCTTGATACATATCTACACTCATTTTTTGACAATACTGATACCATTTCTTCAAACAAGTGTCATATTGTTTGATCGAGTTATCTGACAGAGACGCCAGCATGATGGGAATAGATTCTGAAGGAACTTTTCTTCTCAGTAGAGATTCCCGCATAATACTCCGGCAGCCAGGGTAATCCGTTGGTGAATGAGGCGATTGCTGGAATGGGAGATAATCAGTTCTTTAGACGGGTGATATATCAACGGTTTTGATTCTAGGAGCTTAGTAAATAAAGGATACCATGGCTGTGATGGCCAAGCCGGAACAACGAGTATGCACCTTGCTCTGTCCCTTATAATCTTTCTCAACGTTTTCAGAATGATTGAAAAGGGAGGGAAACCGTAAAAATACCATGTTGACCAGCTGATAGAAAATGCATTGATCGTGTAAGCGTCAGGGTCTTTGTGCCACGAAATGTATTTAGGGCATTTTTTATTTATACGGCTGGCAAACATATCAATGTCAGGTTGACCAAAGTTACGAGTAATTTGTTGAAAAGCAAAATCAGATAATTCCCATTCAATGTCGGGGTGAACACGTCTTGATTCAGCATCGGCGATAGTATTCTCGATAGAAGGGATATAAAGCGCAGAAACAAACAAATTTCGAGCTTCACACCATTGCCATATATCCTTAGTCAGTTTAGTGAGGTGTGGAAATTGGATCCCACCCATACGATTTATATATGAAATCGCTGTTGTATTATCTATCCGTAAAATAATTTGACAATCATGTAAATCTTGAGCAAATATCTTAAGTCCGATGTATGCTGCCATTAATTCTAAATAATTTATATGTTTATTTCTTTCATCCCGACTCCAACTACCGCTCGCTGTCTTCTTTGCACAGGCTACGCCCCATCCCGTAGTTGAGGCGTCAGAATGGATTTCTAAATTATAATCATCAAATTTAATCTTATTTACAGACTTGTCAATAGATTTAATCCACCATTCAAAATCTGAACCTAATGTGTAAGGTAAGGTCATAAATTTGTCATAATTCTCATCTCCCTTTAAATTTAAAAATTTACATCTCTCAAAATCCTTTGTATAAAGCCATCCGTATTCAATGGCCGGACAAGCTGATGTCAGAAGTCCAACTAAGCGCGCGAATTCTCTAATTTTACATCTCTTAATACTTTTAAATTTAAGTAGTTCCTTTTTAATTTTCAACCGTTTTTCTGAAGGTAAACAAATTTCCATCGTTTCAGAATTCACAATAAATCCTAAAAATTTACACGAAGTACTCGGAATTAAACAGCTTTTAGTTTCATTAATAATTAAGCCTAAAGAGCAAAGAAGTTTCTTTGTCAAGTCGATATTATTAACAGAATCAATATAGCTAGGTGATATGAGACATATGTCGTCGAGATATATTGTCGATAAGTAACCAGCACAACGTAATAGCTTGACGACTGGTTTCATTATTTTCGTAAATACACAAGGAGCAGTGTTGAGCCCGAACGGCAATACGTTAAATTCAAACAAATTATTTTTCCATTTAAACCTTAGGTACTTTTTTGAATTGTCGTGAATTTTTAATAAAAAATAAGCGTCCTTAATGTCAATAGTTGACATGAAACATCCTTTTGTCACTAGTTTGACCATTGTTCGAATATCTTCTAATTTGAAATGTTCAGTATCAATGAATTTGTTCAACTTTTTTAAATTTAGAATTAGACGTGTCTTGCCGTTCGGTTTCGGTATTAAAAATATGTTCGACACAAATTGGTTATCGCAGGGCTCACATTGTGATATAGCACCTATGGATAGTAAACTATCTATCGCCTGATCATAGTTACATATTTCAGTTTGAGAATATTTCTGAGGCTGAGGTATGTTATACTGGTGCGGCGTCCGCGAAAATGGGATTTCATAACCCCTTATCCACGATAAAATGGTTTGATCCGTTGTTATCTGTGACCATTGGTCGTAAAATTTAGAGAGCCTGCCGGCATAATTTACCGTATCGTTTAGCGGCGTGGACGGCCGCGAGTAGTGGTCGGCCGCGACGTTCTCGACGAGTTCGCGTGCTGCTGTCTCGGAGGTGCAGGCTCCTTCGCTCTCGGGGGCCCCGGCTGCCTGCGAGTCGGAGCCGGAGCCTTCCAGTTTAAATTTTTGTAGGTTGGTTGGGGTTTCGGCTTGTTCCCGAAGTTCTTGGTTTGTGCGGCGGCCTTGAGATCGGCGCCTGATTTGTTTATTGCCTTAGCCGTTCGTAACGTATCTGCAAGTTCTTGCCCAAAAAGTAAACTATCTATCTTGGTAAGCTGCATCTGATCTTTTAATTCTTTTTTCAGCACTGCTAGGATAAAATTACGTCTGGTGACGGATTCATTATGCTGACAGTCGCATAGTAAACGGCCAGCGTCAGTTAGTAGTTTTAATATTGTAGGATCTTTTGTATCTTTTGATAAAAGTATGGTAATCGCTTCACTGAGACAAGCAATAGCGCTGCCCATCTGTTTTTGTTTTGTTTGTATAGCCTTATCTCGCTTAACTACCAGCTCGGTGACAGCCGCTTTAATTTCAGCGTTCAGGGACGGGGCGTCTATCAGTTTGCAGTTAGCTGGAGGCAAATGAGCTTCCATGAGTTCTTTTCGGAGCTCTTTAGTCACGCCGGCAGTGGCGATGTAGTTAAAGCGAATGGCCAAATCCTTTTGAATTTCCTTACCAAAAGTTGCAGTGGTTGAAGGATCCGATCCTAAGATTTCCAACATCATCTCATCCAACTCCTGTATTTGCGGACCATCTTCAATACCAGGAACGCAATCAGTCCCTGGTGGTGGAGAAATTTCCAGTGTGTCAGGTATATCCGGCAACTGTCCCGACGCCGCCGCGCGCGGCTCGCTAGTCGAAGGCCCTGCCTCGTGTAGATCCTCAATTGACATTTCAACATATTCAGATTCGTTTATGACGTCATCTGGAATCGAAGATAACATTGTTTTCGTATGGTGAAAGAAATTTAATAATAAATGAATGAGGTACGTAGGTACACATTCATTGTATTTGAATCTTAGTAACCAGACAGTTGCGAAATTTATCGCGTTAAAACGTATGAGTAGTTTTTACTGCAACGACAGGCAATACATTATAGGTATCCCTAAACAGGTACCTCATACATTTTGTAGGTATGCTGGGTACTAGGTACTAAAAAAAATCACAGCGGGTAAGATGAACTCGCAGCGTTACATCGTGAACCCGAGTACGATAAGGATAAGTAACAACTCGTGCGTTGGAACGTTAATCCGTGTAGGTTAAAATCGGTAGGTAACATCTCAAATCGATGGAACGTAAACCGATAAATGTACTGTTGTAGCACAAAAGAATAATACCTTGAGGTTCGGTTGACAGTTGCACTGAATCCGAGGATGATGAAATTTTTCTACGGCGTTGTCCTTTTAGTAACTTCCTTTCCAACTTCTTAATTTTCTTCTTAATGTGATCCAAAGACTCCATCTCGTCACGTTTTCTTTTCGACATTATATAAATAACACAACACTCACGTTAATTAAAATATTTGAATTTATAAGTGCGAAGTGGCGGAGCACTGGAATGTGAATGATGAATCTACCTTAGGAAATGGTGAGCAAATGTTCATCTACCCACATTATTATGAATTCTAATATTTTTTTTTATTTTATCTCTAAACTTAGTGCATAGATGGCGACATTGTATGTGAGACTACATGTGTATTAAATAATCTCTTCAAACGAAACACCGTAGCATAATAGAACTTATCAGGCCCTAGAAGCCTGGAGATTGCGCACATTATAAGTTTCTCTTCTACCATGTTTTCATTCTCTTATTGCACAGATATTGTAAGTGTGTTTGTCGGTCTGTCCATCGAAGCAACGGATTGACTTGATATCATGCGTAGAGACGGGTAAAGGCTGAAGGGATAATAGTGAATGCGGATGAAACTGCGTCCTGTCCTCTGAATACAACCAAAGAATAACAACTGAGATCTGTTTACTTAAATTTCCAATGAATGATCTGTGATTTCAATGGCTTTCCATAGCTCTGAGAATCCAGAATTACTCAAAGATACATAGTAACATTATTGTATAGGCAGATACACTTGGGAGCTGAAATAGTGTTAACGTATTACTTTGTCTCAATTCCAACTCTGCAACTATCGTTCCGCAAAGTTAGTATTGTTATCAAGCCACATGCTGACCCTTCGTGCGAAGTTTAAGTACTCCGTCCTGCGTCTAAGTTATGCGTAAGCAATCTAACTTAGTGTTACAGTTTGTAGGACGCGGCGTGCGAAATGTAGGCAATCGTGACTCGGGCCTTTGATGGCTTTCATTGTAATTACACATGTTATAGCTGTTAAATTGTAAGATTTAACGTGTGGGACGCATTGTAACAGCGTTTTACAAGCGCGCTGCTGTCTGGAATGTTTAGAAGAACATTTTATATAATAGTCTGCTATTATATCAAATGGTCTTCATTAGTAAAAAAAGGAAGACTCAAATCTTTTATACGTACATATTGTTACCGCATTTGGACTATGCATTTTTTTATTTGTAAAAATAGGTTTCTAGGGTGATTCGATTTAAATTTTATGTGACGGGTGTCTGTAGTTTTTAGTAGGTATACATTCATTCTTAAATGATTGGTTCAAACGCTTTTATAGTAGGGATATTTCTTTGCACCGATTATGATGTAAGTGTTAACTAAGATTTCCACCATATCTCGTTTGAAAAACGTTTCGCTATTAGGTATACGGTTATTTCTGGAAAATTTACAAATAAATTGTATTGGTATTGTTGACTGTCGCCTATTATAAACATGGTTTTATAAATTTCTTTACCATCGCCGAACAGAATAACTACCTACGCGGAGTAATAACGCCTAAAATAAAATATTATTTTTAATACATTTTCCATAAAACTTTAACGATTATAATCAACTAGCATAACAGTTTTTCCATACCCCGGAGCGGGAAACCCCCGTAAAAATATGAATATAGCCACATTAGCCGGTAAATCTCGAGATTTACCGCGAACGTCCATAAAATTCCGTGTTCTTGTAGAAGTTTGTACTCGTTCAAGAATTACACCGCTTATGAACGGTAATGTTATAAGTTTTCGGGGTATAAGCCTTCAGTTAGGCTCGTTTGGTGAGCTCTAAATCACGAAACGGTGTGCAAAACACGTTATAAATAATGACTATTGCCCGACGTATTTGGATACAAAAAAGTTCCCGCTTTTCGATTAGTCATATAACCTCAACGGATAATATAAATCAAACAATCAACCATTGATTAATGATTGATGTTGAATGTGGTTCAGATTATTTTTATAAATACTCGTATTGTCACAAATATGTACCTAGAAGAATTTATTTTTTGGATATGACCTCACGGACTTCATATTATACCCAGTAAGGCTGTAGCCTGTAAACTACAGTTCATTTTAAACCAAAACTCAATACATCATAACGACAATACGATACAATTTAATTCTCTTCCATACAAATTTACTAACTATAGTTTTATACCACGGCGATGCCCTCGCTAAGACGGTACCTAACATTCCACAATATTTATTATTAATCCATTTTAACGACGAAAAATTAACCTCATTACGGACATTTTCATTCATAAAAACACTCTGCGTGTCCACAATATAGATGTTAGTGCAAAGGAATGCACATAAACGTACATTTAAGTTTGCAATATAAATTCAAGCCCAATCGAATGGCCGATTAGCCAATTACGGACACGTTTTCTGCCAAACGTTTCAGTTTAACGTTAATACGTCACGATTGTGAATAACTATGAAGTTAGAGACGACATACCTCCTAGCGATGTGGTTGAGCAGTATTTTAAAGATTTTATTCTATAGTTGATAGAATCAGGCGTTACTTTGCGGAAATCCATATTCAGAACAATGAAGTAGAAATATAATTATTATGTATTTGCAATACAGGCAAAAAAAAATAATTTGGCGGGATTACAACTACATATATTTCTAATTCATTGTTTTGATTTTATTCTACTTACAAGGATTTGCGTGGTGTATGTTTGGACCTTAAGAACCTTTAACACATATTATAATATATGCTACGGAGTTAAATGTCTGCATATTGGTTCAGTTCCAAAGCATTTTATGATGAGCATGGCCTGAGTTGACAGGATTAGCTCCAGATAAAGGAACTGCACCAGTCAACAGCACAGATGCAAAAATGTTGTGTCAGTTTTACTATTATGTAGTTGCTGCACTCAGGGTTGGGTCCTGACTAAATAACTCTTCAATGGTTAACAGCACAGACATTAACGGCCAGTTTCTGGAACGTTTGTTGGCATTGACAGTAGATTAAAACTATCGTTGTCTCTATCTGACGCTAAACAAATGACAAGGATAGCAATAGAATCTGTAGACAAAGTTGACTGACGTTTTAGAAACCGGAAGTATATTACGCATTAAATTATGATATCGTATTCTAAGCATCACCATGATACGGCTACCTTCTGTTTTTTTATATAGGAAAATCTAGTTTTGTTTGTTTCTGTTTTTTGTCAAAAAAATATATACTTGTTAACATAAAATTATTTCAGTTTGTTTCCCCTATGTAGAGAAACTAACTAGGTACCTACAATATACAACAGTTAGGCAACCTATAAGCCTAAGCTTATTAGCTTACATTGTGTCTGACAATTTATTTTAACTTGATAATACTCGGGTAGAAGTTCTTAAACTTTCGTGAACTGAATACATGTTAATTAGTATTTAAACGGCTCTAATTCTTCTCTTAGTCTTCTCGTGACCACGGTCGATGTGACTCGGCCGAAACGTCGAGGTATGTCAAAATTATATATTTTGATATTAGTTTGTGCGCGAATTAGACCCGTTTAACTACTTATTAACAAATACTCGGGTACTTTAAGCAAGGGCAGAAGGGATATCCAAATTTGTCTTTACTATTTTATTCATGTCACTTAAATGGTGCTTCATGCTCCCAAAGAGATTGAAGCATTTGATCTTTGAAATCACGTCCTACTTGACCTTTATAAATACATTCTGAAAATAAATTCCTCTGATAAATAATTAACTCCGATAAAAACCGGGTAAAAATAGAACGGTAAATGTTTTACTGTGGTACACCAGAAAAAATACCCAAGATACTTAACAAAAAGCGTGTACAATTTTATGCGTATCCTGATTCAATTACAATTTATAAAAACAATACTAGTTTGAGGGTGACGAGTGCAGTATACTACGCAGAACTAGCAATCTTAAGTTCTTTGTGACATGGAGTTGCTATGGGCGCTAACCTTCACTAAAACAACCAGCTCAACAGTTTCTACGTTGTATATAAAAAAAAAGTTTCCATAAAGTATTACTTTACATGGCCAAGCCACTTTTCTACACAACCTTATTATCAAAGCAACGTATGAAAAAGCTAAGTTGAATATATTCCCAGGAACGAGCGCGGCCACCCAACAACCTCAATAGCATAGAGTTTCTCTCATTTTAAAACGGGAAAACTAAAAAAACACTCAATTACATTAGCATGGCCGTCCCTATTACACGAAATGCGGGGAGAATGTAGCGAAAAAGGACTGAATAACCGAGCTGCAACCTACGCGGAAAAAATACCAACAGCTACAAAATAGATGGAGATGGTATTTTGTATGTAACCGAAAAGCTTCCCTAGTAGTAGTATCTATGCGCGCTTTTGTTTTATATTTCGCCATTTAGGAATATTATTATTATAGCCATTTCTATTATACATACCGGTAAAACCTATGCATAAAAATCAGAACCCGGTAGTAGCATCGGTTAGTTTTCATGTGTGTGGTATTTGAATATGATAGTTGATTCCGCTTCTACGTTCTTACCGGTACATAAAGAACTGGTGTTCATCGTAGGAAACGCTACGATAAATACCGGTTTTTACCACTTTCAAGCCTCGGTAGCGGCCTAGCAATGTAGCAGAATGCTACGCCGTCCAACTGCTATTTGTGATATTTAAATGTTATTATGTTATTTTGCTATTTTTCGGTACGGGCTAATTACATTTAGCATTGACCGGTCAAACGTTTCGGAGAATAATATCGAACTTTTCGCACGAGGTTGCATCTAATTGTTATTTTTTCAAGTTTGTGGAACTTTGAGTATGTCTATTGCTGTTCTTGTCATTTGTTTAGTGCTAGCTAGAGACAACGATAAATAGTATTTTAGTGTGGAAGGATGTTTGTTAAGGTCCAACTTTATGTTTTAGTCCGAAGATATTACAAACGGCACTTCCTAAATCTTGCGGATCCATTAAGAAGCCACTTCACAACTTTTAAAATACATGGAGTAACGAACCTAATTATTCGTTAGCTATTGTCCTTGATACACAATAAAACTTTATCTTTTCTGTAATGAGAATTATTACGAAAAAAGTTTTGTATAGTGGTTTAAGATCCCACTTACACAATTAGTTCTATGTATCAGACTAATCCAATTAACTTAATTAAGCTATACTAATTACTTAAGTTTACCGCCCCCGTGTTTTTAGTAATTTGATACATTAAGTTTGTATTTTGCTATAATTTTGCTAAGATAACCTCGTCCAAAATCTACGTAGGTAACTAACTGTCGTAAATAAATTACAGGTATGAAACATTTCAATGCAATTGAAATACGGACACAGGTCAACATTTACTCAGGTCACTATGGAACGGTGTGCTTGTCACGTGCCTCAAACGTGAAAAACATGACAACCGTGCGTCCAAAACGCTATCTATATATCGACCCTGAAGGTACATGGTGATGAGGAAACCCAAAGATAATTTAAGCATAGTCTTTGCATATGCAGTGCAAATGCCAACGCGTTAGTTTGTTAGTACCTCTAGTTTTCGGGACTGTTTAATTCTATTAAGTTAAGTAGCTTAACAACCAACAATTCCGTTCTAAACTATTGCATTGTTGTATAATATAATCCGATTCATAATTTAAATTTAGCCGAGCACGCGATTCGAAGTCGTTTCCTCATACGTTTAAAACTCTTTCATAATTTTATGAAAATGAACATCTCGGGGTAAATTATGCCACAGTGTACGTACCAGTGGAGAACTTAGAAAAGGTACTAAACTTGTACCTTTGTCACTTTCAAAAGGAATTGAACATAACAGTTTTTGCCCTAAGTTAAAGATAATTCTAAGAAAGCGCTGACTAACAAATTGGTTTCAAAGCTGGCTACATTGCCATGGTTCGCGAAATGTTGACTATGTCCAAAAAGGTCCTATTTGAGCCTGACACTTATATTGTAAATTAAGCATATTTCTACCCCTTGTTCCGAAATGCATCACTGTTATGTGAACGATGACAAAGCACATATCATAGTAGGTATTTAGATTGATGTTTATGTGTTAAGTGATAAGTTTATATCTATTTACATCTTTTATCTCTAAATACAGAAAATACCCACTGGATTTAACTGTGGCCAAACTCTCCTCGAGAACTATTAAATTTATCACGCAACGTGCCTATTTCGGCTGGTCAGGGTTGGGTCAAAACTAACCACCTTAGCAAGAGCTCTTCAGCCAAACCAACACCATCGTCACATATATTATTTTATACTGGACTTTTTAAACTATAGCCAACTTACATTTTCTATGAGAGTACTGGAAAATGGATTTTATGGCGTGGCGATTAAGCTTTCTGAACGGCAAGAACGAATTGGGTGATTTTGTTACGTAAGTATATGTATGGGATTATAGTGGTCGCGGGCGCCTGTCAGCTGCTTTTGTTAATTAATTTTATGTTTGTCGAACTTGCTGTGTTATTACGAATATCGAAGTTGTTACACCTATAATGGTATTTTGGGCATAAACGTGGAACGGTGGCGGGAGTTTATCGGCGATTCTATACGAAACCATTGTGAGGTAATCGGCTTAATTAGGAACCTTATCTCAAGGGTATTTAGATCGGAAAAAAACGTAGTGACCCTGAAAATGGTGAACTGGAGTAGAAAAACTAGTGGGGTATATCCTATGTTCTCCCTAACAAATGCTTGCCGTCTTACCACAAAAAAAATGATCAAAATTAAACAGATGTTTTTCAAATTTCATTCCACAAATCGATGTCTATCACGCGCGTTTTCTTACTCAATCCTGGCATTCCGAATTATTTCACTTGTGAGTTTGTTATTGAGTTAGAAAAAGCGAGGGTTAGACTTTGATTAGTGAAGAAAATATTGAGACACCTCAAAATGGAAGTATTCTTCATCTCTGGTTGAAATCTATTATGGTAAGACCGTTGAAGGCCTCCAACACACTAACTCTTTGTTCCAGTTATGGGGATGTAATAGACTCATGATGATGATAAAACAGAAATAAATAAATTTTAATTTGCACAATCTCAAAATTTTCAAGTGAAGTGGTCAAAAATACATCACGGGATTTCATCATCTTCTTCTTTCTTATATTTGAGGTTACAAACACCATTTATTTGACTCATGACCGGCTGGACGGATATTCATGAACTTTGCTTTGTAAGGTTCCTTTTCTCTCCAAATAGCAGAATAACTATAAAAACAAAATATATAATTGAGTTTCTCAAACATTTTTTATGTACCGGCTTGACAGAAAATCGTTCGTCGGACCAGCTAGATATTTGTAATATGCCCATTTAATTGATAGGTAAGGTGAACGAAACGACTTTTAAATTTATTCATAAATTTCTCCCATTAATCAGTTTAACTAGGGATCCAATTCGGCAAATCAAAGCGTCTAACAAAACTCCTTGAATGCCTAAATTACTCCTCCAACATCAAACTTATTTCAACTTTTTCAAACACCAAAAACTGCTTTTGCGGCGTCAAAGCGCTTTATTTAAATCTAGACCAGAATTCTAGATTTCCTGGAACACTGACGGCCTGCTGACATGCGATTGACCCATCAGGCACTAGGTACCAAGTAAATAGGGGTTATCTGTTCATTTACCTTTTTTTTTATCTGCGTACTTTGGTAGTTTTTGCGAGTTCATACGTCTTTATTTGACTGTAAATATGCGGTAAAGCCTTAGCGGTGTTAAATTTGGAAAAAAATCTGTAAAAAACAAACATGAGCCTTTGTGCGTTATTATTTAAATGAAATGATATTATACTCGTGAATAATGCCCAAATAATATGTGCTTACGTACTACACGTACGTATGTTGCATAATAACCGTCACTTCAACGTTTATATCATAAATATTTTTTCCAAAGCTGTTCATGTAGTTAAGAAATCAGTCTCCAATTAACTTTAAATTAACACCTAACTTTAATCACATAAATATAGCTCAAGAATCAAGAAGACTTTCATTTTAAAACCTAAATCTCAAGCTAGATTATCCAAGGTGACATAATTCGTAGCACTTCGTGGCTGCGTAGTGGTGCTACGGCGTAGGCTACAAAGAAAGGCCTATTGTGGCGCTATCTTTGACGTCGGGTGCTACGGACGGAAGTGGGAGTTTCATGAGACGACTGTTGTCCGAGATTTTTCGTTAGAGAAATTGACATTTTTCGTAACCAGACACTATGTTGGTCAGATAAACATTATGTTAATTATTAATAATAAGGTGGTCGTTATTAATAAACGTTTTGCCTTAGAATAAAGAAGAATAAAGTCAGTAAAGTTCTTGAAAGAAACCATTTTTTCTACTGAATCTGTGCATCAGCTATATTTGTAGGTGATTATTTTCATGGTTAAGTCATCAATGTTTGAATACTATGAAACAATGGCATGTTAATGTATTATTATTCATACAGGCTACACACAAAATTGTCTTTTTTTCACACATAAATCACGAATATTTTTATGTTATGACTAGCTGCGCCCCGCGGTTTAACCTGCGTTTGGATAATATACCATATATTATTATGAATTGTAGCCTATGTGTTATTCTGATGTATAAGCTATATTATTGTAAAGTTTCATTAAAATCCATTCAGTAGTTTTTACGTGAAAGAGTAACAAACAGCCATCCATCCATCCATCCATCCATCCATCCACCCATCCATACTTACAAACTTTCACGTTTATAATATTAGTAGGATAACTATAAAAGCAGTCATAGTATTTCAATTTAAAGCTATTCAACGGAAAATGGATTTTACACATAAATCCGGGTATGTCAAAATCTATGAAAATTTTCATTCAAAACTATAAAAAAAGACGGAGCTACGTGGACATGTATTTTAGGACATATGCGTAGAATATTATTGCTGGAGTTTTTTCATGAAAACAGGTGTGATTTTTTTAAAGGGTTCTTCTCTACGGGTATTATAATTTTATATCAATTTACATACTGGATGTTCCACATGCTCGAAAATTTTGAATAGAATAGAAAAGTTAATAATAGTCACAAAACAATAGAAAAACCTATAAAACAGAAAACACGGTAATAAATAGGCGGCTTAATCGCTTAAAGCGATTTTTCCAGATAACTTTTGGGCGGGCAGAAAAACAATTTTTTTAGTATGGTCAGTGACCTAAATTATTTCTTATCTTAATATCCTAATATTACTCGTCACGTTGTTTGTCCGCGATGGACTTCTAAACTACTGAACCGATGTTAATCAAATTTGCACACAGTGTGCAGTTTGGCCTAACTTATAAAATAGGATAACTTACATCTCAATTTATAGTCGCAATAACAAAATCCTTAGCCACAGCAACGCGTGGCCGTGTCTTCTAGTGTAAATATAAGTATTTACTACTTCCATTGAAAGCGGAGATGTTTCAAGAGCCTATTTGAGTCAAACTTGCAGACAGACATACATTCTGGTTGCCGTTATTTATAATAGGCGTCATATAAATTGCAGTTTCTACATTTGTTTTGAAATCATACAAACACTCCTACTTCATAACACGTATAGATTATAGATTACGCTTGTAAAACAGGCTTGTTAGTCTAGTACAATACCCTAAAAAGGTATATATACTATAAGATACATAGAAATATTTACAGATTAATTCTAGTAAGCAACTCGCTCGCTCGCTGTGCTCTCAGTAACAAAGAAACAGGAGTAAAAACACAAATTACCATATAAGAATTTGTTAATTTAGTTGTATTATCTATATAATCGTTATTTTAATCACTATTTAACGAAACATCAACTGATAACACGTTATTTTCCTCAAATACTATATTTCCATGTCTATTATCTGTCTTTATCTGTTTACTTATAACAATGTATAGGAAAAACGGTCTGTACTTACGTTGCGAATGTAAAAAATAGGGAATGTTACTTAGAAAATTCTATAGAATATAAATACATGTATGTTTTGATGGATTGTGTGTCTATTTGCTTTTTTAGTTAAAAAACTACCTGAATTTACTTAATTGCCTTGTAGCTTAGAATCAGATATAGATGCAGGATGAGAAAGAACGCCACTTACAAATGAACTTAAATAAAGCTGTATATTATTACAAAAAGTCAGCATACAAACATAATATTATTATATAAATAAAAAACTGGTCACGGACATTTGAACAAGAATGAAATACATTTGAAAGTGTTTGTGTCTATCTATAATTCACGTCAAACTACTGAACTGATTGCAGTGCAGTTTTCAATTTAGAATATGCCATAAAAAATGATGAACGTTACATAATAATAAAACAAACCCAACGAGAGAACTAAGCTATTCATATAAAATGCTTTTGAACAGCGCCTGGTGGCGTAATATGCCACCGAGCTTTGATGGGTAAGTGCCTCCTAATATTGATATAAAAAGTACTACAGCGCACAAAGTCGCAGGTAACACCTAGTTACACATACTTTGTTGTTACTTGTTACTTCGGTACATACATAAAAACTGTTTGTTCCGCGTGTCTGAAAACATTAGCTGAAGAAATGTTTGTTCAACTAAAAGACTGATGTGAAAGAGTTCTATTTACAGGAGTAGGTACATGCCAGAAAGTGTGCGAGGTCTTGGCTTTCATGAAATAAATATTACAGCCTGTGTAGAGTGGTTGGGTAGTTGTTGAATGAGATACTGACAGTCTTAAGTGTATGTCAGGCTGCCAAAGGGCCTCTGATGTGACTTAACGACTGCATACGTTAATGTGCCTTCCGCTCCAAGGTACGAAGAAATGTACATCCCCATATAATTTACCAGAAGTCATTGGTACGGGTCGAAGATCGAACTCAGGGGAGTTGGGTTGTAAAGCACCCATGTTACGGTTCAACCACCATCTTTTTCAGGGTTTATTTGCTAGATATATTCGGATAGCTTGTGGTGTTAGTGGTTACCGCCACTTATAGGCAACTGCCTTCAGTGAAGGACTCGTATCTCTTTAAAAATATCTATCTGATGGCACACTGGATGCTCTAGCAAATTGCATATTATGTTTTGGACTTCATAATATCCCATCACTTCCCAACACCTTGCTAGGGTCAGGAGTTGTAGGTATATCGAGTTTGGAAAGTTGTTATGTAGTTATATGGGGTTTTGCTCGCCTTCCGGAAACGAGAAATATTAAATAAATTACATTATATATATTACAATAAATTGCCGTTACGTTCTTTCAAATGAAATCATGTATTCATAAGTTTTAGTGTCCGAATATTTAGCTGATGAATTATCTAAAATCTAGAAGGTTTCAGGTATAAAACATAACAAAATAAACTCACCAAAAGGGGTATTTTTAACCGACTTCAAAATAGAACGCGGTTCTCAATTCGTCTGTTTTTATTTTTTTCATCTTATTATCAAATCTGCCATCAAAGTTACATTTATACATAGATATTATATAATATGAAATAAATCAGGTAAGGAAATCTTAGAAATAAACAGTATTTTAGACATAGGGTTGTCACATTAGTTGTTATCAAATTTACAATTGTTAAATATACTAATCTACGAAATCACAGTTTACACACTGTCATTAAAAAAATAAAGTTACACTTTATTGAAGTATAAGAATACAATACATCACACTCATCTATAGTATAAATGTATGGATTGTATGTATATTGTACGAGTTGCGGGGAAACGGCCAAAGAATGTTAACCCGGCGTAGACAGGACGACGAACTCGCAAAACTCGTGAGTTGGGTCTATGTATGACTTTGAAAAGGCTACCGGCTTTTAAAACTTATCCTTGAAGGTCCCAACTTTGTCAATTTAAATATACCTTTACACTTTTCAATAGTTGGATGTATGTGAAAGATACACGTAAGTAATAAAATAAGTTATTTATGTCAGCAATGTTGTAACTAATAAGTTAATGTCAAATTTACGATATTGATTGTTATAAAATGCGTTCGGATTCCCCAGTACCTATCATCAGTTGCATTTTTTATCGACAGTAAGCATGAATCGTGTATTTTCTAGAAAGACAACTCCGCTCCGATCACAACATTTTATCGACTAGAGCTTCCCTCTGCCTGGACTTAGTTCCATTTCGACATAATATCTACATTTCTATCCGCTCAAGCTGCGTAGAGAACGGAATTGACATTAACTTAACGAAGTAGAGTCGGCGTTTCCACGACATCTACACCGAAACGACCCAGAAACAGTTCTCCATCTGACAGGTTGCCCGCTAGCAATTCCCAACTTATTATTAAGGAATTAGCTCAAAATTAGCCCGAATTCCCCGCCGTACATTCTCGACGTCCATCTGACACGTGGATTGGCATGACGGTGATCGTTCACTTATTAAACCGGAGGTATACTCACAGGGGGATCGTCGAAGAGTCGTCGCGTTCGTGGATGAGATCACGTGATTGTCGCGTCCGCCATTACACAGATCACACCACGTGATAGTGAGTCGTTGTAAACAAATAATTGTTAAATGTGCGGGGCTCGGGGCGCGCGGCCTGGGCGCGGCGCGGTGACAGACTGGCGGGCGGGCGGCGCGGCGCAGGCGTTGGGCGGTCGATCGAGACTCGGTCACTGGGCCGAAGATCGCGCGAAAACAAACCTTTGTCTACCCAGACGGCAAGGCGCCTCTGACGTGTCGGTTAAACGCTCCTGTTTAACACCTGTAGATTTAATTACCCCATCTCCGATGCTCACTTACGAATGCAACACATCCTTTTCGGATAAGTTAGAAAATCAAAAGTTTCTTGCGGTACTGAATTTGGTTCGGCGAGAAGTTAGCTCTGATCCTGATGGAGTTGACTCTAATCTAATAGAAGAAATACTAATGTTTTAAGCATAAAATAATATAATGCAATGACGAGTGACAAAACGAATACAGAACATAACATAACAACTAAAATTGTAAGATGAAAGAATGGTTCGAGTTAAGCATATTTAACATCATCACGGTGGCTACAGTTACCTCATCGTGTATTTTGTTATAAAATGAAAGTTGTAACTGTTTCGAGGGACATCCAGGCAGAAGCTTCAGAAAAGCAATTAAACGGATCAATGAAAACTACTTGACTTGCAAGCCTTAGACCTGACTCCGCATGTTCTAATCTACAGCCAGCGGAAAACCCCCGAGCTAAAATATTAAAATTACCAGTACTTTAGCCTCGTTTAAAAACTAATAGGGTTTGTAACCCCCCTAAATGGGGAAAAACTTTGAGGTCTGCGTGAAATGTGAGACTGTTAAGCAAGTGAAAAACTTTTTTCCTTTTTACTTTTGTGGAACTAAATAATTTATGAGGCGAAAGATCAAAAGATTTTTTGCACCGGCGAAAACAGCTCTTTTAATGATTTTAGTCAGGTAGAAAGTTTCATGACTATATTTTCGTAGTAAATCCATGACTCCATAAACAAGATGTTTTATAGAACTATGTAACGAAACATCTTTCACTAGGTACATCAAACACGCGTCTATTTAAAGTTTCCAAAATTCAGCCAACTTACGGAGTTTGGACGGCGTAAAAAAGTTACGTGCCATCGTTTAGCTCTATAATCCTGTCAACACAAAAGTTCAACCAATACAGCTTTAGGGCACAATGGTTCAACCAACACGAAGAAGTGCTGCACCACTCGTAGCTTTCAACCTAATAGTACCTAGATAGAGTAAACAAATTGAAGATAGAGTGAACTTTTGTAGTGCTAAGGCCTTCCCTGTAAGAGCCCGCCTGGAGTAGTATCACACCTTAGCCAGGTATTTATTCACCAAACACTAGTGTATAACATTACTGTTTCGGATTGAAGAGCAGTGAAATTACAGGGTATGTGAGGCTTTAGAGTCAACTTCTCAGGTTGCCGTACTATATAATATGGTGCCGCGCAAGAGATTGCAATGCAATTTTATAGTAGTACTGAAACTGTTATGTTCAAGTCATGGCGCTCACCATCAGCTGAAAGCTATTCTCATGACTGTCACATAATATAATCGTTTAGAATGCTGAGTCGTTTATAACCTAAATTACTTTAGTCAGGATTAAAAATCAACTTTCAGCGAAAGCGTGTCAATCTCATGAACAAACATCCAGTTTTCCCCTGCACAGCGATGCACAGATGTGCACAAAAACGACAGGACTAAGCAGAACAGGGCAGGATAACTTGTAATCACTGATAGTCCCCGGTTCGAAAATTGTGCTTCGTTTGAACTGGTCTCAAAGTGAGATGCGACTTGCATTTAGTTGGCACAGCTTCTTCAGTTGGCAATATAAAGAAAAGAAAACATTGAATCTAGTGGAATCCCACCTAGCGCACCTCTACAATAATATTGTGTAATGTGAGGATGTTCCACTGACTGAGTAAAGTTGCAGCTCAATTTAAAAGTCAACTGTAGATAAACAAAATAAAGGAAATTTTCAGCGTTTAAAACATTTCAAGTTACCATTTTGAACAACATCTTTGGATGGACAGTTAAAACCATTATTTTTGTTATTCATTCGTCTCATCATCTTTTCCATAATCAACTAATTGGAGGTGACGGCGTGATGTTTACCTACAACCCTATATGGTCGATGATTATAATAGAAACCGATAGCTTTAGTTTCAGCTATGGAAATGTAACCAATAATGTGATTTCTATAACAAGCGTAATATCATCGCTATGAAAATATCAGAGTCAAACCTATTTTGTCTGAGACATAGATACTATATTCAATTAATGCTGTTAATATGTGTTATTATATCTATTCGTATTATTTCGTATATTCGTTCTTTTCAATACAAGTGAGACGTTCCAGTAACTGGATCGATGGCATCGAGCTACCAGTGGAACCAGCTCCGCGCAGATTCATTAATGAAATTCTGAATTCAGCAGCATAGTAAGCTTTGTGAATAAGTGATCAAACCTCTTGGCTCAAACCTACCTACGTAGCGTATATACAGGGATACGGATATTGGGATTACACCTGCTTTGTAATCGAGAATTAAGCAAGATCAGTTAGGTGTATTATAGATACCTATAAGTAACGTTGTAGTCCTGTATTTGTAACTCCCCTGAGAAGGTACGTACCAGCTTTGCTAGAATTTTTCTAGTTTGAAGCCCCACTATTTTGGATGTACAGAGTTCCTAAATATTAATTGGATTGGTAAATAGACGTGTTTCAAATTCGAAATTACAATTATAAACTACAGTTACTTGATGGTACACCAACTCTCTATTGCTCTCCAAGATGTAACGTTACATAATATTAAAAATAGATAAAATAATGATAACTGAACGTACAATTGGCGACGTGATTGCTAACAGCAATCTTTTCCAGACAACCATAAGTAGGTATTTATTTAGTAGGTAGTTAATTGTCTATCAAGAGTTTTCAGTTCTCATATACTAAAGTAAAAACTGAAAATAACAAACCGTTATTCAAACAGATAACCATAATGTAGATACCTAAATCTACGTAACTTTCTTATTTCATTACGGAATCACATAAAGTTGGATGAAATTGGAAGCGTTGGAATGTGCAAATAAGTCGAGTAACTGCGACCGAGCGCACTTACAGGTGTTTGATCATCGATTTCGGTTACGTTATCGACTTTTAGTGATGGGGAGCGGATATCGATTATTTTGAACTTAACACATAATACATGTCATATTATTCCACAAAATGTACCGAGACATGCGACGAAGAAGCCACTCTGGCAGCCGGCTAGCTTCTACCGAGAATGTATTTTTTTTAATTTGTCTACTATCTCTACCTCTCACCTGGTTGGTCTTATGTGACGATGTGGTCGAAGGTGATAAACGTGCTCAGCCTAATAAAAAAGAATAACACACTCGCCTGGTAGATAGATTAACTATTCACTCTTGACTTAAACTCATCTGGACTGTGTTTGCCCGGAAGCACAGAAGGCAAAGCATTCGAATGTTTGCGTTTACTAAACAGTTTTTATCGATTTTTTTCAGGTAAGAGCATCACTATCGCTCGAGCCGAAGACGTCGTGCTAGCGACCGGCTCGCCATCCGCAGACCGAAGATTAAAACGGATCCAATTATTGTGGAGATTGCAACATGATGGAATGTCGAATTGCATATTATTTTAGGGTTCCATACAAAAATTATTCTAAAATTTCAGCACTTATATCGATATACAGGTATACGTATCATTGGTAAGGCTATAGCTAAGTGATTTACGACATTATACGAGGTGTAATTAAACAACAAATTTATTAGCTGTGAAGGTTAGTATTTTTTTGCATAAAGGTGTGACCCGCCCTTGAATACATCCTGTTCACAATGATAGATTATTACGATTATTTACGTCGCAAATGCTCAATCATTTCAAGTCAATTCAAGTTCGTCTACTTTTGTACCGAATTACGCGAGAAAGGATTAATGGTATTAAAAGACATTTTGTTCAGCTAAAAATGCAGATTGTTCTGGTTTTGATTGGCACTTTTTTCAACTTACTACTATCGGAAGTGTCTAATAAAATAGTACATTACGATACAAGCTGTCTATAGTATATAGTAGTATATTATATATTAGTATATAGTATATAGTATATAGTAGTATATTATATATTAGTAGTCTATAGTAGTATATTAATACACGGCGGCGTGAAGTTAGCGCCCGAGCGAAGCGAGGGTGCTATCCGCCGTGTATTTAATATACTTACTAACGCAGCGAGTATCGTATACTATTTTATAGCACGTGCGACATAAACCCGCCATCTATTTAATTTATTTTAAAATAATCTTCGAATTAATGCAATGAAAAGATGTTCATTTGACTCTTAGTAATAAACACACAAATTTTAATGTGGGTAGGTTGGCATTCCACCAGTAGAGAACGAGAAAACACAAATGACACCTACCCGTATCACTTCTAGATTTGTGTTTTAGGTTATTAGTATTTTTGGATGCATATTTATGGTTCGTGGATTGCTTAATGTAATATTGTTTTGTGATAGTGTTTAAATAATAGTCAAACAGGTTTCAACTAAAAAACAGTGAAAAATATCAATATTGTAGTGCTTCATTTCGTAACCGAATCATTATCGTATCATCCTACACCTACTTAATATAGGAATCTGTGATTGATCTGGTTTGTGCATAAATGTATTCACTATGAGACTATATTATATAATATGGTGTATAATAATTGAAAGTGTGTGTATTCAGTGAAAATAGTTCATGTGTCGGTTACATTTTATGTAAACAACAAAAAACGCAACATTTCTAAATCAAGTAAGTATTCTTATGTTTCAATAATTATATAATCGGATTAGAAATTGAATAAAAGGTACAGAGTACGGTTAATATCGCTAACTTAGGTATAGCGTTTTCACGTAATATTGTCCGACGAAGACCAAAATGAAAACATGCAAAAATATGGCGCCAAAGACATTGGCGTTTCGGTCCCACACGTTACAGGTTATACGTATCTTCTCTTTCTTACTATGAGTTTGTGAGTGGTGTAAAAATGTATGACTGATTAGCTTTGGTTCAGTACTACGCTCGCAACGATGGCTATATTCTTAAACGGTGTGAAGTTAGTGAACATCAGGCCGTTTAAAAATGTCCTACTTTGAACAGCGCAAAGCGTGACCTAAGTGCGGGTTTAGGTCGCACGGTGCTATAAACACTTTTAGCGATTGTATAGTCCGCCTATTGTACTATAAATGTAGTAAGTATATTTTTTTTGTATTTGCTAACAGCTTGTATATTTTAGTTTTATTTGGTACATACGAGATTTTTATAATATTCTACTGTGGTGTATGTGACTTTAATATAGATTTACAATGGGCACTTTATTTTTTTCTATTTCAGTCTACAGTATGGTGTTTGTATTTTTGTAAGTATCATACAGAACCCTGCATTTTGTTACAGCTCAGCCTTGACACAGTCTCAAGATTTCTCGTAAGTTTTTTGTTTAGATTCATCTGAAAACCTCTCGACTTGGATCGGCGAATGGCCAGATTTGTTTGCTGATTGGAAAAACTAAGTTTTATATCTCTGTCTTTTTATCTCATTACTAAATTGATATTTCTGGTGGAATAGACGAAATTGCTTTCGTTCTGAAATTTGGACTTAACTGTGTTTGTGAACTGGAAGTAGGAAGTGGTTTTTTTTTACTAGCTACACCCTGCGGTTTTACTCGTGTATTCCGTTTTCTGCTGGTCCACTTCATTTTCCCCAAACAATCAGTTTACTTCTTTATAATAATATTACCAGTGTAAATGTAAAAAAATCATTGTATTATTTCAAGTATGGAACATATAAGTATTAGTTATACGAAGGGTCGGGTACTCGGGTATCTTACGGAATTATGAAAGTTCTTCAATAAACCAGCCATTGCCCTTCTAGAATTCGAATTAATTAAATACGGTAGCTACACACTTGTACAACGTCATAGCACGTATACCTAGCTCATACATTATTGTCAAAAGTCGTAGAACGCAAATTCTGTTCTCATAGAACTTTGTAGTACAAACTCTGATTTCGTAGACCATTGTAGCGCGTTATTTTCGTAGGGTGTCGTAGCACGTACCTCATTCGTTTTTGTAGGACCGTAGCATATAAGCTCGTGCCTTTGTTGTCTTGTCAATGAAGTCTCTTTGTTATAATTATTATTAGCTAAAGAAGTACTTATTAATTTTTAATTTATTATATTCAGATATTAATTCATTATCTCATAAACTTAAGGCTACGTTAGAGATAGATATACGAGTACGAGTAATAAGGAGGTATAATTACTAGTGCAGCATTTAAAAACTTCAGGTCTTTAGCTCGACCCACCACCTCTTGCGTGCTTTGGCCGACTCTACAACAAGGAATTCTTGCTAAACTCCATGGTTTCTTTAGCTAATCCCACGTTAGCCCAACTAAAGCTAACATCAATATTCATTTATGATAATCTAGTATCAAAAGCGTCCATAATAATTATAAATCCTTATTAAATTCTTAACCCACTGAGATTCAGGAACCGAATAATGCAGTGGCAAGAACGAATGTCTGTTTATGAAGCACAATTAGCAAGTTCCCGAGTTTGTGATAAGACATTAATTATGCGCTCGAATGGGAATGCGCTTGGTCTCTGTGCTAGACCGCAATTCTAGAGCTATGGATAGTGTGAATGCGAAATGTGTCACTTCTACCCTAAGAGATGAGCATTGAGCAAGTATCGCTACAGGATGGGTGTTCCAAGATAGCCGAAGACGTCGACCGTCATCGGTATCAATGACAACCTTAATTAACCTTAATTCATGAAAAAATACTCGAGCTAAATCCAAGATAAATCAATTCTTTGCAATTTTCCAATTGCAGTTCTTGCAACTTACAACTGGTTACGCACACAGGCACACTAGGCTAACATGTTTTGGAATATGATACAGATCTTCAAAGCTATATAATATGAGAAAATGTTTTGATTATTGTTTTTGAGCTATAGAAGACGCGTCTACCGAGTTCATTCTTGTATAATTGTATATTCGACATAATGTCTGTGTCAAGACAATTATTGAAAGCTTGGAAATATAGATGAGTATTAAATTTTTTCTACATCCGATATATTAGTATGATAATCTTGCCTTTAACAATGTCACTAAATGTTTGTTTTATTCACATTATAGGTTAGTTTTACCTACCGCCAGAGATTCTTTGTCACCAACTGTGGACGCATGAATTTAATTTTCCAATTATGTCGCCAGAAGTGACATATGGGACCCGCTTTAGAAACAAATGCCATTTGTCACCAGTGGGGACGTCACCAGTGGTGACAAATGGAACGCACTTTAAAACAATTCCCATTTGTCAGCAGAGGGACGTCACCAGGGGTGACAATAGGGACACATTTTAAAAATCATGCCCAGTTGTCACCACTGGGGACATGGAGGCGGGTGACAACTGGGAATGACCCAGCAAGCAATATAGTAGGTAGTACGGTTAATAAAAATTACTTAGTCAAAAAATCCCCTGTACTCGTAACTCGATGGGAAAAAAACTCCTAACGAGTCACTCTTTGACTGGATCTAGGTGACTCGTTGGGAATTAAAGTGGTGGATTTTATTAGGTCTCAATATTTTCAGTTGCAACTTAATCTGTAGGTACATTGTAATCTCTAGCAAACTATATGTATTTTCAAGACTTCTGACGCATCGCCAAGCAAAAGTACCTACCTAGTGGAAAACATCGTCAACTACAAATTTTATTATGTAATTGCTAAGTTGATTCCACTACCGCACCTACCGGCTGAGAGAGACAACGTCGAATGATAGAGGATCAGGGAAATAAAAAAAAAACACCACAATATTTTTAATTTTTAATTGTACATTGTTGCTTTAACACGATACTAGAATAAGCATTCCCTTTAACACATACACATACACTTGCGGGCACAAAAACTGCACACCGATAGAATCATTTAAATTAAAACATCGTTCTGATTATCTCCAAGAAGTAAAATTATTTTCGTCCCAAAATAAATAATGAGGTTTATTATTTCGAAAGCAAACATTTAAAAAAGGGAAGACATAATGGGTAATTTGAGGCAGTATTTGTGCACGAAATGTATTAAGTACGAACTCAATCGTAACCATAATTTCTTCAAACCAATATGGGTCCAAAACCTCAGTAAGATGTAGAACTAGATTAATATTCATGAAACAGCATTATATTTTGGTCTTAACGTGATATTTTATAGCATGTTTGATGTTGATCTATCTGTTTTGGACCCCACAAGCACTAATTGTAACTTACCATGAAACAAGTATTAATATATTTATATAATACTTATCTTCCATATTATCTAATTATTACGTAACATTGTATTTATAGTGATATTTAAACATTATATTCTAATATACAATACATGTGAAAACTAATTTAATGTTATATTTCTAAAGGAATGGTTAACTCTAACATTTAGGGGATAAGGAAAACATTAACATTAATTTATAAATGTGGGCTTTGTTATTATTTAATTCCGAAAATATAGTAAATACTTGTTAATGACATCTTTGCCCAAAACATGTATGATTTTGACATACAAAAAAGGATAGGTAGCTTGTTGCATGTATGTAGCTAGTGTTGTTGTATGTAATAAAAAACATGAATGAGATTCGATGCAATAATTACATTACATTATTAAAATACAACATAATATAGTTATCATCAAAAACCAACACATCAGATCTATTTGAAATGACAAAATCGATCCTTTTTTTATCGTACAAGGATTTCTCATATTTAAATATCGATTTGTCATCCAAAAAACGAAGCAATGAGTCGTCGATGAGCAATTTATTGACCGGGAACTGTATCCGTCCTGCCACAAAAGTTTAAACCAGAGTTAAACAGATGTTTCTAAAATGTCATTCCACAAAACCGACGTGTATTACTCGCGTTGTCTTACTCAATTCTGGCATTACTAATTATTTTGCGTGTTAATTTGTTACTGAGTTAGTAAAAGCGAGCGTTAGACGTCGATTTGTGGTGAAAATATTTAGACACATCTGTTCAACTCTTGTTTAAATCTTTTGTGGTAAGACGGTATGCGTTTAAATCGTAATATTAAAACTGTAGCTTAACTTTTCTAACTTTATCATTAAGTAACGAAAAGAAGCTCATATAGACATAAACTAACACAGTGTAAACAGTAGGTACGCTTTTAGAAAATGGGAGGAATTTTTTTTTTCTTTTGCCTGCCCTTTTTTATAATAATATGCCATTCCTATTTTTTAGCGCCATGCCTACCCATGTCAGTGCCACACAGAACTTTATATAGAAATGACAGATGATTGGAATCCATGTAAATATAGTAGAAACATTTTCATAAGTGCGGGATCTCTCAGTTACGGCGCGCACACACGCGTTTATTCGTCTGTAAACTGTTACAAATTAATGCTCTTTTGAAAGTGTACCTACTGTTATATCAACTGTGACTTAAATTTGAAACAGTATTAGCAACAAAGAAAAAAATAAAATATTCGTTAAAAATTAAAATAAAAAAATATATAATTTCGTAAGGTATCTCACGCGTAGACGATAATGGAAATTATATACAAAAATATAATGTAACCGGCCATGTCTGTAATTTCCTTCTTCTTATAGCAATATCCGAATCAGCGGGCAACCCTAGAAAAATATAAGGGGCTATGTTAGAACACACTACATTAATATTAATTTGTTAATATTAATGTAATAATTGAGCGTCGAGTTGTCCACAACCATGACTTCATGGTACGAATAAGTAGTGAAACAATAATTATGTTTTGATCCTCAATTGGAACGCAAAAAGACGTCATGGTAAGGTTCCAGGTGAGATAGTAAAATGCTGGCATATACTGTATCAAAAAAAAAAAAGTGTGTGCGTGTAACCTTTACGCGCGATTGAAGTAAAACGTCTTTGGCGGTGACGGAAGTAACAATATTTAAAAAAGGTTACATTGACATGTCAATGTAACCTTTTTTTAAAGGTTAAGGTTACATTGACATATCAATGTAACCTTTTTTAAATAGCGGAAACTACACAAACTATAGTAAGGGTTACTTCCGTCAGAAAAAAAATCTGAGTTACTCCCTAGTCACGCCTAAATAAGTTTTACTTCAAAAACATGTTTTGTACTTACAGCGAGTACCGTAGATCGCGCGCAGTAGTTTAGCATCTCGTCTCGTATAGTCCGGAGCGGCCGATGTAGCGAACCCATTTGATCACATCGTGGTCAGAGTAGTTCAACTTAGGCTCGAACACTTTCAAGTAGCGAACCTGGGAATTATACAATAGTACACTATTTATTTTCCACCAAAAGTAAACAGAACAGAAAAAATGCAATAGATAACCAGGGGTAGTACAATTGGCCGTCTTTTAAAGCGATTTCTACCAGACCTTTGGATGGACAGTGAAATATATTTTTGATGGTATGGTTGGTGGAGTATTTTCATCATTTTATAAAACATTGTTACTTCTCATCATCATCATCATAAAATCTCTTTATTTAAAATTTTTAATTAAATTTCGCATAGGAAAAGGAAACTACCAACGTGTCTGATATACGAAAATAGCACAAGAGACACTGTGACAAGATGTCATATTCCCCCAGTTTCTGGAACGTTTGTTGGCATTGACAGTAGATTAAAACTATCGTTGTCTCTATCTAACACTAAACAAATGACAAGGATGGCAATATAATTAATCTGTAGTCAAAGTTGGCTGATGTTTCAGAAACTGGGTGTGTGTTATCAGTGATTTTTTAAATTATCGAGTAAATGAATTTCGATCCTTTACTGCTTTATAATAAGCATGGTTATTGAAGTGTTAACAGGAGTACCTTGAAGCCAGAAGGTGCGAAAGGCACCTCGAAGCCCATGGAGATGGGTGGACGCGTCCACTTCTTCTTCGTATCCGTCTCGAGCAGTTCTATCTCGGCCGATAGCTGCGTCTCCTTCATGCCGGCCATGCGCTTGATCCTACGAGCGAAATAACAATGTACCAATAAAATATGTAGGGGTTTAGAATTAATCTTAATCGAAAAGGACCGGAAAGAAGTCAACATATATCTAGACTAGCTGCGCCCCGCAGTTTCACCCGCGTTTGGATAATATACAATAATATATCTTTATGAATTGTAGCCTATGTGCTCTTCTGATATGTAAGCTATATTATTGTGAAGTTTCATCAAAATCCATTCAGTAGTTTTTGCGTGAAAGAGTAACAAACATCCATCCATCCATACCCACAAACTTTCGCGTTTATAATATTAGTAGGATATATCTGGTCAACATATATCTGGATAGGTAGGTAGGTATCTAAAGTGTGAAATGTTCACTAGAACATTCCACACTTTCACTCTCAGTGATAATCTATACTGGTGGTACTGGCAGACGGCCGCGAGCGTTTGAACTGCTACTTTTTGAATGTTTTCATTTGTTGGAAAAAAGTGATAACGAAATTAGACAATGTAAGTTCCCAAGCGCTTCCTATATAAAAAAGCCCCATTTATTGGTATAACTTTCAAGTGGTTTCATCATGGAATCTCTTAGTAGGTGACGAATAAACCGCGATTTAGTGTCATTTTGGTGAATTTTTTACCGCGACAGTTAGCGCTAGTCCAGACATGCGGGAACCGCGCGTTTACAAATCGCGCTGTTTGAACCCGCAAAATTGTGATGCTATTCAGACACCGGCGGTTATTATGCGATTTTCGTGCGGGGATAACGTCAGTTTGAAAATGGAGGTCGACGAAGAAGTGTGTTTACTGTAGTTGCTCCTTAAAAAAAAGAAAATAAAAAGGCGGTACATATTGGGTGCATCCACTATTAAGTGACCGACTAGTACATGGTCAGTTCGTAACGTTATATCCCAATTTAAGAATGTAGGACAAAATTCTTTTTGACTATTTGAGAACGTCAATAAGATCCCATATTGCAGGTCTCTTCTCCACTTCATCGATAAATAGTTCAGTGTCGAAACGATCCATGGCGAACTCACGAGCTGTGACGTGCTAACCGCGCGGTATCCGCAACGCAATTGAACGCGAAGTAATGACTCCATAGTAATAGAAACGCGCGGGAGCAGCGCGATTCTATTTTCTGGCGGTTGGGTTGCGGTAACCGCGCGGCTTGATTAACCGCGCGGTTATGTCTGAACGATTACTAACTAACTCATATAAATAAGACCCGCGCGATTTCCATGCGATTCTATAATCGCGCGGTTCCCGCCGTGTCTGAACTAGCGCTTATTCGTAATCGCGTTTCTGTCTTCCCAAACGTCTTCATTGTATGATACATTTTCTTTTTCACTATCATTATTTTTTATTGGTTTCCTCAGCTTAAAAAACTTTGTAATCGAGTAAACCCTCGCTTGCCTCGTTTAAACTCAGCCTCTGCCGGCAATAATTCCTTCAAGAGAAATGCATATTCACATTTGCCGTACCACTCACTCACTTCGCTTTCCCTTTCGCCGGCAGCACCAAGAGCATGATAAGTATGGTGTGTACATTTACGTCTTGCCCACTCCTGCCGAGTGTGAATTAGGTATAATCCAAATTGGCAACAAACTGTCAAGAAACCTGACCTGAATGACGGCAAACAATTCAGACATCCAGAAACCCTACTGGTCTATCTATCTCTCACCCACTCTTACTCTACAATATAATAGAACAGAATATTTACTATCATAGATAGAGAACACACAATACATTATTTAATATTAATAAAGTAATGTGGATAACACTATGGCTTCATACATAATACAAACCAGTTAGGTATACACATAATTATTCCGAGTATTTATATTTTGAGTAGCTTTTATACATTTTAAATATCTCAATAGATACAATACAAGAGAATTGTATGTTATGCTGTATAGAGGTATTGGTCAGAAAACAATAGATAATAAAAATATATAACTATTAATAGGTACCTACTAATCATACTCACTTCCAAACGATAGCATTCTCCGAGGCCTTGTACTTGGCCTTGCCCTTGAGACAGATCAGCTGGACCCCGCTGGTGTTCAGCGGCGTGGGTATCTTCACCTCTATCTTCTGGCCGAGGAGTGAGGGCTTGAAGTTACTCTTCAGCACCACCTTCACCTCCATCTTGGTGCGGCCCACCTCGCGCACCAGGGGGATCACGCGGAACGGCAGAGAGATGTCCTTCGTTGTACGGTATCTGAAAGGAGGGTGGTGGTGTTAGTAACTAATATGATTATGAAGTATCTTACTCTTCACGCTCTAACGGCTGGAGCAATTTTAATGTAATTTGGTATGGAGGTAGCTAATACCCTGGGATTAACACTTAGCCCACTTTTTACCCCGAAAACAGCGGGTAACAGCGCGGGGCGCAGCTGGTACTTCAAATCAGGATAAGCCGTAGTCTAGGACGTAGTCGGGGACAAAAGTCACCTCATCAGCTCGAACTCTCCGTCGGGCGGTATGAAGGAGATGGAGTGCTCCGTCTCGAACTTGCTCAGCTTCACGCACTGGTGGAACTGGCAGTCGTCGATCACCACCACCGGCTTGCCGGAGCGCGCCGGGTCGCTGTCCGTGTTGCCGGATATGCCGCCTGGGAAACCTGGGGGAAACAACACGAAACTTTACTATTGTCGTACGGCCGAAATTAATAATCAATCCTAATCCAAATTTTGCTATCTGAGATTGATATCGCAATCCATTTTTAGGGTCAAACTAGCCAATAACCGATCCGTGGATTGGTTTATAAAGGCAAACAGATTGGAGATCGATCAAAAGATAGGCAGCAATCCAAGATCGATTTCAATCTTAGATATGAGATACAATATTAATTTCGGGCGATAGAGCACTTATTAATACCCAAGACGCGTACAGATATCGCGAGGCATGCGTCGCGAACAGTTGCATGTTCGCATGCCTCGGACTGTGCGGACGTGTGAGCAAGTGAGCATTCTCCTCATACGATCTTTGCGAACGCCGCCTCAGGTCGAGCCGTGCGCTGTCTGTACGCGCCTCTAGAAGAAGGGGCACTCTCTCTATTTTTAAATGAAAGCGAAATAGCACCATCGGAATTTTGTATGATATTCCTATTGAGCACCAATCAACGCAGTACTAACGCGGCCGACGCTATTGTTTCGCATGTACAGTTTCGCTTGACTTTTGTCCGTATCAGCCACCCTGTGCTTTTGTCAAAAATCAAAGCTCCCGTTTTCACTCAGTTGGTTTGTTACTCAACTGTACCTTCGGGCAGTGTACGTTATTGCGTTCGTTAATTTTTTTTTTTTTTAGTTGTTGAGATTATTGTCAGTGACGCAACGATTGACTCGACGCTTGCCAACCTGTGGCAGCCCTACCATAGAAGTCACATAGAAAGAGTTCAAGTTTAGATAGCTTCGCATTTGACTCAAAGCTAGTAAAAAAAAACATAGGTACTTATCCTTTATTAGAAAAAATATTTTTATCCAAACAGTTTGTAAATAACATAATTCTGAGGTAACATACATTTTTACAAAATGCCACCGAATTGAGATTTATTTTTATTTATTTATTCGTTTATAGACGAGCAGCATGAGTGCTGATACGTATACATCACAATTTATTACACAAGTTTTTTAATTAATTTAAAGATTGTTTTGCATCTATGTTTGTCTATGACCTCACATCTCTGCCCCTCCCAAATTGCTGGTGACGGTAAGACTTACCGTTCCCCTTGCCCTTGGCCTCCATGACGATCTTGTCGTTGATGCCGAACTTGCACTCCGGCATGCCGGAGAGGTAAGACTTCATCACCACCTTCCCGGCCACGTGCGCCGACAGCACCTGACCTGGAGGAACAGATTTAACCCCCATTTAGTCTCACCCCCGTATCATTAGTCGTTACCTCTTACCCCCAGTTTCTGAAACGTCAGTCAACGTTGACAACAGATTAATTATATTGCCATCCTTGTCATTTGTTTAGTGCCAGATAGAGACAACGATAGTTTTAATCTACTGTCAACGCCAACAAACGTTCCAGAAACTGGAAGTAAATGTCTTTCGCTCCACTCAACGTCACTTGCCCGTATTGGTATCGTTAGTTGGCAAAATTTCCTCCACTCGGTTATTCCTCGACAATAATCCTCGTAGTAAGGAAACAAACCATCTGTCAGCTCGAGGCACTTCGCGACGTACGCCTTGAGGACTCCTCGAAGCCACTTCTCTACGATCATTTGTGTTAAAATGGAGTACCGAGGAACCTCGAAAATTCAACTAACTATACCAAATATGAGGAACTTTTGGGTGGAGTTTCGAGGCCCCTCAGCAAAGGTCGACTGAACTTGGAGGTAACGACTAACGTTACGGAGGTCAGCCCCTGCTCCTGCTCCTCCCGCTACCAGCACTAATTCCTTCAACAGGAGTGTGTATTCACATTCTGCCGTACCACTCAGTTCGCTATCACTTTCACCACGAGTACCTATTATAAGGAAAACTTATAACAAAAGCGGAAACCAAAGAAAAAGACCATAACTAAAGTACAAAAAATATTTAATAGCACCAGCCCAGTCGCACGTGCGTTTTACACCGAGTCCCTATTACGCAGTGAAGCTGCGCCCGTCTCTTACTTCAGCCCCAAGCAGCCTAGAACGCCGTGAAGATATTTCTCATCTGCGACCTTAGTCAATAGCAGCGCCATCTTCAGCTCTTCTTCAACACTATACAATATTCCCAATTCGTGAAAAGGGTCTTCCCAGAGAGGATCTAACCTTACACACTATATAGTATTTATGTCTATTCATTTAACAATTATAGATAACGCTTAATGAGACAGAATCTCCATGCTATATGTACTATAATAATTATGTACATACCTTGCGGCGACATGAGTAAGTTGACGTATTCCAGTACGTCTAGGAACAGTTCGTTGCGCCGGTACTTGATGCCCTCGCGCCGCCAGCCAATTTGACCCGTCACCTGATAACAAGTGATATGCCATGCTCAGAAATAGGGCCAATTTATGTATAGTTATTTGGCGGTTTTATATACAGGTTTATATTGTCTTCCTTTTATTTCTGTCACTATGTTATTTAGGAAAAAAATTATCCTTATGACTAAGCCTTTCGATGGGTATGATAAAGCTACAGGGTGATTATTTTTCTTGTGTAACGGGTTCGATTCCCGGCTCCAACCATGTAATTATTTAAATATCTTTGAATGCGGTTTAAATTGTTTTTAAATTCAAAATAATGTCTTCTTTCAGATAGTTCCCTCCATGTGGCATATTCGTGGGACACCTGTATAATGACAGAAATACTTTCTTCCTCATCGAGTCTATATTTCTAACATTGTGAGTCTAGTTTGCCTAGGTTAAGATATATTTCGCTGGATTAAAAACTGGCCCACAGACAAGATAATGCCCCAGGGAAGTTAGGCAGGTTCCCAGTACTTCCCAGTCAGAACTCAGAACTAATTTTGGTGCATACTTACTTTTAAACAACCAATTCATTTGTGACGAACCAATTCATTCCATTTTTATTATATTCTGTTACCTGTGACGTGATCTGAGCCTGTTCTTCTTTGGACGCAGACTTGATCCCTTGCTGGGTGATGAAAGTCTTCAGAACACCAGTGTCTGAGTTCTGGGGGTAACCAAAGTCGAGGATCTCTGTAACATAATAAGTTAACAATGTAGGTCATCAAAAGTCGCTCATTTTATGCTCTATTCTAATAATTGAGTATGAGATCATAGATTGATTTGTGTCATATAGTTACTAGAAATGGCACAGGAATAACATTGCAGCGACATCACAGTTAGTAAAGGTTACCATTTGCAATCATTTATCCTTATTATTAGATAGTGAACTATCTTATTTTGGTAAGGATTTGATAAAAATAAATTCTATGTACTTTATATTTATAACCAACTAACTGGTTGATGTGGTTGAAAGTCGTAAACATGCTAAGATGGGGATGGTATTACAGTAACATAAAATATAGGTTATAAATTGAAAATTTTGTTAATGGGATCAGTTGACCGATTCAAATATTGATTAGGTCAACTGATCCCGCGGAAACAGTTTGGTGCGGGCTCAGTTGACTTAAGAGCCTTACCATCGAGCAATTCATAGATGAGCACAAAGTTATTCTTGATGTTTTCCTCGGAGATCTTGCCGAAGTAAGACTGCATGACGTCGATGATCTTGAGTAGGAACTCAAAGACCATGGCAGCGTTGACATTCTGCTTCGTCACCGCCGCTAGCCAGATGTTGGCCCGCTGTGGAGGAAAGATTGTTGTTATTACTGATTACAGTAGGGTAAGATATTGTCTAATTATTTTCCAAAAGACATCTAACACTACATACCTTGATGTGAAAGAATGAAGTCCTTGCTATATTGGTGACAGGCGAGCGGACCTGCTGCCGCGCGTGGATGACGTTGACTCTGAACGCGTCTACTGCATTCCGGCCGATGTCGTCACGGTACACCCGAGATATCAGCACCTCTCCCTTGTGGTTGTACACAAACAGGCCCCCGATCATGGTGATTTAGGCCTGTGGACAATCATAAGCAGTAATTTAACATCAGAGATATTAATTATTCTTGTTGTTTTAGGGAATAGGAGTTGTACAATGACTCAGTCAGAGATATGAACATGGATACCTCAGTTGTCACAGCAGCAGAACAGTTCCTATGGTCCCGGAATTGAAATTACTTTGAAGTGACCTATTTTTTAGGGTGTCCATTCTCAAAGTGTAAAATGGGACCTTATTATTAAGACTACTCTGTCTGTCTGTCGATCTGTCTGTCAATCTATCCTGTGTCACCAGGCTGTATCTCATGAACAGTGATAGTTAGACAGCTTAAATTTTCATAGATGATAATATAATTTCTTTTGCCACCATTTCAACATATTATACAAAAAAAAACAGAATAAAAATAGATATTTAAGTGGTTCCCATCTTCCCGTACTACAAATATATTTTTTTGCCGTTTTTATCGAAATTCGTATGGAACACATAGTGTGCGAGTCCACTCACACTTGGTCCTTTTAAAAATAATGAAGCAAATGTGGTAGATACTCACAATAAATTTAGTTTAACAATAGGTGTAAATGAAAAATATAACGGCGACAGACGGCTCCAATTTTAAGATAATGAAGTACCTAGTAATTATAACATCAAGCAGTGAATCATATGTATCTATACTTTTCTTAACTCACATTCATTCACTTTCAGGCACACCCCCTAATTTAAATGTTGTTAATCTGAGGAATTGATGTATGTATACAGCTGTTTCAACAGAATAAGACCGATGTAGTTCTGTGATGAGATGTGAGGTTCAGTGATGGTTCTAGAGGCATACTTTCCTAGAAAATAGTTCAACATAATGTGATGACCTACCTACCCTCCCTATATAAAAAATACTGTTCTTTAGTATAAGAGAACTGAAACTGATTGTAAAGAGAACTCAACTGCTAATCCAATAATATAGGACAGGATATGGCCAATCTAGGAAGCCGCAGATACGATTGGGCATTACAACTTAGAATAAAAGTTTCTGGACTTACCCGTCGCTTTTGTAGCTTGATCATTGGATGAAAAAGATTACCAATGAGTTATTTATCGCCGTGTATTATGAATTATTCGCATTTTATACATAAAAAGCGAATAATTTTCCGATAACCGCCCCCAGGAGCCAGAAAAATTATGAAACGTCAATACTTCAATAGTGTTGCCAGTACCGACAAGCAGTTACGGATAGAGCTGTAGCAAACCGTATGTATTCGGTACTGAGTAACGGGTACGCCATGCCATCTAGTAACCAGTACCGAAACGTTTCTCACGAATCCATCTCGTTACTCGCACGTTTCGTATGCGTCGTATGGATACACCGTACACGTGTGCTGATAGTTTGTTTTACGCATGCGATACAAATAACGATGTTTGTTTATTATGTAGGTACCTAAAGTAATAAATTGGAAATTCGTCGTCCACGTTTTTTACCCATAAGTTTTCTACAAATCACCAATGTTGTGACGCCGTGACATCATACCGCACGCGTACGTAATGCGACTCGATTCGATACGACTCTCTAAGCATCATAGCATGCTATGTAACGGGTACTCATTGTTAAAGTAACGAATACATACGGGTACGCTTTGTTTCGTTACTTTTACACCTCTAGTTACGGATGGTAGGTTGCTTGAAAAGAGTCGGTTTGATGCAAAAGGGACAGTTTTCAAAATAAAAAATGTTCACGTTTAATATACCCCCAACACTAGCATAGAGCAGCAGAGCATAGTAGATAAAAACATGGAAGATAAGTGGAAGAATCAGGTTTAAGAATCGACTACCGATCGCTACAATTAAAATGTAAAGTAAAATAATGGAAATAATAACAGCGCAACCGCAGCGAACGTTATAAATTGTTAGGTTGTATCAGTGTTATAAGTGTAAAATTGTTTACCTATTTATATAAGTATTTTTTATCAATATAGTGCTATGGGTCTAGGAACTCTAGGAGGACCAAGGGACCGAAAAGAGTCCAACACTGAAAAGGACGGAAAACCATCCGAAAAGGGACAGTCTGGCAACGCTGGTCAATAGTATGAAGTGTGCGAAAGGAAGGGGAAGACCACAGACTATTTTAGATACAGGTAAAACCATGGATAATCCATTGGTATAATAAAACATTATACATAATTATATTATAGTGTATGATAAAACATTATACATATTATTATTATTATGTTGTAACTTCTACTCTGTGCTGTTTTAATTTATAAACAAATAAAAAAGCAACAACTAGTATAAAGCCCGCTTCACATGTACGTAAAGGTCAATACTAGAAAATCTGTCACCATATCGGGGTTTCCGGGGTACTTACCAGTGGCTCTAGGTACCCCACCTAGCTAGGAGAGAGTCGCAACTAAGCATGTTTACTTATTTCGACTACATCGTCACTTAAGGCCAGGTGAGATAGTGGACAAAATATGCTCTCCTGTAAAGTATAAAGTATATTTTATTTATAGTCTATTACCCAAGGAAATCCTTATTACATAACTTGTGTCATATGAAGGTGCAAATCATTACGCGAACATGATACATTACACTTTTTCATTACCTACACGACCGCGTGATATTACCATGTAATATCACGTGTGATGTTCGGTCGGTTACCTAGTACTAATTTTCGGTTCACCGTGATTTTCGGCTGGGACGTGGTTTTCGTTTGAGAGAGACGAGCGGGACCGTCGCGCGGCAACTACCACCATCCATAACCCATTATTTTGTTACAATAATATTACTTAAGTATAGGAAATAGGTAGGTACCTACCTATCTATGATCATGCCAAAAATTCTGACGATCAACAAAAATTACAGCAGGTCGGTCATTGTATTATTTTACAAATAACTTTATTACCTACCCACACATTCCGAATCCAATCAAAACATTGCATTTAACTATGGCACCAACTGCCAGCCGAACGTGCAGCGTATCTCCGAACACAACCCTTCATAGAGTGAAATGCGGGCATAATAGGATTTAAAATCTAAATTGACCTTTTTTGCCTTAAATAACAAAAATAAGCGGAATATACCGGTTTACATTTACAACACTACTCCAGAGACAACTGACAAATACTCTAATATCTTTCTCTCTTCTCTTGTCTTTGGTTGATGAATTGGGTCGATTATGTCATGGCGGGTTAGATGTTTTCGGCAGTTGAATTCACAGTTTTTAGGAATTATACGCCGTAAATGATCTCGTTTCAAACACTTTTGTTTATTGCTAAGCATATTTGTGTGTCGGTGACCTCTTCTTAATCTATTCAAATGCTGAAACGTTTGCAAATGGGACTTCGCACGTTCATGCTAATCGCATCTAAAGTATGGAGTTGTTTTTGTTATATGTTTAAAAAGCAATATCGAGCGGTAAATATGATTATTCACCATGTTTTACAGTGTTCATTTATGTTTATTTACGCATTATGTATTCATTTCTCACTTGGTGTTTTATTTTCAGTTGGCTCAATATCAATCTGTCAAATATGAGATGTACCCACTTTCTCCCGTATCTAGACACAGGCTGAGTGAGTATTTATCTGTTTTATTTATCGCGGATTGATTCTGACTGCTGTATTTATCTGCACGAGATAAAGAGTGTGTTATCGTCGTCAAATGTTTATGTCATGACTTGAGAGATTGTAGCGTTTTTTATATTGCCCTGGACTGATGTACTGTGCGATACCTTCTCCAACATTTTTATGAAATAATATTATGTAAAAAACATTAGGTAGGTACCTCCTTTGACAGTGGTAATGAAAGTCAATGGTCACCGCTGGCTTGTATGGACTATCCACTTGAAATCTAGTATTTTTTACTGAAGTTCCAATTCTATAACATATCAAAGAATATCAAATTTTAATCACAACTAGGAATCGCCTATTTTCTTATTTATTTTTTACTGATTGTTTTTCAACGGCGATGCCACATATCCCATATTATGTTACTTGGTAGTTGGTTGTTTTCGGTTTTTGGCCTTATGCTAAAGGCCATATTTACTGACATGAAAGACCTCAAAGTAAATGTACATATAAATTGCTATAACCTATTGAGTACATAATAATTATTGATTACCCCATATGATTAACATAGTTGTTTCTACAACCGCTTCAATGATGCATGTATATTCTATTCACAAATAATTCCACTGCGTCTGGCGTGCAACAGGTTAATTATGCAAACACTTTTCATTTTCAGGTCTAGTAAAAAGAAAAATGCTGGTATTAGATCTAGATGAAACACTAATCCATTCGCACCATGATGCGATGCTGAGGCCCACCGTGAAGCCCGGGACACCACCTGACTTTGTTTTGAAGGTTACGATTGACAAGCACCCCGTCAGATTCTTTGTGCATAAAAGGCCGCATGTGGACTACTTTTTGGATATAGTAAGTATATTAGAAACTGAAAAACTAGGAAAAACTTGGAAAAAGCGGAAAAAGGGGTAGGCCTTGTCTGCAAGAGTCCACCTGGGAGAGTACCACACCTATGCCAGATATTCATCTGTCAGGCTGTTCATAGAACTAGGGTGTTACCAATGTAAAAAGGTGATTACGTAAAAGGAACTTTGGTAGAATTACAGCTACATCATTTTAAATTAATTATTCTGATAACCAAAGCAAAGTATCTCACGTTCTCATCAAACATCTGCATGGCACATGTCTAATGCTAAATATTCAAATAGACAATCTACAATCATAGAGATGAAATTTACTAATCGGTTTGTTTTATTCTAATTTGCTTTGAAAATTCTTTCGCTAATAAGCTACATTATCCCTTATTGCTATATGCTATGTTTTATCTTAAAAATCATCATGGTACCATAGGAATAACAGGAGTTAGGTGACATCTCTAAAATATAATCTAAAGAAATTAATAATAAATAAATAAATAAAATAGATTGTGCAATCTTTAAGCTCATTATCATCTTATTTAATCCTGTGTCAAGTCAGTATGAGTCTGCATTCTGTGTGAATATTGATTTTCATATTTGTAGGTACAATATATTATTATCATTGCAGTTTTTCCTTATTATGTTATCCTACTAATATTATAAATGCGAAAGTTTGTGAGTATGGATGGATGGGCATTTGTTACTCTTTAACGCAAAAACTACAGAATGGATTTTGATGAAACTTCACAATAATATAGCTTACATATCAGAATAACACATAGGCTACAATTCATAAAGATATATTATTGTATACTATCCAAACGCAGGTGAAACCACGGGGTGCAGCTCGTATTAATTAAAAAACAAGAATGTGTCATGATCACATGCATAATATTTAATTACTTAATATAATTTTTTTTTATGGTTTACTGTATAGGAGATATATTTTGATTATTTACTATATTCTAGCAGTGCCTGACGGTTTCACCGGTGCACAAAAGTTGTCCATATAACATCAGCCAGTAGTAGGGTAATAACAACATATTAATTAGTATTTAAACGGGTCTAATTCGCGCACAAACGAATATCAAAATATATAATTTTGATATTCGTTTGTGCGCGAATATGTAACTCGGTCGAAACGTCGAGGTATGTCAGAATTATATATTTTGATATTCGTTTGTGCGCGAATTAGACACGTTTAAATACTAATTAACATGTATTCAGTTTGCGAAAGTTTAAGAACTTCAATAATAACATAATTATGTCTGTTGTTATTAAATACTAGGCTACATGTTTTCATCCCTAGTAATATCTTAGATTGATGTATTGAGTACGCTTTCTCTTCAGAAATGTATATACTATGAGTAATATTTATTATTTAAGTAGTAAATTTACTGAACATATATCTAGTAAGTATATTTTATCTTAGTTTTGATTTATCATCACAGTCCCATATATTTTGTCTAGTCTCTCTGTATCGTCTCTATGTCGTCTCGTTATCAGTTTCATTAATTTCTTCCTGGTAAGCAGTAAATTAGATACAACCTGATAATGTACACTTACATACGGAAGTCTTGCTTCATCGCAATACATGTTAATCTTTCCACTCGAAATATTAAATGTTGCCTTGTTGTACATTCAGTGACAAAAGTAAATGCACATTTCACAAGAGATGTGAGTATGCGACTGGAATAAATATAGCATGTCGCATTTGGCAGTGTTTTTCGTGACGTGTTTGACTTTGAGCGGTTGTTTAGGCGTTTCGAACATTGCAAGTGTCCCTCCGAAACCCCGTATACCCACTTGTCGGTTGTATTGTTTACAGGTGTCACAATGGTACGAGCTCGTGGTGTTTACTGCTTCGATGGAAATATACGGCGCAGCTGTAGCAGACAAACTCGACAATGGTCGGGGGATACTGCGGCGGCGGTTCTATAGGTAACCACTTAAAAGCTTCTCTATTCCATACACAAAGGGTAAAGCGGGACCCTATGACTAAGGCTCCCCTGTCCATACGTCTGTCACCAGGCTGTATCTCATGAACCGTGATAGTTAGACAGTTGAAATTTTCACAGATGATGCATTTCTGTTGCAAATATAACAACTAGTACTAAAAATAGAATAAAATAAGTATTTTAAGGGGCTCCCATACAACAAACGTTTTTTTTTTGCTTGTGTTTGCTCAATATTAATAATGGCAACAGGTAGACGTTAAAAAATTAACAGAATATTGAGGAACACAATACACGCTTTAAAAATAAAATAAATAATTAAATTAAAATTAATATTTATGGCGGGCTCCCATACAAAAAACATGGTTTTGCCGTTTTTATAGATAAATGGTACGGAACCCCTCGTGCGCGAGAACGACTCGCACTTGGCGGGTTATTTTAAATACTTTTATAGGCTATAATTTGACCATTATCTCACCTGTTTTCCCCTGGACACCTACTCATAAAAGTGTAAACTAGGTTAGAGATGTCTTTACGTTCTTTTTATATAATATACTGACCCATAGTTCTATCAGTTACCCTTGGTTTCTGGTTATGTGGTAGCCAAATGTTGTTCAAGGCCCCGTACAAAGTTTTAGTTGAAGGTGTAACGGTGACCCTGAAAGTTTTAGTTCAAAACAACACTGTACAAGAACTTTAGAAATCAATATCTACCTCTTACCTACCCAGTATTGTAGGTGTGTGTCTAGTTAACTTTTATAGCATAATAATAATAGATGAAGCAATGTCATACTGATATTGTAAATATGAAAGTATGTGTGTTTGTTACTCAACAGTAAAGTTCCTTAACTAAATGCTTAAGATACCTTAGGTTCCAGACCTCGTCATGTCCACGCAAGTGAAGCTGCCAGGCCCAGCTAGTGGGATATAAAAACAATCATCAGCGAACATTCAGCCATTGCGACAATAAAAGCAATATAATCAGCTTTCCTGATTGAAGTTCTTAAACTTTCGCGAACAGAAAACGCACGAATTAGACCCGTTTTTAGCTAGTTAATATATTTTCTGATTGTTTTCAGACAGCACTGCACCGCCGAGCACGGCTCGTACACCAAGAATTTGTCGTCGATATGCGACGACCTCAACAGGGTTTTCATATTGGATAACTCGCCCGGAGCGTACCGGGATTTTCCAGGTAATCGACAAAGCATTGCAGCGCCAACGCATGACAGGATTTTGCGCTCGATTGATCTGCACTTGACACTAAATATTGCCTTCTAGACTACAGGGTAACAATTTAACAGCACCAAGCAGTAACTTCTCCGCTTCTCAACCCTGCGACACCGAGTTCGATTCTCGTCACCACAAAAAAGCATCTTCTCTGATGATGTACGGATTTCCATCGCTCCCTGCTCCGGAGACCCCGCTAAACTAACAGTGGCTATCGAGCCCAGTAATTACACAGGGCTAACTGCATACAGAACCCCAACAGGTGTGATGCTCCAGATTACCTCAAACCGCCACTATTGTGAAAGGTGTCCCGTGCAACATACACAGTCACCTGGTGATGCCAGAGGATGATGCCAACACTCGCCGGTTCCAGATAACGCGATCCCCATAAAGTCTTGGTTCTCGGACCCGCTGGACGTGGCGCTGCTGAACCTGCTGCCGGTGCTGGACGCGCTGCGCTTCACGCACGACGTGCGCTCCGTGCTGTCCCGCAACCTGCACCTGCACCGTCTCTGGTAGCCGAGTGAGTGTCGCCGTCCGTACACTGTTCCCTGTATACTGATGCTGTAATAACAAACCTGTATACTCATGGTGTAACATTAACCCTGTATACTGTACTGTTGGTGTAACATTAACCCTGTATACTGTACTGTTGGTGTGCCAACAACCCTGTATACTGGTAGTGTAACAACTGCCCATTAAACTGTTGGTGTAACAACAAACCTGTATACTGTTGGTGTAACAACAGCCCTGTATACTGTTGGTGTAACAACAGCCCTGTATACTGTTTGGTTTACACCAAACAGTATACAGGGCTGTTCTGTTTTGTTACCAAAAGCCCTGTATACTGTTGGTGTAACAACAAACCTGTATACTGATGGTGGAACTACAACCCAGTATATGGTTGGTGAAACAACAACCCTGTATACTGTTGGTGCAATAAGAAAACCTATAATGAGGCATGTTTTCAATAGCTAACTCTTAAGATTTGTACGCATTTTGGAGGCAAATATAATGTAACCACCGATTAGATCTTGCAAGCTAATTTACGACAGTGCCTTATGCCATGTTTTAGCAAATATTTTTTACGAGTTTTACTGCAACAACAATACTGTTGGTGGAATACATCAATTCGGTGTGTAGACCCGATAGATTGTTGCTGAGATTGCTATTGACAGTACTTATTAACATAATTTTATGTATTTTGCAGGTAAGTGACCGGCTTTTGTACAAATGTGGGACGCCACAAGCCTCCTGAACTTATTTATTATATTTTTTTCACTCGTTAAGCCGTTCAGCGCTTGTATTCTAAATATACATAATAGTTTAATTATAGTTGAGTAATATTTTTTTTTAAGTTTGTTTTTACGTAAATGTAAAGAATAACTCATTGGGGGATTCTGAAGTGATTATGCCGAATTTATTGTGTTCAGTATTTAGAACTGATACTTATTACTGCAATTTCACTTTTTATGCCACGGGAAGAAGGTTGTTTTTTTTTATGTGCAATTTTTATGAAATCTGTACTGAATACCTGGATTTGGCGTAGTGTTGTACTTTAGATACCCTGTCTGTATACATAGTTTATGTGTATATGTGTGTACCTACTTATATGTAGGTTTGAAAAGCGTTTTTTAAACGCTCCCATAACTTTCCTGTGAAGTAAATAAGTGCAAATGTACCTTGGAGTAAAGGTATGACCCCGCTGCGAGCGATGATGTAAAGTGTTGTGTTAAAATCTAATTACTGTAGTCTTTGAAATAGTTCCTATAATATTACGTAGGTACCTAATGTGTATTAAAAAATTGAATTTTCAATTACCGCAAATGAGTATTTCCATGACAATAAAAATGAAAATTTAATCTGTTAAAAAAAAAGATTATTACTTTGAATTAAATCGTGACTATATCACATTATTTTTTCATTATTTTTTTCTATAAAATTACCTTTGGAATCGCTCTCAGTGTGGCCACGCCCTATTACAGAAGTGTTATCTGACCTTTCCTCACACATAATGCAATAAAAAGGCAGTCTTATTATTCGCTATGCAAAGATTATGCCTTTCTCGTCATGAGCTAGCAGTACCTACTACCTACCTACCAATATGAACTCAAAAAATAAATTACAAAACTAAAAGACCCAGACAAAAACATTGATAAAAATCGAGACGGTCTATTTATTCGGACTTGATTTAATTTACAACTATTAGGGCATTTTGGTTGGTTATTATGTGCGACGAAATTTGGTGTTTTGAGACTAGACGACCGACACTACGTCACGATTGATGAACGCTGTTTTCACTCAGCACGTCTCTACTCTAACTAAATAAGTCGGAGCAGACGGTCCTAGTGGCAGCCAAACGACTAATTTAGTATTATCTAAATTCACCTTATTTTATCCTATATACGACTGTAATAATTGGTATAGCGAAAAAAACAAGCTCAAACCGCCGCACTGCTCTTCGCAGTCACTCCGTCGGTCTTATTGGGTCATTCCCAGTTGTCACCCGCCTCCATGTCCCCAGTGGTGACAACTGGGTATTATTTTTAAAATGTGTCCCTATTGTCACCCCTGGTGACGTCCCTCTGCTGAAAAATGGGAATTGTTTTAAAGTGCGTTCCATTTGTCACCACTGGTGACGTGACCACTGGTGACAAACCTTGTGACGAGGCTGCTTCGGTTGAACCGTTGTGATGACAGAAGTGTGACTGTGATTAGGCTTGCTGACATTGGATACAACAATTTTTAATCCGGGATCGACTCTTGAGATGTTTCTCTCTCAACCAGAACTTAAACCAAGTGTAAAGTAATGTTTCTTAAAGGTTAATAATAATGTAGAATTCAATATCGAATTGAGCCTCCAGTCGTGTCTTGTCGTCTATTCTAAAACGATAACATGAATTAATTGATACTTACTAATATACAATGGACCCACCAATAATATCTAAACACGCACTTATTCCAATTTCTTAAACGGTTGACACCTCATTTTGTATCTACAAGTTGGATGAAATAACAGCTTACCAAAACCAATAAAAAGCTATTTCAATATGGCATCTCTTTCTACCCAGCCTTACCCCCAGTTTCTGAAACGTCAGTCAACGTTGACAACGGATTAATTCTATTGTCATCCTTGTCATTTGTTTAGTGTCAGATAGAGACAACGATAGTTTTAATCTACTGTCAACGCCAACAAACGTTTCAGAAACTGGGGGTAAGTTTCCTACAATATGACTGAGACAGCATGGTGTAAATTGGTGCCCATTTGAAATCATTTTCTTATGATGATTTTGTAGACAGCAAAAGTGAGGTGCAGTGCTCAAACTTTTATATGTATTGAATGGCGCAGCTGTATCAGTTTTAACCCAGTTTCTTCGCAATGAGGGATGACATCTTGAATCAAACTGTCAAATTCGAAATTAGATAAAGTACACGTTTAGTCAATCGCCGAAATATTTCACTAGAAAGCGCATAATCTAGCAAAGTAGTCGTAGAGCAACGGTGGAAACTGGTACAGGCTGTTTCAGGATATTTTCCAAATGAACAATTATTGTATGTAAATAATAATAATATCTCGACGGATAGTCCAAGTGGTTTGCCTTTTTTTGAACACGCTTGATTTGATCTCTTTAGTTTAGTTTTCTTTTGCTTCATAGAAGCCACTCGTCACGCATAAACGAAATACTATTATAACAATAGATGTAAGACTTCCGGAATTCAAAAGCATTATACAAGTTAAAATAATAATTTAAAAATCGGCAAATCACTAAATGTGCATTCTCACTGGGCGCTAAATAATCTTGCGACGAAAGAATGCACCTAAGTCACACGTGCTGTGAAATTTCTTAATGACAATAGGGTAATATTGATGACGTACGTTACATAAAATATCATGTACAAAGTGTATACCGAATGAGAATATAGAAACTGTTTTGTTTACTAAACGCGCCGGACCAAACACGGGTTGTTGAACAATGTTGGATAAATATTATAGTACTAATTAAACCGATCTATGGAAAAGCTACCTTTGTCTCGCTCTCGCATTCGCCGTATTTCGGTAATGTTTTCATCATTATTTACAGACGTATTCACGTCCAAAGATTAATGATAGGATTGATTCATTTTGTTTATACTCGCAGAGCGCAGCAATCGGAAGCTATTTTCCTATCTCGCCGCTGCTCTTCCTTGTGGTAGAAAACCATGACAGAAATATATAGATAGACAGAAAGAGAATGGCTTATCGATGAAATGAAAACAGAACAGCTATGTCATACCAGAATACCATTCCAATTCGAGGGTGTATGGAATACACTGCAGAAAACGCTGCAGCTTCGCCACGCGCTTTTAGTAAACAAACAAGATGTTTTAAAGAGAAACTCGTTACATTTCATGCGGCATCCCAGTCTAATTAGTTTATACTCAATAAACTCGTGTGTATTATATTAGTTTATCGAATTGTTTCTAGGAAAGAAATATAATCTTATTTTAAACCAAATAGTTGAGATAATTTAGTATTTTAATTGTTCAGGTCGACTGAATTGTTCACCCTTCCCCTTTTGGTACAAAAATACACACTATGAATATGAACACTATTATCTTTAGTGTCATGTATTGCTAATATAATAGCGGCATTGTATATAGATTTTTAAGATTACATCATATATGTTTCATACAACGCGGGACAAATGAAAATTAATCGTAGATGCAACCAAATTTAACTGAAAATGCGTGTGAACAATTCAGTTTCCTAAAGGTGCCTATATACCACGGCTTATAGGCGTTTTCATCCTGCAAAACATACTAGGTATATAACAGTTTGAAGACGTTCGTAAACCCTAAATGAGATCACCGTTCGATGAGCAAGGCAACACGCATTGTGTTTCAAGTGTAAGTGGAGCTTATTGGTTGTTTAGCCCAATTTTACTGATATTTGTCGTCTTGTGACAAGGGAATGTTTAAATCGTGAGTGAATGTGAGAGTTGTCTTTAACCATTGATTAAGTACTTACCGAAAACCTTTATGGCGGTGAAGTAAAAACTGCTTTACTGCAACAGAATATGGGGTTATAAAAATTATACAGATTTTGTCAATCCAGTTAGAAGGTCGGTCGAGCAGGTTAGTCGCGATGCTTCATTTTGCTTACACGCAGTCCTCTGCTCGTTTCCGCTACAGTGGATGATCACGGTCAGTCTAAACTAGAATTTAACATTGACCGTTATTTAAACGGTCGAAATGTAATGGGTGCCCTACCTACTTAGAATAGAGTTGTAATCCGAAAATTATTTGTTCGGTAGTTCTGTTGATCCTTTTACCACTGTCTTTAAAGTTCTATTTCGTGTAATAAGCGCATATCATAATCAATGCATACCTTCACAGGGTGATTTGTAAAAAAAACACATCTCGTAGTTTCTGTAGACTTGGCCTTGATCTATTGAATAGTGGACTCAAATCTATAAGAAGACCAAACAAATCTTTGTAAATACCTAATTGTATTCATAGGGTCGATGCAGTCTCAAATGCCAGTTTATAATATACATATTTCGTTTACGATCGCCTTATTTCAAAGCCGATGTACGGTTCGCACGGACAACACCTGTAGACCCATTTATCATAATCTTTTATTTGGCGAAGTAGTACCGATTTATGTGGCGATTTTAGCACAGTAGGTATATCATTTTAAGACCACAACTGCGCGTTTTTACGTCACGGAAATTTCCCTGTATTAGTAAATATGAACGGTACTATAGAAGGACATGATTGTGATGTTAAATGAATAAGTTTAAACTGATCACTTTGAAATTGATTGCATTTTAAATATTTCTACGTTTCAGGACCGTTAATGATCATGCGCAATATGGATTATTTACCAAGGTGTTTTATCTTATATATTAATATTTTTGTCCCTAAATCATGGTTATTATGTTACGACAGTACCTTCGTACCTACTTTACATGTCATGGTCCCAGGTGAGGTGAGCTATGCGATACAGCGCGGAAATATGAAACGATCCTTCTGTACCCGTGTCTACGTGCTGCTTTATGCAACATAGGCTACGTAAGGTACAGCCTGCAGCTATTATTGCATGTTAGCGCCGTTTGTCGCTAGTCTAAATTGACGTCTTGAAATCGGCATTTTGTTGTACTTAGCTAAAATAAATATTAAATATTATTTTGGCATATTTATTCTTCGAAGTGGTACGAATCTTTCTCTCGTCTCTGACGACAAGTTAAATCACGTTTTCATTGTCGATAACACTATCATATCAGTACAGAATATAATATGAATATGTATTTGTCGTATTCAATGTAATATGCAGTTGAAATGTTTGAAATGCAACAAACTTTTGTAAACATTTACTGTTGTTTAGATAACATGGATTGTAACAAACTGTAGAGTATGAGCTCTCAGCTGGATGTTAAAAAGTTCAAAAATGCGATTTGTAATATAGTAATATTAAATCGAATTCAAAAATGTTTTCGTTTCATTTGTTGTCATAATTTTTTAGTAAGTATGTATGTGTTTGATAAAGCTTAATGTGTTTTATTATACGAGTATAAAACAAATCAAACCAGGAAAGTTTCAATAATAGTGCTAAAGAATAAACTTATTGAAAGATATTTCTTATGGCTCGAGTCTTTTCAGCGCATTTTGTATCAAAGGATTCTAAATATGGATATAGGAAGTACCTAACACATTTTTCAAAGGTTAAGACAGTTAAGACATAATGTACTTAGGGTCAAATTCTAGAGATGTCTAATTATTTCCTACTATTATTTTATCCACCCGTTTTATCATCCCAATAGTGTTGTCTTACGCCCGATATTAATAATAAATCCAATCCAAATTTGGCTATCTGGGACTGATATCACAATCCATTTTTAAGGTCAAAATGCCAATAACCGATCCGTGGATTGGTTTATGAAGGCACGCAGATTGGAAATCGATCGAACGATAGGCAGCAATCCAAGATCGGATCTTCAATCTCCTATTCAATCTTGGATAGGAGATAGAATACCTGCCTGTACCCCCTATATAATATGCAAAGCTCTGAATGCATACTGTGAGTGTGTACTAGTCTACTGGACAGATGTATTATGCAGAATGAAATACATAGATTCTTCAATGAACCTTTTAATTTTATACTATTTTGATGTTATAATTTCTAACAAGTCAAAACGACTGGCGCCGAAATGTTCACAAAGGTCGTAATGTTTTACGGGATCACGTGGTGCTGTTCCAATATTTATTACAAGACAATAATTGTTGAATCAATATTATTAGAAAACTGTTGAGTAGGCCAAAATGAATCACAAGTAGACTTCACAAAGTGATGTGACTCCTATAAATTAATAGGTAATTCTTGATTATTACACAACCTATCTAGAAGCTCTAGATGTCAATCCAGAAATGGTTTGTAAAGCCATAAAGAGTTCTTAGAGTTTACTTAATATTATAGATAGATCAATTTATCATTCAATTAGTCTCAATGGACATTTCAACACTAACAAGGAAGGTACGGGCATAGATGTAATTTTCCCCAGAATTAATTCCAGTGCACTATTGAAATAGCACTGGCATTTGTAGATAAAAAGTTGATTCTTAGAAATTATGACTGCTCCATACACAATTACACACAAACGACTTTTTGATGGATAAGGTTTTCAACCCATTGTCATTCTATTTCCCCTGTACACAATAATTATCATAAGTCTTGCTAGGGTGTAGTCAATTATCAGTAACTAGTAATTTAAATAAAAAAACTCTTTTTCAAAGTTAGACTGAAAAATTGAAAGTTTATACAAATGTTCACAATATAACTAAAAAGACTGATGCCTACACAGTAACATAAGAAACTATACTTGTAAAGAAATAGCAAAATTTTGCAGTCCTTAAAATATTACAAAATGTCTATTTTTTTTATTATACTGTTTATATTATCTTAGCTCAAAAGTTCATTGCAACAAATTAGTATAGGTACAGCTCTGAAATATACATCTCTCCGACAAAATATGTTTAGAAAACCATGCATGTATTGTCTTTAACATTCTTCTCGATTTGCAATGAATACAATTGCAATGAACTTAATGATAGAAATGAAATAATTAAACTTTTATTAAATAATGATAAATTTTACGGGTGTATTTGTAGTTATACCTTAAGCTGAAGCCAATACATATAAATATCACAAATTGCCGCTTAAGGAAACAGTATTTTTAATTATTGGACGAAAGTGCTAAAAATTCATTCTCTACAGGTTTAAATGATTATAGTCAAGGGCTTAAAACTTAGTTTACAACACAGTCCAAACAATGAGTTACTACGACACTATTGTCTAGTCTACACAACATTCTTTTAGGAGATTTTATACTTGAAATTACAACTGTACATGAGAGCGACCGGGAAAATCAGACGCTGGCCCGGAGAATGAATTTTTATGACACAGAGTAAGCTTTTTCTGAAAATGATTTCACATACGCCTCGTGGAGTTTGTTCACAAATTCAGCGTCATGTTTGAGCAGGTAGTTGAATGCTTGCAGCAACTGATTCCTAGTCAGAGGCTCAGGATTTGGCTGAAGGTCATTACCCGAAGTGGTCGTGAACATCGTAGGAGGCATCAACGCCGGCTTCTGTTGAACATTGGTAGAGTTTACTAATGTTGAAACATATTGCTTTATAGTTTCAAAGGAAACAGAAACATGTCAATCTAGAGTGAAAGTAAACTTACTGTATGGTTGATGTCCTGGGATTGATTCAGATAAGTGGCCAGTGGTGAAGTAGGTTTTGGTGATGATATATGCATCATGTGCAAGTCACTTTCTAAAGTATGAGAAAGGCCATTCGGTTCACAGTGGTCCAAGATATTCAGCTTCAACCCTGTTACCCTATGTGGATTCTGTTTCTCGATTGGTGTAGACTTCAATTGAAAGCCACAATTTTGTCTCATTACATTGTCTAATGAAATATTGCCATTGGAGTTTTGCCCCTCTTGAGGTGTGACCGAGCGTTGTTGCTTCTCTATGTGCTCGACGGAGTGTGCCGGGTTGCTCATGAGTCTCTGGAGTAGCTGGGGAACCTCGCGCGCGTCCGTGGTTCGTGGCCCGAAAATACCAGGCGACGGTAGCGAAGAAACTGCGGGCATTTGGACCGCCGCACCGCCGCCCGCCTTCGCAAAGAAGTCCATCACGCTCTGAGACGCCATGTCAGGCGCTCGGGCTGACATCGACTCGCCCTTCCCGGGCACGACACCCTTGTTGGAGTTGAAGTCGTCCTGTGCCTTACTCAACATGCCGAAGATGTCGACGGGCGCGTTCGAAGGCACCGCCGTACCGAACCCTGGAGGTTGTGCCATGCTTTCACCACCTGTCTGCTTGTTACAATCTTTAATCAGGCCGCTTAGCTTCGCCGCTACCCTTGCGCACTCGTCCTTATCGTAAAACCAAATGCCATAGATGCGACACCTCGCGTTTCGGTACAGGAGGAAGGGCTCCTTCAATTGCAATTCTATTCCTTTAGAAACTGGCTCGATGAGGTTGTTTGTACTCAATCTGTTCATAATCACTAAACTGTGATATGGTTCCCCATTTCTACTGTACACAAACAAAGCACCCTCGATGTTGGTTTTCTCCCATTCGCTCTCTTCGAATGTATAAAGTGCAACGTGGGTAGCACTGTCGATAATCTCTTTGGCGTATGGATCTGCCCTCTTTAATGCAGCGAAATTCATACGTGAACCAGTGTCAGCCATTTTTATAGCAACTAAATTCTAGTTTTTGAACAACGAGCAAGCATCACATCACAGTAAAATGACATGAACGAACAAAATTCGCCATTTTAGATTAAAAATACGTTCGATTTCCGTTTCATTCCAACCAATTACAGAAATAAATTGTAAATTTTTGTGATAAATAATAAAATAAAAAATGTCCAAAGCTTCAGTTTCTTATAACCTGTTCGATAAATTCAAATGTTAACTTGAACAGATTTTATTTCATATCGTTTTTATGAAAAATAATATTTTAAGCTTCAATCGGAACGTAGCACGTCATAAAAAGTATGTATGTTCAGCTGTTGATATGGGTGACGGGTGTTTTTTTGGCTTCGCATGATTTGTGCATTTTGCGTTGTACGTTCTGTTTACGCCACTCAAATTGTATCGATAGAAACCACATAAACAGCGAGTAATAATAATTAATTGCTACTTTATCGGACAAATCTTGTAAGTTTTTAGTGAGTTACAAGTTTAGTAAGTATAGTTTTTATGCTCCATAGCATTGTATAATCTTGTGGTGTTAAATACTCATGGCAGTAGGTATTTGTAGTAACTACATGAGATAATTATACAAAGTATACTTACCATTTTTATCTTTCTTTCGCCACTGAGCTGAATCTAGCATAATTATATTATTATTATTATTATACCTACTACTATTATAGTTTCGCCTCAGTCAGTGCTATACATAATATTTATAACAGTGTTCTGTGGGCGATATCCATATTTTATTATTTAGCATCACTATTCATTGGATAGTGCCTATCTATACGTCACGTAGCACCTATCTATCAAACAAAATGACATTAGTGACAACATAAAAAAAGGAGTTTTGGCGGGAATCCGATAGTGAGACGTTGTTGGTTTTGTATTATTTTCTCAAACTTGTGTTTCTTCGAGTGTTAATGTGTAATATTGGTGGAATATTAATCATTAAGTGTTCGTTAACGTGCACGAGTGTAGGCGAATGATATAAACTCAAAAAACGTGTCATTTCGCATTTTTTCCAAAACTCCCAGGAAGTTTCAGTAAAGCATCCACTACTTTACTGAATCGTGACTTTGACGATGTAAATAATTGACTTGACTACTTGACCACGATTGCTATAATATTGCTGTGACTTTCTTAATACGGAATTAAGAAATACTTAAAATAAAATACTTGACACTGGTTATATGCACAAACCGTGCGAAGCCACTACTAAAATAAAATAAAATAAACATAAAAAAATAAATTTATTTTTCATGTCACACTTCATTTCTTATTTGAATGCTTGCGCGTGTTGTGTTCAGTTGTGTGTAAACGCTGTGCAGAATTTAAACAAATAGAATAAATTAGATCGACAATTCAGAACAAAAACTAAGTTCCTATCTAGAGAAATCAATCTAGAAGCATTGATTATCAATAGATTAGGTTTTCATCAAGCTGTTTCACCAAATTAAATATAGTTTTGGACACGTGAACGTAATAAGTTGGAAGTGTTTATAAAGTTTCAAAATGAAACATGGCAATGTTCTGGTGATCGGAAGCGGCGGGCGGGAACACGCGCTGTGCTGGAAGCTGGCCGACTCGCCGTTTGTAAAGCAGATATACTGTGCGCCCGGCAGCGTAGGAATCGCGACCACAAACAAAGTGGAATGTGTTGAGATCGACATCAGTAACTATCCGGTGAGTACCACCTATATAGGCCTATCTAGGCCTCTTCCATAATAATTGATATTTCAAATTGGGTACACACCTAAATAAGTACATAAACATTAAACATAGTTATGTAGGTAGGTAGGTAGGAATTTTTAGTAGAGTTCATTGACCCATTTTAAGTCTTAGCTGTTATGATAGGTAATGGTTAACGACAAACACTGAATTCACTTTGCAAATAAAAAAAACCGGGTAATTATAACTTATTATACCTACCTAATAGTTACGCTGGAGAATTATCATAGACAATAAAGAAAAATCTTAAGCAATATTTTAAAGACAATATGAAACAATGGTTTGTTGATAATTACTGTTTACTCAGAATAATGCCATAATAATTATTTCCTTTACTGACATCAACATCTCTTTAACATTGAAAGATCAAAATTTATAATATGGGTTGATTTATACTGTTCCAAAGCAAAACAACCCTGCGATAATACATGAAGTTGTCAGAATAAAAAAATAATTAGTTACAGCTTAATTCAAATGCAATTTATTCAACCACCATATAAGTGGAGAGGGATATATTGTGTTCATAGAGTTTAATAATGACATACCACTCTATGATAACCTCTTCTTGTGATAATGCAATGATAAATGAATGCTGAATGTTGTTGATTTGTAAATAAGACTACCAATTTGTTTAAAACTGGTTATGTAATTTTTTATTGTTTTTACGTAAATTAGAATGAAGATGTAAATCCATTGCTAAAACAAATACAGATAAAATACAGATGTATCCAAACATTTTCTCCACAAATAGACATTTAACCCTCACAAGTAAAATAATTAGAAATGCAATAATTGAGTAAGAAAATGCGAGTGATAGACTTTGATTTTGTGGTACAAAATTTTAGAAACATCTGTGTAGTGGTTTAATCTTTTGTGGTTAGACTGTTTGAGAGTTTGAGAATTAGGCATTTGCGACTTATGTGCCATTATGAGGATTCACATTCTGTACACAAGTACTATTATTTATTCTCTGTTTCTGTATCTAAACCATATTTTCTCCCCACTAGGCTGTTGCACAATGGTGTCAAGAACACAATGTAGACCTCGTCGTCATAGGGCCGGAGGATCCCCTTGCGAACGGCATAGTGGACGGCTTGTCAGCACTCGGGATCCGGTGTTTCGGTCCCAACAAGGCAGGCGCACAGATCGAGGCCAACAAAGACTTTGCAAAGACTTTTATGAACAAGTACCAGATACCAACAGCGAAACACAGGTCCTTCACAGATGCTGGCGCCGCAAAGGACTTTATTAACAAGTGAGATAAAATCTTATACTTCTGTGCGCTCGATATTTGGGCTCGCTCATAGCCAGAGATTCGATTACGCAAGTTTGGTTGCATTAAAATGCGATTGAAATGATAGGAATATGCTAGTACCTATATTGTTCAAACTTGGTATGGGATACAAATTTCAACTTGCTTGATTAACACAATGTTACTCTCATCGTAAAGAAGTTAAGTTACATTAAAAACATGCTCTATAGGCAGTCAATAGCTCTTTTTATAATCGTGGTATCAGACCATTCTACTAACAACAATGTCAGTTGTGTAATTTATTCAAGTATTATTTTTATGCCTACACAGAATCGGATCAGTAAATCCATAGATTGTCTCCTACAAAATCATAAACAAACGACCTCTTTATAATATCAGTATAAATGTAGATAAAGCAATTACAGTTTTGTGTAAAAAAAATATCTCTCTTCATCGGAAGGTTGACTGACAGAGATCGCTTTTAGCGAGAAGTCTGCCCATTATACTCTAGATTTAGCTAAAGCGTTTTCTGTACTACCTTGTGTATTTTAATAACTGGTGTATACAATAGAGTATTTATTTATTTTACGTAGTATTTTATTTTCTATTCATTTGTATTTCTACATTACATACTTGCCTTATCGCAAGAAAGCAGGCCGCACGATCTCGCGGCCGCATTATCAATTATATACACTTTAATTGCAGTTTTTTTTATAAAATGTAGGACAATGCCAGTTCTCTGAAGCTATTTTTAAAAGATTGTTTACTTGTTGTGTAATTTTAATTGGCAGCATCCTTGACATCTTGTCCTTTGAACTGCATTAACCATCCGTTGTTCTATATACGAATGTTATATATATACGTGCGAAAGTGTATCTGTTTGTTTGTTACGTTTTTGATACAATTTAGGGGATGGATTAGGATACTTCTTATTGCTATAAAATGGAGTCTGTGCAGATTAATCGCGGCTTTATGTTAGTATATCGGAACTTTTAAATTCGAGGCTTTGGAGGCTAAAATACATAGAATTTATCTACGTTGTCGTTTTGTACAGTGCCCCCTACCCAGCCCTAGTAGTGAAGGCCGCCGGCCTAGCTGCCGGCAAGGGCGTGGTGGTTGCCTCCACCAAGGACGAGGCGTGCCAAGCGGTGGACGAGATCCTCACCGACGCCAAGTACGGAGCAGCTGGGGAGACAGTCGTCATTGAGGAGTTGCTCGAGGGCGATGAGGTTTCGGTAAGTACTAGGCTTAGGTAGTAGGCTTGAGTTAGGTGGTGGCTGTGTGGTTACTTGTGCGCTTTGAAATCTTAACGGTACCAGGTTCGAGCCTCGGTCCCGCACCAAGGACTTTTAAATTAAGTTATGTGCGGAACTCCATCGCTCCGTGTTTCGGAGGGCGCGTTAAGCCGTCGGACCCGGTTGTTATCGATTGATTGCAGTCGTTAAGTCACGTCAGAGGCCCTTGGGCGGCCTGATAAACTCTGACACTAGCTGATGCCAGCACAACATCATACGACAAGCGAGCAGTAGATAAAAGATTCGCAAGACGCCTTACCAAAACCAGACTTATACACAGAACGGCTTATTCTTGAACCTGTTCGCCAAACGCCATAAATATCATAACTTATTCACATTTATAACTATCTTTTCTGATTATTCTAAAGAAAGAAAACGGCTTCTGGTCCTAGATAAAAATAAGGTCATTGCTTTCTACATGTTATCTTTAGCTGTAACTTACCTAGCTTCGTTTATTTACGCTTACTTCGGCACAAACAAGCAAAATATTATAATTAAGTGTTTATTTAAAAAAAAATGTATGTCTTAGAGTGATAACGAGGCGATAACGGGGTCAAACCGTCTTGCTGGGGACCTGATAAACAACTATTTACGAAAAAATATGTTGATCATCGATTGGATCAATTAAAAATGTTCGGTCAATGCGAATCGATATTCACGCCTCAGGTTCCGCCTAAAGTCTGAAAGACTTAATTGTTTATTTTGCCCCCGTGGGCTATGATTATGGATATTAGTGGGCAGATGTAAATTGATGATGATGATGATGATGATTGTGTCTTACGGCCAGGCTTAAAGTCTTCCCCATATCTTTCCATACGTCTCTTTCGCATGTTATGTCTTGTCAATCGCCTCACTTTTCTGGGCCCACTACGATGTCTTCGGTAGGTTCTCGCTAAGAGTGTAGTTATTTGCTTATATGAGAGTAAAAATCGAACAAACACGAGTCACATAAGTTACCTTCACAGTGGTTCTGTGTTCCGTCTAATATGGAACCCTAAAATACAATCTTTACATTTCTGAGAAATAAAAATTCGTGGTACTCGCTCGCGAAAATATGTCTCTCACACAAGAATGATGATGCAAAACAGAAAAATATTGATGTCTGGAATAAATAGGCGTTTACAGATAACATTGTCAACCTGATCTATCGATGCTCAGTACACTTACGCGGTCGTAAGTTCAATTTGTGATTCATGATGCAATTTGAGTTATAGTATAGTTTTATATAGACAACTCGTCATTCTCCTCATATACAAATGAAGACTTTTGACACAACAGTTGCAGTGCCACCTCGACAATTGCATTGCCAATCTTTGCCGGCACTGCGCGAATATTGCATTGCTAATTTTGCCCTCGTTGTCCCTATGAGACATCTGCCGTATAACATTCCAGACTGATCATACTGATAATCCACAGGTCCTAGCGTTCACCGATGGCAACACAGTATCGATGATGCCCCCCGCTCAGGACCACAAGCGCATCGGCGACGGCGACACAGGCCCCAACACCGGGGGCATGGGGGCGTACTGCCCCTGCCCCCTGATCACCCCCGACCAGCTGGCCGACGTGAAGGATCAAGTGTTGCAAAGAGCCGTCGATGGGCTAAAGGCAGAGGGCATTAAATATGTCGGTGAGTTGGAAACTAACTATTTTTAATCAAAATCCTGTGCTATATTTTTTTTAGTTGTGATTTCGCTCGGTTTGTGCATTTAGCCATTGTCAAGTATGCTATAGTTTCTCCTGGGGAATAACCTCGCTTTGTCTGAGTGCAGTTTAGTTGGGGTTGGTGAGTAATCCCTGGTTTCTGGACTCCTAGTTAACTTTGATTAACCGATAAGAGTATTGCTGTCTTTACCATTGGTTTAGTCCCAGATACAGATAACAGTAGAGTTATCTGTTGGTCACAGTTAACTAGGGATTTTGGAACCGGACATTAGTAGATCTTGACCAACCCATTTGACTGATTGAGCTATTTCCCAGAACCTAAGAACCTAATTTGGGATCTAAGGATCTGAACTACTGTTTGCGCACCACGATCCTCCGTGATCGCGCTGTAAAGTAACCAATTTTCTCATTTTCCATATACAATTCGACCACACATTCATAATCGCAATAAAAGTATGATGAGAATAAAAAACCGCGCCGGCGCCACGTTACTATCAATTTTGACGTCGACAGATTAAACTTTTAATGTTAAAAACTGAAAAACACTAGTCAAGTAGGTAGGTATCAGTTGCTTTCGTCTTAGTTTGACATTGACTTTGGCCTTATCGACGCTTGTTGTTACAAAAACGAATGACGCCTCTTATAATATCGAAGTTATTGTATTTAGGAAATTTCCTTGTAGGGTCAAATTTGGCCGAATGTGGCTGTTGCAAGAGTGTTCAATAGTATGACGTTTCGGGCCAAGGTTCACTAGCGTTTAATCTTTGATTAATCAGTGGTTAAATCGAAGTTTATTACTTTTCTCTGATTTGTCTGTGGACTGCTAAAACTACTTTTTTAATTCAGATATTAGATACTAATTAATGTATTTCATTCAATTATGCTTGTTTGCCATCAATTTTGTATGAAAAAAATACTTTTACTTATATAAATTGCACTGATGCTGCAAGTCATACTATCCCAGTTCAAACCAACTTCAACTGCATACTATGCAATTTATATCTTCTCAAGTAAAGCCTTCGTAGTTCAACGAAAGTGATACTATTTGACGCGTTCATTTACATACCAGCGTATTCCCCATATTCCATTCAGGATTTATGCTTTTAGAGGATGAATTTTTAATGTATGATAGTTTTATAAGTACTTACTTACATAATTAGTTTGTTTGATATGGATTGCCTATGAAAAACTGGACCCTTCTATATGATCAAAAAAGGTGCCAGTTTTTGCATGACATCTTTAAATGTCCGCTGTAAGAATAATATGTGAAATCAGCCAAATCAAAAGGTTTCGACTTATAATAATGCAAAGCATGTTATGTGAAGCTATTTTTATTTGATTCGGTTGAGAAGAGGAAATCCGAGAATACGAAATCCCGACCCAGCGCGACGCAAATGTTACTCAAACACCTATATATTCGCTTGTTTGAGACATTTTCTTAATTAATTGACTAGCTATCATAGGTTACTGCAATGTTGCAACAATGTTGTGTTATCGGGAAGAGTTATTCCTTTAGAGGTCCGCGTCTAGACCGATATGTCTTCTGTTTATTGCCTGTCATTTTCATCATTGTCCTACGAGAGAAATCGTCGGATATAATGAGAAATGTTGTCAGAGTCCATGAGTTCATCTGCTTCCTGCTTCTGGAGAGATCATTCACGTTCATTAATGATACATAATATGACATAAATATCATACGTTTAATAGCAATTGCCATCATTTTTATGACAGAATCCCTAGGCCTATCCAAGTAATTCAACCTTGCGATTTTTAAGTTGGACCTACCCGTAAATATGTAAATAGGGCACGATCATAGATCAATAAATAAACACATAAATAAAAGGGGAGTTATCCAAAAATACTACGAAATCACAGAGATATGAACTATGAAGAGAAAAAAACGTAACCGAAATGAGCCATTTCAAGAATGAGTCTTTCTATGTGTTGGTCGTTATACGAATAAGCATTTGCTAAAATACGGCATTGAGCGAAAATCTGTTCAAGAATAAGCCATTCCGCGAATGAGTTCTTATGTTTAGGAGAAGGTAGTGCGTTTTGCGAATATGTCATTTATCTATGAAGCCGAATTGTGCTTCAATAAAATTTATTTTCAATATTAGTTAAAAAGACGTAGATGGCAGCATCTAGAGTTGACATCATCGACGTTAACCCTGATGACGATTGTCATTCCCATTGCAATAGTATAATTCATTTTGTACAAGCAAACAACTCCATCTCACTTACTAACATTAACTGTTTCATAAGCTGATGTTATGCCATTGCCCTATGACCCATCTGTGTTTACGTATTTTCTATAATCTATACTGTGATAATGGTAGACAAACACATGAACTGGAACTACGTCCACGAGCGAAAATGAGCTGTGTGGTCAAGGTGATAGGGTTAATATGCTTAATTAATAGGAATAATGCAATCGCTTGTAGACAGAAATACTATAAATTAATTATAGAGAAGATACCCCAAGATTTGATGGTATTACAAATGGGGTTCAACTAACCCTGCCGCTTCTCGGAACTGTTGGGAAAGACATTAGCACTGTTGGATAATAATTGTAACCCTGATTTAGAGGTTAAACGTGTTTACCTAAATTACAACTATTTCTTTGTAACGGGTAAACCTTAACTATGTAGGTATGTAATTAGGTGGGATAATCGAGATGCTACGTCATGAGTTAAGCGACCATTACATTATCCAGTTTGCAAAGCGCTAAATAAGTGCATTAGATGAGTGCATGGTGATCGCACTAGATTGGACCCTGGCTAACTACCATTACGCGATACAAATGTAGGGCACTAAATCACTTGGTGCTCTGCAAATTGGACGATGTAACGGGAGTTTTACGGAACTTGTGACTATGGGTACGGTAGATGATGAAAGGGCATTGCTTGTTTAGAGTGTCGAAGTTAGTTTTGGTGTAAACTACGCGATAACAGGGTATGCTAGCTAGATTGGGTACGCTGGACACTTTTAGAATCATAAGGAGCTATCGATTTATTGAAATGCACCCTAACTTCACAATGTTTATATAATTGCTTATCTATATTTTTAGGCGTCCTGTATGCCGGCTTGATGGTGACCAAGTCTGGCCCCATGACCCTGGAATTTAACTGTCGGTTCGGAGACCCCGAGACTCAGGTGTTGATGACCCTGCTTGAATCTGACCTTTACAATGTTATGCAGGTATGATTGTGCTGTTATAGTTTCAACTATTTTATGTATATGCAACAATACTATAGTATCATTCCAGTTGAGATTGTTGAGAACACTAAAAATCGCGAATTGTATTCACGATTTTAGGATCCATTTGTGCATATCAAAATAATATCACTCATCATGTATGCATATTGAAATGACGAATATTTAAACAATTTTAAGAACCTATGGATTTATCTATATATTATGGCTGAAGCCAAAACAACTCACTACAAATGGTGCAAAAAAAACAAATATTAGTGTATGAAACTCCATCAATGTATGTGAAGTAAGGCTGTGAACGCTTTCGAATTAAATGGTAAAGTAATCGAAATGCTTGAAATGATATAATTTCTCCTCGATGCGCGTATTATCGTCATTATGCTCCAAGCATAATATCATAATTATTCTAATTCTACGGGTAAAGTTGCATCACCTTATCCTTAAAATAGATTACACTTTGGTGACGTCACATGAGTCATTTTTCAGAACTGATTAGAATGAGTTATTGACCCGTTATCAATAAAGTAAATGCTCTTACTTTTCAACATGTTTCAGTAACCTTTACACGTGCCAACTCCATGCTAAGCAACCATAATCTTAGTTCAATATACAACAGCGGAGTCGATATTAGTATCTACAAAGGTCAGATGTACATGTGATTATGGGAAAGGCTAAATGACTGGTGTCTGCAATTTGTAGCAACATTATTGTATTCATGTAATTTTTTAGGGCTTGTATTGTAAGTTTTAATACGACCAGACCTTGAAGTGATATAGAACCATGAATTTAATATAACTTAGTATTATATCGAGTACATGCTATTTTAACATAATAATATTATCTCTTTTCCGCTCAAGACACGAACTAAATTATTATTCATACTCGACCCAATACCTTGTAGCCCTGACGTAGCCAAGCCATGGATGATACAGAATATAAACATTTAAAAGATGTTATTCTCTTACAGGCGTGTGTAGACGGAACCCTTAAATCACTTCAAGTGACATGGAATACCAAGCTCTGCTCGGTCGGGGTAGTCATCGCGTCGAAAGGATACCCCGAGACTTCCACGAAGGGCTGCGTCATTAGCGGTAAATATCAATTCATCATCCAGGTAGATAAAAGATTCTTCATGTCGATTAAATTGTAAATTGTATGATGGTCGATTAAATGGCTTCGGGATCTATTTTAGCAAGTAAACGATGAAGTTTGTAGCTTTGATGACATATTTTAAGTCGTGTTTAAGAACTTACTAGATAATTTTACATCATAATGTTATTTGAAGAAAAGCAACAACCACATCCATACCTGTAAATAAAATGTAGTTTAACTTTGCGGTCATCTGGAAATGTGTATTAGGAAAATGATTCTGCTAATTCTTGAACCATTGCATGCAGCCATGCAGGCAGATAGCGTCCTTCGCCTGACGTCGATTCCTTGCATTTTTGTTGCAACAAGTATTGCCTAACTTAAGTGCTCGCATGGATTCCCCAGGGCTGTCGCAGGTGCAGTCCAACCCGGGGCTGGTGGTGTTCCACAGCGGCGTGGCGCGCGGCGCCAACGGCTCGCTGGTGACGTGGGGGGGGCGCGTGCTGCTGGTGTGCGCGCGGGCGGCGTCGCTGCGCGCGGCGGCGGCGGCGGCCACGGCGGCCGCCTCCGTCATCGACTTCCCGGGGGCGCAGTACAGGAAGGACATAGCGCACAGGGCGTTTTCTAAGTGAGTACAGATATAGCACATCATTTTGCAATATTCAGGTACTTACAATACAATACAGAAAGTATTCATTCCTATAACTCATATTCACAAAGACACATCCTTCAACTCCTTTCCAACAACAACTTTTCAACATTCCTTTCACGTGTATAAGCATACGGTATAATGGTATATTTACTGCAACGAAAATCCGCTCTAATACAAACTTAGTTATGAATTAGAAATAAATCAAGTTATTATTTTATTGTCCCTTCATTTTCATTGCTGTCTAACTCTCTCCTATAACTTCACCTTTTAAAAATAACGCATAACTTAAATCTTGACACCGAATCAACATCAAGACGTGCATGATGTGTGAATTGTTCATTTGTCCGTTATTGTCGTTGTGAAGTGAAATGTTCATTTTGTTTCAGCATGTGAGTCCGTGGACCAATAAGCGGGTTTCATAAACATAGTTTCCATTCCATTAGTCCTACTTGTCTTATTAAATAAATAATTTCCGAATTCATAGTCGAGAGGCGGACTGCCCCCTAAAAATAATTTACCGTTGACATACAGTCGAAATTAATATTGTATCTCCTATCCAAGATTGAAATCGATCTTGGATTGCTGCCTATCGTTCGATCGATTTCCAATCTGCGTGCTTTTATAAACCAATCCACGGATCGGTTCTTGGCACGTTTGACCCTAAAATTGGATTGTGATATCAATCCCAGATAGCAAAATTTGGATTGGATTGATTATTAATTTCGGCCGATAGTAACTATGTGTTAAGAGTTTCCGGAATTCTAATACAGTAGGTATGTTTTAACTATGGCAATTGCACATTCTTATTTAAACAAAGCATTAACTGTTGATTACAATATAAATGTATTGTTTGCATTTTATAGCTTGCTTTATTGTAAAAGGAAGATGACTCTGGTAAGATTTAATCATAGATTTTTTTTTATAATAAACTTAATTGACATAAGTATTTCTGTATTTTATTGTTTACCTTCAACCTTTTTAGACTAAACTAAAATATAGACTATGTGAGTTCATTCAGATACAATAACTCGTGCCGGTTCCAAACTCACCGGTCAGATAAACAGCAATCGACTAGCCTACCGACTACTCTACCGACTGGCCATTTTTACTCATAAAAACTTCAAAATAAAAAAGTAACCCGCCAAGTCAATACTAAAAACAAAACTAGCAATGTATCAACTATCGGCTCTAAAAAACTAAAAAAAAGCCATGAAAAAGCGCGAAGACAAAACAAAAAAGACTAAAGAACCTCGAACGCTTGCAGAGTGAACGGCCTCTCGTACCTGCAAAGCGGCGTGGACATCGACGCGGCGGCCTCGCTCGTGCGCCAGATAGAGCCGCTGGCCACCGCCACGCACCGCCGCGGCGTGCTGGGCCGCCTGGGCTGCTTCAGCGGCCTGTTCCAGCTGTCCGCCATGGACCCGGGCCTCAGGGACCCCGTGCTGGTGCAGGGCACCGACGGAGTCGGCACCAAACTCAAGGTAACAACGACCCACTAGAACGAACAGTGGATATAACCGATAGATATCAATCGGTTTCCTTTGGCCGTCTATGAAATTTGTTTCCAGCCCGGATTTGACTGACGATGGAATGATGGATATCTCGAATGAGGTAGGGGACCCGTCGCGTCATCTTGTGTCGATGTTTAGTGATGATGAACAAAATTGTGAGGAAAAGCCCGAGAATTATTTCGGAGGCAGTTTGTCACGCAGAGTAAACAAACTATGTACTCCGTGATCTGCGAAACGAACTGACACATAAGTCCATCTCGACACCGATCGTTTTACATTGACGTCATAATCTTCCGTCTTACGAGATCCTCAGTTCCGTTCCCTCACCCTCAGATAGCGGAGCTTATGTCGCAATACGACACGATCGGCCAGGACCTGGTGGCGATGTGTGCGAACGACATCCTGTGCGCCGGCGCCGAGCCCTTCGCCTTCCTGGACTACATGGCGTGCGGGCGCCTGCAGGTGCAGGTGGCGGCCAGCATCGTGCAGGGCATCGCCGACGCCTGTCTGTTGGCTGGCTGCGCGTTGCTAGGTAACCTGTGCTATTTTTATTCTTAACAGATTTAAAAAAACTATTTTTTTCTTTGCGATTATGCAACATTTTAAAGATAAAAGTGGACGTATAAAATATCCTACTTATACTGTAAAGGCGAAAGTTTGTAAGTGTGTTTGTATATTTGTTACTTCTTCGCGCTCAAACGGCATGATCAGTTTTGATGAAATTTGGTAAGGACGTAGCTAACAACAGCCCGGTGGCTACTTTTAATTCCGAAAACAGCGGGTAACACTACGGGGCGCAACTAGTGAAGCATAGAGAAAAAGACAAACGTTCAAATTATGACAACCACAAAGTCCACAAACACATTAACACATATTATTATGCAAAGTACACACACACACTCACACTTGTTACTCGATTTCTACCTATTGCAAACATAAGAGAGATCAATTTAAAGGTTATAACGAACATTAGCTGTACTAATTAATTGAATACCAGGTGGGGAAACGGCCGAGATGCCGTCGATGTACGACATCGGCAAATACGACCTAGCCGGCTTCGCCGTCGGCGTCGTGGACAGCTGCGCGCAGCTGCCGCGGCGCCGCCACATGGCGCCGGGCGACGCCGTGCTGGCGCTGGCCTCCACCGGGGTACACAGCAACGGGTACAGTCTGGTGCAGAAGATCATGGCCGAGGGGGGGCATAGGTATGTCAGAAATATTTTATTTTTATTATTGTTTTTTTTTAGGACTCGTCTTGCAGGATAAAGGATATAGACTTACGAATGAAGAATCGAATAAAGATATAAAGAAATAATCCTACCAAATTTGTAAATGTTGAAGTAGGTAATATAATTATGTGTTGGCTATCATTACCACTCGTCTCCGGCTGAACACATTTTGGTACCTATATACAAGGTGTATCGGCAAGGTGTAGTAATATTGAAATGTGGGTATGTGTACCTGGTGATGAATCATTTGCCAGGGTACTAAAACCTGAAATCGATAATCGATTTTTTCACTCAAATTGACAAAATAACTAAATATTACAACCCTAACATGATACGGATGACGTCACGTTACGCCGGTCACACAACGCTTGCGCGATGCAGGATTTTTTAGAAACGGCCCTGGCGCCATCTAGTAATTTTTGGTGGAACTTTTACCACAACTTTACTTCTACACCTAGTTTTGTTTGAGTAATGCCGCCGGCTAGAGGTGTACAGTCTTACCCAACTTATATGGTGCGTCGTGAATCTTCGTTCGCGCAGAAAATAAAGTATGGTCCGAAGATTAACGAAAGAATGCTTAACACTTACAATCAACCTAAGATCACTATTATAAGGTTCATAATACACTGCAGCTGTTAGTTCCATCTCACTCATGCCACGCGGCGATCGCTAAGATGGCGGGGCGGCTGCCCACCAATAGCGGTCAATAGGATTTCCCGCGCTTTGAAAATTCATCTTCTGCGCAGGTAGAACTGCGATGTGCAACAAAAATAGTACCTCCAGACTACTTCGAAATATGTATGTGTATGCGTAGTTTCAGTATTACTACACCTTGCTGTTACACCTTGTATAGGACCTGGAAAACAGATGAAACACTTATAATCTGCGAGACTCAGCTTTTAACTTTTTAAGTACTCGTAGCTGTTATTCGCGACTTTGTTCGTATTTTTATATGAATGCCTCTCATTTTAATATTAAGTTACAACTGTTAAGAAAATCAATGGAAGTCCAGGGAAATAGCTAGTAACAATATCCCTCTCCTCTCTCTCTCTCTCCCTCCCTCTCTCTCTCTCTCAATCCCTTCCCTACCTATCTCTCTCCATCTATCTATATTTATATACACACTGTTCTCAGGTACACAGACAGAGCCCCGTTCAGCAGCACGAACCGGTCGTTCGGCGAGGAGTTCCTCCAGCCCACCGGCATCTACGTGCGGCCGCTGCTGCCGGCGGTGAAGCGCGGGCTGGTGAAGGGGCTGGCGCACATCACCGGCGGCGGCTTGCTGGAGAACGTGCCCCGGATCCTGCCGCCCGGGGTCAAGGTCACGCTGGACGCCACCAAGTTCACCATAAACCCTATATTCGGGTGGCTGCAGGCTAAAGGTGAAATATCGGGAGGATAGAGAGAGTTGGAAGAATGAGATGCGCTTTCGAAATATATTGTGTAGGGTTTTTGGTTGTCTGCACGTTTTTTTTTAGTTTTTGTTTTGCACCAGTGGCAAGTATAAAAATAGTTGGAGTAGTATTTCATATTTTCACGATAGGAAAGTCATAGCGTGTAATCGAGTCGATTTACGGTCAAAGTAATTAAGGCGGTTATTAAGGAAATAAACTCCCATGAAGTTTCGGCAAAGCATCCCCGACTTTGCTTCGGCACTCGACTCGACTTTGAGATAGAATATGCCCATCTAACCTTAATTTGTCCCAAGTCTCATGTCCACTTCGAAATAGAATATCCGCATCTAACCTTAATCTGTCCTAAGTCTCATGTCCGACTTCGACATAGAATATCCGCATATAATTTTAATCTGTCCTAAGTCTCATGTTCGACTTCGAAATAGAATATCCGCATCTAACTTTAATCTGTCCTGATTCTTATGTCCGACTTCGAAATAGAATATCCGCTTCTTACTTCAACCTGTCCTAGGGTATTGGAAATTGGGGTTTAAATTTATTTATTTATTTCAATTGAAACGGTCGGAACCAATTACAACAATCGATAAACATTTTAAGAATAAACACAGTTATTACAAAATATATACATTCAAAAAAACTCTCACTCTCGTTCACAAAAACGCACGCACTCTGACAATATGTCTGACCATCCATCCGCATACAAATCACAGTCTGGATTGTTGTCTAGGAGAGCGTTGAGTGCCGAGAGGGAGCGAGGTATAGGCGAGTTAGCGCGGGCTACTGTGCGACAAGATGGTACGGCGAACAGCTTGTGCCTTCTGCTGCGATTATAGTTGTCAGGGGGGAAAAATCGAGACAACTCATTATGCAGATCCGGAGCATCCAGCCTTCCATGGAGGATTTTGCACATAACTGCTATTTGATTTGCCCCCCGTTTAAATACAATTTAAACACTGTATTTGTGCATAAATAAATTATATTCTTCTTTATAATTTGCACACAAGGAAGATGTCGGACAGGAATACTTGGCAACCAAATAACAAACTATAGGTGGCGCTTTAGTCTCAAGTTTAAATCAATGAGTTCGTATTACAAACAAGATTAATTTTTGCAAATCAAAACACAATAATCCAACATAGGGCTCATGTCCGACTTCGAGATAGAATATCCGCATCCAACCTTAATCTGTCCTAAGTCTCATGTCCGACTTCGAAATAGAATATCCGCATCTAACCTTAATCTGTCCTAAGTCTCATGTCCGACTTCGAAATAGAATATCCGCATCTAACCTTAATCTGTCCTAAGTCTCATGTCCGACTTCGAAATAGAATATCCGCATCTAACCTTAATCTGTCCTAAGTCTCATGTCCGACTTCGAAATAGAATATCCTCATCTAACCTTAATCTGTCCTAAGTCTCATGTCCGACTTCGAAATAGAATATCCGCATCTAACCTTAATCTGTCCTAAGTCTCATGTCCGACTTCGAAATAGAATATCCGCATCTAACCTTAATCTGTCCTAAGTCTCATGTCCGACTTCGAAATAGAATATCCGCATCTAACCTTAATCTGTCCTAAGTCTCATGTCTGACTTCGAAATAGAATATCCGCATCTAACCTTAATCTGTCCTAAGTCTCATGTCCGACTTCGAAATAGAATATCCGCATCTAACCTCAATCTGTCCTAAGTCTCATGGTCGACTTCGAAATAGAATATCCGCTTCTTACTTCAACCTGTCCTAGGGCTCATGTCCGAGATAGAATATCCGCATTTATCTTCAACCTGCCCCAGGTATGGTGTCGGAGTTCGAGATGCTGCGCACGTTCAACTGCGGCGTGGGCATGGTCATCATCGCCGGCGCCGACTGCGTGGCGGAGCTGCTGGCGCTGGTGGAGGGCGCCGCCGTGGTGGGCGCCGTCGAGGCCATGGGGCCCGAAGGTGGGTCGCATACCTAAGTGCTAACTTTTTGATTGGGCTTACAAAGTTTTGGAGCGGTGATAGCTTAGTAAGCGAACATTCGCCTACTAAGCTGTTCGAGTTCAAATCCCAGTGCGGGCACGTACCAATGTGGTTCTTGCTAAAACATATGTGGGTACGTAATTATCACTCGCTTTTCGGCGAAGGAATACAAAACATCGGCAGGAGATGAATATGCTCGATAATTATTTCGGAGGCATGTTATTCACCAATCCGTAATAACGCCGTAACGAAATATAGGTATCCACGATCCAGCTGCGTGACAGACGATAGTGGGATCGGAGCTTTAGAGAAGTGAAACTGGACCACAAAATACCTATATATTAATATCCTAGAAAACGAGGCACTCTAAATAAAAGCGAGATAGCGTGATCGGGATTATGCATGACATTTTGACGCGTGGTCTCCCCACCCCCCGGAGTGTTGTCCCCTTGGGCGCTCGGTAACGGCGCGGCGTGTCCCCAGGCGGGCACCAGGTGGTGGTGCAGCGGTTCCCGGAGGCGATGCGCGCGCTGACGGCGCCGTTCGCGAACGGCGAGCGCGCGCCGCGCCCGCTCTCCTACAAGGACAGCGGCGTCGACATCGCGGCCGGGGACGAGCTGGTCAGCATGATCAAGCCGCTGGCGAGGTGAGCGGGGGCTGTATTACAGTGCGGGGGCGACAGAGGGCGCTGCGGTCACTCATCTGTGTCCATGTCAATTTTTTTTTAGTTATACAAGGTGTAACAGCAAGGTGTAGTAATACTGAAACTACGCATACACATACATATTTCGAAGTAGTCTGGAGGTACTATAAATCTGTAAGTAGTTACGGTAATGAATTAATACACGTCAAAGTTTACTGCAAAACTAACCATCGTTCAACCCTAGTTATCAGCTGGGCAATGTCAGTGAACTTGAGGCATAGGCTAACATGTACAGTCTTACCCAACTTATATGGTGCGTCGTGAATCTTCGTTCGCGCAGAAAATAAAGTATGGTCGGAAGATTAACGAAAGAATGCTTAACACTTACAATCAACCTAAGATCACTATTATAAGGTTCATAATACACTGCAGCTGTTGCACATCGCAGTTCTACCTGCGCAGAAGATGAATTTTCAAAGCGCGGGAAATGCTATTGACCGCTATTGGTCGGCAGCCGCCCCGCCATCTTAGCGATCGCCGCGTGGCATGAGTGAGATGGAACTAACAGCTGCAGTGTATTATGAACCTTATAATAGTGATCTTAGGTTGATTGTAAGTGTTAAGCATTCTTTCGTTAATCTTCGGACCATACTTTATTTTCTGCGCGAACGAAGATTCACGACGCACCATATAAGTTGGGTAAGACTGTACACCTCTAGCCGGCGGCATTACTCAAACAAAACTAGGTGTAGAAGTAAAGTTGTGGTAAAAGTTCCACCAAAAATTGCTAGATGGCGCCAGGGCCGTTTCTAAGAAATCCTGCATCGCGCAAGCGTTGTGTGACCGGCGTAACGTGACGTCATCCGTATCATGTTAGGGTTGTAATATTTAGTTATTTTGTCAATTTGAGTGAAACAATCGATTATCGATTTCAGGTCTTAGTACCCTGGCAAATGATTCATCACCAGGTACACATACCCACATTTCAATATTACTACACCTTGCCGATACACCCTGTATACCTTTGTACTGTTTAGTAACTGCCGTCTGCATGAGTCATCTCAAATATCATCATCACTAGAATATAATTGTAATTTATTTCTATTCTTCATAGGTCGACTACTCGCTCGGGAGTGCTGGGGGGCCTCGGCGGCTTCGGGGGCTGCTTTCAGTTGAAGGCGCTAGAACAAGAGTACAAGGTAAATCATTATCTAAACTGGATAATTCGTTTCTACATTCTATTATTAAACTAGCTGTTGCCCTTGATTTTGTTCGTGTAGAGAAGGTACACTATGTCCCGATAAAAATAGTCTCGTGGCCTTCTCCTGGAACCTAAAAGGACAAAGGATATTTGTCATGTATGCCCATGCCAAATAACTTAACGATCCGTTCAACCGTTAAGCTTTGAAAAAGTAACAAACAAACAGACACACTTTCTAGTATAACATATTAAGACATGGTGAGCTCCCCAGGACCCGGTGCTGGTGCTGGCGGCGGACGGCGTGGGCACCAAGCTGCGGATCGCGCAGAAGATCAACAAGCACGGCAGCATCGGCGTCGACCTCGTGGCCATGTGCGTCAACGACATCCTGTGCAACGGCGCCGCGCCGCTCACCTTCCTCGACTACTTCGCGTGCGGCAGCCTGGACGTGCGCGTGGCGCGGGACGTGGTGGCCGGCGTGGCCGAGGGCTGTCGCCGGGCCGCCGCCGCGCTCATAGGTGCGTGTGCGCCGCGTCGCCAGCCGTAGCGGGCAGTGTAGCGAGGCGGGGCCGAGGGCTGTCGCCGGGCCGCCGCCGCGCTCATAGGTGCGTGTGCGCCGCGTCGCCAGCCGTAGCGGGCAGTGTAGCGAGGCGGGGCCGAGGGCTGTCGCCGGGCCGCCGCCGCGCTCATAGGTGCGTGTGCGCCGCGTCGCCAGCCGTAGCGGGCAGTGTAGCGAGGCGGGGCCGAGGGCTGTCGCCGGGCCGCCGCCGCGCTCATAGGTGCGTGTGCGCCGCGTCGCCAGCCGTAGCGGGCAGTGTAGCGAGGCGGGGCCGAGGGCTGTCGCCGGGCCGCCGCCGCGCTCATAGGTGCGTGTGCGCCGCGTCGCCAGCCGTAGCGGGCAGTGTAGCGAGGCGGGGCCGAGGGCTGTCGCCGGGCCGCCGCCGCGCTCATAGGTGCGTGTGCGCCGCGTCGCCAGCCGTAGCGGGCAGTGTAGCGAGGCGGGGCCGAGGGCTGTCGCCGGGCCGCCGCCGCGCTCATAGGTGCGTGTGCGCCGCGTCGCCAGCCGTAGCGGGCAGTGTAGCGAGGCGGGGCCGAGGGCTGTCGCCGGGCCGCCGCCGCGCTCATAGGTGCGTGTGCTCCGTGTGAGTATATATATTTTTTTAATTTCAGGTGGTGAAACAGCTGAGATGCCGGGCATGTACGAGCCAGGCGTGTACGACATCGCCGGCTTCGCTCTCGGCGTGGTGGAGCGCTCTCACATCCTGCCTAAAATCAACGATATCAATGTAAGTTTGTAACTGACAGTTGGATTGATAAAAAAGGGTGTTCTTTACCGTGCACGTGATAGAAGTGAAAAAAGATTTATAAAAAACCATTCAGCGCCATCTAGCGACAGGCCGAACAGTATTTGAAACTACTTTGAACAAAAATGAACTCTATTTTTATGTGAATAAAATTGGTTTTCCTTTGTAGGTGGGCGACATCATCATCGGCCTGCCCTCTAACGGTGTCCACAGTAACGGCTTCAGCCTGATCCACAAGCTGATGAAGAAGGCGGGGCTCACGCTCGCAGACAAGGCGCCCTTCAGCAAAGAGGGGCTCACTTTAGGTAGGTATTTTATATTTTACTAGCTGTTGCCCGCGACTTCATCCGCGTGGACTGTATTTTTTACCAATATTCCAAATAACTAATAATAGACCATGACCTCGACTTCGACATCCGATATCCGACATCCAAAATAATACGATTGTTGTAATTTTACATATTTTGACATCCATCATCTCCTTTCAAAGTAACCATTTTATACAAAAATCTACCATTTTCTACCAAAATACCATTTCTACCAAAATCTGCCGTTCCTACCAAAATGTACCATTACTACCAAAACATACCATTTTCTACCAAAATCTACCATGTCCTACCAGAATCTACCATTTTCTTACTAAATCTAATTTCTACCAAAAGCTACCGCTTTCTACAAAAATCTACCATTTTCTAGAAAAAACTACCATATTAACCATAGTCTACCATTCTAACGAAAATCTACCATTTTCTTTCTAAATCTACTATTTACTACCAAAATCTAAATTATGAAACATTTTAATTCTAAATCTACTTTTTTCTACCAAAAGCTACCATTTTCTAACAAAACCTCCCATCTACCCAAAATCTACCATTTTCTTCATAATATACCTTTTTACCATAATCTGCCATTTGAACCAAAATCTACCATTTTATTTCTAAATCTACTATTTTCTACCAAAAGCTACCATTTTCTACCAAAACCTTCCATTTATCCAAAATCTAAAATTTTTTTTATAATCTACATTTTTGCCATAATCTGCCATTTGAACCAAAATGTACCATTTTATTTCTAAATCTACTATTTTCTACCAAAAGCTACCATTCCTTCGAAATCTACCATTATTACCAAAAATCTACCATTTCCTACCTAAATCTATAATTTTCTACCAAAATTACCATTTTCTTTCTTAATCTACCATTTTTTTTTCAACCAAAATTTTTATTAATTATCTACAATGTTCTTACAAAATCTATCACCTTATACCAAAATTGCTTATAACTAAATGACTTCGACTTTGGCATCGATATAAGACATCCACCATCTTCTACAAAAATCTACCATTTCCTACCAAAATTTTAGGGGTTGAATTTTATAACACGACGAAACACGTGTATAATTGAATTTTTAAAGAACATACATGCTAAATTTGAAGTATATCAGACCAATAAAACACGTTGATCCATACAAACTTTACAACCCCTTCGCACCCCTCTAGGGGTTGAATTTTCAAAAATCCTTTCTTATTGCTCGCCTACGTCACATAAGGAATATTTGTGCGAAATTTCATGGTTCTAGACCCAGTGGTTTCGGCTGTGCGTTGATCGATCAGTCAGTTCTTGCTTTTATATTATACTAGCTGTTGCCCGCGACTTCGTCCGCGCGGACTATATATTTTACCATAATTCCAAATACTTAACTAAAAATAGACCATGACCTCGTGTTCGACATCGACATCCGATATGCGATATCCAACATGCTCGTACGACATCCACCATCTTCTATCAAAATTACTGTCATATATAAAAATCTAGCATTTTATACCAAAATCTAACATTTCATACAAAATTTACCATTTTCTACCAAAATACCATGTTCTACCAAAAGCTACCATTATCTACCTACTAAAATCTAAAATTTTCTACCACAATCTAAAATTTTGTTTCTAAATCTATTATTTTCTTACTAAATGTATTATTTTCTACCAAAAGCTACCATTTCCTACCAGAACCTACCATTTCCAACCAGAATCTACCATTTTCTACCAAAAAGTACCATTTTTAACCAAAGCTGCCTTTTTTCCAAAATTTACCGTTTTCATCAAAAGCTACCAAATTTATCATTTCTACCAAATTAGCATTTTAACCAAAATCTACCATTTTAATTCCAAATTCACTATTATCTACCAAAAGCTACAATTCCTTCCAAAATCTACCACTATTACCAAAAATCTACCTATATTACCAATAATCTACCATTTCCTACTAAAAACTACCATTTCCTACCTTAAATTAATCATTTTCTACAAAATCTACCACTTTCTACCTACAATTTAGGAGTTCATTATTAAAACCAGATAAAACACGTGTTTAAAATCTTTAAAGAATATAGATGCCAAGTTTGTAGTTGATCAAACCGATAAAACACGTTGTTCCATCCAAACTTTGAAACCCCTTTTCACCCACCTAGGGGTTGAATTAAAAAAAAAAGAAACTTAGTGCACACCTACGTCTTTTAAGGAATATTTGTGCAAAATTTCAGTTTCGAACAAAATCTGATGAAAAATATTTTGCAACCCCTCTTTATTATTTTAGGGGTTGAATATTAAAAAACTATGAAATATTTAAATAAATCTTTTAAATAATGTAAAAGCCAAGTTTGAAGCAGATTAGACAAAGAAAACACGTTGTGACACACAAACATTACAACCCCTTTTCACCCCTTTAGGGGTTGAATTTAAAAATCATATTGAAGTGCACTCCTATGTCACTTATGGCATAATTGAGCCAAATTTAAATTATGAACTAAATCGGATGAAAATATGTTGCAACCCCTTATTCTCAATTTAGGGGTTGAATATTCAAAAACGATGAAACACGTGTTTAATTAAATCTTTTAAAGAATATAAATGCCAAGTTTGAAGTTGATCGGACTAAGAAAACACGTTGCTCCATACAAACTTTGTAACCCCTTTTCACCCCTTTAGGGGTTGAATTTTCAAAAATCCTTTCTTATTGCTCGCCTACGTCACATAAGGAATATTTGTGCAAAATTTCATGGTTCTAGACCCAGCGGTTTCGGCTGTGCGTTGATCGATCAGTCAGTCAGTCAGTCAGTCAATCAGTCAGTCAGTTTTGGCTTTTATATATATAGATAGACTAGCCTCTAGTAAAATATAAAATACTACTACTAATTACTAGTTTTCGTCCAAGGGCCAGTCTATTTCTATACCAATTTTATTATAGAGATCTTTTCAGCCGTTTACTTGTGAAAAGGTAACAAACAGTTACTTTCAGATTTACAAAAGTACATAAATAAAATGTTTGTGTTTATAATGTCATAATAACAGCTTTTTATTGAATGTATATATGAAAGCATAATAATATAGGTATTAGGTACGGTACAAAAAGATAATTAAAAAAAAATACGTCTGTTAGTTTGTTCCGGCTAATCTCCGTAACGGCTGGACCGATTTAGACGAGACTCACTGGCAGCTTTTATATTAGAACTAGCATTATGTATCACCTGATTAGTAGTTCCTGCGGGATCAGTCAACGCGGGCGAATCCGCATACACAGCTTGTTTACATTATTAGTAAGGAAGTATGGATAAATATGAATTGACTGCGAGATGGTTTTTTTATGATATGACAGGCGAAGAACTGATAAAGCCGACCCGCATCTACGTGAGCAGCGTGCTGCCGGCGCTGCAGAGCGGGCGCGTGAAGGCGGTCGCCCACGTCACCGGCGGCGGCCTGGTGGAGAACCTGCCGCGCGTGGTGCCCGACGCCGTGCGCGCCCGCCTCAACGCGCACTGGTGGCACGTGCACCCGGTACTGTACTACCCGGACCTAGTGCCGGGAACTACGCACGTCGCGGGCTGGTGGAGAACCTGCCGCGCGTGGTGCCCGACGCCGTGCGCGCCCGCCTCAACGCGCACTGGTGGCACGTGCACCCGGTACTGTACTACCCGGACCTAGTGCCGGGAACTACGCACGTCGCGGGCTGGTGGAGAACCTGCCGCGCGTGGTGCCCGACGCCGTGCGCGCCCGCCTCAACGCGCACTGGTGGCACGTGCACCCGGTACTGTACTACCCGGACCTAGTGCCGGGAACTACGCACGTCGCGGGCTGGTGGAGAACCTGCCGCGCGTGGTGCCCGACGCCGTGCGCGCCCGCCTCAACGCGCACTGGTGGCACGTGCACCCGGTACTGTACTACCCGGACCTAGTGCCGGGAACTACGCACGTCGCGGGCTGGTGGAGAACCTGCCGCGCGTGGTGCCCGACGCCGTGCGCGCCCGCCTCAACGCGCACTGGTGGCACGTGCACCCGGTACTGTACTACCCGGACCTAGTGCCGGGAACTACGCACGTCGCGGGCTGGTGGAGAACCTGCCGCGCGTGGTGCCCGACGCCGTGCGCGCCCGCCTCAACGCGCACTGGTGGCACGTGCACCCGGTACTGTACTACCCGGACCTAGTGCCGGGAACTACGCACGTCGCGGGCTGGTGGAGAACCTGCCGCGCGTGGTGCCCGACGCCGTGCGCGCCCGCCTCAACGCGCACTGGTGGCACGTGCACCCGGTACTGTACTACCCGGACCTAGTGCCGGGAACTACGCACGTCGCGGGCTGGTGGAGAACCTGCCGCGCGTGGTGCCCGACGCCGTGCGCGCCCGCCTCAACGCGCACTGGTGGCACGTGCACCCGGTACTGTACTACCCGGACCTAGTGCCGGGAACTACGCACGTCGCGGGCTGGTGGAGAACCTGCCGCGCGTGGTGCCCGACGCCGTGCGCGCCCGCCTCAACGCGCACTGGTGGCACGTGCACCCGGTACTGTACTACCCGGACCTAGTGCCGGGAACTATCGTATTCCACCGCGGAGGCCCGGTCCGGATTGGTGGATTTTCCACCGAAATGATTCTCGGGATATGTGGATTTCCTCCGTCTTCCTTCACCGATAGCGAGTGATAATCACGTACAATAATTTTTTTACAGCCAATGTTTTCCTTATTTCTACAATAACAAATTCTGAACACCATAAAACTCAGATTAAAGCCCATCGCTTAAAGTTATGAATTCAATTCGTGAAAGTTTATACACTTTTATGACGATGATGATGATGATGATGATGATGATGATGATGATGATGATGATGTGTTGTGATGTGCAGGTGTTCGCGTGGATAGCGGACGCCGGGTCGGTGACGGACGAGGAGATGCTGCGGACGTTCAACTGCGGCATCGGCATGGTGCTGATCGTGGCGCCCGAGGACCAGGCCGACGTGAGTCCAGCCACCTCATCAGTTCTCATCACTCCTAGTCACAGTAGTCAGTAGTAGTCTAGTCAGGTGTGTTTCCGAGTATCGCACACACGTCGTCGTCTAATCGAGACGCAGTCGGCATCACGATTCAGTAACGTGTCCATTTTGCATTAGAAAATGTTCCGATAAATTAGTTTTTTTGACGAATACAGTTGGGAGTTTCGGACACGTAATAATTAGATTTGACCTTAAAAAAAGTTATCGTGCCCAGGTAATGAACATCACCCGCTCGTTCGGCGCGATGGTGATCGGCAGCATACAAGCCCGGCCGCCAGGCGGCGCGCGCGTCGTCGTCGACAACTTCACCTCCGCCGTCGACTTCACTCGCAGGATGCCTCTGTTACCCAATAAGAAGGTGAGTTGATAAGTAAATCGACCAAAAAGATGTTGCATTTGAACAGCTGCAAAGTTCAGTAATATCGATAGTGGCGTCTACCGATGAATTGTACAGAGAACTTGCTTGGTAACACTATTTTGATAAATTATTTTGAATAAAATCACGAATTTGATTTAGCGCCATCTATCGAGCCGGCCGGAACTACGTCTGTCATCGGAAAGTAATCGCCTCGTTCCTCGCAGGTGGCGGTCCTGGCGTCCGGCCGCGGCACCAACCTGCAGGCGCTGCTGGACGCCACGCGTGACGTCACGCAGTGCATGTGCGCCGAGGTGGCGCTCGTGCTGTCCAACAAGCGGGACGCGTCCGCGCTCCGCCGCGCCGAGGCGGCCGGCGTGCCCACCGAGGTACGGGGGAGGGGACTAGTGACGTCACGCAGTGCATGTGCGCCGACGCGACTACCGCAGTCGGTCGACTCAAATGCCGTTCTAATCCGCAGGTGTTTAACCACAAAGACTACTCGTCCCGTGAGGAGTTCGACCGCGCCATCTCCGCCGCGCTGGAGGCGCACAAGATCGACATCGTGTGCCTCGCCGGGTACATGAGGATACTGTCCGCAGAGTTCGTTAAAAAGTAAGCTCCATGCATCTTATTATATCGTATTTATTTCCTAATAAATAGCTCACTTCAGGACTGCGTCATCTTTCTTCTCTGTCACGTAATGATATGTGCCTAAACATCTGGACAAAGAAAACTAAAGACGTTGGTACAGCTTAGCCACATGAGATAGAAGACTATGACGTCATAATAACATCAATTTAAAAAAACATTTGTAGACCGACATAAATGTCATAGGTTGTATCACGAAGACATCATTTAATTGTTTAGCTACGAAGCTGACCTTGGAAAAACTAAGCGCCAAAATGCAAATGTACTTCACCCCTTTTCCGTCCCGAGTGATATTGAAATATAGTTCGTGTGGGAACGAGACTACCGATAGCAGTCGGGTGTATAGGTTTGTCGTACATGGCAGATGGTACGGGCGCCTGATCAACATCCACCCGTCGCTGCTGCCGCGGCACCCCGGGCTGGAGGCGCCGCGCCGCTGCCTGGAGGCCGGCGACGCGGAGAGCGGCTGCACGGTGCACTTCGTAGACGTGAGTCTGCACCGGATACTAAACATTTGAACAATTTGGATGCCGATTCGTTGACTTTTGTATTTCTTGTAGTTAACTGGGAAAATTATCTCGTTTCTGCTTTTTTATTCAGTACTGGAGACGCTGGGAATATGGAGATTCAGCATGTGGATTTTTAGCAGTGGAGTGAACTGCTTTACTTATGACCGGTTTCTGTTCCAATCAACCGATAAGTGTATTGCTGTCTTTGTCATCGGTTTAGTACCAGATAGAGACAATGATAGGCTTATCGGTTGATCAAAGTTAAGGGGTTAAAAAACCGGGCATAAGTTGGGTGGGACACAGAGAAATTGAAATTTTCATCGTCCCGCCTTACAGTGAAGACACTAGAAATAATTATTCGGGCTAGTCTGATCATCGGGGACACAGAAAATACCATCCCATCTAACAATGACTGGTGAATGACACGAAAGAAAACATTTTATTGCAGCACCTCAACTTTACTACAAAACAAAAGATTAAAGTGAACGCTTTCTCCTAAATCACGTTCCACAGGGATTTATGCCATATTCGTCCCGGTTTTCCGGCCCACACCAAAACTCGGTAACTTTTTATTCGTCTCGCACAATAACATTTGTCCATATTCGTCCCGCACGTCCACAGGAGGGCATGGACACGGGGCCCATCATCCTGCAGGAGCGCGTGCCGGTGCTGGCGGAGGACACGGCGGAGACGCTGGCGGCGCGCATCCTGCAGGCGGAGCACCGCGCCTACCCGCGCGCCCTGCGCCTGCTGGCCACGGGCCGCGCCAAGCCCCTGGCGCAGGCCTCCTAGGCACCCGACGCACTGATCTTATGTTTCACGAAGACCGCACCTGAATCGCCGATACGTTTTTGATCCACTATAAATACCGTTGTATAATATACAGTAATTCTTTATTGGACACCGTACCATAATCATTGGCTTTGTGTCCGCAGTCAGCTCCAAGTTGTTTTTACATTAGCATGTTGCAAGTGAAGCGGGTTTGTATAACTGTCTCACCCGTTTCTTATGATGATTTATCATCCTGTCTATAATAGCTTACTATTTGCTGTTTCATCAGTGCTTGCAGAACTGTTCCAAAGCTGAATTTCGTCAGTAAGTCAGTCAGTAAGTTAGTCTCGTTTCTTCGTGAAATAGAATATCAAGTTCCTGAGTCGTCGAAAACTGATTTTTTTAATGATTGTGTTACGCAACGCGAGAACTCAGATAAATGCAATAATAATAACTATGATTATTCCACGGATTCTTGTGATAAGGATGTTGCACTTGTTTACATTATAATGTGAAAATTTTTCGTAATTATTACTAAGTACAGCTTTGTAAAAGCATTATGATGATTAATGGCAGTGTAAAATAAAAATGGATTGATTAGTTAGTAAGCAATTGTTCTACAAATGGATTCACTAGACGGTAAGGAATTATTCTAAAAAATAAATTACAATTTGTTAGGTATCAATAAGTATAGGTACAATATAATTTATGTATTTTTTTTTACATTCTACATAATATGAGATATCCCAATATGTATTATTATTTAGGTCTACATTTTTTTTACTGAAATAGGAAATATGATTGTGTACCTAACCAGGCAGTTTGTTTACCAAATGTGCCATCCTATAGCTCAAATAATAATTATCCTATAATAATGTATATTGAATTCTCGAATTATTGTTGTAAATATTTGAGTTTATTAGGTTTTATACTGATATGTGTTTTAATGTAGGTATAAGTTTAGATTTGTATATTAGACATTCCCTAAGTCAGTTTATATCAAGCAAAAAGCATTTCCGAAATATTCTATGTTATTGTTAAAATTATAGCTAGACAAGTTTATTATGAATAAAACGTTTGTATGTTATTTAACGTTTTATTTGCTATGTAGTTATAATCATTATTATTTTACTATTTATCACAGAAAGTTTTTTTAATATCTACGTCTTTGATTCACTATCGTCTTTCATTATGTTTACTACACAACACATTTATTTATATAATATTACGACAGATATGGACAATGACTATTATCTTCATTGACAGGACTACACAAATAACCACTGGCTTTACTCGCCAGTATTACAAGATGGCATCTGAGGTTACTTGCTTTGGTGTATATTTAATTGCCTATTTTCATGATTGTTTCAACTAGTTCTTTGCCTTCTTATCTTTATTGAAACTGAGCAATTCCCCCAAGCCTTTGAAAAGTATACTAAACAAGTCCCCGGTAGAGTCTATGTACATTTCCTGATCTTTAATTGGGTTTACTACTACCTCTTGTTTGACTACTGAATGAGTACCATTTTGCAGTATACTGTCACAAATTAAGTCAAACGGTACATGCAGTTTTTGTTTATTCATGAGCGGAACAATCAGATTATACTTATTAATTTTCTTGTTTATTGTCTCTGCTAAAAGTCTGTTTTCTTCGCATAACTTCTCCCACTTTTTCCCCTCTAATACATCCAAAGGGTAGGGGCCTAAGTAGCTCCGTTCGGTTTTTATATCGTTTTTCAGATCTTGTATGTCTTGATCTATTTCTTTGCTCATCATTATCCATTCTGGTGTGAAACCATTGTTTATTAACACCTGTAATTTGCAGACTTTAAACATCAACAAGAAATTGTGAAACCTCAATAGAACACGTCTTGCAACTGGAACTTACCTCGTTCAATTTGTGCGTAGTAAAATCAACATATGGATTCGTATTCTGATCCTTCAATGGTTTTCCCTTCCCACTTAGATTCTCAAACTCCCCTTTAGACATAGACTCTTGTATTAGATCTTCAACCAATCTATCAAAACCATATTTAGTTTTGATGTCGTGTTTCTTTCCATATCTTCCCTTTTTCATGAGAGCATTCTCTGATGCCACAGCTTTGGACATGCGGTGCTCCAGGACGTTTGTGGCTGCTTTTTGTGCACGGGTTTGGGCATATTGCTTTTGCCGTTGATAAGGGGTGCCGTAGCCAACTCCTTCGAAGCTGAGGTACTGACGGTGTTGAGGGGCAGTGTGCTGGAAAATTTTATGTGATAATGACAATCCCATTTATGATAGTAAATAAAATTGGAGGCTTGGGGGCATGCTTCTGTTTGTCTAAGGCTGGAGCTTCAAAACTTTCAGCAGGGACCTGACTTGAAATTGTAATTAACTGTGTGTCATTCAACAGGTTTACATGTACTTTCGAGCTACTAATATTAACATTTTGTAAGGTAATATGTTTCTATTATTATTCCGACTACTAAACTGCAAGACTTTAATCGATTTATTACCTTGATATCAAACACAATTTTCTCCACCTCCTCCTTACTGCTTCTCCCTGTGATATGCCTTGTGAGGGTCCTGAATGCACTTTCTACAGTTACAAACTTGTCCAAGTTCGCTTCGGGGGAACCAGAGTCAGGGTGATACTTCTTGGCGAGCTCGAGGAATGCCAACCGGACCACATCTTGTTTCGAATTGAGCGGTATGTCGAGGATGTTGTAACATTCCTGGAATCAGTTCCAGTAAAAATAGTGTTGAAGGTGCCTACAAACATGGTTTCTGGGGTAGGTAAGGTATTTACAAGGGTAAAAGGTAACTTAGTGCGCTTTTTCAATGTAGGTACTGAAAATGTAGGTAAGTATGTACTTACTTCGATTTTCCTTTCATCAGAGTTGAAAGAGATTTTTCGCGCGGTTCGAGAGTTATAAATATAAGAAATGTGAGAAATACGCTCCGTCCGGATGAAAGACTGAACTGCCTTATTCATTTTATTTTCTTCAATTGGTTTTATTGTACGTATACAAGTATTAAACATACATACATCACTTGAGTTTTTATTAAATTACGTAAACATCGGGAAATCGTGTTTTAGAACATTTTTTGTTTTGACACTTCTCTTTCTCGCTCGACAGTCGACAGGACAGCAATCGACAGTTGTATGGATTTGACGTTTGTTTGACATTGCCATTGACAACCTTGGCAATAACACAGCTGACGAGTTTTGGCGGGAATCCGATTCCGAGATCCGGGTTGGTTTTGTATTATTCTCTCAAACTTGTTTTTCTTCGAGTGTTAATGTGTAATATTGGTGGAATATTAATAATTAATTGTTCGTTAACGTGCACGAGTGTAGGTGAATGATATAAACTCAAAAAACGTGTCATTTTGCATTTTTTCCAAAACTCCCAGGAAGTTTCAGTAAAGCATGGATCCACTACTTTACTGAATTGTGACTTTGACGTTGTAAATAATTGACTTGACTACTTGACTACGATTGCTATATTGATGTGACTTTCTTAGTGTGAAATTAATAAATACTTTTATAATAAAATACTTGACACTGGCTATATGCACAAACCGTGCGAAGCCATAACTAAAACAAAAAAAAATTTTTATTTTGTCACTTGTCTCTCTGTGCTGTGACTGTCACTGTCATTCATTCATATTACTAGCGATCTGTCTGATTCATTTTCTACTTCGGATTACTTACCTACCTACAGTACCTACCCATCGCTAAAACATTTTTACCACATTATAATTGCAATTAATTAGTGTGTAACGTGAACATACCGTTATTTTACCTGTGCTATGTATTTAGAATAAACCTAGCAAGTGTGGCAGTGAGCAAATCCAGTATATTCAGCGTTAATTATGGCGTTAGAAGCTGACGAAGTAAGTCGCCGCTATCCAATCCATTGGTTGGTCTGGCATAATGACCAAGAAGCGTTGAAAACAGGACTAGAAGCAAAAAAGGTAAGTAACACCCTACACGTCGTACTGCGTATCGACGCACAAATATAAATGTTTCAGGTTATGTCTTATCAGGTATTTTTTTACAGCTTACCCTAAAATATATTTAGTGCTAGGCACAATACAAAGAGTCCAGTGCATTGAAATTAGGTATCTAAGTTTCCATGAAAACAGTTCAACATTTGGCTTCCTTTCTGATACCAAAACTCGGCACCCATTGCTTTATATTTGCCTTGCTACCCCTGTTTATGAGTCATTGATATTTATTTTTAAACCCGCAATACTACGCTTTGATATCTATGGAGATATCTACTCAAACCTAAACATAAGTAAAACAACATTGAAACAAATTAGTATTGTGTTAAGATCGACTTGTTAGAAAGATAGAAATAGTGGCCGTATGCTAACCCATAACATAGATATAATGCAAACAGTGGTACTGGTGATCCGTAAAAACAGTGGCAAAGAAACATAGCCACTTCGTCTCCTCGTACCTGGAACCTGAAACTACTGCCGTTTATTTATCCTAGATAAAATCCTTCCTAAATTAAGTTGGTTTCTTAATTTTTTTGAGCCTTTGAGCCTTATAAATTAATTTATTTACAGTAATGATATTTAATAAATACTCACCCATCTAAGTCAAAGTCAAAGCATTTATTGTAAATAAGCAATAACAATGCACTTTTACAAGTCGGTCATCTAATTCTTGGAAACAAAGATTCTTATTATGTGATGTACTTAACAATGGCTTAGGGTATTATGTTTTTCATCATATTATATCACGATAAGTGGGTACAAGCGAAGGGTGAAATTCCTTTGTTTACTGGTTTTATTAGTCTATTGTCTTAAAAAAATTATGGCCCATTCCCATAAGAGTTATTTAAATAATTGAAATGGTTATTAGTACATTACGATACGAGCTGTCTAAGTAGTATATTAATACACGGCGGCGTGAAGTTAGCGCCCGAGCTAAGCGAGGGTGCTAACCGCCGTGTATTTAATATACTTACTTGTGCAGCGAGTATCGTATACTATTTTATAGCACGTGGCCAAAGGTGTATCGAGTGTGGAATAAAACAATTGTTAAACTCCGGAACGTATGAGCAGTTTATTTTGAATTCCCGCCAAACGTACCCATCTTCTCGGAGAATTTCACCACCGCGAGCTAACTCGACGCCAACGACATCTAGTTTATTCCGGTACAAACAAACAGAAACCGATCGCTAGATGGTGTTCAATAAAGTTCCACTTTAGGAGTAATATTTCGGCGTGGTTTATTTTATTGTTAAGCTTGCAGTAAAGTACCTCCGAGCAGTAGGGAAATATATTATACAAATAACATTTTGGACATACCGCCCACCAAGGACCAGTAGTCCTTCACTATAGAGAAAATAACAAATATTGTTAAATATAAAAAACACTATTACAACTTAGGAGGTTGCTATGTGATTACAATTTAAAGCAACAAAGTCTAGACATTCTACTAAGAAGCGTTCTAATATTTTTCCTTCTGTGGACTGTAAACAGATTTGATGATACCTTGACATTAAATTTTGCTTAATATTTAACACAACGAATGTATACACATAGTAGAAACATGCCCTTTGTACATTAACAACCTATTCAAAAAATAAAACTTAACCCTAATTAACAAATTCGACTTTCAATAATTGTCACTATGGATTGGTAAGGGACAGAGTTTAGAAGTTGGTCGCTGAATTAGAGAGCCCTTGTAACGCAACGTCACTACTCTAGTTATTTGATCTTTTCCAGGGTGTAACTCTACCACGAGACCGAAAAGCCATTTGGCAGGGGGTAAGTTATCCTCTCGGACCAGCACGACGTCACCTATCTTCAATTCTGGAGACTTGGTTTTCCATTTATATCTCTGGAAAAACTGCGTCAAATATTCTTGAGACCAACGTCTCCAGAACTGTTGTACCATTCTTTGCGTAACCTGCCACCGACGTAAGCTACCCGTCTGTAATTGTTCATAATTATGATCCGGGGGAATGAGCAAAGGTTCGCCTGTCAAGAAATGCCCTGCCGTCAGAGGCACCAGATCATCCGGAGTAGTGCTGATCTGGGATAAAGGCCTGGAATTGAGGCAGGCCTCAATTTGAGCTAAGACGGTGGCAAGTTCCTCATATGTGAGGGTAGTGTCACCGATAACACGTCTGAGATGATGTTTAGTACTTTTTATCCCTGACTCCCACAGTCCACCAAAATTTGGAGCATGGGGAGGGATAAATCGCCATTCCGTTCCATTATTAGCTAGCGCAGATGCTACTTCACTTGCAAATGAAGAACACTCGCTGGCCAATAATGTTTTTAACTCCCTCGCGGCCCCGACAAAATTTGACCCATTGTCGCTCCACAATTGCACGCAGCGACCTCTTCTAGAAACAAAGCGTTTAAACGCTGCGAGAAACCCCTCGGAAGTAAGGTCGGATACAGCCTCAAGATGCACAGCCCGTGTGGCCATGCATATGAACAGGCAAATATAGCCTTTGTACGATTTTTGGCCACGACCTTTCGACACTCGAATGTTTATGGGTCCTGCATAATCAACTCCCGAATGGAGAAAACTTTTACTTGGAGTCACTCGACAGGATGGTAACTGGCCCATTAACTGGGTGGTTGTCTTAGCTGCGTTACGAATACAAGGTACACAGTGGTGGATATGGAATCGTACTAAATTTTTTAATTTAGTAATCCAATATCTTGAACGAATATAACTACAAGTGAGCTGTTGACCACCATGCATTGTCCTTTCGTGGGCATCTGCTACTAAAAGTTTAGCTAGATGCGATTCTCCAAAGATGATGATTGGGTGTTTGCTGCTATCAGGTAAGTCCGAATTTGTAATTCTTCCTCCAACTCGCAATATCCCGTGACTATCCACAAACGGGCTTAATGTTGATATTTTACTGTGTTTTTTAACCTGTTTATGTTTCAGGATGTCGACGACTTCTTCGTGCAACGTGTGATGCTGATGCTGCTTAATACAACAGGTGAGTGCGTCGTTAATTTCACTAGCAGTAAGGTATGGTAAGGGTTTGGGTTTTTCTGGAGTGACCTCCTTTAATCGCAAAAACCTTCTACAATATGCCACAACTCTTATTAGTTTTCTAAGAGTAGAAAACTTAGACCACCAGTCAGAATCCGAACAACCTTCTACGGAAGTGATGTGCACCTTCAGCAATCTAGTTTCCAAATCTGTCTTCGTGCAAATCGACCGTGGTTTGGTATACTCAATGTCATCGTTACGTAGCCATTCTGGACCGTACTTCCATAAGCAATGATTGATGAGCTCTGATGCTGGAATTCCACGTGATGCGCAGTCCGCAGGATTGTCTTTGGACTCAACATACGACCACTGAGACGCGTCTAATATACTCAATATCTCAGAGGTACGATTCGCCACAAACGTTTTCCAACGGCTTGGGTGATCGCTCAACCAAGCCAAGACTACAGTAGAGTCCGTCCAGGCATGCAACTCTGACCTTGCAATATTTAGGACTTCGGCGACTTCCAACAGCAGCTTCGCCACTAATACTGCTGCACACAGTTCAAGGCGTGGGATCGAAACTTGCTTGATCGGGGCTACCTTTGTTTTAGCTGTTACCAGGTGAGTTTTTATAGTACCATCCGTGGAGATGCTTCGAATGTATATCGCGGCAGCAAAGGCTGAATTAGAAGCATCGCCGAACCCGTGTAACGTCACTTGCAAATCATCTTTAGTCCTTTCAATCCATCGAGGAATATGAAAATTCAGTAATTTCGATAACTCTTCCCGATAGAGCTCCCATTCTCTCAGAAGGTCTTCAGGCAATTTGTCGTCCCAGTCTACTCCTGTAATCCACAACTTTTGAATAAAAATCTTAGCCGTGATGATGCAGGGGGCTATCCAGCCGAGTGGGTCATACAAACGACAGATTTCAGCTAGAATTTCTCGTTTTGTGGTGGGAACTGGCGAATTGCTGGACAAATTGACACTATAGTGAAATTCATCCGTAAGACGATTCCAAAGTAGCCCTACCACCTTGGTGATCTCATCTTCCTTTAATTCGAGGTGCAAACCCGTAGGGTCACTTCCGGTCTCTAGCAGGCCTCTTCGATTACTGGCCCACTTCTGTAACGTGAATCCACCTTTCTTAAGCAATGCGTTCATCTCTACATACACCTTTATAGCTTCTGTTTCAGACTCACAACCGGTGAGGAGGTCGTCCATGTAGAAGTCTCTCAGGACTCTACTAGCTGCTAGCGGGTAATTGTGACCTTCATCACTTGCGGTCTGTTGCAGAGCCTTTACGGCTAAGTAAGGCGCGCACGAAGTTCCGAACGTAACTGTCAATAATCGGTAGTCTCTGATTTTATCGTTAGCGTCTTCTCTCCAAACTATCTTCTGATAGTCAACATGTTTCTCCGCAACCCGAACTTGGCGATACATTTTGATAATGTCCGCTGTCAGGCATATGGGGTGTAAACGCCAACGCATAATAGTATGTCGTAATTCAGGTTGTAAGGTTGGACCAACCATCAGAGTTGAATTCAACGATATGCCGTTCGCTGCCTTTTCCGAGGCATTGAATACCACTCTGGTTTTAGTTGTACTTTTGTCCAATCTAATAACCGCATGATGTGGAAGCCACACCTCACCATTTGCCTGATTGGTGTCTTTCTTCACTTCCTCCATATGGCCGAGAGTTAGGTATTCATTTAGAACTTGGGAGTAATCTAATTTATAATCTGGGTTTTTTGCCAATCTTTTCTCCAGACTAACTAGACGCTTTATTGCAACCGCTCTAGTGTCCCCATATTCACGATCCGTATTTGGACGGAAAGGTAACTCTACCACATAACGACCAAATGCATCTCTCCGCGTTGTGGCTTGGAAATGATTTTCACACGCTTGCTCTTCCGGCGTGAGGATATTTGTTTTCGTGGCACTTGGTTCGGATTCTAGCTCCCAAAATCTTTTAAGAAGCTCATTTCCTTCAATCTTGACATGCAAGCTCACTATTACGTTATGGCAATTTACTTGACTGATACCATGGCCGCCCACCTTACCCGACAATATCCATCCGAAGTGTGTATCTTGAGCAATAGTACAACCGGTGGGGTTTCGTATCAAACCCTTTTTCAAGATAGCACAATATACTTCACAACCCAATAAAATGTCAATTTTATTAGGTGTATTATATTGGGGATCAGCTAGTTGGAGGCGACCGAGTTCTGTCCACTTGGGCAGAATGAATCTTTTCTCAGGCAAAATTGACGTAACGGTGTTGAGGACATGGGCCTTCACAGATAATGTGAAAGTAGGATCGCAGAGAGACTGAATATTTAACATAACCATCGCCTTCGAGGTTAAGCCACTCTGCGTATCCCCCAACCCTGATATACAGCTTTTAGCTGCAATCTTTTTGAGTCGTAACAACTGTACGGCTGCTTCCGATATAAATGACGCTTGGGATCCTTGATCCAGCAGAGCTCTTAATATAAGCTTTGAACCATCTTTAGACTCGGCCTTAATCAATGCCGTAGCCAACAGTGTCTGGCTTTGCCCTGTCACAAAATGGGTTTTAATGTTAGTAGTTTCTTTTGTCTCATCCGATAGTTCCGGTTGTTTCTCTTCTTCATTACCTGTTGCTTCAGGTTTGGGTTTACCGTGAAGAAGGGTATGATGTTTTCCTTTGCAAAGACGGCACTTTGTCGTCACGCGACACATGTTGCCAAAGTGATTATTGCCGAAGCAGTTATAGCAAAGTTTAAGTGACTTTACTATTTCCTGACGTGTATGTACGTCCTCTTTGGCAAATTTACTACACGAATACAGTTTATGGCCATCATTGCAATGAGGACAAGTGACGCTGGAAGTGGAAGTGGTGTGCAAGACCTTTGTGTTTGTGTTGGTAGGATTAGGCTTAGATTTATTTTTGAGAGGCTCAATAAACTCCAGTGCGCGAAATCGAGATTCTAAGAAATCTTTAAACTGACTGAAAGAAGGCAATTCCTCGCATGAATTATTTACGTGTAATTCCCACTGCTTTCTAGTTTCAGGGTCCAACTTCTGGCTGACAACGTATATGACCATGATGTCCCACGAATCTACATTAATACCTAAATTTGACAACTCGTGCATGCAATCCGAAGTTGTACTTAGAAGTTCTTTCAGTACTTGTGCAGATTCACAATTCATCACGCGTTGACCAAACAAACGTTTTAAAATACAATTAGACATGAATCGTTTGTTGTCATACCTATTTGATAACATCTCCCAACATTTCTTATAATTAGCCTGAGTTATAGGAATATGCTTGATTAATTGCTCAGCTTCTCCGCGCAGTTGTGTTTTCAAATAATGTAAACGTTGTACGTCATCTAGTGCAGGGTTATTATGGACTAAAGAGTTGAACATATCTTTAAATGACGAAAAGTCCGAATAATTTCCATTAAAGACAGGTATGGAAATTGTAGGTAATTTAACTATAGAGTCTCTATTTCCAGAAGTCAAATTCGAGTCCTTGCTACTTGTAGGTTTCATTGTCGCTAACACAGCATTCAGCTCTCCTTTATATACCAGATATGTTTCATAACCAACGTTAAATGTATCCGTTTTGATGTAACTGGTCTCCTCTAGGCCCTCTCCGCTGTATGTTGCTATTATTGTTTCATGTTTGTCCAGGAATTTAGTGATTAACTGTTCTAGTCCGTCTAATCTCGCATTAATGTATGTAGTAGTAATCCTTTCCTTCGGTGTTTTTCTAAAGTTGAGTCTTCCCTTTTCTATTTGGGTTTTGAGATCTTCTATAACTCTCAAATGCTTCTCCATTGTGTACTAGGATTATACCACTTTGCGAAATATTCCAAAGTGTCAGTTTTGTCTTAGCGCAGAATCTAAGTTCCGAATGTTCCGATTGACACGAATTTTTCTAAGTGTTTGAGATTTTGCGTCGTCGTATCGCGTCGATGTAAAATCGGGCATAGGTTCCCCGTCTCGTCACTTTTCTTAAAATTATTCTAAGTCCTAAGAATCACTTTAAATTTTACAAGTTCATGCAATCTCTTCAAAGTTTTAAGTTCCTGACACTTTTGTTATAGCAAACAATTTGTACTCACAGTTTTTCCTTGCACTTTACCAACTATTTCACTTCACAATCCGTTCCAGCTTCGGTTCCAATTTCCACTCTCGAACTCCACAGTTTCGCGTTTGCTCCTCCAGGTGGCGCCACCGTCGTCGTCAGCTGTTGGGGGCACCCCGCTCTCGCACTCTTCAAGTGTGGTAGCAGCGTAGTGTGAACAGCAAATTCGCAAACTGAAAGCGCTGTCTTGCGTCGACAAGAGGCACTAATTGTATACATATATTTTAGCTGCCAAGTGTGTGTATAGTGTATCGCTTTTTCCAAAAAACGATCCGGCTCGAAGGACCTTTGGCCAAAGGTGTATCGAGTGTGGAATAAAACAATTGTTAAACTCCGGAACGTATGAGCAGTTTATTTTGAATTCCCGCCAAACGTACCCATCTTCTCGGAGAATTTCACCACCGCGAGCTAACTCGACGCCAACGACATCTAGTTTATTCCGGTACAAACAAACAGAAACCGATCGCTAGATGGTGTTCAATAAAGTTCCACTTTAGGAGTAATATTTCGGCGTGGTTTATTTTATTGTTAAGCTTGCAGTAAAGTACCTCCGAGCAGTAGGGAAATATATTATACAAATAACATTTTGGACAGCACGTGCGACATAAACCCGCCATTCATTTAATTTATTTAAAAATAATCTTCTAATTAATGCAATGAAAAGATGTTCATTTGACTCTTAGTAATAAACACACAAATTTTAATGCGGGTAGGTTGGCATTCCACCAGTGGAGAACGGGAAAACACAATTTACACCTACCCGTATCACTTCTAGATTTGTTTTTTAGGTTATTAGCATTTTTGGATGCATATTTATTGTTCGTGGATTGCTTAATGTGATATTGTTTCAGATTTAATATTGTTCAGTTTAAATAATAGTCAAACAGGTTTCAACTAAAAAACAGTGAAAAAATATCAATAGTGTAGGGCTTCATTTTGTAACCGAATCTTTATCGTAACGTGAATACCTACCTAATATAGGAATCTGTGATTGATCTGGTGTGTGCATAAATGTATTCACTATGAGACTATATTATATACTTAATATGGTGTAAGTATAATAATTGAAAGTGTGTGTATTCAGTGAAAATAGTTCATGTGTCGGTCACATTATATGTAAACAACAAAAAACGCAACATTTCTAAATCAAGTAAGTATTCTTATGTTTCAATAATTATATAATCGTATTAGAAATTGAATAAAATGTACAGTGTACGGTTAATATCGCTAACTTAGGTATAGCGTTTTCACGTAATATTGTCTGACGAAGACCAAAATGAAAACATGCAGAAATATGGCGCAAAAAGACATTGGCGTTTCGGTCCCACACGTTACAGGTTATACGTATCTTCTCTTGCTTACTATGAGTTTGTGAGTGGTGTAAAAATGTATGACTGATTAGCTTTGGTTCAGTACTACGCTCGCAACGATGGCTATATTCTTCAACGGTGTGAAGTTAGTGAACATCAGGCCGTTTAAAAATGTGCTACTTTGAACAGCGCAAAGCGTGACCTAAGTGCGGGTTTAGGTCGCACGGTGCTATAAAATTATATTAAAGCTTGGATCATCTTGAGATGGTGGCCGATTGGTAAAGCCACTCACAGGCCTTAGCAGCATCTTGTAGTTCTAAAAATAATGTGTCATATAAAAACTAGTTTATTTTAATATTTGTACATTTTGATGTGGTTTAGAATAAAATACAATAGAAATATTGTGCAAAAAAAAGGGAGAAAAGACACACTTTGTAAAATTAAACACTACACTACATAACTTAGTAAAATGGGCAGACTTATCACTAATAGTGACCTCTACCAGTCAACCTTTGTGCAGAGATAAGTAATGGAGCATCTGAGGTTTTAAGTCTTAAGAGTTGATAAATTCCACTACGAGGGGAGGTCAAAAAGTCCGCGGAATGGCAGGGAAGAGAAGCTAAATTAAATGATTTTTTATTTTTCCTTTTCAATATATTCTCCCTTAAGCCTAATACATTTTTCAGATCTGTCAAAAAGATTGCTTATCCCTTCGAAAAAAAAAGTTTTGTTAAGGCCTTCAAAATAGGCTGAAATTGTCGACTTAACTTCTTCATCGTCAGTAAACTTTTTTCCACGAAGTTCTTTTTTCAATTTTGGAAACAAATAATAATCAGAAGGAGCTAGATCTGGACTATAGGGAGGGTGGTTAATAGTTTCGTAGCCACATTTTTGCATGGCAGCCATCGCAACATGGCTCTTGTGAACGGGTGCGTTGTCGTGCAAAAGCAGCACGCCTCGAGTCCATTTTCCCCGTCGTTTTTCCTTGATGGCATCTTTTAATTTTTCCAGTAGAGTGGCATAGTATCCCCCTGTGATATTCAATCCTTTTTCTTTGTAGTCGATTAACAAAATCCCCTCTGAATCCCAAAAAACCGTTGCCATGATCTTTCCGGCCGATTGTGACACCTTAAATTTCTTAGGGGGTGCTGTGCCTTTTTTCTGCCACCGCATTGACTCCTGTTTTGATTCAGGCTCATAATGATGAACCCAAGTTTCATCTCCAGTAATAATCCGGTTCAAAATTTCGTCCTTGTTCTCACTACAGAGCTCCAAAAACTCGCGTGAACACTCGACACGCTGCTGTTTTTGAACCGCTGAGAGCATTTTCGGCACCCATCTTGCACTGACCTTAAACATGCCAAGATGGTCATGGAGGATATTCAAAATAGTTGTAGACGATACTCCAACCATTTCTGCAAGTTGTTTCTTCTTTAGTCGGGCATCTTCAAGTACAAGTTTTTCGACTTTTTCGATAATATCTGAGGAGGTGGCCTCGATTGGCCGGCCCGGGCGATGGTCTTCTTCAATTGACTCCCTGCCTTGCTTGAATAAACCATGCCACTTATAAATCATTGTTTTTCCAGGGCAAGAGTCCCCGTAAACAGATGACATTTCTTCCAAAATGATCTGAGGTGTTTTTCCTTGCTTAGTAAGGAACTTTATAACAGCACGAAACTCACTGTTGTCCATGTTTAACGATTTTAACCCGATTGAACTGCTAATGTTGTGATAACTAATTTGTTAATGACCCTATTTTTCTAAAATTTGGTATTTATACCTGTATTGAGTACTTGGAAAATACCAGGTAAAAAAAAAATGCCCCGCCCCTTCTTAACCCTTCCATTCCGCGGACTTTTTGACCTCCCCTCGTAGATCAATATTCTAGATAGTGAACTAAAAAGCCCCGAAGCCTAACAATTAGGTAAAAAATAATCCCATTTGTGCCTTGTGGAAGCCTTACCAATCCAAGGCTTCGGTAAAGTTCACTAAATAACGATTATACACATGTCTCTTTGTCTTGGTTAATACCAGATATATGTAGGTGTATAATAAAAACAGCAGTTTTCTTCCATGTCTATACTAATATTATAAATCCGAAAGTAACTCCGTTTTGTTTATTTGTTACGGTGCTCCGCTAAATATCTGAATCAATTTTGATGAATTATGGTAATGTTACTTTGCTCTAACACTTACAATGCTCTAACGCTTACAATCGCTTACTACTGTTAGATACGTATGTAGGGTAGGTAGCTTGCAACCACGGTTATCCTCTGAACATCACTATGAATAAATTCTCTTGTTTAATACTTTTGAGACTGTGATTTTACAGTAGTCGGGTTTAAGTTTTAGAATTTATTTTTTTATTACTTAGTTACTAGCGGTTGCTCTCTACTTCGTCCGTGTGGACTACATTATATAGCGATAAAAAGTACCTATCAAAATATGTCTCCTAGGTTCAATCTATCTTTATACCAAATTTCATCGAGGTTGGTTCAGCCGTTGCTTAGCCATGAAAAGATAACAAATAAACAGACTTACTTTCGCATTTATAATATAAGTCTGGATAGTTGGCTTCACTTTTCTGTTGCTCTGCGGACTTTTTTGTGTAACTAAGGCAATGTAAGCAATATGAAACCCAATGATACCATGGTCTATTCCTCTAATAAACTAATCTAATTAAGGTCTAATTTGATTTCAGTACACAACTGAAGATTTAGAACTGAAAGACTCTCGAGGCAGGACTCCACTGCTGCTAGCCGTCACCCTTGGACACACGGAATGTGTCCGGCTGTTGCTTGAAGCCGGTGCGGACGTTAACTGTGAGAAGGATGGTTGGACTGGTAAGTTAGACTATCTTTTTTAATTATCAAAAAGTTTAGGTGTCTCTCTAAGAAAAAGAATTCCATAAGTTGGAACTAGATGCCAAACGAACACTGGACCGCCACACCGAACGCCAATTAGCCACTTGCATCCACCGGTTGCCTGCGACTCTTTTGATGTCGTCGGCCCATCCAGTCTTCCAGTCCGTGGTCGCCACTCTAGAACCTTGTGCGGATGATATGCCAATGTTATGTAATCTTTGTCGACAGCGGTGCAAGAGGCGACCGCGACCGGCGACATCGAGATGTTGTCCCTGGTGCTGTCGCGGCGGGACCACCAGCGGCACGCGGTCCGCGCCGGCGGCATCCCCAACCTGCTGCACCGGCTCAGCCTCGCGCCCGACTTCTACGTGGAGATGAAGTGGCAGTTCACCAGCTGGGGTAAGTAAAGGCGGCTCTGCTGGTAGTTACCAATAATTACTTACCAGAAAGTTGCTCTTTACGAGTGTTCCATACCCAAAGGATAAAACGATGTACTAAACCCTAGTACTGTCTCCGCTGTCCGTCTGTACAGGTCTGTCCGTCTGTCACCAGGCTGTGTCTCATTAACCGTGATAGTATGACAGTTTAAATTTCCACAGATGATATATTATTATTTCTGTTGCCGCTATAACAACAAATAGTAAATAACAAAATAAAATAAATATGTAAGGGGGCGCCAATACAACAAAAGTGATTTTTTTTTTGCCGTTTTTATAGATAACGGTACGGAACTCCTCATGCGCGAGTCCGACTCACACTTGGCTGGTTATTTTAATTTATCACTTTTAACTATTAACATAATTAATTAGCTACTACTAAACCCCATTTCTAAGACGTAATATTGATAACACGTCGCATGGGAGAAACACGGTTAACACTAATTCGGGAGCCTATAGATTAATAAAATGTATAATTATGTAAAATTGCTTTATCTATAAATCCATTACGTATTTGTGTTTGTATTACCAGTGCCGCTGGTGTCCCGGATGTGTCCGTTCGACACGTACAAAGTGTACAAGCGCGGCGGCAACGTGCGAGTCGACACCACGCTGGTGGGCTTCGAGAACAACCGCTGGCAGCGGGGAGATAGGACGTACATCTTCCAAGGGAACGGTGAGGTGACAATTTGAAATCATCCTTATACAGTCCTATATACAACTGAAATTGGTATATATCGCAATAAAAATGTGAAGGCGCGTGAGTGCTCTGTGCTGACGGGTAAAAACAGGTGGTGTCCAATCCAAAGTACAGTCTAAGTCTATATTACATAAGACTTATTTTGTGGCAGCACTGTGATTAAATGAAATTACTTTTAAGGTAAGGCAAAAGTGCGCGTCACAGACCCGTAGTGACAGTAGACGCCGCATGTGTCGCTAGTTAGCTCTTTTATCAAGAGCCCAGTTTTCCAAGAGCAGAATTCAGCTCTAAATGTATGAAATTAGTGTATGTTATCCTTTGTTAGACGCATCTGAGTTATACAATATCATTATGTTTTTTTTTGTTTTAGTTATGGCTTCGCACGGTTTGTGCATATAGCCAGTGTCAAGTATTTTATTTTAAGTATTTCTTAATTTCACATTAAGAAAGTCACAGCAATGTTATAGCAATCGTGGTCAAGTAGTCAACTCAATTATGTACATCGTCAGTCACGATTCAGTAAAGTAGTGGATGCTTTACTGAAACTTCCTGGGAGTTTTGGAAAAAATGCTAAATGACACGTTTTTTGAGTTTATATCATTCGCCCACACTCGTGCACGTTAACGAACACATAATGGTTAATATTCCACCAATATTACACATTAACACTCGAAGAAACACAAGTTTGAGCTAATAATACAAAACCAACAACGTCTCACTATCGGATCCCCGCCAAAACCCATTATGTTTGTTGTCGTGTCCAAATAAAGTTTGTTGGTGTGTTCAGGCGAGACCGCCACCATGGTGGAGCTGGACCACGCGGCGGGTAGCGCGTGGCGCGAGGAGGTGCGCGCGGGCTCCGCTCGGGCTCCGCCCCCGGCCGCGCTCCGCCAGCGCCTGCGCGCGCCGCTCGCCATCAACTATCTGGACACTGACAAGATCAGCTTCGAGCGGTCAGTCTTCCTTCTTCATCGTGATCATCATCATCATATCCGCCCGCCGCTGAGCACGGGATTAGGCCGTTATCCACCACGGGAGCTCGGATTGGCGAATCACATACCTCTGAAATTACGTGAATTACGCCCGAAATTAATATTGTATCTTCTATCCAAGATTTGATGATGATGATTGAGATTGAGAGATTGAGATTGAGAGATGATTTGAGATGGATTGTGATATCAATCCCAGATAGCAAAATTTGGATTAGGATTGATTATTAATTTCGGCCATTAATGATCTAGATCGATGAAGCATGTAACTTCATAACAATGATTAAATCCGATATCGTTGAGTAGGCTCACAATTATAACGACTCGACCACCATCTCTTCACTATCCCACTAATATTATAAACCTGAAACTTTGCGAGTGTGTTTGTATGTCGTTGCTTCTTCGCGCTCCTATTAGGATGAAATTTGGTATACTAGTACCCAACTTATAAGGCGCGTCGTGAATCTTCGTTCGCGCAGAAAAGAAAGTATGGTCCGAAGATTAACGAAATAATGCTTAAAACTTACAATCAACCTAAGCTCACTATTATAAGGTTTATAATACACTGCAGCTGTTAGTTCCATCTAACTCTAAACTCGCTAAGATGGCGGCGGCTGCCGACCTATAGCGGTCAATAGCATTTCCCGCGCTTTGAAAATTCATCTTCTGCGCAGGTACATCGGTAAGCCATATCAGTCGGGTACTACTATACAGAGCTAGCTAACACCCTGGACCAAGCGAACAGCACCACACTAGTCTAACTAACAATTAACAAATGGCAGAAACAAAAGCGGCATCTGGGGCTGGCGGCAGGACAAGACGGAGAACGTGAACGGCTACGAGTGCAAGGTGTTCAGCGCGAACAACGTGGAGCTGGTCTCCAAGACGCGGACCGAGCACCTGCCGCGGGAGCGCCGGCACCTGGCGCAGCGGGCGCCGCTGGCGGGGCTGCTGGCGCTGGCCGACAGCGAGCCCTCCACGCCGTCCGAGCCGCTGCTCACGCCCAAGGTGAGGAGTGGGGTTCACTTCAGGCACAGATACTGTCAAAAGCTATCCGTCTCTCTCTCTCCCTCGGCTCGTCTCATTTCGATTGTACATTTTTCTTCATGAAATTTAATATCCAAGAAGAAGGGAAGTGAAGATAACATGATAAGGATTTTGTATGTATTTGAGCGTGTTGTCTCTCTCTCCCGTGGCTTTGAGTACCTTTTGAGCACGGAGTGTTCACCCGGGGCATCAGTTATAGGGTGGACACTCCATACCTACATACTCCGTATATCCATGTGCTACATAGTAGCGTAGTTGATTCGGGGATTTGGTTTATATGCTGAACACTATGCGATTTTGTTGCTGATGGTACAACACATAGTATGATACGATATCCAGTAAAATAACAAAATATAACCTATCTTTATTTTTAATGAGGTTTAACCAATTTACAGCGGGCCTAGACAAGTTGCAAACGCTTCGAAGCTATTCTATTCGTAAAAACGTTAACGCTTTAGCGTTAGCGAAAATAGTTTGGTAGACAAAGTGTTATGACTCTGGCGAACGCTCATTCTAATCAATCGTACGATAATAATTATTTGTTCATTCAATTTGTACATTCATTTTTGTCATCTTGTCCATGGATTAGCTTACAAACTTCAGTGTCACAGTCACTTTAGGTGTAATTTTCTTTTTATAGTTTGGCTTCGCATGGTTTGCGAATTCGGCTAGTGTCAAGTATACAAATATGCGTCGTAGTAGTAGGTACTACCTAGGTAGTTAACCTAATCTAACCTAACATTTTTAAATTTTGTTACTTCTTTTTAGCAATGGAACCAAGATTGCGAGGTCCACAATAATCCTAATGCCTGCATTATCTCGTTATCTCGCGAAAACAATAAAAATCTACAAGCAAAATCATAACACAATGCTACCGTTTGCAACAGCTGCTAGAAATCCGCCATTTTGTTTCGTTTTCTACAGGGTCCTAGCGAACGCTAGGCTGTCGTTCAAACGCAACGCTAACGCTTGTCAAAAGTGGCACTTGTCTACGCATATGTATGGATTCTGTCGAACGACAGGGAGCGTTCATTGGATTCGATTAGAATTGAATGAACTTGTCTACGAATATTTCGTTCGCTTCGTGACGTTTCGTGTGCTTATGTCACCCATACATTATCATTCTATTCGTTTCGATTTCGTTAGAAACGTTTGCCACTTGTCTAGGCCCGCAGTAAAACATAAATATTTCATTTGATTTAACTTGGAACGTGACCAAATTCCATTCCATTTGTGAAGCTGTAAATGTGCCAATATCAAGTATTTTATATGGGTTAGTGTAATTTAGTCACACATTATAATAATATCCGTATATTATTGGAGGTTTGTGATTTTAAATGGAATCAAAAACGCGCAAACCCGAGCCAAAACCAGTTAACATAAAGTGTGAGCACCACCGGGCGGCAGGAGCAGCGGTCCCGCAGCAGCTCCACGGAGGAGCTGGCGGGCGCTGCGCCCCCCACCTGGCAGGAGTACTTCTCCGCGGCGGAGCCCGAGCGGGACGTGGGGCGCCCGCGCGACGTCGCCACCAAGGTGCAGAAGTTCCGCGCCACGCTGTGGCTCTGCGAGGACTATCCGCTCGAGGTGAGCCCCGAGACACAGAATACCTATTACCCTAGAAGAAGGTACACTCTAACTATTTTTAAATTAGAGCTAGATAGCACGATCGGGAGTTTGTTTGACATTTGGAACGAGGTTGACTAACTTTTGAGTACGCACGCGGTACAACGCGGAAGACGCGTACAGTTTCGCTTGTCTTTTGTTCGATTCAGCTATTTGTATGGAGTGGCCAGTCCACCCTGTGCCCGAGCCCGGGACCTACATTTTTTTTGTGAATCGTAGCATTTTGGGAGTGGTAATTCAAAACCTAGGTTGTAGGTTACTAAATTGACTCGCGAGTGGTAAACCTGTTGTTCATATTCTTATTGGGGTGTTCCGGCAACGGTCCTCCGGAACTGGTCCAGTGGTGGTCTAGGCTGAGCAATGAGCACCATTTATCACCTTTGACCACATGGTCGCTTAGACCAACAAGACCAGATAGGATAGTGGCCATATGCTAGTATATGTAAAAAGTACCAAAGAAAAAGGTTCCCGTTTCTCAGACACTAAGGGCCGTATTAATAAATGAACCTCAATAGCGCTACCAAGTGCGCTACCAGCTAATCCACACTCAAAATGTAATCTGCATCTTGAGATCGTTGTTATTTAATAAATGGATATTGAGATGTAGCACTGGCTACTAGATACTGTCTTGTATGTGTCAATTGTGTCATAATCGGATAGCACTTAACCGCTGAGTGTCATTTATTAATTTGCCAGAGATCATGTAAGTTTCTGTTCCTAATCTACAAATTAAGATGTATTTATTAAATAGAACAAAAGAGCAAGTGCACACTGAAGATAGCTCTCAGAGCTAAGTTTGATTTATTAATACGGACCTAAAAATCCTACTTCGCTTTCTGATTTTCTGGCTCTGTGTATACGATCATTATGCAGTATAAAAAAAGAAAAACATTATACTCTATTCACAGTTACAAGAACAAATCATGCCGATCCTGGACCTGATGACCGCGATATCTTCACCGCACTTCGCCAAGTTAAAAGACTTTGTACAAATGCAATTGCCCGCTGGATTCCCAGTGAAAATAGGTAAGTTGAATAGTAGTTTACGGTGGGTCCATATTGGCTGGCATAAAATCTAAAGTCATAATATAAAAGTCATAACATAGGGTTTTGCGACATACTTATCACTACGTGTAACGCCAATACCTCTGAAAGGCTTTGGCATAAATTTGTTCAACGCAACAACTGTTAGCATAACAATTAACTGCTCTAAAATTTGTCATGCATTACATTTTATACGCATAATGATCATAAAGCATCTGGGGGCACGGCAGTGCCCCCGCCAAGTCGAGCAAAACAAAAGGCACGGCCGTACTATCCTTTTCTGAAGGCACGGCCGTACTATCCTTTTCTTCTCGAAGCGATTCGGGCCATTTTCGACCCCCTGTAACTTTGTTATGGATAAAACTAGAAGTCTACATTTTTAGTGATCAAGAGGGCATCACGTCTGCAGATAATAATCCAAATTACATCAAATTTGAACCAGTAGTTTAAGAATAATTGCAAGACAAAGTTCCTTAATTTTGCTGCCCACTGACTGACTGACTGATTGACTCACCGATCATCAAAATTCTAAGGTACTTCTAGCCGTCCCACAAGTTTCAAATTTTGAATATAGCTATTGTTTAGCCTATAAACCAAGGGAAAATTCTGACATTCCATAATTTTCATCCCGTTTTCTAGATATATAATCTGCATAAATAACTTTGTATTCCCATATAAAACCCATTAAATTGTATGTGATTACAAAGTTACTTTTACAGTTCATAATTAGACTTCATTGAAATTGTATGAAATGGGTAACAGGGGTTAAAAATGAGAAATGACTTCGAGAAATTCGACAGTTGAGCGCTTTTTAAAAACTTCCACGATAGGTACACCTACCGCAGATAGAGAGATACAAATCCCTATACTATACCTACCTACACTTTTATAGGTCGAACAAATTCGTTACCTAGGTACCTTATACCTAATACGCATCTGTGGAGACGCAAAGATATTCGTTCATGATAATCTATGAGCATGACCTATGTCACAAGGGGCCCCGGCCGCGCTGGCGCGGGGCGCGCGTTGATGCGTATTTCGCAAAAAAACGAAATAAAGAACGAAAACCTACAAAAAGAAATGAGATCCCATCAAAAACATTGCATGTACAAAAATGCACAAGTCTCGCAACGCAGTCTATCTGCCGTAAAAAGTTGTGAGATCGAATGTAAACCAAGTCGGTTAACTTCAATACCTACCTATACCTATCTATGGGAGCAGTTATATCTTTATTTCTTTAGTAAATAGAGTGTCTCGGCGATTGTACGCGACAGCATAATCTACTAGGGTACTAGGCAATCTAAATATTATAGTGTTCCGTATAGGTGTACTTTCAAACAAATACAAGCACAAAGCGTTTAACATAGATTTATGTTGCCAAGTGCAATTGCCAAGTCACTTTATTTACTAAAGAAATAAAGATATAACTGCTCCCATAGATAGGTATAGGTAGGTATTGAAGTTAACCGACTTGGCTTACATTCGATCTCACAACTTTTTACGGCAGATAGACTGCGTTGCGAGACTTGTGCATTTTTGTACATGCAGTGTTTTTGATGGGATCACAATTACTAGCATACCGGTCAACTCTCCTAAATTGATTACGCATGATTATCATTTATTACTTACTTTTTCGCCGGCCGCTGTCTAAAATTATGCGAGAAAAAGGGCACTCGTTTACGGTTTTATTATGAACAATTTTGTAAATCTAAAAATCGGGGATCTGTTCTATGCCGTTAGTAAATAAAATAAAAGTAGCAGGGGGCATGCCAATAATAATCCTCGCCTCTTCTCCCCTCCTCTTCTTCCCTCCTCCTCTCCCTCTTCCTCCCTCCGCCTCTCCCTCGCCCTTCCCCCCACTTCTCGCTCTCCCACATCTTCCCTCCCTTCTTTCCTGCTCCCCCAATTCTCCCCATCCTTCCCTCGGCCTCCTTCCTCCCCTACCTCTCCCCAATACCTCCCCACTTCTACTCATAGCCCCCTCTCCCCTCAAAGTTCCGGAAATCCGCTATTTTCTCCACGAGGGCGGCAAAAGCAATAATCCCCCTACCAAGGATCGGTTTATCCCCAGAAATCCCCCTGTTCCACGTGCTGAATGCGCGCATCACCTTCGGCAACATCTTCGCGACGGAGGCGGGCGTGCCGCACGTCCAGCACATCCTGGAGGGCGCGCGCCTCGCCTGCGTCGTCGACGACCAGTGCTTCGCCATCGGGAGGTGGGCTACCTAATGTTACTCATGTTACTTCGCGACGGAGGCGGGCGTGCCGCACGTCCAGCACATCCTGGAGGGCGCGCGTCTCGCCTGCGTCGTCGACGACCAGTGCTTCGCCATCGGGAGGTGGGCTACCTAATGTTACTCATGTTACTTCGCGACGGAGGCGGGCGTGCCGCACATCCAGCACATCCTGGAGGGCGCGCGCCTCGCCTGCGTCGTCGACGACCAGTGCTTCGCCATCGGGAGGTGGGCTACCTAATGTTACTCATGTTACTTCGCGACGGAGGCGGGCGTGCCGCACGTCCAGCACATCCTGGAGGGCGCGCGCCTCGCCTGCGTCGTCGACGACCAGTGCTTCGCCATCGGGAGGTGGGCTACCTAATGTTACTCATGTTACTTCGCGACGGAGGCGGGCGTGCCGCACGTCCAGCACATCCTGGAGGGCGCGCGCCTCGCCTGCGTCGTCGACGACCAGTGCTTCGCCATCGGGAGGTGGGCTACCTAATGTTACTCATGTTACTTCGCGACGGAGGCGGGCGTGCCGCACGTGCAGCACATCCTGGTTACTAATGTTATAAATGCTAAACTTTGTGTGTCTGTTTGTCCGTCTTCTCCCCATGCTTTAACGGATGAACGGAAATTGGAAATTAATGAAATTTGATAATCAGACACCACAATGTCCTGGAACAGAAAATAGGATGAATTTATCCTGTAGAACTGTGGGAAAATGACGATGGTGTATTATAAAATATGAGTGTCGCTAACCCCCCTTCTGTGGCATGCAGCGGCTACCGCGCGGCGGGGGAGGACGGGCGCGGCTGCGAGGACGGGGAGGAGGGGCTGCTGCAGTACGCCATACAGCAGAGCCTCATGGAGGCCGGCACGCACGACGAACAGGTAACCGCGACCAAGCAAATGAACAGACACAAGCATGCCCGATAACGGTAAACGGTCTAATGTCGGAGAGTAAAGTTTCAAATTTTCCATTTGTTAGCTCTAACCCCAGACTCTCGTTCCGAGCCCCATCGATGGGTTTACTAGTAGCCTCCGAAGAGTTTCACTATGTCCAATTCCTGGCGGAAGGAGTTTCAGTGCCAGAGCTTGTCAGACCGCCCCAAGGCATCTGATGTGACTTAACGTCTGCTATCGCTATTATCCGGGGGCGTTTAATGTGCCCTCCGAAGCGCGGAGAGATGGGATCCGCACTTCGAGTGGAGCTGGAAAGAAAAAGTAGACATTACTCCTGTGGCATTCCAGCACAATTGAATCACAATAGTTGGTAGGTTGTAAGTAGTATATTGTGTGCAGGTGGATGTGTGGGAGGCGCTGCGCGGCGCGCGGCCCGCGTCCCCCGCGCCGCCGCGGGACTCCCCCGCGCCGCACGAACTCTTCGCGCACGAGGAGCGCCAGCTGCAGCGGTACGTATGCCACTGTGCCCATTCTAACGTAACGCGGCGCCTTACAGTACCTTCGTGGAGTCGTAAAAAAAAAAGCGTTCGTTTATAGCACGTTGTGACGTCACACGTTGTCAACAAGTGCCATAGCGAATAAGGGCACATTGTGGAAACGTGATAGTGTGTATACGTGATAGAAGTGAAACGTCACAAAATATATTGCTCTCTTTCTCTCTACGTCATATCTCTCTTCACTCACATGTAACTAAAACGTGACGCTTCCGTAATATTTCACCCTCATTTCTCGTTCTCTTATCGGTTATTGGCCGCCTAAGATATTTCACTGGACAAAAATATGGTTTCTTTCTGAACCATCTAGTAACCTTGTAAAATTATAAGCTTTTTTTATGATTTGTTGTAAAAGGAAAGTGGCCGTTACATTGGTTTCAGATCGTTTTGGCGTCGCTCTGGTAGATTTTAGTTGAGTGTGTGTGTGCTTTTGTTCTCACTATATTATTATTATCTCTTCATTAAATAATCGTATTTATCGACCGAATCGTATCGATTTTTCTTTCGATTTTGCACCTAGTTGAAACCTAAAGACACTATCCTCCGGTAATCTCGATTAGTACTAGGTTTTGTATCTTGCGTGTGTCAAATTAGCATAACTTCCAAACATCTGGGTTAGCGTTTTCGATTGGCACATATTCATTATTCATTTCTTTCTCAGTCGAATAATCCTTGTAAATGCTTTAGGTGCTATATTTGCTGAAAGACGGCTGTGTAAATGTCCCCAAACTTTCCGATATTCAGGTACTTACGTAATTGAATAAATTCGCTTATATCCTAGACTCGTAAATCTTTTGAGCAGTGATTTATAGTGTTTGCAAGTAATACTATAACAATGAGATAACATTTTAAAATGTTCATTGACTTTCAATGAATTATCTACGTAGATGCGCGCGTAAACTACCTAGTCTATAAATGTATAGCTTTCGCTTAGTTGGGTTGTACTATACAGTGCCGGCACACGTTTGTTTTAATATGAGATCAGTGATATGGGTGTCGGTGATAATCGGTGTAACTCTAGCGGTGTTCATATCAGCTGTAGTTACGGGGCTGGTATTCTACTTGCGCTCCCTGAACGATGAGGGAAATACATTTGAAGATACGCAACCGGAGCCAACTCTCCTTTCTATGCTAGGTTTGGAAACGCCAACGAAAGATGCAGTTCAAGGGACTAAAGCAAGAGATATTAAGCTGCTGATGAAGAAAGGCCCCAATTGGATGCTAACGGCGTTGAAGTACGCTGTGCCAGTGTTGGCAGAACTACCCTCGGTCCAGAACATGTCCTTCTTCATGACGCCAGTGACCAAAGACCGGTTGAATTTCACGCAAATGGTCGAGCTGTTAGGACATCCATGCGCGGAGTACGAGGTTCGAACCCGAGACGGTTATTTGCTGACGCTTTTCCGCGTAGAAGGCTCCGTGGGGCTGCCGGTGTTGCTAGTGCACGGATTTCTAGATTCGGCCGATACGTTTCTGCTGCGAGGCCCGGGGTCCCTCGTGGGGGCCCTGGCTGCGGCCGGCCGGGACGTGTGGGTCGCCAATCTGAGGGGCAACAAGTACTCCCGCCGCCATGTCACCATCGATCCGGACGGGCACAAGACGTTCTGGGACTTCAGTTTCCACGAGCAAGGGCGAGAGGACCTCCCGGCTATCATCGACTTTGTGCTGGATCGCACGGGACGGCGTCGCCTCCACGCGATATCTCACTCGCAAGCCTCCACCGCCTTCTACGCGATGAGCTCTACTCGTCCGGAGTACAACGAGAAAGTCGAGCTGCTGGTGTCGATGGCTCCGATATGCCACCTGGACCATTTAGAGACGCCTCTCTCCAACCTCATGTTCGCGGAGACTTTGATAAACGTTCTCCTGCGTAGTCTTGGGAAGGAAGAGATATTCGGCAGCTACTCCCAACTCCTGCCCATCATGGAAAAGGTGTGCTCTTACGGCTTCGTAGGGGCCGAGATATGCCTCGAAGGCGGGTTCTTTTATCTGTTCGGCAGAGACGCGCGGGAAGTGAAGGTAGACTTCTTGCCGCTGCTTGCGGTGCACTACCCGGCCGGCACGTCCGTGAAGAATCTCAACCACATAGCGCAGCTGTATCTGAGGAAGAGTTTCTCGCAGTACGATTATGGGTTTGTGCGGAACATGTTGGAGTATGCGTCGTTTCGACCGCCCCCATACGACTTGTCGAAGGTGTCGATGAAGACGGCCCTGTTCGTCGCTCGGAACGACAAGATATCCACGTGGAGGGACGCGGAGATGCTGAGACGGGAGCTGCCTAACGTGGTGGAACGCCGGGTCGTGGCTCGACGGAGGTTCAACCACATCGACTATGTGTGGGGCGAGAATGTTAGCACGTATTTGTATCCGCAAATACTTGAGATACTGAAGAAATATGACAGTCTGTAGAAAAATGTTGTGATTTTCGTTCGTTGTTTTCCAAATGAGTGATAATCTGTAAACACTTTACCGTGTGGTCATGCAGTTGGTTCTAATGATTGTTGTTGACGATGTAATAATAAATGTACCGATTCGAGAGAATTCAAATCTTTTTTCTTTGAAACCTCATGGTCTTTTAGAAAATATAGTGTACGTTGTAAGAAATAAACCAAATCAAATCTGCTAGATTCTATTTTATTCTATTTTCAACTGTTTTAGTATTTAAGAAATTGCGTTTCTTGTTTCCGCTCCACTCATGCTTATTACTGTAGTATAAATACTTCAAAAAAAGGCAACGAAAATATGCTTAAAGTGTAACAATTAAGTAGCCACTTGTGTTTGCAAGGATAATTACGTAGACGCTGATATCATCTCTCACTACACAGCTGTCACATAAATGAGACCACTAGCCGCATATTCGTTCAGTACGCATTCGAGCTCGAAATGGGACCGAAGTATAATACATGGCGAGTGGTAGCGTTTTTGATAAGTCGCTTAGCGATAGCGACGGCAGGAGATAGGATACTGTCCATGCTGGACACGCAAGAGACGCGAGACGCGGCGGAGAGTCTAGCCCGACTCCCCATCGAAGGGCAGATAGACTTTTCCGTGTTGGCCCGAGCACATACCCTCGAATGCGAGAAACACGACGTCCTAACTGAAGACGGATACTGGCTCGGGCTCTCCCACGTCCCCGGAGATCGGCTCCGGCCGCTGCTGTTGGTCCACACCATCCTCGACTCCGGCGACTCGTTTGTGCTGCGCGGCGTCAGATCCCTGGCCTTCGATCTCGCCAAAGTCCACAGCTACGACGTGTGGGTTGTGGATTTGCGCGGGAATCGCTACTCGCGTCGCCATAAATCTCTCGATCCTGAGAATGCGACCTTCTGGGACTTCAGTTGGGAAGAGTACGGGCGTTACGACTTGCCCGCCACCATCGACTACGTGCTCGAACAAACGGGACAGAAGTCAGTGCGAGCCATCGCACACGGTGTGGGAGCGACCGCCTTCTTAGCGATGGGAGCGATGCGCCCCGAATACAACAGAAAAATCCAGCTGCTGATTGCTTTGGCTCCTGTCGCGGCTACTAACTATACTTACTCTGAACAGTCTACTGTATTCAGTACCGCGTCCGTACTGCGTACTCTGGTAGACAGTTTACAGCAAGATGAACTGTTCGGAAGCCAGACGTCGTTGATGACACTTTTCAAAAGTTACTGCTCCATACCGTCGGACATCAACTACCAATTCTGCAAAAGTATTATTTCCGCCGTATCGGGGGACCTTTTGGAAACGGACGGCGAGTTTCTGAGCAAGCTCGTGGGCCACTACCCGTCAAGCGCTTCGAAGAAGAGCGTATTGCACTACCTTCAAATCTTCATCGATAATAGATTAGCCAGATACGACTATGGAGTGGAAAAGAATCTGAAGGTGTACAACTCTACGATCGCTCCGGAGTATGACCTGAGCAAAGTGGGCATGCCGGTGGCTTTGATCAGTGCTAAGAACGATCGAGTGGCGCCCCCTAGCGTCGCGCAGGGGCTGAGGAGTCGCTTGCCGAACGTCACAGCCTATTATACGCTAAATTACGAACAGGGTTACCACATGGGCTTTATGTGGGACAAAAATATGTATTTTTTGCGTTTCTTCCCGTGTTTAAACGATATTTTAGAGAACAAAGGGACGATCAGCTGTCTTTTGTAGTTGTGAGAAGCGATTCAAGATCTGTGTTTGTGTTCATTCAAGTGAGTCACTGAAGTTGCTTGTAGGCTATGCACTTTTTATGTATATTAAAAATTAAAGGTGGTATATTTTAATAATTGTTGGTTGTGTTATTTTAACCCGCACTATTCTGTATTGTATAGTTGCACCTGCAGTTAACCTTAGCTACTTCTTCACATTGTGTCTTTTCTGAATTTTAAAATTATGTAGACCAAACCTTAACTACATCCTATATATTAGTCTATTATAATTTATATTTATTAGTCTATTATAATTTATATATTCAGCCATATTTTATTTGTAAATTAAATTGTTTATTTTGCCGCCGCCACCATTTTGCTTGCACCTCCAGGATGACTGGTAGAGAATGCTACTTAGCATTAAGTCCTCCTTGTACATATATTTTTTGTGTGCTAAAGTATAAATAAATAAATAAAAAATAACTACCTCAACAGTAAGTTAAAATTAGTGAAAAGTGATAACGTACGAAAATGCTCAACACAGGTTTTGGCTAAAGAATGCCTAGTTATCTTGACCGAGTTATGTTGACTAAGAGTTTATTTAAGTGCTATTTTTTGTTGCCTATTTACAATAAACGCTCTGGCATTGACTATTCAACCGATATCAGCCACTTTCCAATTTCATTAATCATATTTTCACTCCACTCTTTGTTGATGAGATTTAAGTGCTGGGGGCGTATTAGGAACTTATTTAAAACCAGGAAAGTTCCAGGCATTTCTTTTAGCTGCCGTAAACTGGATTGTCCTTGTTCGTATTATGACGTACATTATGTCAAATTAAAGTTCTTAATGCGAAATTGCTAGCGTGTTATTAGGTCAGAAGTAGGTATGACTGTCACGCGACGTTACTGGCTGGCATTAGGAGTTACTTATACGAAATAGCCAGGCAGTTCAGTTTACGGCGTACACTGACTGGGATTGAGAGTCCATAATACGGCCCGTGGAGTATTAATTGGACCTGTAAAAGTGCGTCAGCATTGCCTACACAAGACTAGGGGCCGTATTAATAAATGAACCTCAATAGCGCTACTAGCTGATCCACAGTTAAAATGTAATCTACATCTTAAAATCGTTGCTATTGAATAAATGGATATTGAGAATGAGATGTAGCACTGGCTACGAGATACTGTCTTGTATGTGTCAATTGTGTCATAATCGGATAGCACTTAACCGCTGAGTGTCATTTATTAATTTTCTGTTCCTAATCTACAACTTAAGATGTACCTATTATAATATATTAAATAGAACTAAAGAGCAAGTGCACACTGAAGATAGCTCTCAGAGCTAAGTTTGATTTATTAGTATGGGCCTAGAGTTGTGCAGTAGTGCGAGCGCTAAGCACGTAGCCGCTAGTCTGACCGCTAGCCCGCCCGCAGAGCGATCGAGGCGTCGCTAGCGTCGCTCCCGCTGGGCGCGCCGCCGCCGCCGCCGGGGCCGGGGGGGCCGGCGCTGGCGGCGCACGACGCGGAGCTGGCGGCGGCGCTGGCGCTGTCGGCGCGGGAGGAGGCGGCGCACGCGCTGCAGGCGGCGGCCGAGCAGCGCGCGCTAGACGAGGCGCTGCGGCTGTCGCTGCTCGAGAAGTAGCCGGTGAGCCTAGTCTAACCTAGATACATAGATAGATAGATAGACAGACACACAGACAGACAGACACGGACAGGACAGGACAGGGCAGACAGATGGACACGGACAGGACAGGACAGGGCAGACAGATGGACACGGACAGGACAGACAGACGGACACGGGCACGGACAGGACTGGACAGACGGACGGACACGGACTGGACAGACAGACGGACACGGACAGGACAGGACAGACAGACGGACACGGACAGGACAGGACAGACAGACGGACACGGACACGGACAGGACTGGACAGACAGACGGACACAGACAGGACAGGACAGACAGACGGACACGGACACTGACAGGACTGGACAGACACGGACAGGACTGGACAGACAGACGGACACGGACAGGACAGACAGACGGACACGGACAGGACAGGACAGGGCAGACAGACGGACACGGACAGGACTGGACAGACAGACGGACACGGACAGGACTGGACAGACAGACGGACACGGACAGGACAGGGCAGACAGACGGACACGGACAGGACAGGACAGACAGACGGACACGGACAGGACAGGACAGACGGACACGGACAGGACAGGACAGACAGACGGACACGGACACGGACAGGACTGGACAGACAGACGGACACGGACAGGACTGGACAGACAGACGGACACGGACAGGACAGACAGACGGACAGGACAGGACAGGGCAGACAGACGGACACGGACAGGACTGGACAGACAGACGGACACGGACAGGACTGGACAGACAGACGGACACGGACACGGACAGGACAGGGCAGACAGACGGACACGGACAGGACAGGACAGGGCAGACAGACGGACACGGACAGGACAGGACAGGGCAGACAGACGGACACGGACAGGACAGGACAGGGCAGACAGACGGACACGGACAGGACAGGACAGGGCAGACAGACGGACACGGACAGGACAGGACAGGGCAGACAGACGGACACGGACAGGACAGGACAGGACAGACAGATGGACACGGACAGGACAGGGCAGACAGACGGACACGGACAGGACAGGACAGGGCAGACAGATGGACACGGACAGGACAGGACAGGGCAGACAGACGGACACGGACAGGACAGGACAGGACAGACAGATGGACACGGACAGGACAGGACAGGGCAGACAGACGGACACGGACAGGACAGGACAGGGCAGACAGACGGACACGGACAGGACAGGACAGGGCAGACAGACGGACACGGACAGGACAGGACAGGGCAGACAGACGGACACGGACAGGACAGGACAGGGCAGACAGACGGGCACGGACAGGACAGGACAGGACAGACAGATGGACACGGACAGGACAGGGCAGACAGACGGACACGGACAGGACAGGACAGGGCAGACAGATGGACACGGACAGGACAGGACAGGGCAGACAGACGGACACGGACAGGACAGGACAGGACAGACAGACGGACACGGACAGGGCAGGGCAGGACAGACAGACGGACACGGACACGGGCAGGACTGGACAGACAGACGGACACGGACAGGACAGACAGACGGACACGGACAGGACAGGACTGGACAGACAGATGGACACGGACAGGACAGGACAGGGCAGACAGACGGACACGGACAGGACAGGACAGGGCAGACAGACGGACACGGACAGGACAGGGCAGACAGACGGACACGGACAGGACAGGACAGGGCAGACAGACGGACACGGACAGGACAGGACAGGGCAGACAGACGGACACAGACAGGACAGGACAGGACAGACAGATGGACACGGACAGGGCAGACAGACGGACACGGACAGGACAGGACAGGGCAGACAGATGGACACGGACAGGACAGGACAGGGCAGACAGACGGACACGGACAGGACAGGACAGGACAGACAGACGGACACGGACAGGGCAGGGCAGGACAGACAGACGGACACGGACACGGGCAGGACTGGACAGACAGACGGACACGGACAGGACAGACAGACGGACACGGACAGGACAGGACTGGACAGACAGATAGACAGACAGACAGATAGATAGATAAATAGATAAACTCGTGAAACGCTACAGAACAATGATAACTTAAGGCTAGAACAGAGCAATAAATACAAAAAATAAGTGTCACAATGAGCGGTCTTATCGCTCAATGCGATCTCTTCCATGCATAGAGAGGAGTAGCAAGAAGTTATGGACGGTGGTCCATACTACATCCTACTTCCTATACTACTATCTATTTATTCATTCTTTAGCAAATAAATAAATGTACGAGAGTTCAATGCTAGGTAGCATTCTCTACCAGTCATCCTGGAGGTGCAAATTAAATGGTGGTAGTATGGCAAAAAAATATAAATAAATTATAATTATTCTCATTTTTTATTTTATAATGTTCAATTTTTTTTTATTATTATAATGTTTACGAATAAGCTGTCAAAATATTACCAAATTATTTTTTTTCATTTTCAGATCTCACTAGAAAAATTAAAAAAGCGACAGCGTCCAACCAAAAGAAGACTAGCCTAGTGTTTAGGTAATTATTGATCTAGTTTGATATACTTTATTATGTTTTGAGGACAAACAACTATAAACGGTTTTTGGTTTCGAGAGATTAGTATTTCATGTCAATTGGCACCTGAACGAAAAGCGAAATACGACAAAATGTCGATCGAAACGGACATAACCTTATTTAGAATAAACGTAATGTCGATTGATACTGATCTGTTTCAGATACAACCTCGATTGATAATGATACAATATCGATCGACAATGACACAATTTTAATCGATAATGACATATTCTCGATCGACAATAATACAATTTCGATTGTCTATGACACAATCTCGATCAACAAATACATGATCTCGATCTTCTCGATCAATAAACTTATAAACGCCGACTCTTTTGATCTATGTGATCTTTCAATATATTTTTCCCAAGATCAGTCCCACTATAACATATTACAAAGTATGTAGTCGATTTAAAAGAGTATTTTATCCTATGTTATATCGATATAATTAACGGTACATGAGTGAGACGTCTAATTACATGATAATAAAATATATGACAGGCATTAATTTGTCTAGAAACGTGTGTCAAATTAATTGATGCGAAAAGAATGTGGATAAATGAAATAGGTATTTTTTTATTAGTCGAACTATTAATAATTATTTTAGCGGTTGTTTTGCTATTTATGTTGATGGGTGTTCGTACTAAGAGCACGGACAAGTAAAGTATAGGTACATAAATTACCAATATAATTGTATTTTGAATTAAGTAATTATTAATGGCGATTTGTTAAAAAAAACTTGATATTTATACCTAATTAAAATTGTATTAAAATGCCCCAACAGGTATGTAATCCGCCTGTTTTATATAAGTACAACTTTTTTTTCATAAATTCATGTCATATTAAATGAAATGTTAATCAGCTAACAACGGTCTAACCACAAAAGATTTAAACCAGAGTTGAACAGATGAGTCTAAATATTTTCTCCACAAATCGACGTCTAACCCTCTCTTTTTGTAACACAATAGTAAGTTTACAAGTAAAATAATTGGGAATGCCAGGATTGAGTAATACAACGCGAGTTATTAACGTCGATTTTGTCTATTAAAAAACAATACTGGGTAGCCTGTGTTGAATTAAACTTATATTTTTACGTATAGTCTATTCTATAAACCAATAAAACAATGATATTTTTGGCCGATTTAATGTTTTTCGGTTGCCCCCGTCTCACGGGGGGGTTTTAGTGGGTTCAAGTCCCACACAGGGGAGGCGGAAGGGGATAGTGCGAAGGCATTTCCCTCCTCAAAAAAAAAAGGACTAAAGCAGAGTGTCGCCCACCATTGTCCAACACGGCGTTGAACGTGTTAATATTAATAACATCTGTTTAACTCTGGGTGTCAATTCTCGTAATTACACAAAAAGTTGAACGAAAATTGACCGAAATGTGATTGGATTCTGACTAGACTGAGAATTGGTATTCTGCTCCCATAAATTTACAACTTCATCTCGGTATAATCAACTTACGATCTAGTTACAGTTAAGTCAACCTTTTACATTACGATATCATTTCGATCAAGTGAACGTTAAATGTCACTTTTCAAGTTACGAGAATACCATTTTTAGACTTTAATGAGATTATAAGTTAATCGGAACTAGATTTTGAACATATTAAATTACCAGAATTGCCCTACTGGTCTAAACTTTTGTAGTAAGATAGCAAATGTTTACATCTCAGAATTATTTAAGATTTAAGACTATACATACATGAAGTGTTCGACATTTTTATTATTTTTACTAAATTACTACTGCCTTGTACGTTTCTACTATTAACTTAATAAGTTTTACTATTTTAAAGTGTTTGGTGAGGAGTAAATTATATAGTTAAAGCCACTGTCGCACAGGCGCGATATTTTCGACCGATAATAACGTGTCAGTGTGAAGTAGGCTTAAAAAGAACGCTTTCTATTACTGTAGTGAAGATATAGTCCAAACATGTAGTCCAAAATGATTAAGGTGCGATTCACACAACAAAGATTTAACTATCATTTGATAACAATAATTTTTTTATCATTTATTTTCCTCTGAAACAAAAAATTACAAAATACAGTTCCGATCCAAACACACACAGTTCAGTTCCAATCACATCACCAAACTACAAAAAATCAAACTAGAAAAACTAAACAGTACCTAAATGTAAAAACTACATCGAATTATTCAACAAGCTGTCGATGAGGTGGTAATATCGTGTTGTGTGAATCTATCTAGGTATATCGTTATAATATTATTAGAGTTTATATAAGTTTTTAGAATTAGACACCTGTGTAACAAGTGAGTTAGAGATCGGAAATTATTTCCACTCCTATACCTACTGGAGCTATTTGGAAAGTGTTGTGGAAAATGAGGAACCTTAGCCGTCTCACCACAAAAGTTTAAACCAGAGTTTAACAGATGTTTCTAAAATTACATTCCACAAAATCGACGTCTATCACTCGCGTTTTCTTACTCAATCCTGGCATTCCTAATTATTTTACTTGTGAATTGGTTATTGAGTTAGAAAAAACGAGGGTAAGACGTCGATTTGTGGAGAAAATATTTAGACACATCTGTTCAGCTCTTGTATAGTTAAAACTTTTGTAGTAAAACGGTGAAAGTTCCAGAAAATATATAAACTAGATTTAAACGGGTCTAATTCGCGCACTTCAATTCACGTCAATTCGTTTGAACTCTGTAGGTACATTTATCCAAAACACAATCCAGATCATCACAATATACAATACATGTATTCTACATTACCATGGTGCATAGTATACTTACCAAATATATTTAGAGCCCTTACATACTGTGATTCTTAATAACGTTGTACCTATTATAATATTTTGTGTAGATGTCTTGTTTCTTTGCGGAATTAAGTTTAGCGCCATCTAGCGGCATTGTTAATTTGTCTCCGGCACTATCATGACTCAACCTCTTTTTATCTAATTAGGTTTTGCTCTAGATTTTATGGAACGCACCATCTATCCGCCACACACAATCTAATACATCATTGCAATAGAAGAATGCTGATTAGTGATCGACGAATTGACTTGAACAAAGGTTCAGCACAGGCGGATGCGTAGCATTTACGGTCTTACCAAAAAATATTTCAACCATAGTTGAACAGATGTGTCTTAGTATTTTCTCCACAAATCGACGTCTAACCCTCACTCGCTTATTGTAACTCAATAACAAATTAACAAGTAAATTAATTAGGAATGCCAGGATTGAGTAACAGCCGAAATTACTATTGTATCTCCTATCCAAGATTGAAATCGATCTTGGATTGCTGCCTATCGTTCGATCGATTTCCAATCTGCATGCCTTTATAAAACAATCCACGAATCGGTTATTGGCACGTTTGACCCTAAAATGGTTTGTGATGTCAATGTCAGATAGCAAAATTTGGATTGGATTGATTTTTATTTTCGGCCGTATGAAAACGCGAGTGATAGACGTCGATTTTGTCGAATGTAATTTTAGAAACATTTGTCTAAAATTTTGTGGTAAGACGGTTATTAGCGTTTGGATGTCGTCTGAGTATAAGAATTGGCCCCCAATGTTTTGGTCTTGATTGTGATCATAGAAATGTATTTTGAGTTTGATTGAAAGTTGCAATCAAATTATGTACTTACACAGTTTATGGGATACACTATTAGTGGCTCATTTGCGTTGAACATTCAATAGATACAAGTAATTGTACATTCTGGACCTGAAGCTAGGACCATGACGTCTTATTGCGATCCAATGGAGGGCCTAAACAAAATCGATTTACTTCTAATTCGTACCATGACGTCTTGTTGTGACATCTTGACGCTCAATTTAGATTGATTTTGAATCTAAAGGGATCGACGTCTACGTAAATGACATCGAAAGCTATGTATTACCATTATTTAAAGTGAAACGATTCTGTTTAGGTCCTCAATTGGATCGCAATAAGACGTCATGGTAAGCCCCCCCCCAGATTCTTCGCTATCTTCGGGCCAGCTTACCATTTTGCATTTTGATCTCAATACGGAAGAAGTAAACTTAATTCACGTCCGTCGAAAAATGGTTTGTTGCCATTATTTTTTTTACTATTTTAACACCAAAGCAACGGATACGGAAATAATGTTATGAACTCTTTCGTAAATCCTTGATTTAATCGTATCCGTGTAGGTAATTGCTTTTAATGTATATTTTAGGTTGACTGTAAAATAAGCCTTATTTATTTATATAATATTATTTTTATTGTCATTATACCTACTATACAAAATATTGTGAATGCGTCCCATTATAACGATTATTATATAAATGTTAATGTATAGCTTTTTCGTATGTTTCCAATAATTTAATAATATTGATGTAAATCCATACAAAGTGTATAATAATGTATTATTGTCATTATATTTCTGTATAGTAATTTTTTATAGTGGTTTTACTACATAGATGAACATTTTGTTGTATTGTTACGAGTCATTGTTGCAGGTTTTATGTGTAACAAAATATAGACAAGAATAATGACAGGATAGTTTGTTGCGGAACAAAGCACGCAACATTTTTGCTGATTGCTATTTATACCCCGCTTTTACCCTAATTTCGACATCTAGAATTCATTATTAGATTAGGTACTTACTACTTATGGCTAGGAACTTAGGAACGAAGAATGAAACTTAACTCTCAGGGTAAGGTAAAGGAAAAAACAAATGAATACGCACAATGATTATCTATGTATTTAAAATTTAATTTTCATTACTTATATACAAATTACAACATTCACTATTATAATAGGTTAGTTCGTCCTATATTTACATACGTAACAGTACACTTTAGAAGCGTAATTTTATTTATAAATTACATCAGGAAACTTTTGAATGTGACACGATTCACGAACGATAATAAACAACACTAATCTTTACGGGGATAGAAAGGAATAATTATATTTATAATTATAAAGTGGCCCATGCGTCTTAATAACTGATGAATTACCGTACACGACAATTTACTGATTTAAAAAAAAATTGTCACAGTGAAATGTTCTCTACGTCATCTAGTGAAAGCTCAAAGTGCAATACTTGAGTTAGTGTAGTCGTTACAGTGCGTGACGGCCTTTACACAATCATAGCCAGACGCACCTCAGACAACACAAAGACTTTGACAGATTATGTAAAAGCCTCTAAACCAAGTGTTTTATGCATAGTTATTGGTTTGCCCCAAAATTTTTGTTATTGTTTGCTTATTAGCTTATCTTTAAATTATTATAAAACAGGTTTTTATAATAATTTATAGAATCGGGACCAGATTCCTGTAGGGTGAGCAGGGATCTCTATCGAGAGAGTATTCGGTTCGTTAACTGAAAAAATTGTTTTAGATTTGATCAGGCCTTGCAATATCGACAAGATGCGCACGCGAACGGTTACCTTGATGGATGTAAAATTGTCGTGCTTATCCTATTGTAGTACTGATCAAATCTAAAAAAAATTGACAGTTAACGTATCGAATACTTTCTCGATAGAGGTTCCTGCTCACCCTGCTGATCGCTAATTTTACTAACATCAAACATGATCAATCGAACGGTTCAAACGATTGATTTTTTCACAGATTTACATTATTAGATTAGATTTACATTTCGATTAGAGAACAGGTTGCAATAGGTTTTTCAATTTGTAACATAATATGCATGTAACCCAAGACCAGGTAAAAGTCGGTGTAAACAGACGGGCTAAATGGCATGGTCTAAAAACCGTTTTGTCTCGTATTGGCTTGACCACGCGATTTTATTCCAGTTTTTTTTTTCATGACGTAATGTATGCCAGATTTGGTAATGACGTCATTTGGGCTTTTTACTCGAGACGGTCAAACTTTATTTTTTTACACCATGCCTGAATATTACAAAAATTGAATTGTACACTAGAAATGTTACAAATATATTATTATTTACTATTTTTATATTAAAAATATCGGCTTTCGATCCCCGTTTCATACACTGAGTTAATAATAATTGTATTCACTAAAACTACGTCGATAAAAATTCCCAGGGAAAGTAACGAGAACAATTAAAATCATCGAAAACTTAAAAAATAACGAAATAAATAGCCTTTTTTTTCTAATACAAAATGTTAAACGCCGAATTTGCGTCCTTATGACAATGATAAATACTTAATATATTATTATAGGACACGTATTATATGAAAAATATTGCAATTATGCTGTGTTTATGTAATAATTATAAATTGTTGACGGATTTATTCATATACTTAATTATATTCTTGTAGTCATAAAGACGGGACTCGAAATAATTACGACGCTAACACAGACTTAAATACTGGCTAAAATGAGAATACAACTCAACTATACTATATTACTTGAAACAGTAGATATAATAATATATACGGTGGAATTTTTAAGGGCCTTATGCCGGACCGACGGTCAGTGTTGAACATTTGAGTGGAGAATGGAGATCTCCATAAAATGAACTCTAGGATTTATCATCTCTATCTAGATACAAACTGAACATTGTTCTGCCATAAAGGCTTAAGTGTCAACAAGCAAAATATATTATATCTATTATAATAAAGATGTTTAAAAACTTTGACCATAATATAACGATTTCAAAATTTTTGACAAAATTACTAAATATAAATATTATCTTAATAAATTTTTCTATGATTCAAAGAGTTTTTATTTCATAAATTGTAAAAAATAATGGCCGGTTGACACTTGCTTAATGTATCCAGCTTGTATAATAATGATTTGGTACAACATTACAGAAAGAATCACTACATTTTGACAGCATTTCGATTAATGTTAAGGATACTTGTACATTTACCTTACAACCTTTATTAACTATGATATCTTAAACAAGTAAATATAATATAGTTCAGTAAAAAACTACAATGTCATGATAAATAAGAGTTAAGAGATCACACCCTTCCGACTACTCTCATTTTAACCAGAGATATCGCATCGACAGCTCCCGGACTACAGGCAAGGAGCTGTCGCTACGACCGCTACTCTATAAATATAACGGCTTCGTTGCAGACTGGATTTGAATTTCTACTACCCACAATAGCTACTGAATTGCAATAGCAATTCATGTCGACATTATATGTAATTTCGTTTTTTAACAACACAAAAACTTCAAATACAATATCTTGTTCATTTATAATTAACTCTTAATCACGAAATGCAACAGAACCAAACTCAACAAAATGGACATAACGGATACTCTCGCAAAAAGTGGTAAACGCGAAGCGGACACGCGCAAAGCTCATAAAACAATCAATATAGATCCAGATCCGATTGAAATTTCAAATCCGGCCTGCGTCGCCCATATACATACATAAATGCATCGTATCGCCACTTAACGTTTCTAACTAAGATAATATTATCCAACACAACATGGATTGCACGTACGGGACCGCGCTCGCCTGCGCTTGTCATTCAATATCACAACTAAATAGAAATTATGCTCTACGCACTTCTTTGTCGGACTTAGATTGATCCAGAGCATTAGCTATCCAAGAAAGATCGTATACAAGCACTTAACTCTGTAAAGACTAACAAAGCATACCTGAAGGTACCCTAACACAACGATATCAGTGTAAATAATAATTATCCACGCGTTTCCTCACACACGGACCGATGACAATCACGTACCTTTCGGTTCAATTATTTTAGGACTTGGGTATGTTCTATTTATGCTTGACAAAATTGCAGCAATGAAGATTTTACAAAGCATAATATTTTCATTTTCTATAAATTTTCTAAAACTGAGCCAAACCAAATAGGTCACATAACTAAAAAAAACAGATCGAAGGTGAGTGTCTTTCTTTTAGTCCTACAATCTATGAGAAAACGCGAGGATAATGTTAGAGACATTTTGTTCACCATCTATCAGGTATATCACGCTTATAACAACACAGAAGAAAGTACAATCAAATATTGTAACTAAACCATGATCAAAAAAGCAATAGCCGTTACCATGGTCTAACTTAATCGTCTAAATTAAAGCTAGGACCAATATAACCCAGCCAAACTGCATCTGTACCCGAATAACTCGCACCGTCTTATTATTTAGGATATGGTTTTGAGAGCATCCACGTCCTACTTGGTACGAAGCCAGTGCTCGGCTACCGTGAGGTAATGGGATCACGGACGTTCACAACGTGCATTCAGCGTTACAGGAATCTAAACGGTGAAAAGTTCTGGAGGCGTCAAATTGAACTGGTCCAATTCGTTAAACTTTCCTACCCTGATATTCGCTAAAGGATTCACTAACCTTAAAGTTGGTTAGTACCACAGAATGAAAGGGGTTCCTTAAAGTATAATAGATTAAACTGAGCATTATTCACATCCAACTGATTTGACACCTTTTAACTCGCAAAGAAACTAATTCAGCGACTTACAAATAACTTATCCGATAACAAATAGTAGGTACAATTCAAATCTAAAACTCTACGTGTCATGTTGAAAGAAATGAAAATGACGACGTACCAATTTTAAAACGGCAGATGCTCAAGGTGGGTTCATAGCAATTCCAGATACACATAGGTTTTGTGAACTTACCTGTACATTAGGCTACGCTAAAGCTCTGTACGGGCTACCAACGTCGGCATCATAAGAATAATACTTCGCGGTCTTTTCACAAAGCGAGACGGAAACTTGGTCTGGGCATATTCCGAGCCTTATACAAATAATAGGCCTTAACAGTAACACTTGATTTTTCAGTATTAAAGATCACTGACCAGCCAGTTTTTCAGGCGTTCCCGTTTTGTAACAAGCACGCAGCTTACACAGACCAGTTCACATCTATGTCGAGAGGCTGACAAATTCCGAAGGTGCCAATGATATAATGACAACGCCATACTGTCGGTCAAGATTTGGCACCTCTAAATTTGGCCCTAGATGTCCACAGGGACGGCCGCAGTGACGCACGACACGGGGGCTAACAACTTCGGACGGATCAATTCGTTCACCTTTTGGGGCCTACATTACTGAGGTTTCTGTTCGAGAAGGAACCTTTAAAGATATACGCTAATACTCGAGAGGTAAGTCTTTCATTTACAATTTAGGGTTACATAAGTTTAGCATACAAAAAGTGATGTACCTAATGGTTAAGTATCTTAAAATGTTTTACACAATCGAGAACATGTTGTGAAAGGTACTTAGTTAACCTATGACTTTTGACATACAAGCTGTTGCAATGGATGTTAATTAGGAATAATGTTTGGTTAAGCGGTGTTCACTAGTCAATTATTCAAATTCGTAAGACAAAGCCGCGTGTTGACTAGGAGACAGTCCAACAACACGTAATGTTAGAGACAGTGCGTAGTCGCTGCACATCGCGCGACGTTCTCGGCCCGTTGCAACTCTTTTACTGTTGCGTTTCGAAATCAGTCGTGCGATGTTGCGCGATATTGTCTGTGCCCTAATATGAATGTAAGTATATGCCTATTTCAAATTTGTTAACTGCATTCGGCCGGCAGGCAAGAACGAGACCCAGATTCGAAAAATCTAATCGGACTTTCGTGTGTATGGGACCGCCCTAATTTAGACAGTTCTTGAATCGAGGTGGCGCACTAAAATGTTTCTAAGTAGCTTTTCTGGTATAGTTAAACCAATTTGCATAACCACGCAACAGGTTGTCGTGTCAAGAGTCGACAAAGGTGCCTTGACCAGAATGCGTCACAAATGCACTTTGCACGTTTAGAAATGTCGGCAGCACTTCAGTGAAAACCAAACGTTTTATTTTGGTTTCACTGCTTTGGTTTTAACTTCAAGGTAGGTAAGTAAAATGTTCGATCTTCGGCCTTCGTTGAAGTAATGAAGTTTAACTTTGAGTTGTTTCCAAGTTAGGTACTCAAAGGCCACATCCATGGCCGTTCCAAACGGAATGGCGAAACATACGGTAACTAATTAGGCATAACACCAATCATAATGTTATTAGCCTTGATTAGTAAGTACAATATATAACACTACAAAGTAGGACAAATACGAAATAGGTACTATAAATTATACATGAACGTGTAAAATTTTAGTAACAACGGTAGTAGCGGGATGAGTGAAAATCAGTAGAGTGCCTAGTACTTCAATTTGGATTGTTGGAGAGACTTAACCCGTTTACTGTGAACCGTTTATAAACCTTAAAGAATGCGATTAAACTAGCCTTAACATTCTCGAGCCGGTATCCTGTGAACCACGTCATCAACAAAATAATATTTATTACGGAGTCATCGACTTGCACGTTAGGTAATTGTTTAATTACACCACCTCATCCCGCTACGCTTGTTAAAACCCCGTTAAGCAAGACTTAATTAATTAATAGTAGTGGTTTAAAAAGATTAAAGCCGCACCGACGGAAAGTAGGCATATTATGAATACGTAATTATTACAGTAAATTGTGTTAAACATTCTAAGATAGACAATTTTATCGTTGGATTGAAACTTGTGAGTTTAATGTCGAATTTTCTTTATCTATAACCTAGTTGTAAATAATTATTGTTAGAAATGAAATGTTGTTTGAATAAGTTACTAACTGAAATTTATCGAGTATCAGTTTACGTCGTTCCAGTTATGGACTCAGGACTCAGGAGAAACAAGTAGGTACGTTATTGGTCTACAATAATCAGAATAAGCCCATCATATGAACTCGATAGGTACTCCACGTGTTCCTGCTAAATAGCTTTTTGGGGCATTGCCCCTCTTGAAACCTTAATCCGTCACTGTTCAGCGTTACTGTTGATTTACTGCGGAAATTAAATCTTGATTTATATTGATTAGATAAGATATCCTGGGTAATATACTGTTGCGCAAACCATACCTAGGTACCTAATAATTATGTACGAGTGAGTATATAAGGTATGTATTTTATAGGTTAGACACGACGTAACGTGCTATACATTACTAAATGGAAGTTGTGAGCATGTTACCCTTGATCTCAATAGCTAGTTGCAGCCATAGTAATGCTTATAAGAAATCAAACATAATTAGTGCAGAATGAAACCCCATTTCCTTTATATAACTTAACAGCTCAATCTTGACATAATTTTCTATGAGTGTGCAGTTACTTTCTACGTAAGCCAGCGCATCTCATATTCGCGTCATTGCATACAACCGGAAGAGATGGTCCTCAAATGCGAGCTTATGTAGAATAAAAGAAAAATTGAAAATTCAACACCAAACTGCCACATTTTCGTCTACCCTCCTTTTTCCATTAGCTATACAATACACTGAATGTTTTATAGTCTGAATAGTCTGAAACTAGATCCACAGTAAGAAACCTCTTCACACCAGCTGGATAGCACCCCTCTTCCTGCCCCCCCTTCGCGCTCACTGCGGGTGCGCGGGCGCCGGCCCGCGCGGGGCGCGCGGTCAGTCGCCCGTCGCCGTCACCGTCGTCCACGACCACGGGGATGTGTAGCTTTTCTGGCTGAAATAGAGAGAGAGGATAGGTTACTTTGGTGCTCGACCAATGTGTGAAGTAGGTACACAAACAAGAGATAACACAAGAGAAGACATACAAACAATACTAGGAAAACGCTATGCGAAGTTATCCAAGTTACGGGAATTCGCTCGTACGCCGATCACACATATTTTCGTTTAGGCTTAGAAGAAATAACACAGAAACTTAGTAGGTACTTAGGTACTTGCTAGCGCCGTAGCCATTTTGACTCTTGTTGGGCCCAGTTCGGCCCAAAGAGAATACAAACGCTACGCTAGTTCGGCCTTTGACTCGCTATTGCTCGAAATCTAAGCTTTAATGGTAAGTGTTTATTCATTTCCCCTGCTTTTGGGCTAAATACCAACACGTAGGCGATATTTTCATTGCGATTGTTTGCGTTTTGGAGAAGATAATGGACATGGAGAGACATATGGCACTCACCACATTGATAAAAAAGTGGCTTCACTTTTGAGTGACACTACGTAATACGCATGGAACTATCCTTCTCTGCGTTATTATTCTAAGGTTTTAGGATACCCTAAACTCGGTATACACACCGATCGATTTTTCAATAAAACTGATGACCTAATTCACGAGGCGGCTATGGATTAGGTCATCATAGAATACCTAGGTATGTAGTAAATCCTATGTTGCGGTGAGTTCAGACGACCTATCATTTTACAATAAGTCCATAAGACTCAACTATTCACATCAATAACTTCATTGTTCTATAATAGTAAATTAAATTATAATGTACTCCAACAATTTCATATTCATTCAAAGAAAGTATTCTCAGAAGCTGCATTCGAGGCGAGCGACGCATCTCTCGTTACTGCGCCCGCGCAGATTGCGTGAGGCGTGGTGCGTGATTAGGGTAGTCGCACTACACATTTTTGGCGGACAAACGAAGGTTCATAAAAAACGTGTAGTATGGCTGTATTAGCGTAGCAGAAAAAAATGTGACCCGGGAAACATCTATTAAACTAAGTAGGTACCTACCTAGTTGTTACAAAACTTGTATGGTTATGTACCCGTATTTATAACAGAAGGGAAAAAGGGCGTAGCAGTAGGTAGCCTATCTTGAAAGGCCTGATTTTCGCGATTTTTTTTGTTTAGTCGGCACCTTGTTTGCTTTTATCATCAGTGGCATGGCAACGTGTGGGACTTAATTCTCATTTATCTCCAGTGTGTGCTGAGCCAGTGGCGACTACTGGGAATATGCACCTTAATAAAATGTTGCGCTCAATATGTATATGTCCGCAGTCCCACATTCCTCACTCTCATGGCTCATGGCGCCCGCCGTGCGTGCCGCGACACACGCGAACTTGACCCGATTGTTGGTTGCAACTTGCAGCGAGTGACTTATGAATTATTCACCGGCTCATGCAGGCATGCAGTGGCACGCACGCTGCCATTCTTCACATTCAGCCACTGGTGGTTGGACTGGCGACGTGGGTTGGACGGACATGTTTTAGCAGGGACGCCTGCTCACCAAATTGTATACTTGATTTAAGAAGGAAAATGCCCACGCTAATCATGTCCACAGACCATATTACTTATAGTATAGTTAGGGGAATCATGCCTGTGCGTGATGCATACATTTCTAATGGGCTTACCAATAATCTAAGTAAACAAAGTGCTACTGAATCTTCCGTTTCAGGGGTTAGGTACTATTTCTCAATACACTCAACAAGAAGTTCTAAATGAATAATAATTTATAGCTAAGGTTATATCCAGAAAAGACCAACCAAGCACGTCGCGCACCAATCAATTCCGTATGTACCTACCTACCTAGTAATTACACAGAACACAGAAGTATCCAAATAAGATAAAATGTGAGATGCTTCATCCACGCGAACTCGAAAGAATATAACAATGCTTCGTTAAAAGAAACCTTGAATACTAAGTGGGACACAATAGGACACAATAGATATACCCAAGTCGACCGCAGCATACATGCGGGCGAATCGAAAGTGGAAACCACCACAACTACAATAGTACCTACCACAAACTAATATTACTTCCTAAGATGGCAATGATCAATTTTTTACAACAAAAAAAACCTGGCGGTAAACTAGCACAATATTGATAAAACATACACTATTTACATTTTCTTGGGGTAGGTAGGTATTATACCTACTTTGGAAAAACAAGTTTCGTCAACATACATACCGATTCAGAAATGCAGATGCTTGACTGAAAATTCCTAGAGGTTTTGGAAAGAACACGAAATTACGGGTAGACAAGTAGGTAACCTACGTATCATTTGCCGAAGACACTCGGGCACGACGAAAACACTCCAAGAAACACATTTGGAAAAATACAACACCTTTTGCACCAAAACATTATTATTTTGTCGACTGATTTGAATGTTCCTACATACCTACCTATCCAGCCACTTGTAAACTACAAAATAATAATGGTTATGAAGATTTAGGTACCTACCTATAGTTACATTTAAAGAAGCCGCTGTAACTAACCACACAGACTTCTAAAACGAGCTAACGAATACAAATTACGTCAAAGTGTAGCCATTCCAAGTGGAATAGATTATGGCTTTGACATAACAGTTGCCGTATTGGCACGCGTAACAGGGTCCGCGCTGGCTGCAGGCCCAACTTGTGACAAAATATGGGAAAATATTAAAAAGAAACCCATTTGTCTCCAGTAAGGAAGATTTACCAAAGCAGAATTAGGAAAAGTTATTCTTTAACGGCCGAAATTAATAATCAATTCAATCCAAATTTTGCTATCCGGAATTATTGATAGGTATCACAATCCATTGTTAGGGTCAAACGTGCCAATAACCGATCCGTCGTTTCCTAAAATAGCTAGTCGTTTCGTAAAATGCCTAGTCAGTTTGTCAAATGGCTAGTCATTTTGTCAAATGGCTAGTCGTTTCGTAAAATGCCTAGTCGTTTTGTCAAATGGCTAGTCGATTGATAACAAGGCTAGTCATTTCGTAAAATAGCTAGTCGTTTTGTAAAATAGCTAGACGTTTCGTAAAATGGCTAGTCATTTTGTAAAACTTCTAGTCAGTTTCTCAAATGACTAGTCGATTCCTAAAATGGCTAGTCGTTTCATAAAATGCCTAGTCATTTAAAAAAATGGCTAGTCATTTTGTCAAATGGCTAGTCGATTGGTAAAATGGCTAGTCATTTTGCAAACTGGCTAGACATGTAAATATTCTAGTCGTTTTGTAAAATGCCTAGTCATTTTGTCAAATGGCTAGTCGTTTCGTAAAATGCCTAGTTGTTTTGTCAAATGGCTAGTCGATTGATAACAACGCTAGTTATTTTGTAGTGTGGCTAGTCGTTTTGTAAAATAGCTAGTCGTTTCGTAAAATGGCTAGTCCTTTGGTAAAATGGCAAGTCATTTCGTAAAATGGCTAGTCCTTTTGTGAAATGGCTAGTCGTTTTGTAAAATGGCTAGTAATTTTGTAAAATTGCTAGTCACTTTGTAAAATGGCTAGACGTAAATATTCTAGCCGTTTCGAAAAATGCCTAGTCATTATGTCAAATGGCTAGTCGATTGATGATGATGCTAGTAATTTTGTAATGATGCTAGTCATTTCGTAAATTAGCTAGTCATTTTGTAAAAATTCTAGTCGTATCGTAAAATACCTTGTCGGTTTGTCAAATGGCTAGTCGATTGCTTAAATGGCTAGTCGTTTGGGAAAATGGTTAGTCGTTTCGTAAAATGGTTAGTCGTTTCGTCAAATGGCTAGCCAGTACCTAAATAAAATGGCTTGCTCTTTTACTCGTTATCTAGTCCGTTACGTTCCGTACGTTTTCTAGTCGTTTTGTAAAATTTTTGGTAATTTTGTAAAATGGCTAGGATGTTTTGTAGAACAGCTAGTCTCTCTGAAATGTTCACAGATGATGTATTTCTGTTGCCGCTTTACCATAAAATACTAAAAAACAGAATAGGTAATATAAACATTTGAGGGCTTCCATACAATAATCGTGTTTTTTTCTTCAATTTTTATACATAATGTACGGAACCCTTCGTGAGCGAGTCTGAATAGCACCTGGCCGGTTTTTAGGTGTAGGGCGTTTTGGAAGCCGAAGTCATTTGTATTTTTTTTGTAGCATACAAACCTACTTACATATTCTAGCAGTGTGTGATTACTAAATCGCGTGTGGCTCGATATCTAAGACAGTGGAGTAGATTAATATTTAACGTTTAATATATTTGGTTCAACACCACCATCATTGGACGTCGAGTAATGTCATTCTATCTTCATGTCGAGGTTTCAACAAATAAATTATCGTATCAAGGCTGCCTAAATATAAATATTCACAAAACGTCCTACACCAAAAAATGCGGTTATTAACTTTTGAATAGAAAAATACGTAACTTAGCTGTCCCTAATACATTTAAGTACCTATACTAAAAGTACCAGGGTATGATAGGTAGTAAGGAAGCAACATTTTATATCTCAGTTACAATTTACATTAATTAGAAGTTAGTTATATGCAACTGGATGCAAATCCTTATTAGGACTAGTATCAGAGATATAAGCGCAGCTGGTAAGTAGGACCTGTATGGATAGAATTCAGAAGTGGGATCTTAGATATTATAGTGTTACCAGAAGTCACGTGCCAAGTCTATGAAACTTCTATGTTCTATTTTAGCCATTCCGATTTATATATCCGATATAATTACCTAGTTACTTTACGCAGTTAAGTTAGCTCTTAAAAAGTTTGATGGTGACTTCGTAAAACGGATTCTTGACGGCAATACTGCGCAGTTCGACGCTAATGTTTTTAATAAAAACATGTTTTATCGTGAAGGCCATTAAAATTTTATCGTCGATAACAAATGGTATAGTTAAGTTTTGGAATATGACTCATTCGGAATACTGTGGAAACTCGTACAAAAAGGAAATTTCAGCCGATTACGTAACATTCGTTTCTGCGACCGGCTTGTCCACTTATTTAATTAATCGTAAGCGTTGTAAATGTACACACATGCTAAAAACTTACGTGCATCGCTACCAGTGCACTGTCTATTCAAGAACATTGTATCATATTATGTTACATACTGTAAAGGCTTGCCCATATTTAGCTAACCTTAAGTTGCCATTAGATTGGGTGTGTTTAGAGCTCCGTAGCTATTAACCTTGTGACATTCCTCTGAATACTAAGGGGTATTGCAGACGACCACGCTTTGTCGGCAGCTAGGGACTGCAAGTCGAGGGCAGTCGTCGATACGGCTGCTGTCAACAATCCACATACAGCAGCCGCTGCGGCGGCAGTGTCGACGGCAGAGCTGCCGTCCCGGTTTGCAATGACATCGGCATAAAACCATTAGTCTAGAACAGCCCTAGCTATGCTTTGCTTGTCAATGCCCAGCCGTCAAAATTAAAGCACCAGGTCAAACAACAATTTAATGCGTCAAATAAAATAATTTACGGTCACTGGTGCCATAACTCGGCAGTTAAGGCTTCTACTCGCACGATCAGTATACGATAGTCTCTAGAAATAACACCCATATTTTTTCGTGGTCGGTTAAAAATGAGGCATTTCGAGTATTTTTAAGAATAAGTCTTTGTATGAATAACTCCTTATATAGAATAGGGTATTTAATTTACCGAATAGGGCAGTTTCAGAATAAGGTACAGGTAGTACCTACCGTGAATAGGTCCAAAACGCATAGGAGTCATTTTCCGAATACGTCATTTATGTACGAAGCCAGAACTTCTTAATGGTACTATATTTTTAGTCGTACTTAGTTAGGTATATTATTTCGCGAAAACGATTATTCGCACAGACGTCCTTTCGGACAAACCGCTACTTGAGAGTAAATATCAGTTCTTGTTCGGAGTTTCTTTGGGTTTGGAAAAATCTAAGGTTTTGGCTTGGAATTAGATGTAAGAGGTAGCAGGATGCAGCCCTGCAGAGTATGCCCGCAGTGGGTACGCAGCCTTATTCAGCATAGTCTAGAAGGTCGGTGGGCGCCGGCTGGTATTTCACGCGAATGTCATAATAAAGGCAATGGGGAGGTGGAAGAACTGAATGCCGCTTCGTGCCTATCAATCTAGATGCTAGGTATTGTTCGTTCGGTGACCTATGCGAGCCTGTGGGAATATTCCATTAGAAGTATTTAGTTTGACATGTAACATTGCTGATAAATGTACCTAGTTAAAGCTAAGCAAAGGTGTTTTTATTAGCTATACTAGCTGTGCCTCGCAAGTCGCACGCCACGCGGAGAAACCGCGAGCCCCCTCTACTTCTAAAATAAAAGTTGTCAAGCCTATAATTATGTTACTCCTTGTAACATCAGCTATCTACCAGCGAAAGTCGCTTCAAAAGTGGTCCAGCTGTTTCGGAGATTAGCCGGAATAAAAAGACAAACAAAAAATGAGGAAAAAAATGTTTTCGTCATAAGTATACCTACCGTATACCTACTCGTATAATAGGTTCTATATACTTTCATATGCATTTAGTAAAAAGCTGTTATTTTGACATTACAAATCGGACGCTAAAATCTGGGGGCACGGCAGTGCCCCCGCCAAGTCGAGCAAAACAAAAGGCACGGCCGTACTATCCTTTTCTCGAAGCGATTCGGGCCATTTTCGACCCCCTGTAACTTCGTTATGGATACAACTAGAAGCCTAAATTTTCAGTGACCAAGAGGGCATCACGTTTACAGATAATAATCAAAATTACATTAAATTTGAACCAGTAGTTTAAGAATTATTTCAAGTCAAAGTTGCTTAATTTCGTTGCCCACTGACTGACTGACTGACTGACTGACCGATCATCAAAATTCTAAGGTACTTCTAGCCGTCCCACAAGTAACAAATTTTGAATATAGCTATTGTTTAGCCTATAAACCAAGGAAAAATTCTGACATTCCATCATTTTCATCCCGTTTTCTAGATATATAATCTGCATAAATAACTTTGTATTCCCATATAAATCCCATTAAATTGTATGTGATTACAAAGTTACTTTTACAGTTCATAATTAGACTTCATTGAAATTGAATGAAATGGGTAACAGGGGTTAAAAATGAGAAATGGCTGCGAGAAATTCGACAGTAGAGCGCTTTTTAAAAACTTCCACGATAGGTACCTACACCTACCGCAGATAGATAAAGAGATACAAATTCCTATACTATACCTACCTACACTTTTATAGGTTGAACAAATTCGTTATCTAGGTACATTAAAATAGGTACCTACGTACCTTATACCTAATATGCATCTGTGGAGACGCAAAGACACTCGTTCATGAATGATAATCTATGAGCATGACCTATGTTCGCAAGGGGCCTCGGCCGGGCGCCAGGCGCCAGGCGTGAGGCGCGCGTTGACGCGTGTTTCGAAAAAAAACTTAATAAAGAAAGAAAACCTACAAAAAGAAATGAGATCCCATCAAAAACATTACATGTACAAAAATGCACAAGTCTCGCAACGCAGTTTATCTGCCGTAAAAAGTTGTGATATCGAATGTAAACCAAGTCGGTTAATTCAATACCTACCTACTTATTTATTTCTTTGGTAAATAGAGTGTCTTGGCGATTGTACACGGCAGCATAATCTACTAAGTAATCTAAATAATATAGTCTTCCGTGTAGGTATACTTTCAAACAAATACAAGTACAAAGCGCTATGTAGATTTATGTTGAAGTGTGCAATTGCCAAGTCACTCTATTTACCAAAGAAATAAATAAGTAGGTAGGTATTGAATTAACCGACTTGGTTTACATTCGATATCACAACTTTTTACGGCAGATAAACTGCGTTGCGAGACTTGTGCATTTTTGTACATGTAATGTTTTTGATGGGATTTTATTTATTCGTATCGATTTCAGTCCATGTTTCATGTTTTATGGATAGCTATGTAGTAGGCTAGTCGTTATCAACTGCCTAGGTAAATGCCTGCGTTAATTTGATTGGCGCTGTGGCCGATTGAATCATGCTACCAGGGCCGCAGTCAGGGCTACGTGGGCACTGAATGCGTGGGGCTAGTACTACATAGGTCCATATCTAAGTACGATGATGTCTTGTGATAAAGTTTTAGAAGTGTAGCGACACATTATTGCGTTTGCATTGCATTCTGCTGACGTGAGTTAGCAAGGTGCAGGTGGGGCGCATCAGCCGTCACCCCCCGGGCACGATAGGTAGACTTAGTTCCTGGGTAATTATAATAATATACCTGTTGACCTACTTAAATATTATTTTCTTTTCTAAACGCCATGTTAGGAAAGAGTGGACGGGAGATAACTTGACACCGAATCTCTCATTCTATTTAGGTAGGCATACATTCACTGATAAAGCGGTAAAGAAGTAAATCTTCTTTTAGCACGCTTGACTTGGAGAGTAATAAATGCGTGAAGAGATCGTTACGAAAAGTGTGATCGGGTGAGACGAACGGAGGTTGAGAAGAGATATATCTATAGTTAGTGAAGATAGAAAGAGAGTTACGTTTCGTATGCTACTGTAGGTGCAAGAGAGATGGTACATTTGTCATCTCTTTCTCTCATAGCCAGTTCTAGTACCCAACTTATAAGGCGCGTCGTGAATCTTCGTTCGCGCAGAAAAGAAAGTATGGTCCGAAGATTAACGAAAGAATGCTTAAAACTTACAATCAACCTAAAATCACTATTATAAGGTTCATAATACACTGCAGCTGTTAGTTCCATCTCACTCTAAGCTCGCTAAGATGGCGGCGGCTGCCGACCAATAGCGGTCAATAACGTTTCCCGCGCTTTGAAAATTCATCTTCTGCGCAGGTACATCGGTAAGCCATATCAGTTGGGTAATACTGGGTAGGTAGTTCGTACTAATACAGTAGGCCTGGTTTAGTACGAACCGTATTTTTTTTTATACGTTTCGTACTAAACCAGGCCTACTGTCTGTATCATAGATGGAGCTAAAGTTGGGCTCACCAAACCACCAACCCTGATTATATCGATTGACAACCAGTCCATGACAAATTCTGAGACCACACCACTATACTGTAGTAGTAACAGAAAAGCAAGTTATCTTCGGCTATGCCCAGTTCTACCCAATGTTCGTGTTACAAAACTTTAGGTACAACTGGGAATTCATTCGTTTATTGAGAGTGGAGTGTGTCTAGATACTTTATAGTTTATTATTTCTGTAACCTATCTGTCTGTCTGTAGTCTTATAATTCGCCGCAGTCGAGACTCAATTGAATCAATTGACGGCGACCCTAGGTCAGGCAGTTCAAAACTTGAGTCTAATGCTATGGGAGATTGTTTAGTCGCAGGACATTGTCTATTGTTGCTTTAGCGCATTACACCTATTGGTAGATGTAATATTATCCTACTAATTTTAAATGCCAAAATACAAAATAACTCTGTTTGTTTGTTTGTTACCCTTTCAAGACTAAACGGCTGAACGGATCGTAATGATATTTGGCTAGGTGATAGATAAAACCTTTACTTAGTATGTAAAACATTTTCCAATCTTTATATAAGCCCGCGTTATATTATTTGGTAGGTAGGGAGGTACCTAGGTACCTATTTTAAGATTGTGGTCTGTGGAACTTAAATATTTAATGAATATCATAATAACACGTGCCATTACACCTGAAAAAGGGCATAGCAGGGGCAGCTCAGAGCATTTTTAATTTCATAAATGGGAAGTACAAAAATTGCGAAGCTAATTCAGAAAAAAAATGCCTAAAAATTTCCTGCACGAAATTCATCAAATTACAAAAAGTGCTGGAAAAAATTGTCGCCTACAATTTTTTCCCTTCAGTACGCCGCTTATGAAATGTTTCCTTTGTAGGTATACCTACATAGGGGGAGTGAATAGGCGTTCTCTATGTAGCCTATGTAGATAATTAGGTGACATTCTACAAAATTGGTAGAGAAGTTGAATAAAGAAATGCTTAGTTAGCTAAATAATTTTGAGATATTTTGTTTAGTATGTATACCTACATAATATTACAAGCCTTAGGTACATAATTATGATAGTATGATATAATTGTGGCTATTTTAACGAAATAACAAAAATGGGGAAATAACAAAAATCTACATTTTCATAAGTATACTGCTAGACAGAACCAACGAAATTGGACTAATAAGAACATAATAAACAATTTATTTTTCACACCTCATGCACAAAAAGTGTGTCAGATTAGCTCAGTTTAGCGGGAATAAACGAGGTTGTTGGGCACTAGGGAGTGAAAGTAGTATTTTTTTTTATTTGTACTCAGTATTATCAACAGGCTGACGATTCGACTTTTCAATTTTCCATTTTGACATAATTACTTAGAAAAAAAAGAAGAGTATCTTAATGTTAAAACCGTGCAAAGCCTAAACCGTTTACTTTTTTAAATGAAAATGTAATTCTCGTCTACATTTTTGGTGATCATAGGATGTATACTATGTGTACGTGTGCGTTTGCATGAATAAATTTAAAAAGCTCGCTACGCTCGTGAGGCAAAACATCGAGTAAAGTATGAGTCGTTTTCGACCCTTGTAAAACAAACTACTACGAGTATTTCTAATAACTGTCTGATTGCTCCACAACATTTAAATACAAGGAATTATATTAATTTCAACGTTTTTATATCCCATTTGGAGCACAAAATGGACGCTACTTAAATACGCCGCAGCGCACACTGCAAACTTTATTACGTTAGTGACGTATCGGAGAGTACTACGTCGCCGTCGAGAGTAATCAAAAACACATGTGAGCTTTAAGTGGACCGGGCAGAGGAAAGGGGCTTGTTAATGTCAGCAGCGGTTGGCACGCACTTCAGCACATCAAAATAATACACGCGGATAACATCAAAGTTGTTTATTGAATGCATTTCGATGGCTCTTTATTACCAACCTATTTTACTAAATGATAGAAGTTTTGGTTACGTTACGACTCTAGGTATCTGCTTTTTAACTCTAATTAGAAACAAGCCTAATAATTAAAACATACCTACGGCTTCTAAAAAAAGTTACAAAGTCTAGTAAAAGAAGGTTAATTTTAAGAATATCCGACAAAAAATCGAGAATCAAGGAAGGCACTCAATTCGTGCACGCACAGGGGGTGGCGACCGCCCCTCTGCTAACGAGGGGTGGCGGCCGGGGTGGCACCACCCACTGACCCAAAACCAAAACCACCCGGTGCGTAGGTTCCCCACCTCACGATGTTACGAATAGTGCACAAGATGAGTAAATGTGGATTATGACCACAACGATTTGAATGTGGCAGATTTACTAGAAGTGTTAGGTTATGGCGTATATATACTTACTTATCTAAGCTTGAAGTAACCATTAACAAAAATCCACCATTATTTACGAGATGTTACTGAGTAACGAGACGAGCAAGTCGTTAACCTGATCGTAAGTAACACGTCTGCTCATACCATTTACATTGCCACCTAGAACTTTGCATTGCGTGGCACTGCACTGGGGAGCACAGGTTTTTCTAAAATGAATACCATTTTTTTTGTTGCGTACTACTTGAATAAAAGATATGGAAAGTTTCTTCACAGGATAGTTACATATTTATATTCTCAGTCATTTATTTCGTACCTCAAACAGCTGTGACAGCAGCTGTCAATTTGCGCACACCAAAACAATCCCTTGGGCCCTGCGGCTAGGGGCTAAGTAGGGGTGACTGAGATTTAAAATGAAGGCATAAAATATACAAGAAGTGTCTTTGTATATATTTAGTTTCTAGAAATTTGATCTGGTTCAGAGATTTAAGTTTCCTTTTATACCTAGAAATACAAAGACTTTTCATAATTGTTTTTCATGATTATCAGGCAAAATAAGTTTTAAATTCGTTAATCACACATAAGTTAGACGACACACTAAATTTAAGCATTTAACACAAAAACTATACATTTATTATAGGTACTAAAAATTGGTTATGTGTGTACATGTACATAATTATTATTCAATAATGGTTACACAATAATATGAGACAGCGCATTTTTATGTCACGTCACGTGCTCCGCGCGTGTCACAGAGCTTACGTCACGTTCGCCTCCCGTAACAAGATTACGGACGTGGCATCCAGTATGCGCTCGGCCTTACGTCGTAATTAATTAATTAGCTCCCTTTGTTTTATGCCTGAATAGCGCTCAGTATACGTAAAGACGGTAATTAAGATAGACGATAATTAATTTTATGTAAAAGGAAGAAAACATTATGCAACCATGTTTCCTGGTGTAATATAATTTGGGGAATTATGAAAAGATGTAGTCAGTGCTAGGTACCGAAATTCTGTAATGAATGCGGCCTTAAATGATTTTCATGAATTACCGCGCGTAATACCTAAGTCATTATTGTTCCTGTTCATTCGAATAACAAAAGTTACTCCGCATAAAATATTGTACCTACTTTCAAAGTGTGGTTATTGTATGATTATTATTAAATTTTCTATAACATTAAAATTTAGAAGCAGTGGCAGTAGGCTATTATGCATGCACCGCATAGTAATATTCGTTTCGTTATGACTTTCAACCATTAGAGCTAACATGGTTATACATAACAATATTATACAAATAATTCGAACAAAAAAGTCCATCTAGTAGCCACACAATTAAAAAATAATCTTGATTAAAAAAAAAACTACTTATAAATTGTTTCAAAATATTTCTCATAATGGAACATTTTAAAATTAGCAATGATATTCTACGAGATATTATGACATGTCATCACTTATAAAATTAAATGGTGTCACGTTAACGAAAACCACTTTGTTCCGAATGCGTCCCTGCCTCAAATTAATACGACCTCTCTTTTCTAGGTCAAAGAGCGATGTGCAAAATTAGATCATACCTCAAATGTAATAAGTGTTGTTTTCTAGTAACACTGCCGTTAAAGGCACCTCTATATCTTGTAAGATCGATCAGAAAGAATAACATAAAAATACGTGCGTAGATATTAGTTGAGTATATTATTATTATCGCTATGTGTTATGATATTCGCTCTATTGTTAGGCATGCATTGGATAAGTAGGTATATCTCTAGTAAGGTTCTAATAATGGCGTAGGTAAATGTTATGAATTAAATAAATACTTAGTTATGAAGAATGTTCAAATAAGAACAATTCTGACTCTTGCTGGGATGTACTCTCAAATGTAATGTACTATCATTTTGTATTGCGCATCACCCACGGAATAAATACTTGTTTTCTTCAAATTTCAGGATATTCAGGAATCGAACTCGCGCTTTTTGTGATAGATTCACTCCCATCTCATCCACTAAGCATTAGTAGCGCACATAGTTCACTCTTATTTGAAGTAATTTCCTGGAAAAACGGCATGAATATTAACCACAGAAGTTGAATAATACAATACGTAAGTTCACATTTGGAATCCAGAAAATTCACATTTGCACTATGGAAAATTCACATGTGAACTCCACTGTTTGAAATAAATAAATCAGCGCTATCATCGCTACTCTTCCTTCATTCAATAATAACAGTTCGCTTCCTTCTTGGTAACCCTAACGCAATAATCTATCTCGTCCACACCGCGCGAGATCCCCGGGGATCTATCGTTGCCCTATATTGGGGATCAGCATTGTGTCAATTGTGTATTGTGGGGATTTAAAATATCGTCAGGAAGATCCGGGGAAACGAATGAGGGTCGTATGTAGGAAGGTGACGTCATTACACTCTAAATCTGGAGATGCAAAATAATTGGTCGACTTGTTAAAATTTTGGGTAATTGGGTAGCGCCCCCACGGGAGTTTCATTTTTCCGCAGAAACTCTACATTATTCTCGATATAAAAAGTAGTTTCTAGCACTCGAGATAATGTAGCCTTGCTATTCGTGAAAGAATTTTCAAAATCAGATCGAGATTATGCCTCTTACAAGGTCACAACAAACTTATTAGTGACTGAGTTTTTTGATAACATATTGTGGAAACCAGAGAGTAGACACCACTTTTTGAGTGACCTACATCGAAAATGTAAGGTTGCTTTGCCTCAGTGAATTGTCCGGGATCGTCCACCGATAGGATCATCCAGTCAGATGCAATCAACTGTTCTCGCTTGACAGTTCTCAGGGAAAAGGTTTGATGTTTGATTTATGGCGTGGATGGGAACCAGAGAGGGGACGGAATCTGGTTCATTCATCATCTGGAATGTTTCAGATTTGAGAAGGGTTTATTTGTGAGAGCAAATCTCGAAAGGCTTAATAAGCGCACTGAACACCTGCCTCCTTAGATCTATTCTATCTTTCCTAGAGATATGGTACTTACCAACGTTTATGTATAAGAATATAACGGGTTGGAAGTTAGAACTAGGTACTATGGTGACACGGTTAAATGTTCTTTTAAAAAACTACCGCCTCATTCGGATAGTGTGATATTGAGTTCGGATCGGTGAGTTGATCCATTTTGTATGATTTAACAGGTAAAGTGGCAATGAAAGAGATCAGGGGAAACCGATTTGCCATTGCCATATTTAAGTTCCATAAAAATAGGTTAATTAAAGGTGGATGGAATAAAAGGTTCTGGAAAATTTCTGCACATTTACCTACTCCACGATCTTTAGAAATTAGAAACACACAAGCTAGAGCTATACTTATGTATAATCCGAGACCTGCAAGTCACGTTATAACATTTATATATAACGTTCAGCCCGATCTAATCGAAAGCCTAATTGATACGTTGTTTATTCTACCAGGAGTTCGGGATGTCTGGGTATACGATACATAATAATTATATCTTGTATTTGCCAACGTGCCCCCTAACTCTGTATCTTGGATGAATCGACATTGTGCGTCCATTGTTAATTAATCTACACTAATATTATAAAGAGGAAAACTTCGTTTGTTTGGTTGTAATGAATAGGCTCCGAAACAACTGAACCGATTTGAAAAATTATTTCACTGTTGGGAAGCTATGCTATCCCCGGTACACATAGGCTACCTTTTACCGTAAAAATCAATGGTTCCCGCGGGATAGTAGTTAACGCGGGTGAAACCGGGAGGTGCTTCTAGTTGTATATATAGAGATAAAAGTAGAGATGTAACAACAGAGCGCGTTATAACGTAGAAAATAATCCAATCCAAAGCCCTGAGGTATATATCCTACGGCTCCTGGTATACAGTAGATATACATATTATCTTGTATATCTTGTGTCTGCCACTGGTCCTAACTCCTCAGGGATCGATCGACGCCGGGCGGGATCCAACGAGATCCCGTTGTCCGATGTCAATTCTACGCGAAAGGGGATCTAGCGACGTGAGCAATCCTTCTATCTTGCTGTGTTTAGTTTCCCTGGGTTTATGTTAGTTCTGTACACAGGTAATGGGTATAAAAGCGTTATGTTAGAAGAGAGAAAGGTCGGGGATGAAATATGAAATGATTTAACTATATGGGTGACTGACCAAGGCACAATGGTGGTGTCATTTTTAAGGCAAGTAGGTAAAGCAATAAAATCAATTTTTAATTTTATGCTAACTTACAAGGTTGGATCATGATAATCAACCTAAATTTTAAATATATAAACACTCATGTTTTTTTTCCCCATACCTAATACGAGTAGATCTTCAAAATATTTAGCGTAGAGAAGCATTACATAAAATAACCACCGTTTGGTATGGAGCATAAATTAATAATGTATCAAATGTAGATAGATAGATATCTCTTTATTGACACCAAAATGTACAAAACACCGAAAGTTCAAACTTAAAATAGGTAAAATGGGCGTTCTTATCGCTTTAAGCGGTCTCTACCAGTCAACCTTTGGATGGACAAGATAGACAGCAGGAATAGGGTTACGTCGGTTGACAATGTAGGTAGGTAGGTAAGTACTCTAGGCAGCTTTTGGACCGAATTACCTTAAAAACAATGGCGTTGTCCTTTAAAGTTTGCATATGTTGGACATGTTTAGGTATACTATTTTGTCATAGTACGTTTAGCTTACTACTTACTTATACATATAGAGTTAGTTATGTAACTAAGACACATCCAATAAGGCCGAATATCTAAGCCAGGCCATCCAGATAAGCCCGCCTTGTTCTAAACTCAGTGCGCCAGTTACCGAAAGCGTCCGGGGACAAGAAAAACAGTTTTCTGAACCGTGAGATTATCCCTGAGGTTTACGTAGGAGTGAAACTATACACCTGTATTGTTTTTCTGTACGTGTATCTTATACAACGGGCAGGCTATCTATAAGTTTATTCAACACGTGTTTTGAACGCAATCGATTTGAGATTAATTGTTTACGTGCATGTCAGTTTACCACCGCCCATTCCTTTCGATGCGTGGTTGTCTGGTAGAGATGGTACTGAGCTATGTGATCGAATATGGTTAATCTTTGCTTTTTTCAGTGGTGTTTCGTAACGAGTGTATTCTGAATTATCTGGGGCACAGTCGTTCCTTTTCTCGAAGCCTTGCAGGCCTTTTTTCAACACCTCGTAACTTCGTTGTCGATAAAGTTAAGAGGCTTAATTTTAAGTGACCAAGAGTGCATAAAACAACTACGTCTATTCCCAATTTTCATTCAATTTAAGCTTGTAGCTTAAGGGCTATTGCAAGTTGAAAGTTTTTTAACTCTGTCACTGCGTACATTTCTCGTTAATTTCACAACAAGAGGTGCTCAACTATTATTACGCCCTAGCAATGAGCCCTAACATAAACACCCAACACTTTCAATCCAGAGTCATTAGCACTGTTTAATTACTATAATCTCCGACAGTGCTGCCACAATTTCTCCGTACATAATGAATGATTGCAGTTTCGTCTAGCAGTGTAGCACTTAACCCAGATTGTAATCGCACCGCCATTACAGTTACTTATTGTGTGGTTGGTGTACTACAGAACGGGCTCGTTGCTATTTGAAAACGTATGAAGGAAATAAGGCTAGCAAAAGAAAGAAGGACTAAAAGGAGAGTCGCTTCGCGTTCCCAAAATTTAGACTCTAAGGTTAGAGAAAAATGTTTCTATTTGGTTATATACCTTCCTATGTCGCAGCCAAATAGTAGAACCCGCCGCCGGATGGTTAACGACTAGGCATTTTACGATACGGACCCATTTTGACCGGCTGATTACTATCTACAATATCTTTATTCCACTTTGATCGTCATGGTCTACAAAGTGGAAAAAAGTATTTTATTTCACCTCGGAACTATTTCTCCTAGACTTGGACAGATAAACACCTTTTCAACTGCATTTTAAGTTCATAGATTCACATCTCGAACATCGATACGAAAGAAGGAAAATACACCATAAATACCACACACTAGGTGCTATTATAGAGAATTGAAGATGATTACGTAAATAGGGTCAGTGTTAAAAATCAATAACGGACTATTGTTTACATAGTCTGGCAACCACTTGTTGCATTTCTATTTCAGGCCAAGTGGAGGCTTTGCCCAAGCAGAAGCCATGGTGGGGGAGCCTTCTTATGATAAGGCTAGGAGAAGCAAAGCGCTACTGTGTCGCGATACACGCGCTTCTGAACGCTTCTGTGAGCGCTTCCGGTAGCTGCTTTGCGGTAGACACTTCCGAAAAGTTCTGTAACTCTACACTAAAGCAACCATTTGAGTGATCTTTTATTTCAGGACTTATGTTAGAGGTAGGTAGGAGGTAAGTACCTACTTTGGAACTTTCGCACTATTGGTGCATAATTATTTTATATCAAGTTTTAGTTGTGCCATTTTGTTAATTTGGCACTTGAATTCACTTGATGAAGTGCTGCTATGGTGTAACGGTGGCGCTGCACCTATGCGAACCCTTTGATTCTAGAAACTGTGAGTACCTATATTATGAATAGTGTGTAGTGTAGTGTAGTGTAGTCTGTAGTGTGTGTATAGTTTTGTGCTAGTTGAAGGTAGTTTGAAAATTATTACATTTACTGCGCACCAACAATCGCTCTGCATTCCTCGTTGCCTACAAAACATTTGAAGTATTTTTGCAATACAATGAAGCATTTTCATAATGAAAACTTCATAAAATAGGAATTCTGACGTTGCGAAGCGCGCGGGGCGTGTCGGTCGTTGACCCCGCCGCGGAGACTGCGCGTCTCCATTGCAATACGTCGCGCGTCGTCTATTATAGTCGGGGGTTTTTAAACTTATTGAGTGTAAATATATCTCTCTCTCTCTCTCTCTCTCATCTCATTTATATTACCTATTAATTTTATTCGATGAGATTAAAAATCCCACTAAGTACCTATTATATACCTAGTTGAGGGGTGGAACTACAGACTAGATGCGGGAATTGAGAAAACATGGATTGGGATAAAGGAAATTAAATGTTTCATTAATGAAGCGCAACGTGATTGTATAGACCGATTTGTTCTTGTTTCAGTTAACTTGTAGTTATTTTGTATAATTAATTTTTACGCGTGACATCCGATTTACTAACCTATTTCGCTGGAAACAGTACCTAAGTACCCTTATATAATACAGTGATGTTATGAGATTCCTTTATCAAATATTTTCTGCAGGTCTATTCAGTGTCACAAACGATTCGGAAAGTTCAAAGTCCCATGGAACTCATCGTTATTGTAAACACATGGCATGGTAGACCGAAAAAAAAACGAAATCGATTTTAAGACGCTATGTATAGCGAGCTTCTGTAAAATGGGCGGTTTATTGTAGAAAAGTTAAGCCGTAATTACAAAAAATTTATAAAAATGTACTTATAAGTCAAGTGTTTCAGTGAGCTAATAAATCAATAATATTGGGCTAAACTTGTCTAGTATCTAGATAATAAATTCACGAGAAAGGACCAATATCATCAGTCTGAGCGTTTATTAGGCGGCTGAGTACCCGCTAATTCATACATACATGAATCGCTCCTATAATAGCGCCTTATCATTTGTTACTTACATCAATAATGTAAAAAGTATTAAAAAAAAAATCGCAACTCAAAAACAGTCGATGATAGGTACAGTACATAAAACGGCACTCTATCACGCAGAGCACACCAGCCAGCGTCCGCGAGTGCATTTCGGTGCGTTTCCCGACCACACCTCTGTCCACGACCGCAACCCTCGAGCCCGCTTGTAATGGTATGCCTATAATGGGGTTCGGAATTTGTAATATCAATGCGAGTTTCAGCGAACGAGTCAGTCGTAAAAACCAGGAAACTACATGAAAAAACTGCACGCAAGTGATGGTAACTTCAAAAAAGGAGGGAAACAAATTTAGGCTTGACATTTTCTAAAGCAATCAAATCTAGAATTGTATAATATGTAGTATTACTAATATTGTATTACTAATATATTATGTAGTATTTAATATATACTAATGTTAGAATGCATATTATTATTGCATAGTTTTGTCATCTAAATTGAGTGTAAATGTACCTTAATATCATGGTGAAGTAATAAAATAAGAATTACATTAAGTACTTCTAAAAATAGTTATTTCAACAAAACCATTGGGTATTATAAAAAACAAACATGCAAATACTGACATTGTTGAATAAAATAAAAGCTTAAGTACTTGCATTGAAATAGGTATGTATTCTTCCAACCAATTTTTTTACTTTACTTTTTACTTCAAATTAACTACCTATTACATATTTTATTACTTTTATTAGCCTCACAAGTTTAAAACTCATTTAAAATAGACGACCTAGTTTCAGTTCAATTGCCAGCTACAGTTTTATCATTATAAATCTAACATCGGTAGTATTTCTATAACTATAAAAATGAATGAAAGTTTGTAAGTTCTTGGCCAAGTAACAGCAAAGCATTGTCTGATGGAAATGGAACCAACAAAGTTGTATGAAATAAATACATTATAGGAAATTGTAATTCAATACATAGATTTTACCGGGTGATATACACCAAAACTATCAATAAATTGAATTTATTACCATTTTATTGCTACAGACGACATTTAATTTGAATAAATGCAATTGAAATTGACATCATTTGATATCATGAGCCCGCATACTGAAATATTATTTAGAGTAATGGGTTACAGAACTGTCATTAAATATTAATGGAATAGAAAACAGAGTAATAATGGGATCGTTTACGAATCAATCATAATAATGTACGGTAAAAGTTAATTTCTATCAACTATAAAAAGTATACCTCGACGTTATTGTACTAAGCAAACACGTGATAGTAGCTAGGTAGGTACCATCGCATGTTTTACGAAGTTATAGTATCAACGGGAGCCTATAAACATAAATACCGGTAATATAGCGCCTGAATTTCAAAACATTGTCATTAAATCGACTAATAACATGTCATAAAAACCGAGCATATATTACAATAATTGCAGCTCGTACCGTGCCTCGAAATGGGACCGAGAAAAACGCAGCGATCAAGCGAAGGCCCTTTTACGTTATGCAAACACGAATATTATAACCTGGCCTATTCAACCCCATACCTATTCTTATTTAGTCGTTACTTGCATCGTTCCCATGCTCTTGTCAACGTCTTATTTATAAGTTTACGTCTGTAACTGGGTTACAGAGTAACAGGTCGAAGAACTCTATGGGTTATTCAGTATTTTTCAGGCGACATGTACAATTTGCATTAACGATCACACGATCGCATTCGATAAGTCACTGTTATTGGTTCAGTGACTTGCGGAGTTATGACCATGTTATATTCGTGTCCTATTTTTGTGTTGCGTAATTGTATTGTGTAAGTAAAATAACTATCAGTAAAACCATCACATTTAAAACACCTACTTCGTATCTTTATTATTTTCTATGGTATTTTTATGGCATGCCTACCACATGTTTGTAGGTAGGTACCTGCCTAATCATCGGCAATTTAAAAGTAATATAAATTTTATAGAATACCCAATAAACATTAGTTTGCAATAAATATCTCTCGAAATTACTATGCACTGGTAGCCTACTAACTACCTAGGTGCTATAATTTCAGTGCATGGCTGTATATTAGTGGGGTTTGTCACCGCTCAAGTATTTTTCCCCTGCATGGACGAGCACTAATGCACGTCGCACGTAGTTAGCAACAGCCTTGGGTGGTTGCGTTGAACTTAAGCCGTGTACGCACATAAATATGTATGAATTCGGCGCGCCGTCTTGCACCGAATGACCATGGATAAGGCAGGTACGAGTAACTACCAAGTTCTGAGCCGCAGCTTTTTGCTCGGGAAGTTTAAAGACTGGCGCCTCGTGGGATCAAAGAACTTTACGCCGCGAGCGTTGTTGGAGAGTTTTAAATAAAATTATATAAGAAAATATTGACGAAATTCCAAGTAAAAATATGATAAGCGGGATCAGCACCAAAAACTTAGCTTTCGTCTTCTCTAAGACGTAAGAGTAATTTATTTAATTAAAGATGTATACCTACTGCACCGCAATAACTGAATAGGATGTTATTAACTCGTTATCCCATCCTGTTTCCCAGCGTGCGATCATGCCATAGGTACACAGAAAGTCAAGAGTCAAGACATCTCATTAAAATACAAGTGTTGGCCATCATTTGATGTGGCTGAGAAATATTACAGCGATAAATTACTGCAAATACAACATAAATCCTTAGTTTCATACAAAAGGTGCTATCCCCCGCGGCGAAGCACACATTTTTTTCAATTAAATTAATTAATAATGTTCATCACGAGATTATTTTAATGTAATTATGGAAAGTTATTAACTGAAATTGAAAAATAAGTTAAATAAAGATATTACCACAAGCAAACTATACAATTATAGGGTACGGACCTAATAGCTTTTTGCTTAGTTCCGCAGTTGATTAATTTCGGTAAAAAATAATGGATTGTTGACAATTAGTTCTGAAGATGACAAAGAGTATCGTTATAATATGTTTCAGTTCTCCATTATAATAATATTATAACAATGTAACAACAATAGCACTAAGTATAAAGTTTTCCTTTCATTCCTGTAAGATTACGCAGCGACGGTATTCTAGTTTCTGCTGCCTAGACGTAGTGTACAAGCGTAATGATGATGATGACTATTCTAATCATTCTGTGGTTTCTGAAAATCTGGCTTTATGGACGGACAGAAATAAAACAAGTTCACAAATAATTTAGAAACATTAGAAATGGTTACAACTTGTCAAAGTACAAACTTTATGTAAGTCGCAAATTTTGCTGTAAGTGAATTAGCTAAATTGTGCGAGTTGTTAGAGTAAAATTAGGCACCACTCATGTACTTAATGGATCGAAATCGTAATTACTTTCAGTCTAAAACTCACACATTAAACTTTGTTAAAATTTTATTTCACTTCGGATTTTCAGTAATCTAATTGAGCGCCGACCCGTCAGTACAACGCAATTAAAACTTTTGCTGAAAACTAAAAAAAAAACAAACTCCAAAACAGCTCCACTTCAAACGAATAAAAAAATGTTATAACAAATGTACAAAAGGCACAAATGGTGTACTTTATTTATCGTGAGAGATAACTTTTCTTTTACGTTCCGACCATCAAAGAGATTATAAAAGAAAAAAATGTGCGCGGTCATCAAATGACTGCGAGGAAAAAGAGGAATAAAAACTGAGAATGCTCTAATCCGCGGTGCGTGCGGTTGCCGCGGCAGTAACCGCGAGGAGATTGACTTCTTTTAGCTCTGTGGTTCCGTATAACGACTTATTTTTAATTGTACAAGTTTTTGTTTAACATTTTGTTTTGTTTTAATTTTCTAATATAGGTACCTACGCTAGTCTTAGTAAGAATGTAGAGTTAGAAACATTAAAATGTTTATTGGGGCAAATAAATAAATACGTTGTCTATACGTACGTAATAAATATGTTTATAATTTCAAAAATGTTATTAAGTACTTACTTAAATGTTTCACATTTTTTTTGTTTTAGTAATGGCTTCGCACGGTTTGTGCATATAGCCAGTGTCAAGTATTTTATTATAATAAGTATTTTATCGGATTCCCGCCATAACTCAGCCATGTTTCACATTGTATTGTTGTTAACTTAGTTTATTTATGTGAACCAAGTTTTTAGATGTACGAACCACTAGCGGTCAAGTTACCTACTACAAAATACTATTTAAATGAAATGTGGTGAGTAGGTACCTAAACCACGCGGGCGAATTTTATTGCGGTCGAGATAGCAACCAACTCATTTTATTTACTGCACTTAGTTTATTAAAGTATAATATACGTACTTACTACCTACCTACTTATTTGTCATTTCATCACTCGCGTGTTAAAATAAAGTTCCAAGACTAAAAAACAGGTAAGTAGGTAGGTACCCAATTAATTTTCCAAAATCAAGAGTGGCATATTATTAAAACCGCAGCCGGAAATAATAATGAAGACAACTTGAGTCCCCATTTTGGTGTGGTGTGACGTCGCATCGACTCGGCAGGCGACGCGCAACGGGCACGCGCCCCTCGAAACAACAAATTACACCTAATTGCCTACAATGTAAACTCTAACACCTTCAAATAGCGTTTAAATTCCTTTGACACCGCGATAAATCGTATGCGTTTTCCTTACTACCATGCTCTGCAGTTAAACCAATGTTTATTCAGTTGTAATAAGGCTGAAATTTATTTACAAACGTTTGCTAATAGTTTGTAGTGTGGAATTCCTGTAATGGCACTGCAAGGGGACCTACAATTTAATTGATAAAAACAAGGGGTGAGCTGTGTTGCCATAAATACGGGTTCCTGGCGCACTTGCCAGTGATGCCAGTGACCTTGATCGATATTACTTGATTTACGAGGCGAGACGAGTTACTGGCAATACTGGCTCTACTTGGGGAGAATTTTTATTTCATGTGGCGTCTAGTTAGCGGAACCGACAGGTGCTTTGTGGAATGTTGGTGTCTCTATTATGGAATGCCTTGTTGTAGAGTTATGATTTTTTCTTCAAAGAGGTAGGCCCCACTTTTTTGTAACTATGATGAGACCTGTAAGTACCTACTTATAATTTGCGTAGGTCATTGGAACTTTTTCTTAAATTTATTCCCTACTACAGCAAAAAAAAAACAGACTTATCGATGTCTCCTGTGTTATCCATTGATGGCAGTCGTTAAGCCAATCCCCTGGGACAGCCTGACAAACTGTCTCAAAAAGATCGACTTCGCAAACTATCACACTTGTTATGACGAAATTCCACACAGCGCCTCTCTAACCCGAACTTACCATACAAAACAAAACAGACAATAAACAGCATAACCCTAACTAGCATCACATGACCCTCCCTTTGTGTCGCATTTGGCGACAAGCAGACAAACAATTGGAGTCAAAAACTGCCGCCAGAGGCATTGTTTTGTTCATAATAGGACTCTCTCTTTGTCTGGTATTTAGATAGGTATAGGTATAACTACGTAGGGTTACCACTAAAGCCGACATGCTGAAATAGAACGAAATTATTTGGGCAAACGTATAACTGGTTGAAATGTAAAAAAAATTGTTATTCTAAAAGGAGAGAACTACACTGCAATTTCGAGGTTTTGCATTTAGTTACTTCGAATTTACTAGGTAACTTACTTTATATTTTTAATGACATTCAGGCCTTCCCATTGACACCATTTCATCAATAAGTACTGCTTAGGTACACCAGACGTCAGTTGCTTCCTAATCCACAACTGAATAACAAAATTTACAAGTAAAATAATTAGGTTTGAATAAGAAAACGCGATTGATAGACGTCGATTTTGTCGAAAGAAATTTGAGAAACATCGGTTTGACTCTGTCTGTTTTAAACTTTTGTGGTAAGACGGTACAAGTCTACACTATGATAGTACATAGCCAACGGCGGCGTGGCGTAAAATAGAAAATATGAGTTTAGTAATAAGTACGAGACACCCCCCTGGCGCTTTTCACGTCCCCACAACAATAATAAGAAGTGCCTCGAGGGCACGACGACGTCGAATTATTTTTGTAAGCGAGTGCCACTGAAAAACAAATAAACTGGGTAAGAGAAACACGCGTGGATGCCATCACAAATAATGTTATACTCTATTTAGTGGCAGTTTTAGGAAACACGCCAATTTTATTTAATGTTATTGTGCAGAATTTTATAAATAACCATCCATTATGCCCTACTAATTATACTTATAAATACGAATGCATTACTTACTATATATTATTATCTTTACTTCCATTACCAGAAACACAGAGGCTTTTCATCAATCAGAACTTTTTAGGCAAGTTCAACTAAATAATAATATACTTATCGATCGACTTTAAGTCGATAAAACAAGTAGGTACCTACCACATTGTAATTAAGTAATTTGAGAGTATTGTATGACAAGCATTATTCCAATTACCCGTAAATTATATATAATTGAATCAATTCATCATTTCATAATTGCGTCAATTAACAGCGTTAAAATATGAATGGGGATATTTAAGGTATGTATTAATGCGTTGATACAAGGCATGTTTTAATTGGTAGAAAAATGGAATTATTGTTGGGTTTTATGCATGGAATTATTTGTTTTTGTAAGTAATAATAATAAGCGCGGTGCCGTTGTGTTATAAATATTAATGAATGCCGTTTTGAATATTCCTCGTTGTTATGGCATGGGAGTTATGGGCATACTTAATTTTATACAAAGTAGGTAAACCCATATTTGAAGTTCAGATAGGTAGTTATAGTTTTATGTTGTAATTTTAGATGCTATCAGCCGGTGTCTGAACTAACAGATTATTTTTCATAACTAGCTGACCTGTCAGTTGCCCTGTGATCTTGGGTCCTACAAAAATCACAATATAGAAATAGAACAATTATTGGAATTAGTAGATGTGACGAAAATTCTTCACATGCAGTTTTTATGTTATGTTTGGTGACCAAATAATAAAATATTAGGAAAATATAAAAACCGGTGCCTATAACTAACTGTTCCCACAAACAAAATGAAATTCAATTCGCCTTTTATAGTGTATTTTGTGCCGCATTCTGCCGCTATATAGGTCGATGGAATGCACTTTATTTCATTTTATATAGCGAGCGGTTTGAAAATGAGTAAAATACCTATGGAAAGAATGTTGTATTGAAAAATGGTACTGCATCGGCCGTTATAAAAGCGGCCATTTTCTAAATGGAGGATAGCTATATCTATAATATGGCACCCGTGAAGACTTATGATGTTAGGCTTATGACAATGAGCTCCAAAATCATTGTTCTCAAATGCAACGGCCCATACATTAGTTCCACCGCGCACAAAATTAATATTAGGTGGGTACTAAAATTAAACCTTAAAATATTCACGTATTTTTGTTCAGATGCTGATGCGAGAACAATGGACTGTAGATCTATGGGAACAAGACTTATTATTCGAGATACATGGGTTTGCTGAAATCTTATCAAGGAATATAATATGTAGACAAAATAACTCTTTATTGACGGCAAGACGTATTTAAAACTAATAGGCTTGCCCCGCGGTTTCGCCCGCAAACTTTCACGCCGCAAAAAGAAGTCGAGACAAGTTTTTCCGATACTACGAGAGGTTTTCACTTGCACAAGTCATATTGTGCAAGTATTACAGGTGTACCGTATAGCTAGCTTCGGAGGCAACTTTTGTCCCTTTTGTTATAGCATAGATATATTTTGTAAGGTATATAATATACAATGTGTGGAAAGTTTATTGTGGATACTAGCAGACTCCGTTCCATTTATACGGGATTGTTAGGTTTCAATGTAGCTCTTTGAAAAGGTTTTCAATAAAGTTTGTGGAGCGTTCAATTGAAATACATTCGAGGCAGTATAGTTGCGTATATACTAGATAAAGTTATGTTTCTCTTGCTTTAGGCAACACCTGGCATTTTTATTTTCTATCTTGCCAAAACAACCGACTGAGTTGCCATTTTTGCGGGGATTCAACATTACAAAGCCCAGTAAATAGCAATTATTTTCGTGATTTCTTATATCAAACAATCAAAATATCATGACAACGTTTTAAAACTCATAGTTTTAAATATTTTCCTTTTTGGTTCACAGACCGGTTTAAGGAAGAAATGCATGGATTTTTATATTTTTTTCACCTTCTTAAACCTGTACCACTGTGAAAGCTTGATCTTTATAGAGCTCGCTCTCAATCGATTTCTTCCGTCGTCAATTTATTCGAATCCGTTTTCACTCTCCTTCGCACAGCTCCGAGTGAACCGTGCAGAATGCCCATTACTGGTACGATAAGCAGATTATGTTTAATATATATCTATATAAGTATAATTATTACTCTTAATACTTAACAAATAACGCTAAGGCGGAAGCTTTACTCCAGCCTTCTTACCTAACCTATTACGTGGAAGTCGGTCTCCGTCTAGACTCGGTGAAATAAACATAGTTTTGATTATAAACACTTACCTCCTCTAATCCTCTAAATGCCGAATTTAGTTACATAAAAAAAAATTGCCCAAGCCCAAGTGATCCACAAAAGCCGGCTCTCCTGCTTATTGTTTTTACGAAACATTACACAAAAACCCTCACACATATACATTTGATTACAAGCTGTCTCCTGCATATTAAAATGTTTGATAAAACCACAGATTAATCACCCTCTTCAGCCGGGTCTCCTGCGCGTGTTTTTACTGAACATTACACAAAAACAGCCCAACAAAACAAAAACACGTCAAAACAAACGCAAGAGACCCGGCTTTCACCATGCACCTCGGGAAACATTGTTTGCTCATAGACAAACTAAATCTTCTACCGTTGGCATAGACAAATGTGTAAAGCCACGCCTCTTTATTTTGACGTTTTTTTGTTTTGTTGCGCTGTTTTTGTGTAATGTTCCGTAAAAACACGCGCAGGAGACCCGACTTAACATGGACGAGCGTCCGTTTAGTTAGTAGGTACCAGCATAACATCCTGCCTGCACACGCGGCCGTGCCTCGTTGTCATGCCGTTAGATTTTACACGTGATACATCACTACATCATCCGATATCAATAGGCTACGAGAAACCCCAACACTACCCTGCAAACTGTTACACACAAATTCATGTGTAAAATGCATTGTAAGCATTGACCCCATTTACCACCGCTACTCAACAGTTCCATGCGGTTTGAGACAGTTCAGTCCAGTTCAGTCCAGTCTATTAAGTTCACAGTCTTATACAGTCTACATTTACAATTCGGGCTGACTCCAGGACAATCGATCATAATGTAGTCCATAATTCTATTTGAGTCAGTCCACCTACCTATTCTACATCTTTACTAAATTTATACTACATGTCGATAATTTAAGTTCTTGGAAATAAAAGTGGTGATTTTGAAGTAAACAAAGTGTTTCACTAAAGGACCTCGGATCAGCCATCCTAACAGAACGAAGCATGAATGCTAGCGGCTAGTGCAGAATACATTCCAACAGAACCAAGGAAAGTAAAGACGACGTACACCCGCGACGTCGATAGAAAGTCTGGCTCAACGCTTCCATCTCGGTAGATCCGCAGAATAACTTATAGTAGGTACGTCACTAGCTAATAGCACAGTACAGTGCCAGCGTTGGAAAGTTGGTGCAATTGCAGTTTTCTTCGTAGACTGTGTAGTGCTCAATCATTCGGATCAGTTTTACAATGATTGGGTTTAATATTAGCTAGAAATGTCTACGAATCATAAAGAGTTTGGTTGAACACGAAGCAAAACTTTCGAGTAGGTTGCATCGGAAAGCTTTGAGATCTTACTTCTTCCCATATTTAGATCTCAGTTTCGAGTACTCATTGGCATTCACGCTGTATTAGATACCTATGTGAACAACTTTTATGATAATTAAGTAAACTTATGGGAATATACCATATTGAATTATTATGTTAACCCGCAACGCACAGGTCTATAAGGCACATCACTTATTGGGCCCAATATGTAACCCGTGGACCATCACGCACTATTTCCCTAACCGATACAATTGTAGTACGAAAATTCCAAAATAGAACTTAATAGCGTCTCATGAATGGAACGGAGTTACGGAGGCACGGAGGGCACGGTATGGAGAAGTCGCGTGAACATCGGCAGTGACCTTGTGGCAACTCGGCCGGGCCAGGCGGCTGGCAGGCTATTGCACCGAGCTCCCCTCCCGGGACCTGCCCCTCCCCGCTCCCGTCCCCGCCCCCCTCGCACGCAAATTATTGAGCTACCTCCCCCCGCTGCACTTCCTTCCGCGTGCCGCTCGCCCGGGAATTTAGTTTCACTGAGATGGACGAGATTGTGTTAGGTTATGTATGATTTGTTCGGCTCGGGTTTGGACGGTTTTGTGTGGAACCCGTTGCTTGGATGTAGGTAAATTGGGTTGGGGAAAGTGTAACGAACTCGTAGCGGGATTTTGAGAAGATACATAGGTACCTACTTATAGCTTATTTTTCTGGGGATATACGTAAGAAATAGAACACAATGAGAGTGCGATGTTTGGGGTAATATAATCCAGTGAAGAACTTCAGTGACCGCAACAGTTGAAGGAATTAAAATCCTGGAAAGCTCATCTGTAAAGTTAAAATGACAAAAGGATGGTGTCCTGTTTTCCATAAGAAAAGAAAAAGCTAAGAGCCACGAAACCTAACGAGTTCCGATGTAACATCGGCAATCATTGATTGTAGAATATACACAATGTGCCAATTTCAGTCATGTGTAGCCAAGGAACGTAAATATTAGTGGAATTTTAATACGATAACGCCATATCTCAAGTGAGTGTGTGCCACCATGCGTGTCAAGTGCAACTGCGTGTAAAAATCGAGGGTAAAATCACTTTCGCAGTAGGCAGTTCCTCCCGTGGAGCGCGTGGCGATGTGCCATCCCCGGACAAAAACACCGCCACGTCACGTTTTTGCGGCCTGTTTTGAATTTCTAAAGTGGTTCGGGCAACAGCTGATCGGGCGGCGTTGCCGCTCTCACCGCCCCCGCTACGCCCGCGACGTTGCCGCTCCACGTCTCGGAGGCGATCGACCGAGCGCCCCCCCGCTCCCTTACACATAAAGCTCCTCCATTTCCCGACATACTAAGACTTGTACCCTTTGTAGGTGTCAAGACTGTTTTTGGAAGCGAATTTTCCGCACGCTGTATCGGGGTTATGCGGTCGATAGCCGAGAAACAAAGCTGTTAGAGTGACGTGAGAGGCATTCTAGTTTATGGTGGACCCTTGAATAGCATCGTTAGCTCCGAGCCGAGATAAGGTTGCTGAGAAGTGTTGCAGATTCTGAAGCGTTGACGCTAATTTCGGGATGCGGAATCTAGACCGTTAGCGGTCGCTAATGACGTACAGTCATTAAAAGCTGGATCGATAGTACCGATACCAGCTTCAAGTGTGTGATACGGTTGTGGATACGGAAGTGTTGGTATCGCTATAGAATGTATAACAAGGTTAATAAAATAGATAGTGTTGCACCACTTCATTGAATTTGATCAGATTTGTTTTAGACAAAGCTGAAACAGATCTTTCAGGGATTTTTCTGATGGGGGTAATATCTCATCATGTGTATTACTTGATACAATAGCGCACATTAGCCACCATTACCATCGTCGTATCACATGCTATACATTTGATTCGAATCAACTATCAACATAAGAATCTGAAAGTGATTCAATGTTACCACATTAATCAGCGACGGTCCTATCATACATCCCATTTTAACACCCTCTTCTTAAAATGAATAGACAATATCTGTAAAAGGGATAAAACATGAAGGCACATTCACACTCGGGCAGATTAAAATACGAGTAGAGAGCAACGCGGGCAGCTAGCCTGACACCAGGGTTCGACAGAAAAACCATGGCCAAACAAATCAGAACACATTTTTGTTTATGAAGTTTTACAAAGAAGTTACGATGAAAAGTTAAGTAGGCATCTGTGGTAGGTACAATCAACAATGGGGAAAATATCCAGACGGAAGCCTCGAAACTCTTATTTACGTACTTTTTTGAAACAAATTGAAGCACATACTTACACCAAAAAACATTTTTGTTTGTCAAACGTAAAAAATGAACTGAGAATTGTAAATCCTTGGAAAAAGGAACACTTTCATGGAAAATACGGCTAGGCTGCCTGCCCTTTTCTGAGTAATTCGGTAGCAGTCCTTGAAAATCAGACCCATTCTGTATTATAAGCAAAAACTGGAATGCAACAACTTGGAGCAAGAAATTTAGGACGATTAGCAACCGAAAAACAATGTCAACCTAATGCAATCTATATCCCTATAACTGTACTAGCCGATACTGTAAAAGATAAAGAATGTGGCATACAAAAGCAAACAGACATAGCTATACAACGGTAAATCCTATATCCTACCTACAACAACAACTTTACATTGTCGGAGCTGTGGCAGTAATAACATCATCACCGCACGCTCGAAAGAGATTAGAATCAGCACGGCCAAGCCGCGGTGCAACGGCCGTGTCTGACACGAATGCATTAGGGAGACTTTCACACGTTCGCGAGATCTGTCTACTGCTCCGACTAAGCGGAGTCTGGAAGACTCATCGCTTGCAGACGTGGTATTCTCATCGGGGAGTTAGGACGTGTCGCCTCCGAATGGATTTCGAACAGGAAACTCATTAGGGAATGCGTATGCAGGGACGCTTTCGATATTTGTTCTGGTCCGTGATTATGTAGAGGGATTTGCGCAAACATAGTTGATAGTGTCAATTCTAATTTTGCGGCTTTAGAAGGGACATGAAAATCATTGATAAACACCATAACCATTTGATTGTGAAAGTGATTTTCATGTAAACCCCTTGTTTTCGTTGGATAATTTCTGGTTTGCTACATTTTGGCAACAATGGGTAGGTATACTCGTAGCAGGGTTAAGCCATTATGATGTATGTACATTCTTATTATCCTAGTCTCATTGTGACTAGCTAACGATTCGCACGATACTCCCCATAATAGCAAGCACCTCCCCGCTGCTAGAAGTGTCAGCCAAAGGTTACGAATACAATATATCTTCCCAAAGCTGTTGAATATTATCTGCAGAATCTGCAGTATTCATTCGTGTGTCATACAAGGATTTGAGCTCCAGGTGGCATAGTCTCTAACCTTTGCATACCTTGTGAGGCAGCACTGAGGCCAACGCACGGCACATGACGACATTCCTAAGCTTAGGATATACGACACCTAAGTCTCGCTCGCAAACTGTGACGATAAGGTTCAGGGAATCAAAGGAGATGAAAATTTAACAAGTTGAATAATATAAATTGAAACATGATTAAAAACTAACAGATAGCTAGGATTTGTTCGCAACAGTAGAAGAAATACTCCAACTTTAAAACAAAAAATGTAGAACCAAGTAAGATCCTTGCCTAAAATATGTGGCTTCTTGTAGTGGTAGGCCTCTACTGCGAGTCCGATCGGGTAAGCATCGAAACCTTTAATTTACAATGAAGATCTACAATACAACTCAAAAGTCAAAGCAATATAGACAGACTTATTATCCTTTACTTTATATCGATTATCTTTGCTTCAAACCCCAAGATACGGAGTCTGCAGATAGGCGGATGTTCCAGCTGTAAAGATATCATAGAACAATAATACACTGTTCAGATTGGCAACGTCTCCATCGATTCAGATATAAAACGTGCTAGTTGAATACAAAGTAGGATAGGGGTGGTTAGTTGAAACATTAACACAAATCATAACCTATTAGATTGAAGGGAGGGATTGTAGAAGTAGAATTCGATGATAATTTGAACGCACCTGGCTTGAGTCCGATAGGGTACAATTTGTTTCTAAATTGTTACAAAATTTGAGGGTAGCTATGTATATTCATACGCTATACTTTATTGCAAGCTTTGTTGGTTGTTTGGATCATATTTTAACCCAGTTTTCATCATTGAAAATCGTGCCCATTGTGCCGAATCAAGGTGACATTGACCTGATTTGATGATTGAAACGGAAGGTAGACGATGGAACTCTTCAGCAAATAACTAACAATAATTAATAGTAGTTGGATTCATGTGAATTCAGTACCTAAACATTATAATTAAAATTTAAATGGGTCTTACTACGCATTATTAAGCTTTAGTGACTTATTGAGCTAAAACATCTGGAAGACATATTTATTCCTTTTTAATTTAGGATCGAATATAAAACTTTTGATTTTACACCAAAAATAAATAATACAGAGAAAAAATACAATAGGTACTACAAAGGGCGGTCTTATTTTATTTTCGATTTCTGCCAGACGACCTTTAGATAGGCAGTGAAAATTATTTTGGATAGTAATATCTGTGGAGTATTACTTTTTAATTTCTTCTTTTTAAATTCCCTAGGTCATCCCCATAAAAATGAGCAAATAAAATAGATCCCCATAGAGCAAAGAAAATAGGCCATAGTATCTCTGGACCGGCAACGAAGGGATACTCTCGGGCAGCCGCTGCAAGGCTTCCTTTGCCGATAGGATTGCTTTGGATTTAAAAAGTAATTGAAAGATGAAGGAAAATCGAAGGGGATTTTGCGGGCTTATGGAACAAATCGGCCGCATTAGATAATTATTTGCACAGGATTAACAGTTAGGTATAAGTACTTATAGTCGTATAATAATTACATGAGTCTGAAATTGTTTATATAGGTATTGTAGGGGGCCTTCATTAATCACGCGAGGCTTAAAAGGGGGGGTGTAGCAAAAATCACGAAATTTAACAAGGAGGAGGGGGGTGTAGTAAGATAACGCGTGTATTTACTTTGCCAGTGAAAAACAACCTACAACCTTTCTGTCTAGACATTTTTGTCATGGTCCTTAATTTAAGAAGAAATTGTATTATACTTTACACCTGTATTTAAAAATAATATTCTACAAATTTTACGGTTTTTTGTAGGTGCTAAAATATACGTGATTATGGTGAGTGAGGGGGGATTAGTCTTAAACATCACACGTGTCACCAAGGGGGAGGGAGGGGCTAAAAAATGGTAAATAAACATCACGTGATTAATGCACGTCCCCTAGGTTATCCAACTACTGCATGGAGTAGTCAGTTGTTTTGATGTAGTAGCAGTTTGTAGTCATAAGATACTAATAATATTATTATTTGTAGGTATAAAGCTAGGCCGCATATTCAGCTCTGGTGTATCAATGAGACTTTGAGAACAATATAACACAGCAAGGACACTGTCCCAAGCTACATAGGCTAGTTATAAATTGAACGCGGAATAAGTGATAATTATGCAAATTATGCAAATTGATTTTTAAAAATAATTCCACCAAAGTCGGTGATCCTAAATAAACCAAACAAGGTTTAGGCACGAAGTTTTCGTAAAAACCGTTAAACAAAGTTTGGGGCGGTAAACCAACCGTGGTAGAGGGGTTAAGGAAAAGGATATTCCCTCTCGAAGAGAAAATCCATCGGGGGAAACAAATCCAATTTAAAAATAAAGAAAACAGAACATGGGAAATGTAAATAAACCTAAACAGAAACTAGTATTAGTTTTCCTTCAAAAAGAGAACGCTGTCGATTCATTTTATTTCTAAGTAAACCGTAATTGAAGGCAATTTAGAAAATTATGAGGGAAACCAGTAAACAACATCGTTGTTGGCCAGTTAGCCTGCAATTTTTATGAGAATGTGATACTCGACCTTTAGTTATCTAGGACAAATCCATTAGACCGGTAACATTACTTGGAAACTCAATCGCATTCGTAATAATATAAAGATAAAAAGCCTAAAGGCCGAAATTAATAATCAATCCAATCCAAATTTTGCTATCTGGGATTGATATCACAATCCATTTTTAGGGTCAAACGTGCCAATAACCGACCCGTGGATTGGCTTATGAAGGCACGCAGATTGGAAATTGATCGAACGATAGGCTGCAATCCAAGATCGATTTCAATCTTGGATAGGAGATACAATATTTATTTCGCCTGTAAGAAAACATAAAACGTTGTGATGCGCACGGCATCTTCCGTCCAAATACATATAATAATATTGATTAATTAGCAAAACTATGTAATTGATACCCTGGCCCTTCAGGCAAGAGACGAAACAAAAATGGCAAAAATAATAATGAGCATGTAAGTATTAGATTCCAATGATTAAATGAAAGAAAGGTAAGATTCATGTTTCAAAAACCGGCCGAGAGCGAGTCGGATTCGCGCTCGATGAGTTCCGTACATTATCAATAAAAACGACAAAAAAATACGTTTGTGTATGTTACCCCTTCAATACCATTTTTTTTTTTAGTATTTGTTTTTATAGCGGCAACAGAAATACATCATCTGTGAAAAATTCAACTGTCTAACGGTTCATGAGATACGCAATAATATCTCAATTTAAATTATTGTAAAGCACCATAGTGCAAAAGTAATATTATTTTGGTGCTCCTTCGCACTATGGAGGTATAATACAGCGTAGTAGGTATAGCTAGAAGGTGACAAGTATGAAGGTAAAACTATTATCACCTGTAATAATGTTTTGTTTGTTTCTTTATCTCCAAGACGTCTGAGCTTTGTTGTTTTTTTTTCTACTTATAAGCCTCCATTCCGAGGTAAAATAAAATATTTTTTCTTACTAAGCTTGGGTTATGAAAGAGCTAGGAATAAAACTTTGGAGGGCATAGAAGTTGTCGCCCACAACATGGTATTCTCCGAAATAATAAACCGTCCCCCGAAAATGATTATTATGAGATAGGACCGCTCCTGTTGCTAAGGAAAACAGAAATTATTTTCTTTTCTCAGAGCTCAGCATTTTCACGGAATTAATTCACAAAATCGGCCTAATATTTCTCAGAGAATATAATACCTACGACAGATCTCGGTACGGCTAAGACCTTGCACGCGCGCCGCAAAGCTCACGACGATGATGCCTAAAATATAACGTCTTGAACAAGACCCAAGTGATTCAGAGATAAGGCGTGACCTAACCCTAATACCTAGACTAGATATGCACACAAGTATAGATGCTGTGTACGTACATGGTAAATAACTTAGAATAATAACGCAGAAAAGGATAGTTCCATGCGTAGTTTCACTCAATAAAAGTGAAGCCACTTTTTTATCAATGTGTGCGTGGGTGCCATCTAATTAATCTCCTCCAAAACGCACTCAAGGGCAATAAAAATGTAGCATATGTGTTGGTATTTAGTCCAAGAGCAGAGAAATGAATAAATATTTACCATAAAAGCTTTAAACTCGAGCAATAGCGAGTCAAAGTCCGAACTAGGCCCAAAAAGTCTCAGTAAAAATGGCTACACGGCGCTAGTGGGTACTTGATTTCTATGTGTTATTATTCTAAGGTAAATATTACACAACAAGGCTTTGTTTTCACTATAGTAGGTATACATATAAGTGTCTGCCTTCATTGTTCGATGGAAAGCTCCGTCGATACGTATCTTTTGTTATAACTAACACAATACGCTGATCCGCTTACGATACGTAAATAAATGTGAGAATGGAAAATTCCTATTTTCCGTTTGTACTACATTCTGGAGAGCAAGCTTTTGTGTAAACCTTCAAAGATATTAAAGGGTCTACGAAAATTTGGGACGCGTTTCGGTTTGTTTTTCTTAGCTGTCTATTGTTAGATTTATTTACGAACACGAGGAAGCTTTGTACATAAGTACCCTATTTCAGCCATAATACCAGTAAAGGTAATGGAATATAACGGTATTGTGACATAAAATAATTAATGAGGAAAACGGAAAAACTTCCCTAGGTATAGCGTCTCTGTTATCTTCTCTAGCGGGCGAATTACCGAAGCACTGGGCGTAATACAAGCTTTTCCTGTTCGAAATTCAGCCATGAATCAGCACGTGAAAGGAAAATATTATATTTCAATCCGAAACCTTATGTATTAATTTGATATCATTATTGGCTCCTTGATGATGGGAGTTTTGGATAATGCGCGTCATGTTATTGCGTCTACATGTGCCTGTCTGGCTGTCTGTGTGAATAAGTTGGGCTTTTATTTCTGACTGTTCCTTACTAACACTAAATTTTAGTGTAAATGAATATACCTACAGAACCTTTGGAATTAAATTGTAACAAGAAATACTAATGCAAATCTTTTACGAAAAAGGCAATGGGGCCGATGGGAATTAAAATTCTCATCTGCCCCCTTGATGGGGAGGTTTTTAAGGGGAGCGTTGGGAATATATCATGAATACATCTATTTACACCTGTGTAGTGTGCAATCGTACAGAAGGATCCTTAAACAGGCCGAGTGTTCCAGTTTAACGAGCGGCAAGGTGGTCTGGCACTAGTGAAGTTAATTCCGTCGTGTAGTTGCCATGGCGTGTGTGTCGTGTCGGCAGTCGTTTCTACAGAGGCGTTTGGTGTTGACTGAAGTATTTTTTTTTATTTTTTTTTTTAAACTACGTAGGTACCTACAAGTAATTGTAACTTTCGTATATAAGGCCTCAAAATCCACAAATTGTTAGCTGGCTTTCTAGCGGTATATTTATTAGGGTACCATAGCTAAATGACATAAACGGGACCATTATAATTCGTCATGTCCGTCCGAATGTCACAGTCGTTTTACTTGGGGACTGTTGGTGCTACAGATCGTTCACCGTAAGTTGTCCCCTGGTCGCGGTATAATTTGTATCGTGGGGACAACTTACAGTGGACGATCTGTACGTGGTTGAAAACTGGAAAGATTAACCACCAACAAGATTTGAACCACCAGAAATAGTAGGGATAGTAGTCACTAATAAACATAATTTAGGAAAGCTTAGGAGGAGTAGCATACGTAAGTATTATAGGTAATAAAACTCCCAAACTTATACGGAAAACATATCGAGCTGTTTAAAAATTACATGTATTAAGTGTCTAATGAAACTTTTTACATAATAATATTTTCAACGAAAATTGTTTTCTAATTAAGGTAACCTACATTGATGTTTTTTCTACGTTCTATCAGTTCTATATAATGTTGGCATTAGAAACACCTGCCAAAGAAAACACGTAAAATATTGACACACGGAGCGTACAAGATTAATTTCTATGTTGATTTACTTACCAGTACTTATAATAATGTTAACAGTCATGATTAATTAATATCAAGGACGAACGGATCGACCTTCTTCGAATCATACAGTCAGATAGAGCACGTGTAAAAGATTAACCTTTCTTATTGACTGTAATTGGGTCGGAGGAGACGGAAGGAGAATTTCAGGAAAATAAGGAAAGAGGGCCTCTGTTAATATACTCAGGTTTTTGTCAGAATCGATAACAAATATACTTATTATTATTTTATGAATCATATATATTTTGCTATTTTTATCTATGCTATTCTTAGATAAAAAAATCTGATAACAAATATTTACACTTTGAAAACACTTTTCTTTCCAACTGTATCTTCGTTTAGCCAAATGAATGGTGCAAAGCGGTACTTGTAGGTTAGTATTTTTCGTGTACCTATAGTTTATCGAGACTATTGCAGAGAGGGACTAACTCAAAATACGTAATAAATCGCACCCTGAGCTATTAGTTACCGAGCAGTTGAGGAGTGTAATTGCCTACGTTCCGTCTCTTACCATCAGCCCAGCTCAATGTCACTACAATTATTGTCAACGTCAACGGACGGAGGGGGGTTAAGTCTACTAATTTAAGAACGCTTCAATCGAAACTCAATGGGGTGACTTCGGAATAGTTTGTGACATTTCATTGTGACATTGATTTCAAATGTTCTTATCTGCCTAGCAAACTATTGTCGTCTCCTAATTTACATACTTTTGTATTAGTCTGCTAATAAATAAGAACATTTGAAATCAATGTCATAATAACTGGGTTTCAATTCTATTGATTTAAGAACGCTGTAATCGCAAGTCATTGGTGTGGCTTCGTAGTCTGCAATAAACGCAAGTCGCTCGTGTACGTGACACTTCTCTAAGCCCCCAACGAAGCGGAAACAAAGCAATGTAAATTCTTAAAATGAGCCAGTCAGAAAGTATCCCAGATAATATTGCGAGTGAATGAACTCAGACTCAGCAACCCTCTCGGGACGACACGAAAGCAAAGGTCTCCGAGACTAACTTCGTGGATCTCTCAGACTATCTTCAAGCTGATTGGGGGACTATTGTGATTGTGGGACTGGTTTGGATGGACAGACAAGTTTTACTACTTTACTTCGTAATTGGACAATGGGTTAGCAGGCAGTGGGCTATTTTCATCCGACTACTGCCGTGTAAACCCGGGAAGGGTTGGGTTAACTATGAAATTTAACTGGAAGTCATTGTTGAGATGATTAAACAATAAAAATAAAATAATCCATCCGTAAAAGCAAAGGTAGTTTGAAAGGGTAATTTTTCTGTCGAATCTCTTGATATTCTTTCTGCGGTGAGGTTAAGCAGGGTTGCTCTTGAAGTGATTACGAACGCAATACCCAAGAAAATTTGAGTATGAGTCTATGATGAGCTAAGGACTTAAAGAGTCGGGACCCTTAATGAGCCAACCAATGATATTAGGGTTGCCTACCATGCTACCACGTAAGTAACATTACCATATTCTAAACACAGAATTAATTTTATTCATACGTCAATATAATTTAAGTATTCAGAATATTAATACAAGTAGGTAAATAATATAGACCAAGTTTGATGGATCGTGCGCACTGAAAATGACAGGAGTCAATAGCTCGGAAAACTTCGTTACAGGATCATGTTTTATGCATATATGCTCTGTTTGTATGTCACACACAGTTATCTTTGGAAAGTATGTTTATACGTAAACAAGTGTGGGTTTGAATGTTATTATCTCCATTAGTGGGTAAACATTTTGGCACGTAGGCGATATAATTAATTCTTGCGGTTGTTAGACGAGTAGTTTTACGGGCTTAATCAGTTTCAGTATGTTCTAGTGCAGCATCGCTCTAGCCTGCCATCAAACAGCTGCCTAAATAAACTGTTTGCTATGTAAATTCGAGTCTGTACCGTGCATACACCGGAACATCCCAATTTTGTAGCGGACGGCGGAAGGTCACTTCCACAGACATAATAATATAAGAGGAGGCGGAACGGGCATTACAGATATCTAGTGGATCCAGTCGTAAAGCCCGCCGCCATATTGACGAGTGACGCTGCTCTTTCTACTTATAAAAATATAAGGTCGGATTCAGCACGAAATTTAATCCTAATCAAATTGTGTGAGTCTTCATAGTTGTCTTGTCAGCGTTTACGGCCATGCCTGAATGTATTTTTATCTGGCTTCACTAGATTTCTGTAATGGCCGGTCTGTTGCCTCTTATAATTATGTCTGTGGTCATATCTATGTTTTCCACCAAAGTTCTAGACACATCTCGAATGATAGCTAAGGTCGAACTGCTTGTACGTTTTTCCACATTACTAGTGACATTTTATTCTGTCTAAGAACGATGGCTGAAACTAATTAATTATCTAGGTAGGTACTGTTGTGCTTTGCCAACTGACATATAAATGTCTGGAGACGTTACAATGATGTTTGGTCAAGAAATTTGTATAGGTATTAAGTAGCAAACAAATTCCTTGGGTTTGGTACTTTTTGGTGTCTGTTCTGGCTAATCTAAGTCTGAGCCCTTCTTGAAGGGTTTCAGTAGCAGTGAGAGCCAGTTCCAGTCTAGATTTACTTTCGACCACATTTTAAACACTAGTTAGTTTAACACTAGGCAGTAGTAAGGTAGTCGCTGACTATAAAAAATCTACTATTTTCGTTATACCTGGAAAATTACATTTCCTTCCACCTCGCCAGCGAATTCTTTTCATTAAGTTTGCAATTTATTTTGCTCCATCTAAGTGAAACGAGGCACTAGCGGCAATCATAGAGAGGGCAAAGTTGATTCGATTTTGTTGTGCTAAGCTGGAAAATTGGCATCCCTATTTACGACAATGTTGAGATTAAGTTACTAAGAGGAAATGGGTCCGATGGAACTTCCGGTTAGCTAATGCGTCTTGAGAAAGCGTCTTCGCTCATCATCGATGCTTGTAATCAATCAAATAATGTTCATACACCTAATTCTGCCGGGATTTTGTGGAGTCCTTATAGGACTGTTCCGGCAGTAGTCCTCGTCAACAGCCAAATTAAAAATAAACTAAAATCAAAAAACATGTGAACGTAAAAAATCGGGATATTTTGCCATATCCCGATTATGTGGCTACGCTAACGGTGAACGTCAATGACATCAAACAACGTGATAGTCAATGGAATGTCACGATACGTGTTGCCCCAGCGTTACAAAGACTGTTATATCCTAACCTTAGTTTCTTGTATCTTTGATCACATCGTCTCTTCCATCGACAGTGCTCAAAGCTTTTACCAAGTTAAAAAACTAGGAACAGAAGCTCGTACCAAGACAGATGGTCTAACTACGCGTAGCCTTAATAGCTATTCCTTAATCGGATGAGGCACGCCGTCTGAGGTATTAGGGTCCTAGAATGCCCTTTGTTCAAGACATGAATATGCATCGCGCCTGCTTCAAAGGTCGCTGCCTAAGGAAGTTCGTTCAACTCCTTTTTGCTGTCACTGTCGACGGTTACTGTTAAGTGAGTAAAAAATTTACCTATAATTTTTGGTAGGTTTAAGCGCAGTTTTTTTAGTCACGATTTGTGATATGAGATATGTGGAGCAGTATAGTTTCTTAGGTTTAGTACCGTATGAAGAAAAGATGAATACAGAAGATTATAGGGTTTGAATCAGTTCTTGTCGTCTGCCGCCATCTTGTTTTTAAGTGAGCGGCAGTGCTCATTTAAACCTGTATAATTAATTAAGTTATAAATGGATAGATATCGCCTAGGACAATTTATTAGTCTTAGGATATAGGATTACGATAAAAAATATTATTCAATATAATGCATTGAAGTGTCAAGTTATAGAGATAATTGGTGGTAATAAAGGTAGCCCCATACATATGCATGGTAATAGTCTATTATAGCAATATTTACTTTTGTAAAATTATAAGCCGTAATATTTGTTTCAAGGCCAAATGTTATCATTAAAAAAAATACTTTAGTTATTATACAATAATGATGAAATATGATTAAAATAAAATAAAAGTTAGTTAAGTTTGTACACCATAGAAAAGACCAACTAGGAAAAGAGAGGTACGCTTATTGCAGTCTCAGACGGACACGACAAATTGCATTAAGTAGGTACTGAATTTACATCCATAGACTACATAGTTCTGTATTCAACAGCGAAGGTATCTTTGTCCCATCTAAATGTAATTTAAAAGTGTATTTAAAAAATTACTGACTATGTTAATGACAAAGATGCATGGAGACACACTGCTCAAGCGGCTCCCGGCGACTAAAGTTACTTACTACCTAGGTACTTAGTTTTAGAGTTTTAGTAAGTAGTATTTAGTAATAAAAAAGTTGTTAGTAAAAAGTAAAAAAAAAGTGCTCGCTTAGGGCCGATATGAATAAAGGTTTTAAGATAGATAAGACGAGCGTTCTAAGGGCCGTATTAATAAACGAACCTCAGCGCAGTGAACCAAGTGCGCTACCAGCTGATCCACACTCAAAATGTAATCTACATCATGAAATCGTTGCTATTTAATAAATGGATATTGAGATGTAGCACTGGCTACTAGATACTGTCTTGTATGTGTCTATTGTGTCATAATCGGATAGCACTTAACCGCTGAGTGTCATCTATTACTTTGCCAGATATCATGTAAGTTTCGGTTTCTAATCTACAACTTAAGATGAATTTATTAAATAAAACGAAATAGCAAGTGCATACTCAAGATAGCTCTCAAGAGCTGAGATTGATTTATTAGTACGGCCCTAAGAAACCGTCTAGTAATCTCATAGACGTTCTTAGCTAATCCTGTAATGTTTTGTAAGGAAGGAGTCAACGCTCTCGACGCCGAATTCGGTAAGTAGCCCAAATAAATGATGTAAGAGGTGAACGCACTTGGCCCATTGTCAGGGGCTGAACCCATGACCTCCAATTCACAGTCCGGCGGCCACAATGAGCCGTGATTTGTTCCATTGGAGACTGCTCCAAGGAGGGTGTTTTGAATTTTTTTTTCAATGTTTTGGAGCTTTGTTTACAAAGGAGGTTTAGCTGTGCGGGTATGCTCGGGATGTTGGAGTATTTGGGCGTGTGTGCGGGGAGCACTAGCTAATGTATACCTATGTGCTACATTGCAGTGTAACAACGCATTTATAGCATGCCTGAGAGGACAGAACCTACCTCAACAAATTCAACTATAGGTATTCCAATATCTATTTAATTTCGATGATTTGACGTGAATCTTAGTTATAAAATCCATCAATCTAATCCTTGCCACTGGGTAGTTCGCTATCGTCTATCTTTCGTCTCTATCAACAAAATTAGTGTTTGGCAAATACACGTATTTATTGTGTAAGAGTAGGCAGATCATAATATTATTGATAAAATGCTAATTGTTGCTGTAATATCTCTGGAGCTGTCGTTCCAACTGGAGCAGTAGGGTTTGCACACTTGGGGATGATTATTTGGCAAAGTACTTTCACAGTAGAACTCTTCCCTAGTACCACTGTAAGAAGTCTAACGCATATTTTCGGTGTAGGACCCGACTTGTGTCTACTTGAGACTTAATTACGTATTTGATTTCGATTTTTCCTTCCTTTTACGTAAGGTATTAATCTTTTTCGATCGCGTAACATGACTACAATCTCGTTTTTGCGAAGCCCTTTGGTAAGTATTACGTGACGGCAACGAAGGTTTTTATTAGTTTATACTTAAACTTATTAGCGCTTTTACAAAGCTATGTTGTCAACTTATGGACAAGTGTCAAAAACAGGTTAATTAATAAAAACCGACCTACTAAAATACTTAACTGGTTTTTGGCGGGAATCCGATAGTGAGACGTTGTTGGTATTGTATTATTTTCTCAAGCTTGTGTTTCTTCGAGTGTTCATGAGTAATATTGGTGGAATATTAATCATTAAGTGTTCCTTAACGTGCACGAGTGTAGGCGAATGATATAAACTCAAAAAACGTGTCATTTCGCATTTTTTCCAAAACTCCCAGGAAGTTTCAGTAAAGCATCCACTAATTTACTGAATCGTGACTTTGACGATGTAAATAATTGACTTGACTACTTGACCACGATTGCTATATTGCTGTGACTTTCATAATGTGAAATTAAGAAATACTTGACACTGGCTATATGCACAAACCGTGCGAAGTCAAAACTAAAACAAAAAAAAAACTTAACTATGGATATAGTATACCTAACTGTTGCCTGAATTCCTCTGCGTAGACTACATCGCGATAAAAAGTCTCCAAGGTCGCATCTTTCTCTATCTCAAACATCGATATTGGTTCAGCCGTTTAGTCATGAAAAGGTAACAAGTAACAAGCAAACAGAGTTTCTTATATTACGCATTATTACATGATATTAGTAAGATAGTATAGAGCAACCAAGTAAGTTTCCCAACCTTTTTTGCATGGTGCCTCCGCGGATTATATTTCATGCCTCCCTATATTTTTCTTCAGCGCAGTTTTGATCATCATGGTCCATTGGCATTGACAGGTAGATTGGAACTAGGTGGCGCGAATAAATCTGTGTGTAATTGTTTTAAATAATAAACAATGATAAGTAATTAGATAAAATTATCCTAACACATCCAAGAGAGGGGCACGCCCCCAACCCGATTGGGAAATCCTAGTATAAAGGGATAATGTACTCGTATATTGAGTGGTGAGTGTGGTGACGGATTACGCAAAATAAAAACATAATAATACAATGTCATACTTAGGTAACATTTCAAAGGATTTCTTTACAAAAAGTAAATGAAGTCTTAGAAACATCAATGATTAAAAATCTATAGGTACAACTTTGTTCGTTTTGAATTCGTTGAATGGGTCTTTACCCCAGAAGCCATTGGAAAAACTTTTAAAATGTTTTGTATTTTTTTTGTAAAAGTCAGGAGAGGCAACTATAGAAAAGTAGAGTTTTTCAAATTCTGCTACGTTATTATTTTGTTGAAATTGTGTTTTTAATCATATTATTTATTTTTATGTGCCGATATAATAACTAAGAATATATTATTAAGCATACACGGTAAGTAGGTACCAGTATATAAGTAAGTAGGTATATGCCTAGTTGTTATGTAACTGTGTTTTAAATATGTAAATAATACCTACAAATACCTAGGAAACAGGCATGCGTGCATCTACATTTGCTAGAGTTTTGTCATAGTGGGTAATAACACAATTCGATAATCTTATATCTTTAAATGAGCAATTCAGAAAATGTCATTTTATTCGTGTTTTATTATGATTTTTTTCTTTAAATAATCTGTTCATATTTTTTTATTATTTTATCGGTAAGATCGAAAAGTATTATTAAAATTTCATCATTTTATTAGTAATTCGTACTTAAATATAATTTCCAAAAAACACAATTTATAAAAAAAAAAATACCGAGCAAAACTCGGTCATCCAGATATTGTAACTTTATCTGACCGCAAGCCCACCTGGTTTCGAGTGACGTTGTTGTCGAAGGTGCCAAACAAGTTAAGGTTAGAAAAGCACTTCATTTTTTACAAAATAAAAAGTACGGACACCAATACAATTTCGTTTAATTGGATGACACATTTTTTCCACTTATTTTGATTTCAAAAACTAAACTATGAAGGGATCTTTATCAAATTTCTATGAGACCGATCTGAAAGTATATCCTTTCACAAAAAAAGTCCAAATCGATCTATAAAAAGAATAAAAACATACACTCGAATTGAGAACCCTCCTCTTTTTGGGAAGTCAGTTGATAAATGACAGAGTTCTAAGGTGACAAACCCTAAAAAAAATACAAACGAATTAAGAAACTTCTCCTTTATTTGAAGTCGGCTATTATTATTGATTATTATCAATCCAATCCAAATTTTGCTATCTGGGATTGATATCACAATCCATTTTTTGGGTCAAACGAGCCAATAACTGATCCGTGGATTGGTTTATGAAGGCACGCAGATTGGAAATCGCTCGAACGATAGGCAGCAATCGTAGATCGATTTCAATCTTGGATAGGAGATACAATATTAATATCGGCTGTAATGAATAATACACGTTCCTATCCAAGATAACATCTGCGCGATGTAGACAGAACTTTGCAGAGGAATGTGACAAAGAGATCCCAAAGACTCGCGCGTTTCTTACCGAAACAGCCTTTGAACTTTTGCTCAAAGACACGAAGGGCTAATTACTAATTAGGACACTGAAAACGAGGGAATTCTAAAGGCACCTACCGAGAAATACTCGAGCCTCGACAGGTATTTCTCTAGTTCTAATACAAGATATTGTATATACCGTGTATGTATAACGAATTATAGGACTACTGTGCATTGTGTGTGTGTGCGTTGTCTGTCAAGGGGTGTACTTACTGTATATGTAGTATCGACTGTGTTGTAATTAGTTTGCAGATGGATAGTCCATCCAGATAGTCCTGAGTTCCTGACAACCACGGTGTCGGAGATGGATTAGTTAGTTACCAGTTGGATAAGGGAACATCTTCATAGCGTAGATTATAGACATTAATTAAGCAATTAAATGTCACTGTTTTATGAGGTGCAAAGACAGGAGGGAGTTAAAATATCTTTGCGCTTATGACCCTGATTATTTGTTTTAGGGACTTCTTCAATTTGTTCAAGTTTGTTGTATCTAAAAGGATTAGGCTAGTGTTATGGTTCAAAGCTAATTATATCCTAGTGTCAATGGGAGAAGGTCTGTATTCCAATTCCAACAGGGCGAACCACAATAGTTACTTTTTAGGGCTCCCTCATGGGATTCTAAATAGGCGATAGACGTTGGGTCTGCTCGCTGACATAATTACTTCTCCACATTTGATTGAAGACTTCTAGACCCCTTCTAAGCTTATTCAGAGGAACGGGCTCCGGCTAGGCATTTCATTCCTTCGCTATCCACATCACAAATATAAAAGCGAAGGGATTATTATAAGTACTTTGTTTCGTAACAGGCACATTGTAGGTGCTGTTAAAGCATCTAGATAATAAAAGTGTAGGAAGCACTCACGGCTATGAGATCGGCCGGGAGATATCGGCGAATTGCCAGCTGACCGGATAACTGCAATATACTGATACCGCCCCGGTGGAAACGTTGCCAGGGAAATACGCGGCAGACCGTCCCGAGGTGCCCTAAGTAGAGATTTCCTAAGGATTACCTACCTAGGTTTCCATGTCCGTACGTTTGTTTTGTAGACAAGATTAACATGGGAACGGATCCCGATTCGGGAAAAACTAATTTGCAATAATTCGCCAGCAAATGCAGCTATACGCACTAAATGGGCGCATCCTTATCAACCTTTAACGCTGAGGGGGATCCAAGGCAATCAATCCGTCCCCCACTATATTATTGCCTCGCTCAGTGGTTCGCACCAGACATCAAATCATCCGCACACCATACGCACACACCTACCTATACCCATGGTATGTTAAACAAATTGGTGTCCTAATTAAGCCCCATGCAAGGGAGGATTCCCTTTGAGGGTGGCCGGGCGCTCCGTCAGACGTCCTGCGCAGACATGCTGCCTAAAAATGGGTACGTAGAGTACGTACATACCATTGATTGATTCAAATACGTACCTACATGTACCTCCTATATGTTCCAAACTGCGCGTCAGTCCCCGGCCATGTTAAAATCAATGTAGCTCAGAGCTGGGCCCTTGATTCGAACCGTTCGAAGGCTATCTAGGGACCGGGAGCGAGAGAGATGAACACACGAGTTACACTGTAACGAAACGGGACAGCAATGTATGGCAATTTTATTGAGGCGTTACAGATTTTACTGCACGTTGCAATCGCCGCCGTTCTTAATTAAAAGTTGCGTAATGGTATCCGAAACAGCTTGTACATGGTAAATGGACCATCTGACAAATATAACTCGGAACTAGAAGTAGAAGTAGTAAATTTGAAATATATCTCATAATACATCAAGAGATAAATATTGCTCGTAGCTTTACTTGGATGCATTGACTAAGGTTTTATTATCTTTGCTTGAACGTCATCCTCCAATGTCCCCCGGGGTTGATTATGGCTATAGCATATTCTTCATCACGAAAATGAGGTGAGGAGACCCGTGCCCATGCAGTGGGTGGATGATGATGGTGATGATGATGATGATAGGTTTTTAGCCCATCGAGTTTCAGCACGTAATGCCGCTAATTAAACCTCATCTTTTTACATTTCGACACCTATCTATAATGTTGCTGTTTGAAACTAAAAGCACGTTGTAGTAAGTACCTACGAGCCGACGTTGTCTGATCAACCATTTACTGAAAGCCGGATAAAAGCTTTTCGAGGCACAAAGTGTGAAGTCATTTTCAAAATTGGACGTTTGTTTCCTTCATTTGGGTTCCGGTCCTTTTAGTTTCAGAAAGGTTTTATGATAGCTTGAAGGCCGTCATCGATGGTATAAATTAGCAGACTTTTCTGCTGTGATCATATAAAATTATGTCTATGTAAATAAATTTTTAATGTAAGCTTCATTCATTATTTCCTCTATGGCTACATTATAAGCTTTGGTCGCACGCGCTTTCGATGATAGATATAGTAGCTTATAACGTCGGTAGTTACTTATTGGTTCCAGTATTTGAATGCCATTGCCATTCTGGGCTAGGGTGTAGGGTGTAGGGTGTAGGGTGTACTGTACCTAGGGTGTTGGTGGTGACCAACCATATTAATCGTATAATATGTGTGAAAGTCACACGCAAACCATAAACATAAGCCTTCTATAGCGGTTTGAGGTAACTACTAACTAGGATTACTTTTGAATCCATGACTTGATTACCTGATTGATGCCACCGAAAACCCCCTAAAACATAACACAAGATAACTTATTATACACTAAGTAGGTATATATTAAAAAAAACTCTATTTTTATACACACGACACCGTTAAAATTCCAATCGAATAGTGTAAATACAATATAGAATAGACAAACAGACGTGACAAAGGGTAAATTGGAGTTTTGTGTACCAATCGAAGTTATTTGCACAGGAAAATAGACCGACCGGTAACTAGGAACCTGATTGTATGATGTCATAGGGTTGAGTAAAATAGGCACAGAAAATAGGTTACAGATAGGTACTTACTTATATAATATGTATAGTGCATAGTCTAGACAAGCAAGTATAGCGAGCACTAGAAGTCGCTTAACATGTCATGACGTCTAGACATGAGTAACCTACAGTAGGGATCAAAATTGCGTAAAATTGTAAATAGAAAGTTTAACATTCGAAATGTACCTATTTCTAAATTTATACGGTTGTTCTCATTGGGGTGCAAGTTGTCTTAATTGATTTGAAGGATTAAACGTGGCCTAGCGCTTAGACGAAACACGGCGAGCGTGGTTGATTTCTTGGATTACTCCGAGAGAGGTTTCAAATACCTGCCTCCTGTTGTAAAGTTGAATACAACAATTATGAAAAACATTACAGGAGGTCGAGGTCGTCAACGTTTTACATGTCGATGAATATATTATCAATTATTATTGTCTATACGTGGTATACCAAGTAGGTATACCATATGTGGTATACCAAGTATTTTCACCAAATGTTCGCAATTTGTGTTGCTTGGTTTGCGCGCGACCTCTTCCCTCTAAAACTAGGTCATCCCGGTATGGCCGGTATTGTGGAGGGGAGTTCTAGGCATTACGTGGCCCTGCCTTGACCCTAGCGACCTGGAAGCGGGAGCAACAGGAGCCGGGCTCACGGTATTTACCGCTCATGGCCTTTACAGCTCATGGCCTTTATGGTTCATGGCCTTTACTTATCATGGTCTTAACAGTTCGAAGGTTGGGAAATGAGGCAGGACTCGGAGCTTTTATGAATCCAGGGATTATGATCGGCTGTCTTTGTGGAAACATCTCACGATGCCAGTAAGTAGTTAAATTGATAATGATGTAGTGTTGTTCTTGTTTTTATTATTGTTTTTTTTATTGCGATTTCAGTGTTCGATTTGTAATCGTGTGATATTATTGCTTAAGTACTTACTTAACTTACAATAAATGGTTTGATTTTGATTTTGTTTATTTGCCGTTCACACATTGCAATAACTAGATTGAAGTGTCTGTCATTCTGTCATGGCAAAATGTAGGTGAAAACGGCAAGTTAAAATATTTGTCTCGTACAGAGACTCTGAAACGGCTCAATAAATGAACATTTTATGACTAGTCACAATACAAATAAAAAAAATAAAATAACAAAAAATATGGATGGATGTTTGAAATAGAACTTATACCTAAGTAAGTACTTACACAACAAAATAGGAATATACTTTTAGAATAATCAAATATTTGCATCAAAAAATATAATATTATTAACACAACGTTTGTTGATTCAAATACCGCGCGAACGAAGTCGCGAGCACAGCCATAGCACCGAATAAACCTTAGCACGCAACTGGAAAATACTTCGTAACTCCAATGGAAACCTTTAAAGCTTCAATTACGCATCAAGTTTCCGTACAAACAGGGCCGCCTTGAAGAGCCTTGACCGCCGAAAGTGGATCACCAGGCTGCGAGGATTGGGGACGCGTGAAGGGCAGATGTGAAGGACTCCTCCGCGAGTGAGAGCGGAAATTTGACACTGAACTGTGGGATTTTGAGGGAACTCGAAATCCTACGATTATCTCAGCTGTCAGAGATATTTCAGACGAATTGCCTCGTGTTCTAATTACAGAAATTGCCTCGTGCCGTCGAAGCCCTAGTTTAGGAAACTGAATTTACTTTTGAACAGTAATTCGGTTACAGTGTTAACTTTACAGTCATCCTGATTATGGAATCCTAAATACTAAAGTTAAGCATAACAAACAAGTTGCGTTTGAACAAAAAAACCTCACTGATATTTTCCATATTCCACCGTGACACATTTTTATGTGGTTACCTAACCATTCATTAAAAAAATCAACTCGTCTAAGCCAAAGTCTATACTTAGTCGATTAACAATTCAAACGAACGGGATATCGTCGATAATTAACCAGTGGCTATGAAGAACTGAAAAAGGAATAATCATAGCTCATTGTACAATCGAACTACAAAGTAACTGGTTATATTTTATGCTGTTTGGTGGAAGAAATGGCGTCAGGCTGCCGGCCCTGCTTACCTTCAAGGCGGACGATTAGGGCATTAAATATTCAATATGAAAGACACTGCAATGACTTTATGTCTGTTTGTGGACTGACGTGGGGCAGCCCGATACGTTGGCTAAACTGTAAGTACAGTCGTGGATAGAAGTGCTGAAGAAAGTTTTAGGACACATTCAAAACTGAAGAACTACGTATTAGCGATGCTAACTGGATTTTCAGTGGCGAGTCGTATCGTAACGTAGACCGAGACTACCGTTTTTGCCATTATACCTTTTCTACTACTGTTTTGTAGCAGGTTAATTTGCTGAGCTGGTACTCTTTATCAGGAGCATAAATACAAGATAACGTTTTCAGATTTTTGGTCCTGCCATCGGATCTAAGTATGAAATCTTAACTTTATTGTTCACGTTAAAAACTGATGTTAGATCTAAGTATACTTGTAAGTTCCCGAAGACAGCCAGCATGTGTTTTAATATAAGGAGTGAGTAAATATTATCACTGCTGTCCGTGACTGTACATTGTGATATCGATCGTCCTATATTAATCCTCGTAATTAGTTGTATGTGGATCACAGATCTAGATTTCCCAGGCTTTTGAATATTTGATAGGCCGCTATGTAGGCTACTCCATAGATAATGGCATACGTACAACGAAGTAGTCGGAAATCCTTATTTTCTTATGCATTTGTCATTCTAAATTGCTAGAGGCAATTATTTTAATAACGTTTTACCATTTCTTTGAAAAGCGTTTCTGCTGAACGTGTATTGCTGGCTCAGTGTTTGTTTTATCTTTTACGTCATTTTCTACCGTCGTGTGCTAGTTTTTCACCCTTATTTTTAATTGAAAATAATTTTGTGGATTTTCTTCAGTTAGCCAATAGAGTTACATTTTTGCTTATGCTCATTTCGTGCTACTTTGCTAGTGTCGTTCCTTTGTTACTTTGTCACAATGTTGGTCAACTTTCGAGTACTTTCGTCTACTTGAACATCTACGATTCAATGTTGCATGCAGGATTTCGGTCATAACTAACTCAAGATTGAGTAAACTTCTAATTAATTTGACAAGGTAATATATGAATTAGCAACTGTTAACAGGAACATGATTTTGGCTTGTTTCCAATTAAGTAGGTACACGAACATGTACCTTCTTGTTTATGATTCATTTATAGTCCTATAAACTGAAGATATATTATCATTCGACTCTTAATATTCTAATTTTACCTACATAACCTCATTTTATAAAAAAAAAGATCGTAGGTAATTCACAAAATTATAAGTAACATATTTCACATCTACAATGGTCATAGGTTTATGATTATGATAATGGTGGCATTTTAATAAATCAATTCCATGGGAAGACTTTTCCAAAGATGGGTCAAATGCGATGAACTTTTTTGAAAGCATGGACGAGATTGGCCCAACACCTTATGGCGTAAGAGAGAACAGACTTTGGCCTCCTGAGGGTCGAATGAGGTGATGATGATGATTCTACAAACATCCGGCCTTCCTAAGCCGCTGGATTGCTCAAGAGATCACCCTATGCTGATGGAATCCCGAAGAGATCGCGGTCTAAAATTCTAAACTCACTTATCAAAAGGTACCAAATTCAACTTAGGCACAATAGTTGGATTATTGAGAATTTGAGACGATAGAAGACTGTTATTTTCTGCTCACATTCATGAATAGGTAATGCCGCGGCAGCAGATAGGATATAAATGACTTCTCTTGGAATAGAATGATCTAGACTGGACCTTTATAACTCTACAAGTCTGCTATTTCCGATTAATCGATCGCCACCTGACCTAAAACTTAATAGGTATGGTACCGCCTTTGTATCGGCTTCCAAAATAGTGTATGCTTAGTTTGTACACATAATACATGTAGGTATCTACTACTTACTAACTCGATCCAATTTTATCTATACTATTACTTACCGACCTTTAATAGTAGGTACTCAGTTTAATTAAGTATTTATCTACTTTGTACCTGTACCTATGAGAAAAGTACGATAGTACAAGACTTGGGTACTTATACATCCCTATTGAGTTTGACTATGTGCCTGACTATTGGGATTCCATATCCCAATAGTCAGGCACATAGTCAAACTCAACGATAATATAGACGATAATAGTCAAACAAACGATAAAACGTCGTTGTATGGGCGCCCTGTTTTTGATAGTATAGGTACGTACTCATTCCTTCGTTTACTCTACCCAACTATAGAAGCATACCTATTTCAGTCTATAATCGGAACTACATCGAACAGATTTTTTTAATGATACATAGGCACTTACTTCGACCATAAAAAAAGTTATTATATTATATATATTTTTGATAAATTACTTGAACAAAAAGAAAAGGTAACCCAACAAAAAGCTAAAAAAAATCTTCCATAGTCCGTACTATGGACAACTGAACAGTACCACGGGCAAAGAGTGAAAAAAAACAAAGGAAGATCGAAAAAATCTACAACATTGTTCCCACAGGTGTTTCTAATTTAATTTTCTGTGCTGTCGCTGAACCCCAATCACGTATACGACTGTGCAAATGATTACATATTCTAATGAGCTAGAAATATCCTTATCATGAATTTTGGTACGAACGTAAATATTGGAGACGAGTGCTAATACAATCATGTCTCACTAACCGCTCTAATGCTCCGTAAAATATGTTGATTTGAATACGAAATAATGTAAAAATGTGAGGGCGTTTTTGTAGCATAGGCTTTATGACGAGTTGGGGGCTATCTCGGTCATAAGAATATCGGCCAAGCGACCGAGTTGTATTGTATCAATTTTACCAACTTTAATAGGGGGCGAAACGGCTACACGTCAAAGTACAGTTAGATATACTTAGTCAGGTCATAAGTATTGCCACACAGTAAAAACTTTTCTTTTAGAATGCTGGCCACAAAAAAGTTTATTGAATTCGAATTTCGAATTGTTCATGAAAATAAAAATGTATACTTTTTAGAATTTTACTCATTTTTAAATATGGAGTGGACGCTTAAAGTAGACCGTGTTGCAGTTATTGCTTTGCATCGTTGCGGTTACGCGCCAATTCAAATTTTTGACATACTGAAAAATTAGAATATAACCAAGAGATTCGTTTATCGTACCATCAAACGATACAATGAAGACTCTAGTGTAGATGACAGGTCAAGAAGTGGTCGCCCTCGGTCTGTTAGGACTCCAGCAGTGATAAAAGCTGTGAAGGCGCGAATTCAAAGAAATCCCAAACGTAAGCAGAAACTGTTGGCCCTTCAGATGGGATTAAGCAGAACCACGGTGAAAAGGGTGTTAAATGAAGACTTAGGGCTTCGGGCATATCGAAGAAAAACAGGACATCATTTGAATGCTCGTCTAATGGACCTGAGACTGAAGAGATGCCGCGCTTTGTTGAAGCGGTACGCGGGAAAAAAATATCGGGAAATTCTTTTTTCGGATGAAAAAATTTTTACCGTAGAAGAGAGCTACAACAAACAAAATGATAAGGTGTACGCACACAGTAGTGAAGAAGCGAGCAACCGTATTCCGCGTGTCCAACGAGGTCATTTTCCATCCTCGCTCATGGTATGGTTGGGAGTGTCTTATTGGGGCTTAACAGAGGTACATTTTTGTGAGAAAGGTGTAAAAACGAATGCAGTTGTGTATCAAAATACAGTCCTGACGAACCTTGTGGAACCTGTTTCTCATACCATGTTTAATAACAGGCACTGGGTATTCCAACAAGATTCGGCGCCAGCTCATAGAGCGAAGAGCACACAAGACTGGCTGGCGGCGCGTGAAATCGACTTCATCCGGCACGAAGACTGGCCCTCCTCCAGTCCACTCAAGACATCCTTGATTAAGGCAGCCGCCGATATTGACATAGACCTCGTTCGTGCTGCGATAGACGACTGGCCGCGCAGATTGAAGGCCTGTATTCAAAATCACGGAGGTCATTTTGAATAAACTTTAGTGTCATAAGAATCTATGTTTTGTTAAGTTCATTTTGGTATATAAATGGTTACATAATGAATAAACTTGTTTCAATTATTTTATATAAAACATGTGACAGAATTTATGACCTGACTAGGTATAATGAATTAAGTATGAAAAGTCCTGATTTCATACTTTTTTGTTTTTATAATTATTGTGTTATTTTAAATGAAAAAGCTTGTAATTTTAACTTTACAATACAACATCACGGAACCAAAGCTAAGTTCTCGGGATTTTCTGCTCTATCCTCAATCTAACTCAACGCTTTCTGCTATTCCATGGAAAAATTGAAAGTATCGTCAAATAACTAATTAATTAAGTTTAGAAGTAGAGTAACGTACTACGAAGTGTAAGTAAGTACCTATAGTAGTCGGTTGGTCGGTGGTATAAGTTTAGTATTACTTTTAATTCATAAGTAATATTTAGTTATTTTTAAGAGTTGTGGGTTTCATTTAAAAATTAAACTAAACAGTGGTACTCACTTGCCGAAGAGCGGATGCCAGAGCTGCGCCGAGGAGTCGGCCGGCAGCAGCGGCGGCTCGCCGAGCGGCGTGGTGCTGCCCACTTCAGTCTCGTCGCGCCGCCGCCGCAGCTCGTCCACCTTCTTGACGCTGATGCGCGGGCGCACCTCGGCGGGGCTGTGCGACGCGCGCGCAGCCGCCGCCGCCGCCACCGCCGCCTCGTTCGCCTTCAACGACTGCAAGTAGTTGTTGTTGGCGTAGTACGCCGACGGCGACGGCGGCGTCGGACTCTTGTGATGCGTCCGCGGCGAGCGCTGACTGCCCATTTGAGGGTTGAAATATGGCACGTTCAACCCTCCTATCGCCAAGTTGGGACCACTAGCGCGCACTCCTCCCCCCATCCCCGGATACAGCCCCTGCAAGAACGAATGCTGCGCCAGCGCCGCTCGCTGGTTCGAGTAGTTGTTTGCGATGGGACTCGTCCTGGCCGCCGTGTGGGATCTGCCCTGATAGTTTTTGTTTGTCGAGTGAACGTACGGGCTCTGAAACTCGCTCGTTTTCGCCGCCGCTTCTTTCATTTGAGCCTCGGCCGAGCTCGACTTCCGCCTCTGCGTGGCTTGCCGCATGTTCTCCTGCCAGATGACCATTCGCAATCTTTCGTACTCCATCTGAGAGGACAGCATCGGAAAACTCGCTGGGTTCATCAGCTGCGGGTGGTGGTTCATTAGCATCTGTGACAGGTCTGAGTAGTTTGCTCCGGCGTATCCGGTCGCGTTCATTGCCGCCTCCATCTGCGCGGCCTGCAGCCACATCATGGGGTTGAGCGTCGCAGAGTTGGCCGCTTCGATGTCCTCCGCCAGCGCACCCATCGACGGAATCGGCTTGGGCTGACTGCTTTGATTCGACTGAGGTAATTCAATAGAAGCAGTCGTAGTCGTCGGAGTCGTGCTGACTCGTTCTGAACTCGAGGGGTTACTTTTCTCCGCTCTTTGGAGCAGTCGGCGGCGCGCTTGTTCTTTTATAAGTAACTCTTCAAAGGCTTTTACCGATATGACCAGAATATCGCGATCATGTTCTTCATCCAAATCCTCGTAATATCGTAGTTCTGGTCTCTCCACTAATAGCGCAGGTATTTCTTTGCCGGGAGCCTCTAGCATCGCGTTGAATCTGTCTTTCGGGATCAGTAGAGGGTCCGGAATGTTAAAGTTTTTGTTCGCTTTTAAACTTTGGAATTGTTTCAGCGACGACGAATACGAGGATTCTTGAGCAGCCTTTTTGTTTGCCGCTTTATCGTGCTTTTTCTTCTTCTGCTCCGATAATAGTTGCGTTATTTGATATAGTTCCTCCATCGGAACTAGTTTAGACTTTTTCTCTAGCGGTTCCCCGAAGACCTTATTGATTTTTTCTTCTGAGCAGCTCGATACCGTGGGGCTGGCAGACTTTCTGTGCTTCCCTAAATACAAAGGTTCGCGTTGTTGTTTAGTGATACTCACTTCTGAATTTATATACTGATTAGGCGACACCGCAGAGTTGAACAGTGCGTCTAAAATTGACTGAGTCTTGTTTTTCGAAGTGGGTGCTTGGAATACTTCCGGTGAGGAGATGGCGGGTATGCCGCTGGGCTGCGGCGATTGCATCGCGTCCGACTCGCGGGACGGCGCGCGTGGAATCTCTATCCTGCGAGGCGAGGCGTGCGGGGTGGGCAGTCGCCGGTGGACAGTCAGGTCTCTAGGCTTTTCGAGCAAGTCACTTAGCAGGGGACTGTCGGTCTGTGTCGGTGATTTTTGATGATCTGTGATCTCCACAGGTGGTTTCGGGTCGTCATCTATGTACATTATTCTCAAGTCTGTGGGACGATCGGGGTCCTCGACGATTTTAACCAGCGTTTCCACGTCTGGCTTTTGATCCTCTATGGAATCTTGTTTGTCATTATAATCTAGCTCTGTGTCGTCTTCTGGTACATCGCAGCCCGGCCTGACGGCTTCGTTACTGACGTCACCGTTGGTATCGGTCATGTGCAACGAGGCGGGTACGGGCGCGACTACCGTCGCCGGTGATGGCGGGGAAATTTGGGGCCTACCTTCAAATTCATTTTCTTCATAAGCCTCAATTAGATCAGGTACTGGTACAGCGTATACATCGGCGGTTTCACTGTTGCTCTGTAGCCTCTTGTCGGCATTCTGCTCATACTCTAAATGGTTAGCATCGGTTGATTTACCCATTTCTGCAACTACACCGAGCGTTTCTAGCGGGCACTCGGTGACAGCCTCCGGTGCAAACACTTCCGTCGTCAGGTAGCCGTCCACCGCGTTCTGGGCATGCTCCCGAGAAGGGAGGTGGTCTCCTATATGGTGGAGGTGGAGCAGGCCCTGCGCCGCGGTCATGCTGCTGTGGCCGGGCGATTCGAGCGAGTCCAGCCGGCCAATGATATCGGAGACGGGCGGGCCCCCTAGCAGGATGTCATCTTCCGGGTACTCACCCGAAGCCGTCACCAGATGGGCCAGCTTGTCCAGCGTCTGCCGGTCGAGGATCTGGTTGTCCTCGCAGCCCTTCTCAACCAACGACTCGAGCAGCGCCTCGTCGTGCGGCCCGCTCAGCTCCGGCAGATAGTGCGCCTCACTGATACTCTCGAACAGGTCCTTGTGCGAGACCATATCACTCGGGAAGGTGTCGTCGCCGGCGTCCGGCGCGTGCTCGCTGAGATCGAACGACATCACGTCACGCGCCACCTGCTCCTCCGCCGGGAACGGGTACGAAGCGTCCGGCAGCGCGCCACTCTGCAGCTCGAGCTCCAACTCCGCCACCGCCAGCAGGTTGTCCATCGGCGTCGGCTCCGGCGCCGCGGGCGGGGGCGTGGGCAGCGTCGGGGCCGCGGGTGGCGGGGGCGGCGGGGGCGTCGGCGGATCCAGCGCCGGCGGCGGCTCCGGGGACGAGGACGGCGGCGGCTCCGGCGACGGGTACCGCGGCGGCTCCGGGGAAGGAGACGACGACGGAGCGGTTAGCATCCGCGGGATCGCGATCGTGTGCGAAGGTATATGGGACTCCAGGTCGGGCGCGAGCCAAGGACCGCCCTGCACGAGTTTCGGGTTAGTTCGCTGGTCACGGGCGCAACGTCGGCGCCGGCGCCGATCGGTGCGCTCGCGCGGTGGCTCCGACAGGCGGATGGCGTCGTAGATCTCGGTGCGCGGGATGACGCGCCAGCCGGTGGCAGTGCGCGCTATGCGGATGCGGTTGCGCGGATCGTAGTCCTCACAACGGACCTCCTGCACGGTACCGTCTCTCTGACGTGCCCAGAGGAACACGGGGCGCAGTCGCGGGGCGGGCGGCTCAGACGACGCGGGTGGGGCGGCTCGGGCCAGGCTGCGCGCGCGGCGGCGGCGCTCGGCGACGGACACGCGCGGGGGCGGGGGCTCGGGCACGCTGCGGCTGCGAGCGGCGGCATCGGCGCGGGGGCGGGCGGCGCGAGGCTCGCCGCCGCCGCCGGGCGCTTGCGGAGACAATCCGGCGCGCCGCACCGCGGGAACAGGCGACGACCGCGCGGACGCGGCCCCGAGGCGGACTGACGGCGGCGGCGCGGCGCGCGTCGCTCCGCCCCGCGCCGCGCGCCCCTCCGCCCCGCCCAGCGATCGATACCGCCCGCTGCACCCGCCGCCTGCACCCGCGTGTAAACACACACAGCTCCGACCCCCGGCCCGCGGGCCACGCCGTTTCCGTGGCCTCGTTAATCTTAAATCCATATGTGCCCGGCCGCGGCACGCCCCCGGCGCGCCGGCCGGCGGCGCTTCCGAATGCGTGTCGCCACCGGGTCAAGCCGCGATGCTGACCGACCGATGACCCACCATAATAATTAACTGCGTTATGAGCAACCCTTTAGACTACGGGTGGTGCCGCCACGCTGCAGCCTTGTCTTCTGTCTCCGCCTTGCAGTGCCTAGAGATGAGGCCTAGCATCCTACCTACTTATTTTAAAATCAAATATTACCACCAAGAAAGGCTGGAGGTCCTCGGAGGCACCCAGGAGGGATTTATTTCAGACCATAGAAGAAATAAATACTTACCTACCTTCTTCGAGCAACTTTTTATATTCTACGGCATAATATAACTGAAAAAAAAACAAAACAAGCTCTCGTTTGAAACCTAGAGAGGCCTATAATGAAAGATCTTTGGAATGTGCTGACCTCTCGTAGCTTCCACGTTTAGGCACGTTGACGAATTCGTATAATAAGTATACACGTATTCACGTTCGGATTCCAGCCGGGGTAGATGGCGCGGCAAGCAAGGGGCCGGAGGAAAGCTCAAGAAATATTATATTCACCATATAATATACAGTGGCACAGACTAATTATCTCCTTGTTTAATTACCTACCAAAAAATACTTAACGAGTCCTCAAATCATTGCGAGACTCAGCTTTGTTAGAATACTACAGCCGATGGTGGCGCCGCGCTAAGATTAGATGCTGAATACTGCCTTTTGGTGTAATTCCCTCCATTGCTAGTTCCACAATACGCCACACGCGCGTCCATGAAAACTTCACATGGTCGATTCTGTAACTTGTACATAAATTGTCTTTTTATTTTCTGACTTTATGGACATTCTTTCATTTTAATCACCATGATACAACTTTACCCAATTAACTTCCATTTTTAAACGAAGCTAACCTTTTACGCCATCAAAATAGTAAAAAAGCAGGCAATGTTGTAGGTACATTTTCACGGTACCCTACTTAGGTGAGGTAATTAATGTACATATATCATTATCAATTACTATAGTAAGTATTATTATTAATAACCCCAAACTCATCACATTTATCTTCATCACCATCTGTACCACTTCAGTGTCCTATAGGCTCTAAAAATTATATAAACTTTATCTTTATTCTATCTATAATCTAATTATCTACTACTAATTATACTAAATTAAAATTAATTTAATAAGTTAGATTGTTTATTTACAAAAATATCCTTAGTATTAAGACTAGTGTTCGCTAATCTATCACATGTTAGATTTAACAAAATAGAATACGAAACAAATATAGCAGGAATGTTCTTACATCACCTGAACATTGTTAAATGGCATAATTTTAGTTATTTTCGGGTATTGATCGGGCACGGAGCTTCATAGGGCACGTTTAGCTGTCAACCTCGATTGTTAGCAGTTGTCATCATTGCCCCATATCCGCCTAATTCCGAGTACGAATCTCCCTCCCCTCCGTGAGCAGCATTATTAGGCCATGATCCACCACGGGGATCGGTCCAGATTGGTGATTGGCTACCACACCATGTAATATCTATACTACATAATATAATAAAAATGTAGCGGATCGGTGTCTGTACATGGATGATAATAATATATTATTGGGATCTATATCAACGTAAATAGCACCCAAAACAATGATTGTTAGAATTTTTGTCTGTTTGTCTGTGCGTTTGTGCAAGGTAATCTCAGAAACGGCTTATCCGATTTAGATGTGGTTTTGACTAACAATATTGTGGTAAGCTTCACTTAACATTTAGCGTTGTCAATCGGTTCATAAATAAAAAAATTATGCTTTCCTTTCAAATAGCTATAGGTGTTGTACATGTAACGTGGGTGAAACCGCGGGGCGCAGCTAGTCATTCAATAATTTCAATGTTTACCTTTACCATTCTGGTACGATGGTATATAAATCTGCATGTATCTAGAAAAACTCTTACATAACACAGGAATAAGTCGTTGGTGACGTCGGATGTAGTAATCTGAATGATTTAAGTAATCTGCAAGCTTGACAGTCCAGGTACGGTACAGTTCTCAGACTTTGGCAGTCTTCTTGATGCTGGCAAGCTTGTACTCGTGCAGAGTCTTCAGCAGGTATAGAGAGCAGACGATGACGGTGCCCACGGTGGCTGGAGCCACTACAGCGTTGTGGTCCCGGTTACCGATAGGCACAGAGACAGGCAGGATGGGCTCTGTGAGCTGAAACAAGGAGGATATGTTGTCATAGGCATCTGCCAGCGCATTTTAGGCCTTGCGCGGTTATCAGTGGCACCACACATGACCACAGTCATTGTGTTTTGTGAATACAAAGGTTAGACAATTTGGGACTATGATATTTTGGGAATGTGATGATACCAGAAAATTTTAGTCAGAAATTGAATTACCAGGGCCTTCACAAACAGTCATAGTACAGTCACCCTCAGAAGTAGCTTAACATATTAATTAGTATTTCAACGGGTCTAATTTGCGCACAAAATATATAATTTAGATATATTTTGATATTAGACCTGTTTAAATACTAATTAACATGTATTCAGTTTGCGAAAGTTACAGAACCTCTATAGCTTAACATAGCCTAATTCCCAGTATAATTTTATGCATGCAAATTTTTTTTCATAGGATAGAAAAATCATGATTATGCTCTGTCACTTTGGAGGCTTTTTTACTTTTCCACTTTTTTATTATTGTTGTTCTTTACACTGTAATAGTACTAATACAATGGTATACGGACTTGAATAAAAGATAACAACAAAAATATTATAAGACTATTATGTTAAGGGCTATCTTACCAAACGGATAGGAACCTCTTTCCAGAGACAGGACTCCTTGCCGCTGCCGTCACACAGGAATGTGACGAGGGAGGTCTCAGGCTCGCACTCCAGCTTCATGTGGGCACAGCGGAGGAACACACGCGGTGATGCTATGTTGTTGTGAACATAACTGGAATACAGTACAGAAATTTCTGGATAAAACTATATTCGGATACGAAGTTTAGTCACTTTTGTTAAAGTTATCACTATTTCATAGTCTTTCGTATTTTTTTTTATCTTTTTATCTACTTTTTTTTTTCAATATATTTAAGAGAATAATGGAATATACATATTACATGTTTCTAAACTAGAGCTTCCCACTCACCCTCCCCCTTTGGCAGACTGATGGTATCTAGCATGGACCGGTAGCCACAGATGAGCCTCTCCGTCCATAACTGTGCTGATGATGAACACACTGGTAGGCTGCGCCTGGTGCGCTGGCAGTTCCACATTCACTCTATTCTTGGGTATCGCTGTGAGCTGGAAATGCATAATTTAAAAGTATTTGAAACACGTTGAAATACAATGTTACGAATTAGCTATACTATTATGAATGTGCAGTGTGAACATTTGGAAACCTTATGCCCTTCGGTACTAAAAGTAGTTGTATGTAGGTACCTTATTCATCCTCCATAAGTCTCCCAGCTCTTCAGGGTAGGCGTATATTCCTGCTGGCAGCGGCTGATCGAGTCCTATATAGCATTCGTCGTACTCGTCACTCAACGTCACAGTGTATGTTAGATTCCTGGATTGAAACTCAAATTAGACTTCCCTGGAAGACGTTATCAAACAGACTATGCTTGACTTGGGGAATAGAGAAACTTAGAAGCAATTAGGGCTTATTAGGAAGCCTTTAGGACACTTCGAAAGTAATTTCGAACATTTTGTAAGATTTTCATGCGTGAGAAGTGGAGGTGAAATGAGGAAAGTTGTCGACGTAAAAAAAACGAAGATTTTTATGTCTTAGCCTATTCTTTTAACGTTTAAGTACCTGTGAAATCCCTGGTTGTGGACTGCTTGTGATAATCTCACGTCGAAATTACACGGAAAGGCAGAGAAACCACTGATAAAAGATAACAGAATCAAGTATATCGATTTCATTGTAGATACGATACCTACTTTTTAACATTGATAGATCTAACACAGACCGACTTTTTGTAGGGCTCTTTCCTAAAAATGCAGCTGAATTAATGCACACAGCGATTGGGTTTGTCCATACATCATCACAAATGATATCGATCGATCCACACAATTTTTCGTAAACCACAAACCCGCCAAAACGTAAACAAATAAAACAAATAGGTAGGTAGGGTAGGTTAGGTACTTACTTGACAGCATCTTGTCAAAAATTTGGCATTGACTGATAACTTGACATTAACATTGGCAACACATATGTAACTGACGTTGAAATTCGATTTGGGCAAAGTTTAGGCTTGGCATGATTTGTGGATTTAGTGCTGGGAACTTTAAAATTACAATGTTGATTTAGTTGTTTATAGTTGAGTGAGTCCCAGATACGATAGTATCCCAGTAGAGGTTAGTCAGTAGTATAGCCAAATCACATTCAGTAAAGTAAAGATCTGAGATTATGAAAGGGCTGAAGTCTAAGTAGTCGACTATAATATTATAACGATAAGGATTTTAGGTTTGTACTAGTACTTAAGTAGGTACTTTGTAGGTAAGTAGATATCTAATATTATTATTTATGTCGACATCAGCGAACGAGGCTTGGCTTTGATATCAATCCCAGACAGCAAAATTTGGATTGGATTGATTATTAATTTTGGCCGTAAGTGACGACGCGGTCGACATCCTTGCCTAGAAAGATATTATCTATCTACCTATTCACTTTCGACTTGAAACTCTGAGGATACGTGAGGTACCTTACCTACCTATCTAGGTAAGTATAATTTAATTAAGACATATTATTTTATGTAGGTAGGTACCCTAGACACTAGGCATACTTAGGTATATAACCGGTATAGTTTTTAGTTAGTTAAGGAAGATATTCTTTGACGTTAGATAATTTTTGTTTTTTTTTTTTAATCAGTTAGGTATTAATTGTGGAATGGTCATGGCTGCCTTGTTCAATGATGTCAAGTTAATTAATTATTAATTGAACGATTACTTATTACCTACTACTTGAATGAATGCCCTTGATCCATTACACCTACTACTACAATGATTACATTTTTAAATCAATTTTCTCACCGGCTGCCTTCCTACTTAATTTTATGTTTACCGTGAAGGTTATAATATCATGTTGTTGAATATAGAAGCAATATTCGTCATGATTGCTAAGTTGATCGTGTCGTTTGGCGCCATGCCGAAGGTGGTGTGTGGGTTCAAAACCAACCGACGAAATCATCGTTAAAAACTTTGGTGATAGACACTGTACCTAAGTAGTGCTTACCTACCGCTTGGCTATCTGCCACCCGCGAGCAGGATAAGCTATTTTCCAGGATATATCCATTCCAGCATCAGTCATTCGATTTCACATAATATAAGTAACTAGAAGCACCTCGCGGTTTCACCCGCGTTAACTACTATCGCGCGGGAACCATTAATCTTTACGGGATAAAAGGTAGCCTATGTGTACCTGGGATAGCATAGCTTCCCAACAGTGAAATAATTTTTTAAATCGGTTCAGTAGTTTCGGAGCCTATTCATTACAACCAAACAAACAAAGTTTTCCTCTTTATAATATTTAGTGTAGATTAGGGAACCCTCCCACAGGCACGCCACATTACAATCAGGTGACAAACATGCCCATAAAAAACGTTATAACACTCTCGTCTTGAAGGTTTCTTACGATTTTACCACAAAAGAAAATCTTTTCTCCACGAATCGACGACTAACCCTCGCTTTTTCTAACTAAATAACAAGTTGTCAAGTAAAATAATTAGAAATACCTACCAGGATTGAGTAAGATAATGCGAGTGATAGACTTCGATTTTGTGAAACGAAATTTCAAAAACATTGTTCTAATCCTGGTCTAAACTTTGGTGGAAAGACGTAAACGGTCCGTATGTAAGACCGTTGTTCATAATAAATGGTCGACATAGCGTCTGCCACCACCTTGAGTCATTGGCGACCTGCGTGACGGTGACCATGAGCGCGGGAATGTTTGAGATAGTGTTGTTAGTCAGTGCTAAGGCCAATGGCCTTAGTGTAGCGGTGTGTGCAGTGGGGGCTTATTTGTTATAGGCAGTCAGACTGCATTACTTTACGTTTGTTTTGATTTATTTTCGTATGCTGTCATTTTTTCAGATATTCTGGGATAGGTACGCTAGTGCTACCAGCTAGCTACTGGTAGTTTTGATGGCAAACCAAAGCTGTGACGTTGATTACTTTGTATTATTTTTTTATAAACCTCGTACCTACCTATTATTTTGTGGAATACTATTGTCTTGACACGAAAATACGAGAAGGCAAACGGCAAGAATTTCAGATCATACAAGTAAGAGCGAGAATCCATAACCAACAAAGCCCCACTTGACCCGGTGGTATATGCTGTCACAGACATACCACCCACTCAACCCACTCAACCCACTCGCCTCCTTTGGAAAATACGTGATGGGAATATCCACAAAAGCCGTGCATTCGTGGTGCGCCTACACCGATCAACAATCAAGCCGGTTACCGCAGTTTACGCACGGTCTCACTGCGAACCGCCCGCGTTAGTTTGCACAACCGACTCCGAACATTCGACCTTTACTTACAACTTAACATAACTAGTTGGTTACGATACGCAAACTTTCTGTTGCAGCGCTGAGGAACTATTTGAGGTTAGTCCGATTTGATTTTTTAATTTCCAATGCGAAATAAAATTGGCATGCGTTATAACGGTCCCTCTCTAAGTTTTGCGTGGGACGCCTTTAGGTTTTACGCGTTTTTGAGTTTTTTCTCAGTAGCAGTTTGTTAAACTTTGTTTAATGTGTAACGAGAAAGCCGTCGGTACCTACCTACGTATAACCTACCCTTATATTTTTATTTGTAAATTGCAAAATTGCAGTGAACATGTAACTCAGTATTATTTTCAGACAAGCAAAACATAGTAGGTACCAATTTTTAATTATAGCAGGATACAGCTAGTAGTTGAACTATATTAATAATTTAACCTTTCTTCTTACTTTTTTTTTAAACGTATGCCCACTCTATGTTCGGTCCTGTATCGTGGGTACCTACTAAAAATGTTAGGTTTTAGTTTTTAACCCATGATCCCCCTAATCTCTATGTACAACAATGAGATAACTAAGAAAAATAGGCGGGCAAGGAAAATACAAGCAGGGTAGTTTTAAAAGTGCGATATGAGGCAGCATAACGAGGTAGGAATGTATTTTATTTCGGTAGCCAGAACGAGTTTCAGAAATTAAATGTCAAATCTACCCTCAAGTCGAAAGTGCTTGGTACCTATATAGGATGTAGGGTATGCCATGGCTAGACTCAGCATGATGTCACTTGGTACCTATTGGCTTTCGAGCATGCTGAGCGCTGTCTTCAGTCAAATCTTTGTAGGTACATGCATTAAGAATACACCGTCAGTCAAGATTTGCATGCACTCAGTTTGTGATCATCACATGATCGCTTGGTTACCAGCTGCCACTGATGCCTGCCACTTACCACTTCACTGTTTATGTGTAGGGTAAACAGCGATTGTGTTTTGGACGTAATGCGTGACCGTCGTCGCTTTTGACGTTAGCCGTCACATGTGACTAACCTACGTCCGAGTTAGAACTGTGACTACACCTTGTTCTTTACACTGGCTTATTCCTGAAATTGATTTTTGATTGAAGGAGATTTTTGAACTATTTGTCCAGAAATCCTTTTTGCGTGTTCTTATATCTTTTAGTGTTTTTATCGTATCGATTACGGCAGCAATACCTACATCTGAGAATATTTTAACTTTGCATTTTTTTGGACTGCTTATCGTCTCGAGAGGAGATCATTGTATTTTAATGACGGTTCAGAAGGATCCTAAGAATCTGAAGAAAGAATTTGACAGGTATTTAAAAAACAAAAAAATAAAAGGGCATCTAGGTATTTTGAGTTTTAGATGTAATAATGATTTATGAGCTATTTTAAGTAATACTTACTTTAATACGTCTAATATTGTATAAGCTAAACTGCAAATAAAACACTTAGGTACCTACCTACCTATATGCTATACCTACATAATTGAGTCTCAGTTCAAACTACCTACTTATACTTATTAAAATATTAAAAACAATACCTATATTATGCCTACATTATGCTTATTATTTTTATTCCACCGTGACTTAAATGTAGTAAATTAAGCAATTAGTGTTGCCATTTATCGCCCATATGTCACGCCCACTAGGTGCCTATAGTAAACCTGTCCATTGCTCTATCTAGGCTAAGAGTTACCAGACCGAAAATAATTAGTTGTATACATATTAACAATGTCGGCGCCTCGGCCTTGGCTGGTCGGTTTAAATACCCAGCATCTGCATTTTGAATAAGAACGTATAGTAAACAGTCATTAGCTTCTCGATGGGTGTCGGTGCATAAATCGAACGAAACCACTTTGAAATAAAGTTCAAATTAGCACGTGCTGTGATTGCCTGCAACATGGCTCTTACGTCAACCGCCGCGTCCAGACCAGACACGCCGAAAACAATGGTTTCAAAGGTGCTTCTGCTTCTCACTTCTCCTTTAATCCGTCGTGATATGCCGAAAATAACATTTTTGACCGTGTGAGGGCGAACTTGTTGTTAGATAATGCACTTAGACAAAATCCATACCTGCCAATCGAATACAGTATTAGTAATATTTAAGACGGTTATTAGGATAATAATAGGCTCAAAGTTAATTTAGAATAGAAATGAATAGAAAATAATACAAACACTATGCAAACGATTTAATTTTTAAGAACGATTATCGGGGACGCATTTTGTGAATTATGGAGCAAACCCAATGAGCAAACCTGAGCGAGCAGCTATAGCCTACTACCAGCCTAACGAATTCTTTCGACTGTGCTACCTCCTAGTTACTTTTTTGTTTACTTAATCGAAGAACATGCAAAAATACATGTTGTTATACTTAATGTTATTTTACAAACAGATGTTTGATTTCAATGTCTGGCATTCACGTATGCATAGTTGCATACATGCCTAGCGTTGCCTCTATTTACGTGAATATTTCTAGAACCACGTAACACTGTAACGTAATTTGTAGTTATTTTAATATTTCTTGAAAGGTTATAATAAATTAAGCGATAAATCAATTGCTTTGTAACAATGAACTGACTCATCGTGACACTTGTGTCAATGTTATACTTAAACATAACGCTCTTTATAAATAAATTAAGAATGCAGAAAGACCTCCTCATTATTATATACCTTAACATTATCATAATTTATGGGATGATTAATATAAAACGGTTTACGCGCGGAAATAGTTTTTACTAAAATTACTTCTTAGATCTGAGATAATAGCTGCAAACAAAATGGAACTCCCAAGTTCCAGAATGCGGCTCAGTTCAAATCTGAATGCGCGGTGCTACCACGAAACTTATTTGAATCATTTATTCTACTAAGACTAGATTCCAACGGAGCCGTCCTAGACTAGTAAGGTAATCGGCCGCAGGGCTACTTTTTCTTAATTATACGAACAGAAACAACCACTGCTTCTACTAGGCATACTGATTGAATACGCAACGGCAGGCTAGGCTCGGCACCACCGAAATTGTGGGTCACGGCGTTCCACTACAGCCTGCGTCTATTGCACACTGTCACTTGGACATATTGTAGGTACGAGGAAAATAGAAAAGGCTAATGTGTAGGTACAGCGATTACCAGGCGTGTACGCAAGCTTGAATTAAGTATGGGTCTAGTTTCTATGGTATTATTTCACTGATAGTTATATATTTAAATGATAAGTTAATCTATTGTGACCGGTATAATAAGTAGGTATACTCTACCTTACTATCACGGGAAGTCGCATTTAGCAAATAGAAAAGGAAGTCGCTTTCACTCAATCCTTGCTAAGCTATTCTCTCACTTGATCGGCATTCATCAATATTTCATGGACCTACCTCAATTTTATTACATAGAAATAAGTGCACAGAAATTTACTACATGATGGCTTAGTAAATTTTATGGATCTTAAATTTATCTGTAAAGTATTTCACACCTAGTTGAATTGAATATTCTTTGTAGACCAGAAAAATTGTTGGTGCCGTAACCAGGATTGTGGCTATGTTTATTTTGCACTATGCAGTATAAACTCTACACGTGGTATTCAGTCGTTTAGTAATTGTTGTAAAATTATTTACGAGTCTTCAAATATAACTAGTTACCTGAGTTTACAAGTAGGTACTACTACTAGGTGCATTACACAGTCGCTGTTTACGACTTAGCTACTTAACATTTTACTGCTTACATTATATAAGTTACCTGCCTACTTATTGTGTCATCTGGGCAGGTATACTCATTGCCAAAATTTTGCGTTTGTCGTAGCACATTCGCAATATTTTTATTTTTCTTCTCTTTTACGAAAAATCACGTTAAAGCTTACTTTTATGCTAAGGATATGGTATGACTTGTGTCGCAGACAGTTTTACTAACGCGCCTGTCGTAGTCAAAAATAAGGCAGGTAGAATTTAACCTGACTTGCCCACGGAATATCCGAAACTGTATCTGGTTCACCTTGATTCGCGCCGTATGATTTTTCTTTTGTTTTGAGATTTTACGATATAGATGCTATACTCAGTAGGTATCTAAACTTCACATGGATTTGGGTTGAGTTCTTTTGTTTTATTTATTGGAAAAAAGTGATAACGAAATTAGAAAATGTAAGTTCTCAACCGCTTCCTATATAAAAAGCCCCATTTATTGGTGTAACTTTCACACGGTTTCATGATGGAATCGCTTAGTGGGTGATTAAAGTTACGACTTAGTATCATCTTTGTGATTTTTTATCGTTTTTTTGTCTTCCCAATCGTCTTCATTGTATGGTCTATCTATTTGAATAATATTGCCATCTTATTGGGTTTATTTTGATATCTTTATGTGTTATTAGCTACGAAGTAAACTTCCCAAATAATAATTAGGTTGTACAATTTAACATGTCATTGGTTTGCGTGTGTGACCTCTACACGTCTACATTATTCGTGTTACGATTATGACCTCTACGGTCGTTTAATTTTCTAATAACGAGATTGACAATTTTGTTAATTAAGAATTTATTAAAAAACTGCCCAGCAGCGATATTTCAGTTTCATATTTAATGTATGCATAGTTATAGGAAGGTACATATTTAACATGTATATTGTTTTTTGTTTCAGGCCTCAATAGGTACTTTATCTCTGTCAACTTGTTCTCCTATTACGTTTAGTAGGATTTTTAATCATAATTATGGAGTGTAATTGACAATAAAAATAAGATGAGATGAGATGAAACAGACAGCTAAGAGAGATTTTATCTCCATGACATTAAAAATCCAACTATCTAGTCTAGATAGTAACTATCTTCTCCAGTGTCTATCCTACTAATATCATAAAGGCGAAAGATTGAATGTTTGTATGTTTGTTACTTTTTCACGCTGATACGGCTGGATAAATTTTAATGAAATTTGGTATTGAGGTAGCTAACACCCTGTTGAATACAGGCTAGTCTATAATTATTAAAAAAAAAGCGGGTAACATCACAGGGCGCAGCTAGTCATACTATATAAACTATCCACGTGAACTATATCTCAGACTTTGTTACAGGAAGTCGGTTGAATGGAATAACAATTATAATTTTTAGGTATGGAGATAAACGGTAGTATAGGTAGGTATTTACATAATATCATTTTGTTAATGTCAAACCAGACTACGGTATAGGGATTCGAGTAGGTACATATCCCATAGGTTCTAATTATGCATGCGTGAGAGTGCTGGATGTGTTGCCCGGTTTTTGGACCTCTAGTTAACTTTGTCAACAGATTAAGTGTATTGCTGTCTTCATTTGCTTAGTGCAAGATTGAGACAACGAAAGACTTGCTAGATGACTGATGTCGTAATCTTGTATACTAATAACCCCCTGAAAAAACCTAGCTAATATCCCAAACAGTACTCTACCCCCTAATTATGCCTAAAAAATTTATGAAAAACACCGTCCCCTAATAATCCACAAAGCCCTGTGTCCCCTCTAATCTGAAACCCAGTACAAAAAATGACCGAACGTAAAATAAAAAGACTTACTCCCATCCAAGAACCTATCCAACATTGACTGACAGCAATACGACACGTGTTTCGTCTCTACACGAGACATCCTCAGGAGATGTTGACTCTTCGAGCGCTAACAAGAGAGTGAAGACAAACGCTGACCGGCCTCTTTATATATAAGAACCACGTTGTACCCCACCCGCCCGAGATAAGATGTTGCTAATCGTTTTATTGCCAGGTGCCGCCTTGTGACGCATTTCTCGAAAAAATACGTAACAAAGGCGACGAAACCAAGTCTGTTTGGTCGTTCAGCAAAGTATATTGGTTAGTATTATGTTTTAAAATCTCTAACTGTTCCAACACAGACAAACGGAAGCTTTTTTCGCAAACGTGTAAAATATTATAGGTGTTATCTCTCTGTTGGGTATGACCGGACTCTAGTAAATGTTTTGCAAAATGTGATTGGTCTGGGTGATTATTCCTATAAGCAGCAATATGTTCTTTGTACCTAGTTTGAAACGTACGCCCAGTTTGTCCTATATAAACCCCGTTGCAATCATTGCAAGTTAACTTGTAAACGCCTGACTTTTTGTGATTATCTAATCGATCTTTCCCGTTACTAAGATACCGCAGAGTATTGTCCGTTCGAAAAGCTACGTGAACGTTGTTCTTCCTAAGCGTCCTTGCAATTCTGTCTGAAACTGGGCCCATATATGTCAAACTACCTACATACTTATCAATCCTATCCCTTGGGCCTGCATAAAGTAAAGATCGAGCCCTATCTTGCAGTTTCCTATGAATTAACCCATCTACCATCTGTCTATTATAACCGTTCGATATCGCAATTTGATAGATGATTTCAAGTTCCTTGTGATAGTTGCATGTGGACATCGGAATTGTCATTAAACAACGAAGAAAGAACTTAGGAAGAACAACGTTCACGTAGCTTTTCGAACGGACAATACTCTGCGGTATCTTAGTAACGGGAAAGATCGATTAGATAATCACAAAAAGTCAGGCGTTTACAAGTTAACTTGCAATGATTGCAACGGGGTTTATATAGGACAAACTGGGCGTACGTTTCAAACTAGGTACAAAGAACATATTGCTGCTTATAGGAATAATCACCCAGACCAATCACATTTTGCAAAACATTTACTAGAGTCCGGTCATACCCAACAGAGAGATAACACCTATAATATTTTACACGTTTGCGAAAAAAGCTTCCGTTTGTCTGTGTTGGAACAGTTAGAGATTTTAAAACATAATACTAACCAATATACTTTGCTGAACGACCAAACAGACTTGGTTTCGTCGCCTTTGTTACGTATTTTTTCGAGAAATGCGTCACAAGGCGGCACCTGGCAATAAAACGATTAGCAACATCTTATCTCGGGCGGGTGGGGTACAACGTGGTTCTTATATATAAAGAGGCCGGTCAGCGTTTGTCTTCACTCTCTTGTTAGCGCTCGAAGAGTCAACATCTCCTGAGGATGTCTCGTGTAGAGACGAAACACGTGTCGTATTGCTGTCAGTCAATGTTGGATAGGTTCTTGGATGGGAGTAAGTCTTTTTATTTTACGTTCGGTCATTTTTTGTACTGGGTTTCAGATTAGAGGGGACACAGGGCTTTGTGGATTATTAGGGGACGGTGTTTTTCATAAATTTTTTAGGCATAATTAGGGGGTAGAGTACTGTTTGGGATATTAGCTAGGTTTTTTCAGGGGGTTATTAGTATACAAGATTACGACATCAGTCATCTAGCCAACATTGATCAGACGAATTTTTGGCGGGATTAAAACTACATATATTTCTACTTCATTGTTTTGGTAAGTTAGGTATTAAGTTAGGACCTACTTTTTAGGGTACCGTACCCAAATGGTAAAACGGGACCCTATTACTAAGGCTACGCTGTCCGTCCGTCTGTCACCACGCCGTCTCATGTACCTCTCTGTCATGAACCGTGATAGTTAGACAGTTGAAATGTTCACAGATGATGTATTTCTGTTGCCGCTAAGTATAACAACAAATACTAAAAAACAGTATAAATGAAAATATTTAAGGGGCCTCCCATACAACGAACGTGATTTTTTTGCTGTTTTTATAGATACTAGTACGGAACCCTTCGTGCGCGAGTCTGACTCGCACTTGACTGGTTTTTTTCCTATAGGTACATTGGTTCCAACGACTCAGCACCACGAATCATTGCATATTGAAATCGAATCGTAAAACCAACTCGATAACGTATAAGACGAATTGATTTGTCTGCATCACTACCAAACAAATTAGTTTGAACACTAACGTTCTTATAACAAAGTACTATTTCCAATGTGTTCTGTAACAATGCGAACTTTAATGCAATTGAATGGTCTAACGTTTTGAGTAGAATTATAATGAGCACAATGAAGTCTTTAAGGAGCGTGTATTATGTCACTGGCTGACGTTAAATCTATATATATATATATATATATATACGAATATAAGCACCGTTTGTAGGTAGGCATTATTGTTTTTCACTACTATATTCTGCGTGGTAGGTAATGTACCTACCGGATTTAGGTTTCCTGTTGAAATCCATAATGATTAGTCATACGTAAGCTGTCCTATCCATGACGGTTACGGCTACGCGACAACGCTTCTGTGTTCGATGGTTATAAGCTTAGAAGTCAAAGTTAACAAACGCTTCGGAAATCAGTCGCTTTTTTATTGCGAAAAGGCAAGAATTTTACCGCAGCCTCACTTGATGGTAAGTGACGAAGCGGTTGCAGGTAGAGCATGCCTAGAAGATACCTGTTCGCTCTCGACTTGATAACTCACAGGTTATAACTTTTGCACCTTTATTTTTATAGAAGTGTTCCCAACGTGTACCTAACAGTCAAGTAGAAAGGCTAAGAAAATAATGTTAAGCAATACCTGTATATAATTAAGAAAGAGAAAACCCATAACCTGAAAAACTTATTTACGTGTAAGAAATATTACATAAGACCACAGTCCCTGTAGTGATTGAACCCTAGTAAATAATGACTCTGACCTCGTGTTAGAGGATAGCTTCGCGGGCCGAGCCCTCAGCACCCGGACAGGAATAAAAAAAACAAAAAAGTGTAACAGTGTAATTCGATGGGAAAAAACTACCAACGAGTCGCTCTGTGACCGAATCTGGTGTGACTCGTTGGGAACCGACTGGTTTGGTCTTAAACTAAAATGGTGGCAAATTTGTGGCAACTGAATTGGCATAGCTTTAAGCCACTACTCACAAATGTGTATCAAAGTAAAAGGCACGTATAGGGGCAGGCCTTGACAGCGGCCACCGGCGGAATTTGAACCGGACAACCTCGTATAGACAGGAAATAAAGCCTAGTTAATTTAACTTTTTCAATGAATCTCTCTGACATTGGTAAGGGCAGAAACTCTTTTGCCTTGGCTTACGACCTTTGGAGATTGAATTATTATACTTTACGCCATAAATAAAAGTTAATTTATTATGTTTTGCTGCAACAGTGCAGTCACAATCTTCCGAATCGCCTTTATTATTGACATTTCATATACTCACAACAATAAATATTTGCACAGAAAAGATGTCCAAGTGCTTTTGTATCGTATCAGGGTGTTGTATATGCTAGTCAATCTTTAGATACTTGCAGAATTTTAGGCAACGATTAAAATTATCTACTATGTTTTTGACGCTTTTGATATTACTTATTGTAATAATAATATTTTAAACAGCATCGGTTTCGTTGAAGTTATTGTTATATTTTTAAGCGTAATAATTAGGACCCTGATTACTGACACTTACCCGAGTTCATTATAATTAGACGTGTGAACTTTACCGCGTGGAAGCATTGTTAAGTTTAGGTCACACAATTACTGAGAAAAATATAAGTACAGATATTTCTCTGCACAGAAAACAAAGGGATACAAGGAAATGCTACAAGCGTAATTATTTAAGACATTTTCCCTGTTCATTCAAAGATACCTACTGAAGTTTCATGGACATTTTGCCACTGGTTTAAATTGTACATTGAACATCCTTTTATTTTTAGTACCTATGCTATTTTTTACACTGACCTCTACGTATAATAATAATAGAGGTCAGTGTATTTAAACTACCTTCATGAAAAACTTAACGTTATCATTCTTGTTCAGTCTGTAATCGAAAAAAGTAATAAGGCTGGACGGGCGTGCGCCGAGTTGGCTAAACTAAAATAATTTTTAAATACATTGCTTATAAGGAAGTCTGAATCATGTCTGATTCAGGAAAATGTTAGCTTTGAAAAATTTTGCCTGTAGTGTAGATATTAAAGGCTAAATAAAAAAAGAAAATATTTTATACTACTGTGATATTTTTTGCACGCATTGAATTCGTTAAAAAAGTGCTAGTGATTTGATTATACAGGCTTTAGGATTATTATTAGATGCTACACAAATCACAATACATAATATAATATTATGATGCTATAAAATATTGTCTGTAAAGTATAGTTTAATCAAAAACTTATTCATCCCTTGAGAACACAGAAGAAATAGAAAGAATTAACATATTTTATGATAACCTCAGCTTCCCCACGGTCACGTTGGGGACGTTGAGTGACGCTCACAATTTTTTTTATTAGGTATACTTTGCGGTACTTTAAAACCGCATCGTATCGTGTCAAGGTATCACTTAATTATATTTGACCTATGAATATTAAATAGTCACCATTTATACTGTAAAAATTAATAAAGATCATGATGCCTAACTTTTTTTACATGTATTTAAAGTAAACACTTTTAACTAAGCATAGTTTTAGACTTACGTAGGAACTTAATATTACTACGGTTTTATCTAGAAGAGTACGTAATTTATTGTGTCGATTGCCTAAACAGAAGAGTTTATAAAAGGTTATTGTAATTAAATACTAGAATGACTTTAATTGACCTACGATAGTATTATCACAGCCGCAAACGTGAGAAGTTAAATGAACAGTCGACTGTCGAAATAAATTTAGTTTTACTGAGAAACTTATTCTCAGAACAATGAAATTTATTGAACACCCTTACTATGGCAGGAACTGAGAAAAACAACTCTTCTGTACCTATTTATGTAGACTGATATTTGAAGTACTTAGCTAGTAGGTTGGCTATGCCTCACCGAGCTGAGTTGCTTTATGAATTTTCTCGTACAACAGACATTTACCTACGCTTAGCACCTTTCCAAGGGTTCAAAGGTTAGCGGAATGAAACTGAAATTAAACCCTAAATTATAAGTAGGAGTGGAATAAGATGTTGGAGTTTATCAGGGGAGTACTCTGACTCCAATTCTTTATAATTTCCGAGACCGAATTCTAAACTCTAGCATTCCAAATTCCAGGTCCCGCAATGGGGGGCATGAAGACCCTCGTCATTCTGCAGCTGGTGTACATCAGCAGCTGCATGGACCAGCTGCACATCCTGTACGAGTGGAAGCAGCTGGACTATCAGTTCCCGAGCCTCCAGGCGCGCCAGGAGGCGCTTGACTCCAAGGCCTTCATCCCAGAGAACAATATGCCCATGGGCCTGGAGGTTTACGAGGACAGGCTGTTCATCACTGTCCCACATTGGAGGCCAGGCGTACCTTCCAGCTTGAATTACATTAATTTAAAAGGTATCTTTCTAATAGCGTTGTTGGTGTTGTTTGTCGTATGAATGATGCGGTGATTACGACGATGGTTATACCTACGTTCATTCACCACCAATCTGAACTGAGATTTTTTAACAAGCATTGACTGTCTCACTAAGTGTGAAACTTCACGATTTCATTTGTTAAAACTGTGCCTAAGACACTAACTTAATATATTATGTAATAAATACTGTAGTATTATATAGCTTAATAATGGAATACTCTTCCAACCTCTAGTTTCTTAGCATACAAACTGGATCTGTTTCGAATTCAACGCACGAGTAAACAAGAATTCGCCCAAAAATGGTACCATCGAGTTTTCTAAACTGTCGTTTACCTACTACTAAAGTGGAATAACATACCTTTATTGTATCTAACGTCTATGTGAAAACACTAACGTGGTAGATTATGATTGTAGCAAAAGAGCTCGAAAATTTGCCAAGAATAGTGAAAGTGAGGTCTGACTGCACAGAGTATTGCTCAAACACACATTGTACATTAAAACATACAAGATACACACTTTGTATGATGGTGAAAATTTTAGAAAAGCTAAATTAACGCTTTAAGTACCTATCTAAACCTAAAAGTAGGTACATTAACAAACTGGAATTTCAATTGTATCTCTCAGTTATGTACAATTCAATTCTACATAGGAATGATCTCATTTACCACCAACTGCTCTTTATACCTACTTATGAACATTATAATAATATACCTACACGTATGACATCAAAATCCTATTCTATAGTTACTGTCATACTAGGGGTTTCCACATTATGACAAACCAGTAATACTCATTCCCGTAAGTAGGTATTATACTTATAATATCATATAGCTATCTATCTACTCTCTTTGTAATTTAGATTGAAAATAAATATACATTTTCCAGATAACTCAACAACATCTCCACTGCTGATCCCGTACCCGAGTTGGGCAGCGCATGCCATCGGCTCCGATGGCAAGCCACCAGAAATCATCTCCCCGTTCCGAATCCGCGCAGACCGCTGCGGCAGACTCTGGGTCCTCGACAACGGGAAGATAAACAATCTAGAAGCCAACGTCACCAAGTACCCACCCTCCATCATCGTGTACAACCTCAAAACCGACAACCTGATGAGGAAGTTCGTGTTCCCCGACGACCAAGTCAAAGAGGACTCAGGATTCGCCAACATAGCAGTGGAAGACACCGATTGCGAGAAAACTTACGCTTACGCCGCCGATCTCGGCAAGCCGGGATTAGTGGTTTACTCGTGGGAAAAGGGCGAGTCGTGGAGGATCAACCACCACTACTTCCACCCCGATCCTTTGGCTTGCAACTTCACCGTTAAAGGTATTGACTTCACGTGGACCGATGGGCTATTCGGTCTGGGCTTGTCAGCACCCAACGCTGACAACTTCAGCACGTTGTACTTCCACCCGATGGCGAGTTACAACGAGTTCGCTGTTTCGACTGAGTATCTGAGGAACCAGACGGTGGCTGACGATAACTTTGACGCCTTCAAGCTGTTGGGGAACAGGGGGCCCAATGCTCAATCCAGCGCTTCGTTTCTAGACCCCAAAACGGGGGTGCTGTTCTATTCGCTAGTGAACTTGAACGCCGTCGCTTGCTGGAGGACATTGAACAAGGCTTACACGATGAAGAATCAGGGGAGGATCTTCATGAGCGAGAGCACCATGGTCTACCCGACCGATATAAAGGTGGACTACAATGACAACTTATGGGTCTTATCCAACAAGATGCCAATATGGATGTACAAGAAATTGAACGTCGATGAAGTCAACTTTAGGGTGTTTTCTGCTCCCATTCTCGAGGCAATTAGCCATACGGCGTGTGATATAACGCCCAGGTCGGACATTCTGGACAAGTTTGCGAGCAAAGTGAAGAATTTCACCAATAAAATCACTTCTAAGATCAACGGGTCTAACTCCGCGATCTATTCCGCCCCCACGCCATTCGCTATTGTCTTCGTACTGAGTTGGTTTGTTTCCTTCGCCGTTTTAAATTAGTGTGTGCATTTGTGCAGATGAATGGACTGGTTATAACGAGTGAAGGGGCCGTTGTATTGCTTTGGCTTTGTTCGTTTTGATCCAGTATTTGTGAAATTTGAGTCATAAAATATTAAGCTTTTCAAGTACTATGAGAATGTTACCGCTTTATTTATTGTGATTAATTTTAGAGTCTACGATTGTAGGTACTTATCGTATGGTATGTTTGTGCCTTAAAGTGATATCTTATTTAAGCTAACGTAATTTTTATTAGGGGCACGAAAGTGTACCTTTTGTAAATAAATGTATACCTAATAACTTAGGTTTGGTGTTTTATAATTTACCTAGGTACTTTATAAATATACGTCTTATAACGTCATCTAGCGTGATCGAACAGAAATATTTAAAGCTGATTAAGCTGCAAGATGGCGTTACCAGTAGTTTTATTTGTTCATACCCAATTCCATTTTATCGTAAAAAAACAACTCGAAATAACTTTGGCTGTTATTCCAAATGTGTTGAAATATGTATCAATTTTATTTGCATAATTTTTATTCAACTAACTACTTGGTACTAGCAACAAATGAATCACAAGTTTAATAGACAAACTATACTAAGAACATCTTTTAAGTTTTTTATTACAGTTTAGAAAGTGGTAAGGTAAGATAACAACCTCTATATTGCACTCAGAGATATACAAAGAGAAATATAAAAATAAACACATAGCAAGTAAACGTATTATGGTCATAACAGCAACACGTATATACAAAGGGGTAATTAATTATTATCACCTTTGTCCACATCGTTACCTAACATCGGATGAGCTACTGGTCAAAAAGTAGCCTAGAAAAAGTAATACAGTCATGTAAAAAAAGGATAGTAAGGATGAAATTAGATTGCAATAATAGTTGCATGAACAAAATAATGCACTTGCCTTAAATCCTGAAATAAGTCCCTTGACCAACTGTCCATTAAATTGCATCATCATCATCATTATCATCATTTTCAACCTTATTCCGCCCACTGCTGGGTTAGGCCTCCTTTCGCTTGTGCAACTATCCACGGTCCTGTCTGTGCTAGACGCATCCATGTGCGACCCGCGATGTAGGTTATGTAATGAATAGCATGCATCGGCTTAATCTAATATTGTGGATAGATAATGGGATAACTATAAATTAAGGGACTATCATCCGAGTGCTTTTTGTCGTATCAACTATCCGGCTTTATGGTACCATTTAGGGATTATATCTTTTATGAATTGGTATATAAATCACCCTTTCCTACGTACTCGTATTGGCTGTTAGCGGTTATTAGAGTCGTGCAACTTGCAGTGTTGGGTGCGACTCGGAGACCTCAGGTGGTATTATCGGAGGAAAATGAGAATTAATTAATGTACCTAAACCAAAATGGCGTTGGCTGAAAAGGTATGTTTATTTTACATTAAATTTGATGTGATTATCTTAACGGAATGTCACTTAGGAACTTCTTCTTTAATAAGAACCATACCCGGTTACGCACATTTTTGCACCTCTACGATTACTAACCAGGCTGGTGGTGTTGTTGCTTATGTACGCGATGACTGGAACGTAAACGTGTGCGAGCCCAAAATTTCCGAAGCTGATAGCATAATAATTGAGCTGCCTAATTTCCAAACAATACTTGCAATCTATCGCTCTCCCTCATTTTTAAATATAAATAACTTTCTGGCTACTCTTGACAGTGTTGTAAAGGATCGGGTATCTGCTAAATGTGACTTTATTATTATAGGTGACATGAATATTAACATTTTGGACGATAACAGTCAATCTAATGATTACCTATGCTTAACTGCGGAGTTGGGACTCAAACACTTAGTAAATATACCTACCAGAGGATCATCTTGCCTAGATCACATAATGGCTGATGTCAGATCACAAGCTGTTGGCTTAGTGTGTAAAACAGACATCACTGACCATGACTTGGTTATGGCTGGATTCATCACGAATATTCCAAGAAGCAGTCGGAATAGGTATATTGAAAAAACTGATTATGAAGCAATATACAGTGAACTCAAAAGTGTTGATTGGTCGGATATACTTATGTCAGATGATGTGTCTATAACGGCTCATATTCTAACAACAAGACTAGAAGCTTTAGTAAAGAGACATACAAATCAAATACGTGTAAGTCGAAGACAATATACCCTAAAAGCGTGGATAACGCCAGGTTTACTTAAGTGTATGAAGAAAAGAGACGCGCTCCATATGATAACAAGAAAGAACCCAAATGATATAGAAGCCTTAAAGAAGTATAAGAGATATAGAAACGTTTTCTTTGATTTGATGAAAGACCTGAAATCCCAACACAACAAGAAACAGTTTATGGAAAACAAAGACAACCCATCCAAACTCTGGAAGACAGTTAAAAGTGTATGTGAACTAAAAACTAAGAAAGATCATAACTCTGAATTACTAAAATTAGCATCAAACCCAACTGAATCATTAAATGAATGTAACGATTACTTTGTAAATGTTGGACAAAATTTCGCTGACTCTATAATGTCAAACATAGGAAAATACGAAGAAGACTTGGCAGCTAACGTCCGTGTAAGCTCCTGGCACCCGGATTCTTTCTTCCTGTCTCCCACTGATCACGTAGAAATTGCTAACATCATAAAAGCTCTTAAAAATGATAAAGCTCCAGGACGAGACGGTCTCAAAAACTCTCTTATTAAAACAATGTGTCCACTAATTGCCGAACCACTTACCCACATTATCAACCTAAGCCTCCAGTCTGGAATCTTCCCTGACTGCTGGAAGGTAGCTGCTGTTGTACCAATACATAAAGAGGGTTCTAAGCTAAGCGCGTGTAACTACCGACCAATATCTCTACTCCCTGTGTTTTCCAAAATTCTCGAAAAAGTTGTGAACAAAAGATTGGTAAATTTTTTGGAATCACGTAACATGTTGACACCTTTCCAGTTTGGGTTCCGGCAAAAGAGATCGACTGAAGATGCAGTGACTTTACTACTCGATAACATAGCGTCATCTATTGACAGAGGACTTAAGTGCATAGGAGTGTTTTTGGACCTTGCCAAGGCATTTGACACGGTTTCCCCTAAAATTCTTCTTAGGAAACTAGAAGGTATGGGAATTCGTGGCAGTGCTCTGAATTGGTTTGCCAGCTACCTTTCGTCTCGAAGACAGCATGTAGCTTTAAATGGCTATACAAGTTACTCAAGAGATGTTTATTTCGGGGTTCCGCAGGGCAGCATTCTTGGCCCAACTCTTTTTATCGTTTACATAAACGATTTGGCTGACCTGTTAGCGAATCACGAAGATGCACAGATAGTTTGTTACGCTGACGATACTGCAATCCTATTTAAAGGCAAATCGTGGGATGATACTTTTAATCAAGCGGAATCGGGACTTCAGAAGATAGCAGCTTGGCTAGAGTCGAACCTCTTGACTCTTAACACAAATAAAACGAAATACTTGTGTTTTCAGAAGACAAGTGCTGGTAAACCGTCAACAAGTTACGAAATTAAAATTCACAAGTGCAAAGGCCAAGCTCGAACTGTATCCTGCTCCTGCTCAAAGATTGATCGTGCAGAATCAATTAAATATCTCGGGGTCATTCTCGACGATAAACTTTTATTTAAACCTCATATCAATGCTTTGTCTGGAAGAGTCAGGAAAATAATATCAATAATGAAATTACTCAGAGACGGAGCCGATAAAGAATTGCTAACGCTGGTCTACACCGCTTTATGCCAATCGATCTTGAGCTATTGTATTCTTGCCTGGGGTAGAGCTGCCAAAACTTTTATGATTCAAGTAGAAAGAGCTCAAAGATCGGTATTAAAAGTAATGTTTCGTAAACCCTATCGACACCCGACTACAACTCTATACCAAGAAACTGAAACAATGACGGTCCGCCAACTCTATATTCACAAAGCTATACTTTCGCATCATAAGCAAATAAAATTAACCCTAGTCAACCCAGATACACCAGTTAAATGTCGTAGAATCAGAATCAATGTCCCTTTCGTCAAATCTGCCTTTGCTAGCCGGTTCAGCTACCATGCCATCCCCTTCATCTACAAACGTGCAATGAAGCTCTGCAACATTGCAGACAGCTCGCTACACGGAGCTAAAGTAAAAGTGAGAAAATGGCTACTTACTCTAGACTATGACGCAACTGAGTCACTTCTGCTCGTTCAGACATGACACTTTTAATTCACACATCACATAGACTACACACAACACACATACTTAGTACTTACATCTTCACACACATCACATCCACTGCAAACATAGTGCCTACATCTACACAAACATTTGTAACCCACAGACCTGAAATACACTTGTTGTACCTCTACTCGCACACAATCAAATTTATGAACCTCACACACTCTTACTTGTATAAAACCAATTTTTTTTTTTTTTTCCTAAAATCTTTAAATACTTTATTTTATTTTTGTTGGTACCTGCATGATAATTTTAGCAATGTATTTACCCTATATACTGAAGTTCTCTTAAAGTTTTATTTTAAGTAAAAGGCTACGGTCTCCCGCGAGACAGGCATGCCCTAGTGCGGGGACCATTAGTAATTTATATTATGTATTGTTTTGGTAATTAAATTATTTTGATTTTTGATTTGATTTTGATGTTGGAACGGAAAAGTGGAGTGAGAATCGTGAACTACCTGTCTTATGTATAAAATTATAATAAGTAGGTACATTGCTTACACGTGAAGCCTAAATAATAAGACCAGTGACCACCCTGGTGTATCTTTCCGAAATCCTGAAGATAGTAAGTAATTATAAAGTTGGTAGGTATACATAAATTACTGAGTAATTAATTTAAAAAGTCCCAATACAGCTATAAAAAAGAATGCTTTTTTAGGAACTACTGTTCTATGAGATTCTAGGTGTAATAAATGAATTGGATTGAACGACAGAGTGATGCAGAAGAAGTCGTCCCAGAAGCAGTGGGATGGGTCGTCAGAAAGAAGGTGTTGAACTGTTTCAAAGGAGTGCGGCTGCTGAAAACTGTCATCATCGTCGGCTGCAGCGCAATGGTTATGCAGCAAGTTAGTAGGCATCACACATTATATTTTAGCAGGGTTCAATTCTCGGTCCTGCACCTATGGCTTTTTGTAAGTCACGTGCGAGTTTCCATCGTTCCGTGCTTCAGAGGGCACGAAGTGGTAGTTATCGATTGACAGCAATCGTTAGGCCACGTCAGAGGACCTTGGATGGCCTGACAATGTTGGCACTAGAGCTTGGCAAACTCATTCGACAAACAAACAGGAGGTATTGGAATCGATACTCCTGGGAATCTTGAAAGGTATGTGTAGTGTAGTGTGGCGTCAAAGGCCTGACGCCCTGAGGCCCACAGCATCACATCTTTCTGACACCGTGAAGACACTGTAAAGGGCTGACTCCTCGGCTCATTGGGCAGTGCAACTCAAATGCTGAAACTATTAACCTCGGCATTGTACCGTATTTGAGCCTTTTGGTGTTGATACTTGGATCCTAGACTAGGTACCTCATCGTATTTTCGAAAATATAATATATCTGAAAATCTCCTCAGTGAAATTCAACGTGACAATGCCATCAGCGACACCCGATAGAGTAGACTGCCAAATAAGAGTGGGTTAGACAATGTGAGATACCTTAAGGTGTGGGTTGATAACCTTGCTATGTATTTACAGATTACAGCGTGCATCAGAAAATTAATTGATATCCCGGTGACGACCTACACGCATTTCGATTTCAATAAAACGATTGTGTACCCTAGTGTCACGTTTTGTCGGGAGCCCGCTTACAAATACGATAAGATGCTGGTGAGTCGAAAATTACCTGTCAATAGTAAATACACTCAGTAAATAAGCTCAGAATCACACAGCGGGAAATGGAGAGAGCTATGCTCGGAGTCTCTTTGCGCGATAAAATCCGCAACGAGGATAATCGTCAAAGAACTAAAGTTTACGACATAGCTCTCAGGGTTTGCAAGCTGAAGTGGCAATGGGCAGGCCACATCGCTCGTAGAACTGACAACCGATGGGGAAGAAAGGTTCTAGAGTGGCGACCATACGTACTAGAAGACGCAGTGTAAGGTAGGCCTCCCAATAGATGGGCGGACGACATCAAAAGAGTCGCAGCAACCGGTGGATGCAAGTGCCAAATTGTCGTTCGGTGTGGGGGATAAGGGGGAGGCCTATGTTCAGCAGTGGACGTCTTCAGGCTGATGATGATAATGAATAACTACACCAGGGCAAGCACGAATCACTATCGACAAAGTAAGTATTCTTACGCTTAAAAAAAAACATATGAAATTTGACCAGCGCTTTTGCTATTGGAAAGATGCGTAAACGAATTGCCTTATTTATAGGAGTAATTATCAAATCTAACACAATTGTTGACGTTAACCAGACGAATACTTTCTCGATAGTGATTCGTGCTCGCCCTATTGATGCTAACAAGTTATCTCCAGTTAGTTGGTATATGTATTAAGAAAGTTAGGTGGCCCACCAATAGGGACCGGGCCACCATGGTGAATTATAGATTAAAGCCGAATCCTCATAGAAGTGAGGTGAAGCGACGTCGTTCGCGGCAAAGGACGAATATTATGAAGATTTTGATGTTGTATTTCTTTGGTGTTAAGTGCCACGCACAATATTTCTATGAACAGTTCTGTTACTTTGTATTATATGTAATCAAAGCGCGTAAGGTATTATTTCAGGAGTACGGCCTACTCTCACCCTCGCTTTACCTCCGTGTGGGTGAACTACAACTTTTCAGTCAGCCTCGACGATCTCTGGGAGGACATCACCTACAATGAGAGAGACATCTTCGTGCAGTTTGGACTGGACGGTTCGATGGAAAGTAAGTAGAGGATTCACAGAGTGGAAAGCGTTCCAGGTAAAGGTGCTTTCTGAAACGGCATAGTTTACCACAGATTATATGTGTCAGTCTTCACTTGCTTTGACTTGTATAGGCAGCTGTAGACGATGGTGCTGATGACGAGGAAAAGTAGCCTTTAAATTAACCAGGACCTAAATGATTTAGGTTTGATTATGTTATGTCACTTGGAAGACGCTAGCTATTCACATCCACTGGCTCTCATAACTCGCACCAGGTAGGTCCTCCCGTTAGAAACCGTATACATCTTAAAATAATAATACAGAGAAGGATAGTTCCTTGCGTAGTTTCACTCAAAAGTGAAGCCACTTTTTTATGAATGCATGCGTGAGTGCCACGTCTTGTCCAAAATGTGCATTTTGGACAAGCATTATGAAAATGTTGCGTACGTGTTGATATTTAGAGCAAAAGCAGGAAAAATTAATGAATACCATAAAAACTTCAATTTCTAGCAATAACGAGTCAAAGTCCGAACTAGGCCCAAACAGTCTCAATAAAAATGGCTACACGGCGCCAGCGAGTACCTACTAGGCTTCTATGTGTTTTTCTTCTAAGGTATACCTACTATGCGAGTGTTCACCCCCAGACGTGGACCTCCAGCCGACCGTGGGCTTCGTCCTGGGCCGCTGCTACACCATGTCTCCGAAGATCCTGGGCAGCCGCCCCAGCAAGGCGTCCGGGTACTCCGTGACGCTGCGCCACAGCGCCTCCGACGTGGCCACCGCCAGCGGCGTCTATCCCCCGGGGTACCACGTCTATGTGCATTACACGAGGGAACCCTTTACAGGTCAGTGTGTAATGTTGGGAGATGTCGTTTAAAGAAAACACAAGTACTAGTACAAGACAAGTATTTTACGAAAGTCGTATATTACTCAGAAGTAATATACCTAATATAAAGTAAACCATTTAACCTACGTATGCAGAAAGTAAGGTGTGAGTACACAAGCTTACGGTTACATATTATTATACACAATTCAAGTGGGTCATTTTTGAGGCCTCATTAAATCTACATTGAACCTAAAACTACCCAACGATTTGTCACAAGCTTTCCTTACGTATTCAGTAACAAAATTCAATGCCTTTGAAATACGAGAGAAAGACAGTAACAATAAAACCACCTAAACTACTAAAGATAATATATACCTACCTAAGTATGTCCATCAACATGCCCAAAATGCTGGCCGCGTTGTCCTACCCCTTACTAATATTATAAATGCGAAAGTTTGTGTGTTTGTTAGTTCTTCACGCTCAAACGGCTGGACCGATTTGCATGAAATTTGGTATGGAGGTAGCCAACAACCTGGATTAACACACAGGCTACTTTTTATTCCGAAAACAGCGGGTAACACCGCGGGGCGCAGCTAGTATAATATATAATGCGTTGTCATACATATAGGCCAGAATTTTGGTACTGTTTATTTCGTACCACATTTAGTTTTCTTTATGTAGAGGTGGAGGTTTACAACGGGGGTTTAGTTCAGACCCTGTTCGTGAACGTCGGAGAGACCATAGACGTCAAACTGACCGTCGACGAGTACCTGAAGATTCCAGGGGAAGATGGTGCCTGCTGCGACGAGGATAATTACAGTGCTAATGTGGTATGTTTTCTTAAAGAATAGGTTTGCGTTAGACCACATATTATTGTCTCGTCTTTGTAAAGTGACTTACGCTTACGATGTTTTTTTTTTAAATAATGTTGCCCCACCTTAGGATTGCACCTGTATCGTGGGTACCGCTTACAGACATATTATAATCTCACATGCACATCACACCCAGACCAGAAACAAACATTTGCGGTCTGCACAAATATTTGTTCCGGGCGGGAATCGAACCCACGACACCTAGCGCAGCAGTCCAATTGCTTAGCCACTACGCCACACGTGCCGTCAAAACTTACACTTGTGATGAAATCTATGCGTACGCTTATGTTGTGCATAGAGACTGCGCTAGCTTATTATAGAAGGCAAGAGTAAATCCCAGTTTAGTCAAAGTCAAAGCATTTATTGTAAATAGGCAATTAAATCGCACTTTTACAAGTCAAACAGCTAATTCTCGTTAGTAAAGAGAATCATGAAAACATAAAGTATGATACATTAAATTAAACAGTAATTGATTATGGTTTGAGTTTGAAAAAAGGATGTTTCCCTTTCAAGCACTATACCAAGATTCTGGACAGGAAAAGGGAACTCCGTTGACTCTACCACTGCTTCGGAATACGCCCGTTAGAGAAGACAGTTTTGTTTTAATGCTGTGAATTTCCTTATGTTAACCTTTACTTATATTCCATCTACCATTTATTTACTTTGATTGTATTACCGTTTTCATACGGTATCTTCGGTGGCACCTCGACTTTATTAGTGACGCGCCTAACGCATTAAAAATAGCAACGCGTTTTTTACTAACTTTTATTTGCAACACCGGTGATCGTTTATGGTCGGTTCTAATTATTCCAGCGATAAATACAGTGCTGGGATAATGTGAACCGGCACTAAAATGTAAGAATAAGTAAGAATGTACCTACCCATTTTTTTTTCACACTCAATGACTAATACGTATTACACACATTAACACTCAAAGACACAAAAGTTTGAGAACTTAATACAATACCAACAACGTCTCACTATCGGGTTCCCGCCCAAAACCCATGTATAAGTAACTGTAGGTACCTATGTATACTTGTATAGTACCATGATGTATAGTATATAGTATCTCACTGATGTATGCATCATAATTTAGCTGGACTGGAAAAAAATGTGTGCGATATAATCCATAGTCCAGATTTGATTTGATAGATCACTGGGCTGTAGTTTGAATGGAGCGTTAACTCAACTCAATGGTGTGGTATTAAAGTGCACCGAGCAGTTCGTGTGCGACATGGTCGGCCAGCAGGCAGGCTGCTCCGGGCCCTGGATGTCCAGTGACCTGCCGCGTTGTGGCAACTACACCAACATGAGGAACCTCATCACTGCTTATATGAAGTTAGTGCCAGACAAAAATACCACCCAAAAATCTAAAAATAAACAAAAACTATTGAAAACTCCTTGGTATGTATGTACTTACATGTTTTTTACTATCGCGGTTTTCTGGTTAATAACTGAAACCTGCATGGTCTAAAACCTATTTACTAGATTTTCGGCTACGTAGCGTAAAACCTCCTAGGTGTGAAAACTTTTTGATTTTCACGTTTCTGCTACTTCACACTAGGTGGCGCTATACTTTACGGTATGTAGAAACCCTCGAAGATTGAAAACTTTTTTCATGACTGTTATTGCTACTCAACGCCAGGCGGCGCTAGCTTGTTCGAGTGCGAAGACTACGAACAAAACTTTCATGGGCTGTAAACTTTCTTGTTTCCGCTACATCACGCTAGGTGGTGCTAGTACTTTATATTCTAAAATGGTATTTTATTTCCTATACATAATGCTCTATATTATACCATAATAATATTATGCTTGATTATTATAGAATTTATATTCGGCTAAGATGTTTTTACCTGATATACGGTATGTTTTTTTTTCATACGGATGGCTAGTATGCCATTATATGCAAGAAAACGGCATCCTTGATCCACAGAATTACAGTCAGTACCAACAGCATTCTGAATACGGTTACTGATAGGCATTCCTCTCCGTTCTGGAAATATCTGGTCCAGGGTGTTATGCCTGCAGCAAACATGAATATTTTGTTGTCCGAAATAAACATTTTTATTTTAACATAATTTTTTATTTATAGCATTAAAGTACCTAGCTATTTGTCGATCCAGGATTTTCAAATATCGTGATTGTAACTACCACACACAACTGACTTATAGATTACACCACGTTTGATTACCCTAGACTTTACTATACAACATTTTGCACTTATTGGGTTTGATCACTCAACCCTCGACTGTCCTCAAAGAAACAAAAACGTTATCCTTTAAAAAAGTTGGTAGCCCACCATCTTGGTTCCAGCACGTACCAGTCGCACGGCTGCGACTCCTGCCCGCGGTTCTGCCGCTGCTACCTGTACAACTCCTTCGTGACTGACAGACAGACGCTCTACTCCTGGAACAGCGCCACCAGGCAGTGGTGCCTGAACACGCCTGAGGCTGCGTTGGAAACACAGGTACCTAGCTACTTATAAGTACTAAACTTTTAAGGTCTTACCGCAAAATATTTAAACTAGAGTTGAACACATGAGATAAATATGTTCTCCACAAATCGAAATTCATAAGTATAATAATTAGGCTGAATGCCTGGATTTAGTAAGAAAACGCAAGTGATAGACGTCGATTTTGTGAACCGAAATTTTATTAACATCTGTTTAACTCTGGTCTAAACTTTTGTGGTGAGACGGTTAGATGTGTACAACTGTACATACTTCCATTGATATTAAAATGTGAATTCGTGTCTGTGAGTTGCATTTTCTGGTCTATGTGAGGGCTGAGTTTTAGTTAATAAAAGGTGTTACTTTGCGCTAATCCATATTTTAACGCGTCATTGAACTTCCGGCAGAATTAAAGCTACATATTTTTACTTCATCGTTTTGAGCGAGGCTTTAATTGGGTGCAGACTATATTTTACAATTTCCCTGGATTCGTCGGTTGGACCTTTAACCATAGTAGGTTTAACCACACTTGAACGCACGGCCATGTTTATTTAGCGCTCTAGAAGGTTCCATTCATTCGGTCCAGTGGAATCTTCCCTTATTCTCTTCAATAAGTAGCAGATTTGAAATTGATTGCAGCTGTACATCTACTTCAACAGCATGATGGTATCTGTGTACGAGGAACGCTACAACTACGACTGGAATCTGTTCATATCGGACCTTGGAGGGAGCATCGTAAGTACAAACAAAAACCGGCCAAGCTCGAGTCGAGCTGGCGCATGATGGGTTCCATACAATTATCTATACAATATAATAATAATTCTATACAATCTATACAAACGAGCAAAAAAATCACATTTGTTGTATGGGAGCCCCCTGAAATATAGGTACATTTTACTCATTATTTTAGTAGGTACTTGTTGTTATAGCGGCAACAGAATTACACAGTCTGTGAACATTTTAACTGTCTAACTACCTATCACGGTTCATGAGGTACAGCCTAGTGACAGACGGAGAGACAGACAGACAGACGGGTCCCGTTTTACCGTTTGGATACGGGACCCTCATCGAGCAAAGCGGTGATAGCCGCGGGGTTATTGGTTCGCATCTTAGCCAGAAGATACTGTGTTGTATCGTAATGTCAGCCACGCACTAACGATAGTCATTTCTTACTAGCTTCGTAGGACTCGTTAAGTCGCCGGTTCCAGTAGTTACCGGCTGATAGCAGTCGTTTACCTTGTCAGACAGAGGTGATTGGGTGATCAGATCATGTCGGTCATACGCCGATCTACACACCCAATATCCAATAACTTGCCACCACATTATGGACATACTTATACCGTAGAATCTAAAATATATTTATGACTCGGTCGTTATACACTATCTAGATACATTAATTTGCTGAAATCTGGTATAAGTAGGTATTTCAGAATTTCAAAATAATTAAAACATAATCACAATCCGTGTCATACAAATTGCATCAATACCTTATCTATAACGACACGCAATCAGTTTTTTTTTGTTTTAGTTATGGCTTCGCACGGTTTGTGCATATAGCCAGTGTCAAGTATTTTATTTTAAGTATTTCTTAATTTCACATTAAGAAAGTCACAGCAATGTTAAAGCAATCGTGGTCAAGTAGTCAAGTCAATTATTTACATCGTCAGTCATGATTCAGTAAAGTAGTGGATGCTTTACTGAAACTTCTTGGGAGTTTTGGAAAAATGCGAAATGACACGTTTTTTGAGTTTATATCATTCGCCTACACTCGTGCACGTTAACGAACACTTAATGGTTAATATTCCACCAATATTACACATTAACACTCGAAAAAACACAAGTTTGAGCTAATAATACAAAACCAACAACGTCTCACTATCGGATTCCCGCCAAAACTATACACGCAATCAGTTCTCTCCCCTCATGATGGTAAAGATTTCCTTTAAGTGTACGGTAACCATGCTCTAAGCTTTCCCTAAAAAAGGTTATATACCTTTCTTAAACCTGCGCTCAACCTCACACAAAAGCGAGATTGGTGACAGTGTAAACTGAAAAAAACCGCAGTAAAATAACATTGGATTTGGGTCACCACCTACCGCGTTCGCCACTGTAGTTGTAGGTATGTGTGTATTTTTTTTTTGTTTTAGTTATGGCTTCGCACGGTTTGTGCATATAGCCAGTGTCAAGTATTTTATTAATTAAGTATTTCTTATATTCACATTAAGAAAGTCACAGCAATATAGCAATCGGGGTCAAGTAGTCAAGTCAATTATTTACATCGTCAAAGTCACGATTCAGTAAAGTAGTGGATGCTTTACTGAAACTTCCTGGGAGTTTTGGAGAAAATGCGAAATGACACGCTTTTTGAGTTTATATCATTCGCCTACACTCGTGCACGTTAACGAACACTTAATGATTAATATTCCACCAATATTACACATTAACACTCGAAGAAACACAAGTTTGAGAAAATAATATAAAACCAACAACGTCTCACTATCGGATTCCCGCCAAAACTATACACGCAATCAGTTCTCTCCCCTCATGATGGTAAAGATTTCCTTTAAGTGTACGGTAACCATGCTCTAAGCTTTCCCTAAAAAAGGTTATATACCTTTCTTAAACCTGCGCTTAACCTCACACAAAAGCGAGATTGGTGACAGTGTAAACTGAAAAAAACCGCAGTAAAATAACATTGGATTTGGGTCACCACCTACCGCGTTCGCCACTGTAGTTGTAGGTATGTGTGTATTTTCTTACATAATATTTAGTGCTCAGATATCCAAATAGCTTATTTAGAATCCATTGATACCCTGATCCGAATCCAACCTTCTTCGTTCCAACCTTCACCGGCCCACGTTAGACCGAGCATCCAGTAAATCTAGCAAATCTGGTCACATTATAAATAAAGCGGGGTTTCGCTAGATTTTCCGCTAATTCGAACGGGCGGGAATGACTAGAGTTGCCTAACGTGTAGAAATTATCATGATGTTTATGTATCGATGTTCTATATCGATATAAAAGTATTAGCTAATCCAGACACGGGTTTCAACTAAATCTCTATACGAAAGAAAGAGGTAAAAATCATTATAATTTGGGTTTGGAATGTAGGTATGTAATTACCTCTGTATGTTCGATATAATGAGATATACGAGTAATTAGTTCATTATTATTTATAAGTAGGTACGACACTAATGTTATCTTAGAATACCCACTTATTTTTAATAAGTGAAAACTGTTCAAGGCTGTGTAAACCATTTGGTGTATCCATGACATTTTTTAAGAAGCTATTAGTTTTCCAAAACATTATTGTAAAATAAAAATTATAATAATTTATACACATTATTTTCTTATCCTATAAAGACCTGCAATCAGTTCTTTCACTTTGGTAGGTATCTATATAAAAATATCAGTAGATATTACAATAAAAATAAGAAATAACTCCCAAATTCAATAAAATCAACTTAAATAAGTGTCAAAACTATCGATATTGCAACCGATCTTGTGGGAAACTAGCATCTCTACGAATACCTCGTGCCATTGATTACGATAGATTTTGGCGCGCGGCCAAACGTGACCGGGTAAGACGGCTATTGAGCTTTCATATGGGAAAAAAACTATTTCAGAACATCAACTGGAATCCGAGTTCTGTATATTCGGCAAAATCCTTGTCGCCGACTTGTTTTATGCCAAAATAGCTTTCAGTATTATTTGTTTTTACAGTGCATGTGCCTTTAAACGAGGTATCATTGTAGCTATGTAGCCGCATTTTGGGAACTCTGTTCATCTGTATCGGGTTATTAGATTAGGTTTAGTTACGGGTGGGATTTATACTTATTATTAAGTTTATTCATATTTATATATTTTATTCATATTATACATAGTTTATTCACATTACTTCATTTTACTTATTTCTTGTATATACTGACTTATTAATAATTATTAAACCAATAAAATTAAAACACAATGCCACTTTTTGCCCGATTCAATGTTTTTCGGTTGGCCCAGTGCTAAAGTCGAGTGTCGCCCACCATTGTCCGATACGGTGTTGAACGTGTTAAAATGTAAAACGTTACATTTTCTGATGATGAATGATGATCATTGAGTCATTTGACTACCCTAGCCCCTGAAACCTGGTCGAAGCTGTGTCTCCATTTCCAGGGTTTCCTTCTGGGTCTCTCAGTCATCGGCCTGATCAAGATCCTCGGCCGGACCTGGGACCAGTTCGTCCGTCCGTTCTTCAAGAGTTCCGTCAGGAGTGCCAGCGTCAGCGGCTCTACCGTCACGGCTGACGTGGCCACAGTCAGATACCCTGACATAGCTGCCAAGGAAAACAAGGGGACAAAAACAAGCAACTAGTCCTATAGTTTTATTGTATCGATTTACGAAGACCGCTTAGACAAGGATGTGGATTGACACCACATTGTAGTAGTGATAAGTTTATTAATAATTATTTAATGGCAAGAATATTATTTACACGGTGGTGGGATAAATAATAATTGCACGAGTGTAATATGTTTAACCACAATTTATAAATTCAGTTATAAAATAAAACTTGACGAATTACGCAATTCGCGTTCGGTATTAAATAACATCCGAAAAAATAAGGAACTCGATACACGTGGTAACGTCAAATCCGCTTAGTTCTTGCCGCAGCAACATTGTCATGGACAGAGAAGATTCAGCATCACGACAACGGGCGCTGACACAATTATTGTGGTGTCGTATAAATCACAGAAAGCGATCAACGTCTAAAACCATCGACTTAGTATAAACAGTGGATAGGACTCAATATAATTATTATACACTTTGCCTTTATCTACACTAATATTATAAAGAGGAAAACTTTGTTTGTTTGGTTGTAATGAATAAGCTCAAAAACTACTGGACCGTTTTTAAAAATTCTTTCACCAATCGAAAGCTACATTATTCACGAGTAATATAGGCTGCTTTGTATCCCGTAAAAATTAGCGGTTTCCGCGGGAAAGTAGTTGACGCGGGTGAAGCCGCGTGGCGCTTCTAGTACTCTATACACTAGGTAGGACTGACAGAGTTTTTATCTGGCTACCGAAGAAGTGTTATGTTTTTCAAGTGTATGTGAAGGTATATTATAATATGTATGTCCAATTATTTGTGCTTTGTGCCACTGGAGGGATTTCAACATAATTGAGGTGTCATTAGATTCATCTCAGGGAGTGGCAGGGTTTGTTTTTTTGATATTGTTGTCTTTAACGGCGTATCCAGTTTGTTTGTCCTTGGCCATACTTTAATAATCTATATTAATAAAAGAAAGTCGTGTTAGTTACACTTTTTATAACCCAAGAACGGCTGAACCGATTAGGCTGAAAATTGGTAGGAAGGTAGCTGAGAACCAGGAGAAGGATATAAGATACTATTTATCCCGTTACCACGGGAAAAATTATAAGACTGGGAAAAATATATAGCTGACAAAATAGGGTTGAACAGTTGACAGCTGTCACTCAGTTTAACAGCTGGGGCAGGGAGAGAGAGAGAGAGGGAGTAGGAAGAGAGATAGAGTGCGAGGGAATTAAATAGATATTATTATAGAAGGAGAGGAAGATTTTCCCATAGATACAATGACAGGACAACGTCTGTCGGGCTCTAACATAAACTAACAATCAAATCGTCCCAAGTTGTGTAGATAAATAGAATATGATGATAAACGAACGCTTTTTTGGAGGACATGCATTTAGACGGGTGTCTGAGTTTCTGTCCTGATGCTTGGATTAATTTTTTAGTTGTTTGCACATACCAACTCTGTTTAACTCTGTGTCTCAAACACATGCTCGTTCAACCAGGATTGCATTAGTTGGCAAGTATCAAACAATCGCATAACTGCGAGAGTCATGTGCCGAAAGCCGGGTGCTGACATATTGTAAGGCGGAGCGGGTACCAGAATGTAAACGGGCCATCATTCTTCCCAGATGTGGCTTGGAGCGAGCTGAATCGTTCTTAATACCTATCACAGTAAACCGAGGAACGGTAAAGATGAAAACTACACAGTCAATTATATAGAAACCTTTAGACTAAGGATCGCTTATATTTATATTATGACGTGACTGACTGACTGACGCTAGATGGCGCTGCTCTTATTCCATACAATTTCAAGTTTACGCTAAACGGACCGAGCGCGTAAATAAATTGTCAAAACTCGCACTAGGCACACAGAATAATAATTACGAAATGACACAGTGATAAGTCTTAATTACAATCTCGAAACATCTCAAATCGCGTAGCGTGTGTCTATGCTACCTGCTTTGCGTTAGTCACACGCCTGCCGTCTAAATTAGTGACAGCATATTTAGCAGTTTAAATGACGATATTTCAACACGCCTCTAGTTTAAGGGCATCTATGATTGTTAATTGTTTACAATCGACTGTACGCTGTTGGGTACTGTCCTCTCTATGAATGAAACGAATTGATTACGAATTGAAAAGCTATAAATCTTATAGTGGGTTGGGTGTTAAAGGATCATTCTTTGCCGGTGGTTTTGTTAAGGTTTGTCACAACTGGAAAAACTACAGGCCGTACATTACCTGGCCCCTTTAATTGGTCTAGCCCAATATCTGATAGGTAGTTGGCATCGTACTCAAGATATTGGGGCATGGCATTGCCTTTGCATTCGAAGAACCTGAATAAAAGTTCACACTTTAGCGAACTGAAGCGGGTAGTTGGAAACAACACCTGCCGCTCCGGACGGTGATACTCGCATTCTCCAGTCATCTCGTGACCACGGTCGATGTAACTCGGCCGAAACGTCGGGGTATATCAAAGCTATATATTTTGATATTAGTTTGTGCGCGAATTAGATTCGTTTCAATTTAGTTAACCAAAATGAAATAAAACCAGCTTTATGGTGACATCGTCCTGGAGCGATTGTTTGTTTCTTTTAATATGATGAGCACTGACCCTCATAGTTTTAATACAAAACAGTTCAAACACAACCACACAAACCACTACCGATGTATATAGAACTATATACATTCTCTGATTGACCTGGCTTGCAGTGGCTCTGGCGTTACTACTCTCATAAGATGTGACGACTGATTGTCGACAAAGTAGCATCTCACACTAGTTGACTTTTAATGTATTGCACTATCATTGCAACATTCAGTTAGATACAGAAAACTAGGAAACATGGATGTAGAAATCTTCCGTGTAGCAAACAAGCACGACCCTAAAAATAAAATAACAAAAACGTCTTCTATTACATAGTCTCCAGAAATTATGACACCATTGTGTGTAATATAAACAGTAGCATTGAAATAAAACGACGTTTGGCTCACGCATGTCGTCGATTCCACGTGAATCACGCTCTAAGATCGTAAAGCAAAATACGAAAATATTTGTCGGGAACGGTTACGGCATTTCGGCTGAGATACGGTGCGTGGCGTGGGCCAGCCTTCCCGGTCTAAATGAGAGAGCTGCTGATGGCTTTATGACGTAGACACCTTGATAGCAACTAGTTGAACAGGTGATTAATATTATCCGGGAAATTAAGCAAAAAAAAATAGAAAAATATACACTTTGAAACTATCTTAGTGATTTTTAGTTGGGAAAGGAGAATTGAGTTGATCAGGTTTGATAACGATTTAGTAATGATCTGAAATACTAATGAATGATGACTAAACCTGACGAAGCTAGGATATATTGTGGAGGGTAAGAACAGTTGGTCAAACCCCGGTCAATGAAAGGCAAGATGATAAAACTTGAAGTCGAGACAGCTACCAACTGGTACATTTACATATTGTTTATATCCAACTTTGAACTGATGAGAATTTACCCATATTGAAAATAGACTTATTCAAGAGTGTTGAAGTCATCGGGCAGTTTGTTTTCCTCCAATTAATCCGCCGACATATCGATAAACTGGGACTATTGATCTTTCGTTTTTTTTTCTGATTGATTATCCAAACAGGTTTTTATGTGATCGTTAACTTTTATGTTAGATATACGAAAGTTTCATTGTGTTTCTATATCTTATTTAAATAACACGACCGCGAATTGTGTTTCTTTGGATCGGATATATTTGATGCTTTAACCCCCTTCATTTTTACCTTTTTTCAAGTCCGTTACAGACTGACCGCGTTGTCACAAAAAATATTTGGACCATATGACCTGAGGGCCTTTGGACCTCAGACCTCTTGTGTATACGGGGTTCTAACAAGACGGCCAACGTATCAACAATAATCTCCATCGCACATCGAGCTCTATTCACATTGTAATAAGTGATTCCACTCCAAGTAGGAGTTACAGCGAACACAGCTGTTTCAAAGAAGATTATCACACAAAGTATGTACAATAAGCGATAATACATTGATCAGTATTTTTCAAACGTGCGTGGGAGAGAGTTAAAAGAAATCGTCGCCTATTTTCGAAGCCAAAACCGAAATAACCGAACGTTACCCGCGGAAAACAACGGATACACTCAAATACGGGTATCGCCTTTCACGTACCTATATAACTGCAGATGTTGGAACATAATTCCAAATTGACGGCGCAAAAATGGGTTACCAGCACAATAACTAAATCTGGCAAGGGACCGAACACCCGTTTTTGACACTCGGCACTCGGGTGACGTCAGGTGGGGTAATTATAGCCGCGGCCCTCCGTGACTCACTTGAGGGCTGCGATGAATGATCCACAATCCGAGTGCGAATGTAGACGTGTTAATGTTTGCGGCCACCATTCTTTGTAGAAATAAACACGAGTGACGTCACGGGATACGATGAGCTCTTTCGACGTCACGGTGAGAGACGGATTGATAATGCAAATGTAAAACTGAAGTTTCGTTTTATTGGTAGCTTTAGTTTTCTGGATAGAGTTCAAAACTTTTTTCCGGGATCTAAAGTTTATTTACGCGGATCACCACTACTGCAAATCTTGGTCTGTATACTGTATGAATGTATATAGTACTAGCTGCGCCCCGCGGTTTCACCCGCGTTTTGATAATATACGATATATCTTTATGAATTGTAGCCTATGTGTTATTCTGATATGTAAGCTATTATTGTAAAGTTTCATTAAAATTCGTTCAGTAGTTTTTACGTGAAAGAGTAACAAACATCCATCCATCCATCCATCCATCCATCCATCCATTCTTACAAACTTTCGCGTTTATAATATTAGTAGGATGTATATTATGTACTCGTATAGTGCCGTGATCTCACCAAATATTCCTAACGGAAGACCAGCGCTGGCTGCCCACAGCCCCCATCATGCTAAGTTGGGACCTTTTTGTAACAATAAATAATTTACCTACGTAATTTGTAACTATCTTGTTTCGTCGTTGTTTGTGCTGTAATTGTTTAACTCAAAACCTGATGTTTTAGCTAATACAAGCCTGGCTTTTAGGCCTATCGGATGTTCTTGTTTTTGTGAGATAAAAAATGGGATATTAAACTACATAGACAGCCAATTTAACTAGGTAACCTATCGAGTGTAGATCAAGCATTGGTCAGGCACCTGGGAATTATGTAGATCTTCAGTTCACCCGGACCCGGTCTCTACTCCCGGAAGTAGCGGCGATGCCAACTGGATCCGATGCCTCGGAGACAAACCAAAATACACCCGCAGGTGATTCTTATAATCTCCTGAATACATGAATGATGAAGTTTATTTTTACACTCGTTTTTTTCAGATTTGTTAACTGCAGCTTTTTACTTCTTATTCTTCTATCCCCGGTATTTCTACCTAATAGTTTTGTATGAGAGCGGTGTACTGCGCTTTTGATACAAAAACAAATGTCAGTATTAAAATGTAAAAGACGGTTATGTCTCTGATACAAGTAAAATGGATGACACGGCAATAGTAAAAACTTCAATTTGAGATTTGATAGGTGCCTACTAAAAACGTCAAATGAAAATAGCTTGCTCTGTCTGCGGCCCAGAATACCTACTTTTTTTTTATTGTTTTTTGGTAGGTATATTTTTTTACAGAATACCTACCTATAGGTCTGTATGGGCTTACCTGAACGCTACTATTACGAATTTATGCCTTGTCCATCCCACTCTGCTAAATGCTGAAATGCACTTGATATAAACATTCTATTTTGACTGAACATCTATCGACGGATTTATTACTTCTCCCAACAGACAGGAAGCTGTTGGCAAGCTCCTGAAATACATAATATTAGATAGATATTAGAGCTCTTATCGTCGAGCAGCTTTAAGACGTGCAGCAGACGTTGCGCCAAAACTATTAAACAAACAAACATAAGATAATGCTTTTCTCTGTATTTTAGAGGCTTACATAATTATGTTAAATTTTGAGAGCGTTGAGGCTTTGTTTTTTTAATGTAGACTAATTAATGTGTAGTACATTCCTACCTTTGGTATGCACCAAATTGAAAGATATATTTTGATATACAAATAATATACACTTGTAGCTCAGCCTAATCTTTACAATGGGCTTGTAGTGTGTGTAATAATTATATAATATAGAAAAGTTGAGAAAGTGTCATAATACAAAGATATATAAGTATTTACTGAATTAATTTCATCCCTGCAGTATGATAGTAAATAATAGTTATAGCTACCTATTCTATACCTTGGATATTAAGGTCTAGAAATTTTCTTTTATTTCATATTTTGTTAATTTTATTTTCAGTTTAACATAACCATTATTGTACCGAAATATATGAATTGTCATTTATAATTAAATTGCTTCATAAAATCCGTTCCAATTTCTATAAACGTCGAGGTTTCATCATAAACGCCAGCCGCGATAGTGACAAAGCCACGGCGGGCAAGCAAGTGATTTTCATTCTAAATTTACAGAAGGCCGACAGTATATACGAGTATATAGTATGCAAGTACAGGCGGGATGTTGCCGCTGGAGGCATTCCAGATCACTCATGAAGAGGAGTCATTCATAAACCGAGCTACGGGTAATCTTGGTATAATAGATAAGTAATGGGATTTCCATGGATTACAATTCTTAGGAGCTTACTAAGTTTCTGGAATTTGTTAATTAATTTCATATCTCTATATTATTGCGCATGCCAGTTAATAATTGATCGACTTGTCAAGAATGAAAGTTTTGCCGATTGTTACAAAATTACGCCAAAACGAATGAACGGATGAAATTTAGTGCAAAAGTAGGGTTTATTGGGGGTCGTAGCATGCCATATTATAGTTTATTCCGAAATTATACCCTAAAAGAGTAAAATGGGATCTTAAATTGTATAATGGAAAGCAAGAAAACTGCGGTTTAAACCGCGGAGCGTCTATACGTCGATTGTCAAAGCAGCAATTAGGTACCAGCTTATATATTTTTACTTCAACCAAAAGTTATTAAGGATATATTTTCAGCCTTACCAAAATCTAAACTCAAAACAATCAAACCTACTTCCAGGCCATCTGTCCATATTATAATGCTTTTAAGGTATTTTATCACTTGCGTATTATTATTATAGCTGGTATATATTACTAGCTGGTGCCCGCGACTTCGTCTGCGCAGGATTAGTATTTCGAGTAGCTTATTATTAGCGTGCCGTAGAAAAGAACTAACATTATGACATTAAAATCATCACATAAATAATGGCTTCCCTTCCTTGACACTTATCGTCATATTTTGAACAATTCACACAATATCTTTATAAAATTGTAGACTATGTGTTATTCTGATATTATAAGCTATATTATTGTAAAGTTTCATTAGAATCCATTCAGTAGTTTTTACGTGAAAGAGTGACAAACATCCATCCATACATACTTACAAACTTTGACGTTTATAATATTAAGTAGGATAATATCTTATCTTATCTTATCTTATCTTATAATGTCGTTGTACCTATGTCTCTCTTCCGATTAATCTTCAATGTCAAATTGGCACAGCCACACTCATTTGTAAACAGAGGCTACAGATAATAAATAGGTAAGTAGTTATAAATAAATATGAGATATTATAAATAAGTGACTGATTAATATCTTCGATGCAACATGGTTTCTAATTGTGAAACATTGTCTGCAAGAAATTAGGTAGGTACCTAATAAGTATCTAATAACACTTAGGAATACGTTAATTTCCGTATTTTCAAACTGATTGTTTTACGTACGATATTATAATGACACGAATGAAAACAGCTGTATTAAAATTTTTAAAGTAGGTATCTTTTACTGAACAAAATGAAAAGCTGAAAATCATACTTAGAGGCTTTCGCTATCTAAACTAATATTATGAAGAGGAAAACTTTGTAATGAATTGAGCATAAATATATGTCAAGCGTTTGACGAGTAAATAATATACTGATATTGAACAGGATGATGACAGTAAATACTTTTGTCTTCGAGTAAATACATATATCATGAAATTTCAAGTAAGATTGTATTATTATGTGAACAATTCGCAATAATGAGAAACAATCAATTCAACATATTCGATGCTCTTACAAAATGACGTTCGGCGATACACGACTCGAGTTCGCGTTCGCTTTCACTCGATCCATTCAAACTCTACCTTGAAGCTTCCACAATAAAGTCCACATTACTTCGCAAGACAAACCAGTAATAACGTTAATTGAAAATGAGTTTAACGGCTTTGTCTTAAGATAGCTAATGGTTTGTTGACAGACTGAACGATATGAGAATAGATTTGGCAGAGGGCTTCGGTGAGATATCGGATCCCTGACGTTGGCGGTGAGTCAGGCCGTCAGGTCAGTTAACTAGACCTGTCTTCTGGCAGATCTGTATCGGAAAGCTGTTTAGCACAGAAACTAGGAATTTACGTTAAATGAGGGGGTTTCCAACGACAGTTTTTTGAACCAGTTCTTAAAGATGCCGTTGATACTCTGTTATTCTTTCTAGATATATTTTTTATGTTTTTTTTTACTAACATAGCCTCACACTAGGATGCCTTCGTGGGTACCGTTTCCTGACATATAATTTTACATACACATTACACACAGATCAGAAACAAATATTTGTGGATCACACTAATAATGTTCCAGGCGGGAATCAACCCGCGACACCACGCGCAGCAGTCCAATTGTTCAGACACTACGCCAAACGTGCCGTGAATATAGATAGATAGATAGACTGTTTCTTGAACACCATAGAACAAAAAAACATAAGACTTGAACAAAAGCAATCTTACGAATCAACAATAAGAGAAAAACTCAAAACAAAACTAGACTAGAAATAATAAGTGTTACAATGGGAGGTCTTATTGCTTAGAGCGATTTCTTCCAGTCAACCATGGTATACCACCTGAATAACATCACTTTATTGTCATCATTCAACATGGCTTTATTGTCAATGCATTGGTAATGTAGCAGTCAAACAATAAAATCCGTCGTATTACATAATGGCTGCACAGTTTAAAAAATGGTGCTGTTTTGTAATCCGGCCTTTTTTGTGGTTTATTTGATTAAAAAAAAATATTACTTAGTGTCATCATCGCCGAAAAATATTTTTTATAATAATAACTTTAAGCAAGCACTTTAGCAACTTGCTACGAAACTATCTTTATCACGTAGCTGTCTCCGTAGCTTATTGCTACGAAACTTGTGAGCTCAAAGTTACGTAGCATATAATTGTACGGTCATTGGTCATACGGTCATTATTAGCACTTTGTATATAATGTTATTTGGTCATAGTGAAATTTGGTCACACGCAAAAATCTGTGTAAATTTGGTCACATCTGTATTTTATTTCTTTACTAAGATGGATAAAATTTGTGATTTTGGTCACACGTTTCTTTGTATAGGTTCGAAAGCACAAAAGCACAACCTCTCGCGGCATTTAAACAACTTGGAAATGGCCTATTATCGAATATAATACTATATGCAACGACTTACTTTTGCAAAAAAAGTTCACAAGTAATGTTCTTATGCAATAACATTTCAAATTTCTGGCGAGTTTATCAACAGTTGACCGTTGTAGTTCAATAAAAGCGTTAGGTTTAGAACGGGTTTCACTTAGTTTATAACCATTAAAATAAGGAGGCGTTTCTTAATTCGTTTATAAGCTTTTTATAATCAACTGTCAATAAACCACGGCTTACTATTGATGAAATTGGGGCATAAAGCTAGCACGGACTGTTATAAAATATATTCATGATACTAATCGCAAGAATTACTCGTGTACAGCGTAGGAGGGAGAATTATAATATGCATATAGAATTCTTGAACGTTTAGACGACATCAAAGGCTCTCCGGCATCTGCGGCAAGCGTCACATTGCAGCGTGGGATCACAAGAACTAATGCAATGAGACATTAAGCGAGTTTTAAACTGCTACGAAATATTTTTTTTGCCATGCATTTTGGTAAAATTAGGTCGTAATTACAGCTTGATGATCCATAGCTCTATCATAGTAGTGACATGCAAATTATCGGTCAATAAGAGGACTTCTTACTAGGTATTACGAGTTGTATCACGTAAAATACATCCAGTGAAAGAAGGCCATATTGTACCTACTCGTAGGTACAATATTTTTGAAATTACTAGCGGACCCGACAGACGTTGTCTCGCCGTTTAGTTGCAGTATAGATAGATAACCTAGATACGATTGCAGCGCCACCTATTTGGTAGTAGATGGTTTACAGTTTTTATTGCACTGATGGACAACAGTGATGATGGTGATGGCTTATAGCCTATGTGTTAAGTTCCCCAACTTAACACATAGGCTATAAGGACAAGTTATCTGAATTCCAAATTTGGTTCAGCCGTTTAAGCGTGAAGAACTAAAGAACACACAAACTTTCGGATTTATAATATTAGTAAGACTAAAATAAGAGGATAAGATAAGATGACATAAGAATTACACTTAAAATTAAACTTAGCCACTTCTGTACGTAATCACCAATCATATAACTAGGTCGGGCCTCCATAGTAGCTAATTGCTTGATCCTCTCACTAAAGTGAAGAGAATGACACCCCTGTGGTCAGTAGTTGACGGATTTGGCGTATATTGATGGTGGTAAGTCACAAAATAACTGATAATATTAGATTATTTTTGTTCGCGTTGACTATTATTCCACAGAAACTGTTTTGGCAGAGAGTTTTCGGGATAAAAAGAAAGGAATCGGTTTATTGAAACACCACTCGGGGAGGCTCCTGTCTTGAATTGTAATCCAAGATTCAGTTAGGAAATACAATTGTACTACCATGTAGTATCCTAGGAGTAATCCTTTCAATCTACCACGGGCAGTGAGTTGACTTGCAGCCATTGCTCAGCACTTCATCATCCACCAGCGTTACCGAGGCGCCACGTAGCGACACGACAATCGGCGTAACAACGAAACGTGTCTAAATCGGTCGCGCGCCCTGACGGCTATTTCAGCTGCATTATAAATAGCACACAAAGATCGGCCCGCGATGTGGGTCGGCGTAATGTCGGCATTCCTTTTGCTTTTCTATGTACAATCGCTGAACGCACCTTGCATAATACGCGGTTGCTGCTGTCGCTTCGAAAATCGAATGACAAAATTTTCCTTATTATTTTATCGGACTACGCTCTTTAGTTAGAATTTCAGATACCGGATACTTTTTTTTGTGTGCGGCTTGTGACTGTGTGGAAGAATGGAAGTGTTCCTGTGTTTGTGTTTATGTGTTCTTTGGAAATTATGCCTCTCTCTCAACGTCATTATCTAGGGTCTAGTTTTGTTTAGTTAATTTAATTTTACTAAGAAGATAAAAAACCTGCTTCAATGCCCAATTCATGATTTAGTAAAATATATACTTATACAATTATTCTGCTTCGATAATTTAATGGTTTATCTATATGTATTTTATGTTCAAACTGTGTAGTGTTAGTATATACACGACTATTACAATCAGTAACACCAATATAGTTTTAGTCATTAGCAGGAGACGATAAAATTATCTGGAACACAAGAGAAGTTTCATCATTGTTTTAAATTTTTATGATTGTGTAACGAGAAATGTACACTAAAATAATACTGTGTACATAACATTACGATTTATACATATTTTAGTTAATCATACCAACTTAAAAAGTAATTCACGACATTTTTATACCTAACTTTTTACTTCCTACGCCATAATACATTTTTTTTTACAGTTACCTACCTTATAATTGTTTTATACAAAACTTCTTTCAGAGGTTTACAATACATAGCTTATTTTGTATGAATAAAAACAAATGCAATATCTAGAAAAGATTACTTGAAAACAAAAATTACATTTTATATATTTTCTATCTAAATAACTATCTTTTGTCAAAGTCAACAAACATAGGTGCCTAACTATGAAACGACGACAACAGAATAGGTTGTAGAAAGTTATCGTACCTACATAAAATACTCAAGCTTTTTGGAACATCCATTTTTACGATTAATGCAGTGGGAATAAAACCTCCACATTTTTTTTTTATTTTTAGTCTGACATTTGACCACTCTCTCACCTGGTCGTAAGTGGCAAGGTGGTCGAACGTGGTAAGCATGCTGAACCGAGAACGGGACGGAGGAACGGGCCGCAAGCACACTAACAGTCATGATTCACAGTTTGATGTAACCGATAAGAGTTATTTGCAGAGGCACGGAGACACGCGAGGTCATCAGCTGGTACCTCTGAGGCAAAATGGACAGCTCTACTTTGACATACAGTTCCGTAGACAGACAGTGACAGATTGCTGACAGAATTAGCTGTGATGGTACCTATCTATCAGATAATGACTGGCACACCATGACTCAATTATTTAAGGTTTCAGAGTTTTCATAAGCTCTGACTTATTCTAATATACGGTTAGGTGCCGCTTACCAAAACTAATAGTGGTTGGTAAAAAACAAAAGAGCTTTGTATACCTAGTTTTATAAAACAATATAATCCAGAGATCAAATAGTAAATAGTAGAGTTTTTCGTATTTTTCCCAATCAAATAGGTAGCGTTATTATTAACCATACCCATATTATGTGCCTCTATTAAATTGATACATAATATAATAATATTATAGTCATCTAGAAATTTGAAAGAAATATGTTGTCTGAATTATTTCAGGGGTGAAATTCAGTGATCATGAAGTTATCGTTCTGGCAACCAGCATGTTCGTTCAGTGCACTAATTATTGCATAATTGTCATTTTGAATGTGACACGCCTCACACGCCTGCCAACCGACTGCAATAACTTTCATCGATGAAAGATATCTCTAATCGTTATTACATTGACAAACACAAAATGATGTTTACTTTGTTCATTTTGTAATAATTCTCTAAATTGTTTTATCATTGTGTAATGTTGGTGGAATATGAACCAATAACTACGGAACCAACGAGTAAAAACTTTGATGATATCGATGCTGACGACACCGACCCTGACGACGCTGACGCTGACTACAACGACCCTAACGACACCAACGTTGACAACGACGACAGTGGACGTCAGTGGGCAATGCCCCAGATGCTGCAAGCATACTATCCAGGCTTCGAGGCCTAGCTAGCCTGACAAACATGTTTTTAGTATCAATCAGCTAAAATAAACATGTCGGTAAGCAGTGAACTGCCGAAGATTCTTGGCAGCTGATGGAACGTGCTGATCGCATGTTTTGCGCTTATTTTGTATACTGCCCATGGAGGTCGAAAATTACTTCGGCGGCTGACTGTATACTATTTACTGTATGCACTGTATCCAAATATTTGCAGTAACAACGCATCACGACTGCATATATAGATCTGGGATTTACAGACTCAAATCTATTTCTGTTTAAAAATATCGGCGGCAGGCCTGGTTCTACGCGTTCTTTATAGGTTGGCTAATCCGTTGAAAACATTAGGATGCATTTTTGCTCATCATGATAATGGTAAATGTAAATGGGCAAGTATTACTAAATGCTGAAGAACCTAAAGGAGTTGTGTAGTCTACATTCCGTATGTATTCAACAAATCGCTGTCACCATCATGTATGGTACGAGTATTGTCATAGGAACATGACATATATGCAAACTCAATCTACTTTATATTTATTGGTGTGCATGACTGATGCAAATAAATGTTATTTTCTTTCTTTCTTTTCTTTCAATCGATTATCGGAAACCACGGAACATAGTTGAAAACCGATGCGGGATTAAAAATAAACAAATCAATACTAAACTAACACACAGTGAGTCAAATAAAAGCTTGTAATGTGTACGATTACCTACAAAGCAAGCAGTAAACCACCTCCAGCGGAGTGGTAATTAATGTAGCTAACAAAGAAACTCTCAGCTCTGCACAGATGGTGTTGGTGCTCATAAACTGGTACTTTACGGTACCATCGACTGTTACTGTCCGATTAAATTTACACTTTACTGCAAGGTCTTTGGAGTTTAGTGAGAATCTTTGAGCACTATCTTATTGACGTTTAGGCTGAATTTATACGTTCAATCTTTGATCAAATCAATCATCTGGCGTTGGCGGCAATCAAACATGAACGGTCTTACCACAAATTTTAGATCAGTGTTAAACAGACGTTTCTAAAATTTCGTTTTACAAAATCGACGTCTATCACTCGCGTTTTCTTACTCAATCCTGGGATTCGTAGTTATTTTACTTATGAATTTGTGATTGAGTTAAAAAAAGCGAGAGTTAGACGTCGATTTGTGGAGAAAATATTTAAGACTCGTCTGCTCTGTTGAACTCTGGTTTAAATTTTTTCTGGTAAGTAAAAGTTTCCTAACAATAACAACATAACAAACCTTAACTTCTTAGAAAACTGTTAATTTTCTTTTTGTGACTTGGCATGACGAGTGCTTTCAATTGTATACAACCGAGACCGACAGCATAACGTGCCCTGCGAAGCGAACTAATAAGTTAAAGTGAGTGTGCTCCGGAGCCGGAGTCCCTCCGGAGTGATGGAAATCCGCACATAAAATAAATACATTACGAACGTCGTTGGTGCAAAGCCGAGGATCGAACCTAGTGTCGGTAGGCTGTAAAGCGCACTAGTAACCGCTCGCCCAAGATGTAGTAAAACAAATGACGGCTACCTTGAATTGATACCTCGTCCGCCACCAGCACTACATCTGTGAGTTTAAACCTATAGCCACGAGCTCTTGAAACCTGGAATTTCCAGACTGAGTGATTCATATAATTAATACTCCACTTGAATTATCTAGTACCAGACAGCCAGAGACTGAACGACGGCAAACCAGGGTTGGTAGGTATCTGTGTGGGAATTGATCATTCCGCGAGTCATTCTTGCAGTATAGCCACAGATGACTTAATAGTTACTATATACCTAAGTAAATGTAACAAAGTGGGAGGGAGGAACGAGGGAGGGGGGAGGGGGTCTTATGCGTTTTTGCTACTTGGCGCCAGGTAGCGCTTTCTTTCTATACACATGAAACTTTTACAGACTGAAACATTTTTGGTTGTACATGGGTTTTTTTCATTAGTATTCATATCACCTAGTATGTATACCTACAGTTAATATGACTTTTACAGCATAGCCTAAACGACCAAGCTTTCGCACTTATAATAGCGTAGACGACTATTTATTATTGCAACGAATTCACGCAATAAAATCAGCGTCATTTTATTGGACGCCCAACTAATAAACATCTGATTTCGCGAGCACTGATTAGACCGGCAATTAACATCAAATATTATTGAGATTGAGTAGATATTAATACATTCTATGACTCCTAGTTGTGTTTAACGTGGTAACACGAAGGAAATTGATAGGCATTAGACTGTATGTTTATATAATCGATAGAGACGTCCGTCATGCGTCATGGGGTCTAATAATATTATTCAGAATATTTATTTAGAGACCAGCTCTTGTTAATTACGACCATTATAATTAATTATTATGATTAAGAAGAACCGAAGAAAAGAAGATACAGGTGAGTCGAAGCGGTGGCACCCTAGCGGGGGAAAGTAGGCTGACCACGCAGAGGGTTGAAAGTTCGATTCCCATTGCGGACATTGTAATTTATGTGTACTACATAGGTATATATGTCTACTACATATATACAGATATACAGGTATACTATACAGGTATACTCTCCCCTATTTTTCGCGTAGGCTCAACATCAGTGGCGCGATTACGATTTTTATGCATTGGTTTAAATCGACCAGTAATAATACGCAGCAGCTACGTTTTGGCAATGACTGCTGAAATTTTTTGCAACATATTTGTGTTAATTGTCCTTCGGTGGGCCCGAGCGTCACGCATGTCTATCCCGTACCCTCACAGGATGGTTGCAGTCGCAGCATGGTCAAAGAAAACTTTCTGCGTCAGATCACGGGCCACTCTAAATACTGGTATTTTAAGTGTTGTTCTTCCTTTATACTATACTTTACTACCTATTATGTAACTGTAACTGAGCCATTGAAGGTATTATTTTTGAAAATTTATTTGGGATCGAATATTTAGTCCATTGAACCAGAAAATGACATTTTTTGTGCCCGTATGTTATGGAAAAAGACTTGGCATATAATGACGTCACATTATATGATAGTCCATGAAGTCACGGGCACCAGCTTGTATATTATATTATGACGCTTCACAACTACTAATGCACTTGGCAGGAACCATTTACCTTCATCTCCCGTGCATTCATGCATTTAGGTAGATGCCGTGCCCACTCGACTTATAATGTGGAACACTGTCACAGATTACCTATATTTATACCACTAGAAGAAGGGGCACTCTCAATTAAAGCGAGATAGCATGATCGTGATTTTGTATGACAGTTGAGCGTGTCTCTTTCTAACGGGTTTGAGTGCTTTTCGAGAACGGAGTGTCCGCCCGGGAGCACTGTTCTAACGATTACGACAGTTTAATAGCTGAGCTAATTCCGAAATTGTAAACTTGATTAATTTATGAAAGTTGTGTAGGTGTGTGTATGAGGTAAACAAATAAGATTAATTTAATTTTAGTTATTTTTATGTCTGCCCCGATTCCTGGATCCGAGGACTGGATATCATCAGATAACGTTATACCTTCACCATGTTCTTCCCAATCTACCTGTTGTAATGGGACTCAAGACTGGGGTTGGAAAGTCTCGACTTCCAAAGTCCCGACCTTCAAAGTCCCAGGACACGAGACCGCCCAGGATAAATCAAAACTAAAGTTCCAGGGCATACCGGGATTTCAAGACTTCTCAGAATAATATTTAAATACAGTTGTTAGTTTCAGATTTTAATGACGTTGATTAATCTTTAGCAATTATTAGACACTTTTATCCATCACTAGACGCGCCTCGCGGATTCACCCGAGTTAACTACTATCCCACGGCAACTGTGTGCCTAGTGCGAGTTTTGTCAATTTATTTACGCGCTCGGTCCGTTTGGCGTAAACTTGAAATTGTATGGAATAATAGCAGCGCCATCTAGTGACTGATTCACTGACGCTAGATGGCGCTGCTCTTATTCCATACAATTTCAAGTTTACGCCAAACGGACCGAGCGCGTAAATAAATTGTCAAAACTCGCACTAGGCACACTGTTCATTATTACGGGCTAAAATGTAATCTGTCACCTGGGGATATTGTAGCTTCCCAACAGTGAAAGAATTTTTCAAATTGGTTCAGTAGTTTCGAAGCCTATTCAATAAAATCTTTCCTCTTAATAACATTATAAATATAAATAATAAGTATATAGGTAGATATCCAAATATCCCGTAGGGTGGCAATTTCGTCAATCTAGCCAAATCGATCCTAGACATCTTACCCCCGGTTTCTAGAACGCTAGTTGGCTTTGACAGTAGATTAAAACTATCGTTGTCTCTATCTAACACTAAACAAATGACAAGGATGGCAATAGAATTAATCTGTTGTCAACGTTGACTGACGTTTCAGAAACTGGGGGTAATCGTTTATTTACTTATTCAGGAAAGTCCGAAGTAGGAACACGTAATAATATAATTGAAGGAGAAACACTTGGAGCTATAACAGGTATCGTCGAAGTTCTGATATACTTACATCAACCTTTTTCAGGTGTCTTCATATTGTATAATAGCACTACGAGTATACGAGAAAAAAATATGAAGGTAAACACAAAACAGTAATGTAGACTTAAAACAAAATACAATAAACACCCAAAACACCCCTTTCTCGACACAAAAAGAACTCAGAAAAAGAAGGAAACCACTGAACCATAATATAACCATAGAATCTGTTGAGTAAACGCATCAGTCTTATAAATACCCTAGATCGAGGGCATTATGCTGCGGCGACACCGGCGCGTCCTCTGAATCACTTCTATTTTACTCCAGAACCTATTAATAGTTCTAAGTGCTATTTCGGGATAGGAACTTGATGTGGGAACACATCTGTTTATGGTATGTTACTAATGCGGCTGTGAATCGCTTGAGGCGAATTTGTCAACACCAAAATGATTATTGGCAATAATGTTAAAATTGTCAATTATATTCTTCTGTTACATTATTGTTTTATAGAATAGAATAGAATAGAATAGAATAGAATAGAATATAATAATGTTTTATTGTAAATAACTGTGAAGGTGATAAACATAGTATAGGTCTATGTTTGTTCTCTATTATTTTATACTATTTTTCCTGTCCAGAATCTTGGTACAGTGCTTGAAAGGGAAACATCCTTTTTCAAACTCAAATCATAATCAATTATAATGTTTAATTTAATTTATCATATTTATGTTTTATGGTTCTCTTTGTTAACGAGAATTAGCTGTTTGACTTGTAAAAGTGCGATTTTATTGCCTATCCACAATAAATACTTTGACTTTGACTTTATAGCCAACAATACCGGGTTTGATCCTCGACCCCGCCAATGAGTTTACGTAAGTTATGTGCGGTGTCCCATCGCTCCGTGCCTCGTTAAGGCGCCGGTCATAGTTGTTATCGATTTATAGAAGTTGTTAAGCCATGTCAGAGGCTCTTGGGCGGCCTGATAAGCTGTGACGCTAGAGGCTTGCAGAACCTCATTAGACAAATGCGTTATTTTTTTTTTTTAAACGTAGCCCCACACTAGGATTGCTCCTGTATCGTGGGTACCACTTACAGACAAATAATTTCACATACACACCACACCCAGACCACAAACAAATATTTGTGGATCGCACAAATATTTGTTCCAGGCGGGAATCGAACCCGCGACACCAAGCGCAGCAGTCCGATTGCTCAGCTACTACGCCAAACGAGCCGTCAAAAATACTATACCATTCATCCTTTGACTAACCAATGCCAGATACAATAGACGTTTCATTGTTACATGGTCCGTACGGACCAGTGCCGGCCAGAATTCGAAGATAGTTCCTTTACCTTAGGTTGTACCTTACCTATTAGAATATACTATATCTTAGATAGTTAAATACATAAATTTCAGTTCATAATAATCTTATGTCTGTAGTACATACAACATACAACAACCTCTATCCGCCCAATGCTGACCACGTGTCTCCCCTCACTTTAGTGAAGAGGATTAGGCCATAACCCACCACGGGGCCCCGGCACGGATTGGTGGATAAAATGCCCTCGAAGTAATACAGAGAGAAATATGACGTGGTAATGCTAAATTATTATTTTTCCCAAAAAAAATGGTACCTATTTCTTAGTTTATGCCCCATAAATCATATTAAAATAATATAAGCCCCCATAAAATCAGGCATATTTCAGCGGTATGTGCGTGTTGTGACATTCGCTGAAGTCTAATTAAATTATAGGACGTGCGTGTGTATATATTATACTGGCTCAGCCCCGCGGTTTAACCTACGAAATCTGATCAAAATCCGGTCAGTGTTTCGGCGTAATTGAGTTACGAACGTCCAAACATGAAACTTTCATATTTATAGTATAAGTTGGATCTCCGAAATCTAAAAAGATACCGACATGGATCTATATTTAATTATATTATTGGCATAGATCTTCACATAATTATTGAAAACTGCAGTTTCAAATATTTATAAGAAACATGGCTGCAATTTATATCAAAATTTCATAGCACTGGCGTGACGGTTACCATCAAACCAATATCTTGCTCGTTTCTCATAACTATAGATTAGAATATTAATTTAACATACTATGAAATAGCAAAGTTCCTAAAAATAAGAGAATAATCAATCAATAAACGGTACCTACCAAAGGTTCAAAGATCGTAGACCTGCTACGAATTCTGTAGACCTACGTGACCTTTTGTCTCGTAGCCGTAGCGAATAACGTAGCCATATGCGTAGCAAACACTCTACAGAGATATATATCGATATTTGCTACGTAATTAATGGCTCTAACTCTTTTAGATTGGCCGTAAATATCCAGAATACTTATATAATTGATAATTTCCGGTTCCGTCGCCGCAAGAAAAAGCTTCAGTATCAAAATAAAATGCGACTCACTGCGACTGCAACGTCGTGAATGAGGACACATAAACAAACATACCGCTTGATCTGACGTTTCCTTTTCATAACGTTATAAATTGAGAAGTTTATTTTCAAAATATTATATTTACTATACAATATTATGTGCAGCTGTTAAGAACTTACATAAAACAAAAAAAATACAACTATATCTATATTTTTAACCGACTTCCTAAAAGGAGGAAGTTTTCTATTAGAGTGTAGGTACATATGTTTTTTTGTGATAACGCTTAAGCCTATCAAAAAGCGGCACCTGAATCGAAACTCAATAAACCAAATCGACAATAAACGTAACGGTTCAATCGTCACTAAACGCCACGATAAAGTCCAAACACCGTCAGTGTTTACACAGTTAACTTTAAAATAAAATATCGCCCTGTTTCGATTACCCCGATACCCGTGTCCAGGTTTTATTTTGTAAACATACGTCTCTGGAGCCGCGGCGGCGTCGGCGATGCATTATGATGGATAGGAGCGATAGCACCCGTTGGGTTTGCGACAGCGCGCGCGCCCAAGTGAAAGCTAAGCTTGTCTGAAAGTGTAGCTGCGGCGCAGCCTGGCATCCGCCTAAAATGGGGTGATCGCGCGCGCCGGTATCGTATTCCGGGTATAAAAAGAATCTGAGCGCCCCGCCGCCGGTCAGAACGGCTTCAAACGTGAGTACGCGCGCACCTTCCCGTGCGCTTGAGTGAGTGAGTGCAACCCACCGCGCGCGCTGCCGGCGCATCCGAGCGGTGCAACACGCAACAGTGACGTGCAACACGCGCGACACCCCATTTGACGTGATTGGATTGATTGTGAAGTGTCCGGACTCTGGAGTGGGCTGCCCGGTGTTTGGTTAATGGTTCACGCACGTTAATTATAGATCGCCGGTTCGATTGGACTACCCAGTGATTTTCGGATCGATTGGTAACCTAAGCGATAGTTTGGTAGCTTTTTGAGCTTTGTAGAAATTGATTTTGAATATAATCTTAAGAGAAGTTAAAAGAGAAAGCTTTACGTTTACTGAAATTTCCCGTTTTATTTGAAATTGATAGCTATATTAAAATACAATACATATAAACATAATTAATATAGTTAATAGAGTAATTAGAAATGAAAACTATTGCATATGAAAGAAGTTGCCTTATTGAAATCAATTAAAGTTAAATCAATAGATTAACAAATAATAAGTTGCTTAATTATAAATGAAAAATAAGTGACGAATAAATAAATAGAATCAATCGATGATATATTAATCAACTCAATAGAGTAAATACATTCGGTAGAAGATACATAATTATACCAAATATAGTGAAAAGAGTAATTCCATTGACCCATTAGCCAGCACCATAAAAGACAATAAACAATCCAGTGACGGATAAATCGGTTGGCGCGCGTCCAGGAGCACATTCCTCGTGACGTAACATCCGCGAAGGGCCGCTCGGGATAAGCTAATAAAAACGCTCGCAAGAGTCGGTATTACGCAAACGGCGCGCTGGCAGCGGGCCCGGGCGACTCGGGTTACACCCACAAATAGCCGCGCGCTCCGCGACCCGCTCCCGACTCCACTAACCGTCAGTGTCGTTGCAGGAAGGCTCAAGGGCTGCGTTCTCGTGTCTCGACTAGCCCAGAAGTCTCGTTAGCCCTCCGAAAATGCCGAAGCCCGTCGCACAAGAAGGGGACGACCCCGATCCGACCCCGTACCTGTTCGTTTCTCTGGAGACGAAGCGCATCGACCAGAGCAAACCTTACGATGGCAAGAAGGCATGCTGGGTGCCCGACGAAAAGGAGGGTTTCCTGCAGGGAGAGATCAAGGCCACCAAGGGTGACTTGGTGACCGTCAACCTTCCCGGAGGCGAGGTAATGTATTCGAGTGCATTAGGATGAATCGTAAATGGTACACTGATAAGATTCAAGGACCACCAAGTAAACAATGAAGTTATGAGAAGTGTGTCGAGAGTATCAAGAGTTATCACCGTTTGTGAACACTTTAACTTGGGATGATGGTGATTTTAAAGTTCAAGTTCTGTGTTCATTGATTTCAAATGTTTATGCAAACTTTTTGCAATTCAAATTATGATAGATTACATTGATTTAGTCATAGCTCAGAGAAATTATCTGAACTCATAGGTATCCCCTAATTATGGCGCGTCGTGTTGATGTTTATTATAATCAAGGTAAATGCAATCCTGCCAATGACCTTAACAACTTAGCTTAACTAGTAACAATAAGATTAATCGACTTTTATGTAAACAGTTACTAAACTTTTATCTTAAATGAGCAGGAGAAAACATTAAAAAAGGAACTGCTCTCGCAAGTAAACCCGCCGAAATTCGAGAAAGTCGAGGACATGGCCGACCTGACGTACCTTAACGACGCCGCCGTGCTCCACAACCTCCGACAACGATACTATGCGAAACTGATCTATGTAAGTAGGCGCCAAGCGCGCCTTAGCCATTACTCACACTAATCACACCATCTCTCCCGCAGACGAAAGACTTCAAGAAGGACCTTGTAGGTCAAGTGAACCCGCCTAAGTACGAGAAATGCGAGGATATGTCCAACTTGACATACCTCAACGACGCTTCTGTTTTGTATAACTTGAAGCAGAGATATTACCATAAGCTTATTTACGTAAGTCGCCAGTCGGCGAAGGGTTGCAGCCTTGAAGTGTGCATGCACCTCACCTCTCCAATCTCTCAACGCCGTAGACACATTTCTCGATAGTATTGGATATATACCAAGTTTTAAAGTGCAATAGATGCCCATGAACGGTGCAATTGCAGTTGGATTGATGTCCCGAAAGATATAAATAGGGGCATTGGCACGCCAGCTGTTTTTATTTCAGTACACCATGTATATTTATCGTTATATATTTTGGTATCTATCGATCAAGAAGTTTCTCTCTCGATAGACTAATTGCTTATGCATTGTACGCGTTGATGCGATGAAGATTAATGGTCAATATGAATGTGTATAACTACTCCGTCACCTGATTGGGAGGAGCTTAGTGAGCCAATCTTCGTAGTAAATGTGTCTACCGATCCATATCTTACGTCCATACTGTGACTAAACGTTTATCCTGGGCCCGATCTTGAACCCTTTTACGTAGGACAAGTCGGTGCACAGAATCTCGGAGGCATCCTGAGGGCATCTATCGTTTTTACAATTTTCTTCACGTTAGAAATAGCGCTCTTCGTGTTCCTAGAATAGTTGTGTTGTGTTTAGAGTTTATTACTTCGTTTTTATCAACGTTGGAATTGTCTTGCTCATCTTGTCGTAAAGCGAAAGGTATCATTACTGTACCCCGCTCTACTTCTTGGTTTTTGTTTTTTTTATCAAGATTCAATCTTTTACACAATGGGTGAAAACTATTTTCATGACGCTGACAGAACTCTCCGCAAACAGTTTAGAATCTAAATATACCAAAATTACTTCAAATATTTCACTGTCATAGAAAAATTGTTAAATTGCGGAGAGATTTGTCATATTTTCCATAACGCAGAGAGCTAGGCACAGTATCAATACAATACCTACTCTCTCTGTGTTAGTGTGTTTTTAGTTTTAGTTTGTAAGATATCACTCCTCGTTACTTCATATTCCTTGTATTCATCGCATACCAGAGAAACGTCATTTTCTTCCATCCCAAAGTCCAAAAAATCCATTTCTTCTGCTACTGAAAAATCAAAGGTTTATAATATATTATAAACCTTTGTATAAAGGTTTCTTCCATTTTCACATACGTCCTCAAAAGTTCATGATTTATCGCATCCACGACAATGTTCATCACCGCATTTCCCATCAGCTAATCCTTGGCTAATCACAACAGACGTACTCCGGTCTTTTCTGCGTGGCCATCAACCCTTACAAGAGGTTCCCCGTGTACACGTTTCGATGCGCCAAGCTGTACCGAGGCAAGCGTCGCTCGGAAGTGCCGCCTCACATCTTCGCCATTTCCGACGGTGCCTATGTCAACATGTTGACCAACCACGAAAATCAATCTATGTTGATTACGTAAGTTCCGAGTTTCAATGTTGATAGCGATTTCTTCATATTGTTTTCATTTTAATGTCCAATCAAAACACTCAAGTTGAATTGTGACAAAATGCCTAACGAGCCAACTAAAGTCCATTACAGTTGAGAAATATTACCTACATTATCGTAAATATATTTTTCTAGAATTATAAAAATCACAGAGAGTGATGTTTTTTTGCAAATCTCGAGACCTTCAATAATTATTGTCGTCAAGACGAAGAAAAAATGAGAAATAATCACCACGGAATACCCAAAAAAAATCTACAACTCCTAAGCATGATAGTTTTATCATACAAAATTCCGTTAGACGATAAAAAAACCCTTTCACTCAACAGCGGTGAGTCTGGTGCCGGAAAGACTGAGAACACGAAGAAGGTAATTGCGTACTTCGCCACCGTCGGTGCCTCCCAGAAGAAGGACCCTACCCTGGAGAAGAAGGGCTCCCTCGAGGACCAGGTCGTGCAAACTAACCCGGTACTTGAAGCCTTCGGTAACGCCAAGACTGTGCGTAACGACAACTCCTCCCGTTTCGTAAGTATACACTTTTACTATTAATTCTACACCTTATTGATTAATTTGGATATTTTTAGCATCACTTATCAGTACCTATATATAATATTGTACCGGTTATTATGTTTAGTCAAACTTTTGAATACAACATTGACTCAGTTTCCATTGCTCGATTGAGTTGAGTGTTATCAGTAAATCGAAATATTATATTCATACTCGTCAAATTTTCATGAAAATAGTACTTACTATCTTCTTAAGCTTCAAGCTTCTACTGTGACATTTTAAAAAAGTTTGTAAAGCCGACAAAATACTGCAAGTAGGTATTATTGAAATCTCATTTCATTTCATTTTTCCAATTGAGATAGTTCACATCGAGATATGCTTAGCTCAATGCTAGTTTGTGATACTTTGCGTGAACTACAAGTGGTTTTTCCTCCTTCCCCAGGGTAAATTCATCCGTATCCACTTCGGACCCTCCGGCAAACTGGCCGGTGCCGATATCGAGACCTGTAAGTATTTCTCAAACCATATCAGTACCAATTCAAACCTTATTTCCTTGCCAATAAGATGTCGCACGATTATCATGACTTGTACTTTACAACGCACTTTTCTCTCCAGACCTGCTCGAGAAGGCCCGTGTCATCTCCCAGCAAACCCTTGAGCGGTCTTACCACATCTTCTACCAGATGATGTCTGGCTCCGTTCCTGGACTTAAGGGTGCGTATAGAAACAACGTCTTCATATAGGAACAGCTCAACATTGTTAAAGAATGTGACCAGACATGATGTTAGCGTAACTTTTCTTCAAACAGGCAAGTAATGATTTACCATTACGAGACTGTTTGAAAAAAATGTACTCCTGACAACATGGAGACAGTCATGACAAGCTATCGTTAAAGGTTAATTGCCTAAGATGATACCTGGTCATGATTATATTATAGATATAAGATGATTTTATATAATCGTCAATTTCTCGTATGTATGTACACCTATGTTGTATGTTGAATATAGTGTTGGCCTGGTGTTACAGTTTGTCATGTGGCTGAAGCGCCTCTGACATGGCTTAACGTCTCCTATCAATAGATAACCACTGGAACTGATTTTGGTTGGTTTGGGTACCACCGCTCTCATCGAAATGTCTTATATATCTGTAAACTTATTGATTATGGTTTTTACTAGTTAGTGTAGATTTATAACATGACTACATCTAGCCGCCATATATTTTATGTTCTCGAAGACCTGTCTACATCATCAGAAGCAGTTAGAGCTCAACAACTCAAACACCACAACAGCATTGCACATAGAACCTTTACCATGTTAATAATTGTGATTTCCAATATTTAGAGCAATGTTTGCTGTCAAACGACGTATATGATTATTACATCGTATCGCAAGGAAAAACTACCATCCCCAATGTAGACGATGGAGAGGAATGTACTCTTACTGACGTAAGTTCAGCCCTCGATGACAGAAGGCTGTGGAGTTACCATTGTTTGTCGCCGACCGCCTTGCCGCAAGTAACCGGACGGCGGTAGGCTCATCTCGTCTCATACCGACAGAGATACCCTTGTACCTTAAGAGTTAGTTCCTTTAAGACTGGGAGAAACGCATGAGTTTGTGAACTGTTAGATCATGACACCAATTATCAAATGTGACTGTGATTGGTGTCGTTTTATAGGCATCTGCCTTTTGTCGAACGACGTAATGGACTACCACATCGTGTCGCAAGGCAAGACGAGCATTCCCGGCGTAGATGACGGCGAGGAAATGACCCTTACCGACGTGAGTCTTGAACGATTCAGTTCAGATCGTGGCTTACGTATCACTCTTTCTCTATCCGTATAAGTTTCTTCATACCACTTGCTAACCGCTTGCTGCTCCGGCCTGAGTCTCACTCGACTCAGTCTGCGCATGTGTGTCAGAACGTTTTGGTGTTTGCAGAAAAGACGATGCTTAGCTCCCGCCTCTCGGACTATCCCCTCATAAGTCAAGGGAAGACGCGTATACCTGGAGTCAACGACGCTCTGGAGTTCGAACTCACGGTCGTAAGTGGCGAACTGCGCACGGAGCGAGCGTCTTGTCTCAGATATCCGTGTTGTTTCGCGTTGCACCAAAATGTCTGACAGGCACGCGACATGCCCGCTCCCTGCAAGAGTTCTAAAGGGCTTTTTGCACAGGTTTTACAATCACGAGCGATCGTTTGTATCCCGTTCCAGCACGCACACACACACAATCAAACTAATATGTGGACAGGCACTGATAGGATCGTCGACAGGGTTAGGGTCCTTTGCAGGTGGATGTGAAAAAATACATTCTTCATGATCAATTTATGTACCAACAGATCAATGTCTGTTGTCCAACGACATCTACGATTACTTTAACGTCAGCCAGGGTAAGGTAACCATCCCCAACGTCGATGACGGCGAGGAGTGTCTGTTGACTGATGTAAGTGGTTGACATTCTATGGTGATCCCGTTGTTATAATGAACTCTGTATTTCATATACGGAACAGATACCCCACTGGAAAATAGAACCATTATAATGTTGACAATAATGGAGAAATTTTGATGTTCCACCATAGAATATACCTGCAACGAACACCCCAAAAAAATGATTGAAAATTCCTACTGTATGTAAATGGGGTTACGATAATGCGGCTCCATATCAAATTGTATGCTATTCAAAGCCGTTGTCGACGTAACAGTAACATATTAAGAGACACTGGATACTGTTATGTCTGAAACGAGTTTAAAAACAAATTTGTATATGCAGGCACGCGTAATGTCGACCCCCGCGTAAAACAGCAAACCTGTGCACCGAAACCTAAAATAGAACCCCCACGAGCTAAACTAACGCTTCCATTTTTACAACTAACATACATTTAGATCATGAGCTTCCTCTTACATTTGATATTTTTATCTAATGAGATTGTGTAAAATTCCATGTCCTTTAGATCTGTATATTTTTAAAATATTTACGTTATATCCTTTGAAACAAATCGTTTACAACTTTGTGATATTTTCAAGTGACTTATTCATTTTCTAAATTCTTTAGTACCTTTATGCCTTGTACACATTAGACGTTTTGAAGCGCACACTTTGGTAACGCGCGTTTTAAGAATACGCTTCTGATCAAGCGCGCGATTAGAAGCGCGCGCTTCCGTGTGTACACCGTCGAACAACCTCATTATTCTTGAAAGGCGCGTTACCAAAACGTGCGCTTCAAAACGCCTAATGCGTACCAGGCCTTAAAAGGCGCATTATAATATTATGTAATCCATTCACCATCATCATAATAAAAATTTTCTGATCGATGTCCTTAAAAATTCTCACGAGTTCCGTGAACCTAATATATGTTTGACATTGTAGCAAGCCTTCGACATCCTGGGCTTCACCCAGGAAGAGAAGGACAACGTGTACAAGATCACCGCCGCCGTCATGCACATGGGCAGCATGAAGTTCAAGCAGAGGGGTCGGGAGGAACAGGCTGAGGCCGACGGAACTGAGGTAAGCATCATCACTGTCCACATTTTCCATACGTATATTATAAAGAGCAAAGATTTGATTGTTTGTTTGTTTGCATTGAATAGGCTCCGAAACTACAAAACCGAATTGAAAAATTCTTTCACTGTTGGAAAGCTACACTATCCCCGGGACATACGCTACTTTTTATCCCGTAATAATTAACGGTTCCCACTGGATAGTAGGCAGGTAAAACCGCGAGGCGCTTTTAGTGTCCTATAAAGCTATTGAATTCATTTTTATAGCACACGTGAACCTCAATCTCAAAAGAAATGTGGAACCTATAACAACAATAACTATCCACACTTTTGCTGTTCTATAACTACATTCCAAAGTAGTAAATTTGCAGAACATTGTATTTTTTGTGAGGATGCCAACCAAAATGCTGCTCCTAAAACTAGTTGAGATGCATCCAGCACGCGACACTGATGGTACCTCTTCGTATTCCAGGACGGACAGAAAGTCGCCACCCTCCTCGGTGTTGACGTCACGGATCTGTACAAGAACCTGCTGAAGCCCCGCATCAAGGTCGGCAACGAGTTCGTCACCCAGGGCCGTAACAAGGACCAGGTCACCAACTCCGTCGGCGCTCTCTGCAAGGGCATGTTCGATCGTCTCTTCAAGTGGCTCGTCAAGAAGTGTAACGAGACCCTAGACACCAAGCAGAAGAGGCAGCACTTCATCGGTGTGCTGGATATCGCCGGTTTCGAGATCTTCGACGTGAGTTTCTTGGACTTAGGGAGAAATATGAACCAAGAATGTGCAGTAAAATATGAGTGTCGTTAGTAGACAACTCTCAAAGAACGGTCTGCCTTGAATCAATGTTCTTGAAGCTGGTTAATTTGGCCAATTTACGGGACAATGCAATTCGTATTGAAAATTATAATTACTTCTTTATTGTGAGAAGTTTATGATATGAACCAGCTTAAATATTTTACTAGACATTTTTGAGGGGCACTGTATTTGCTAATAATGTTGATTTTTATTTTAGCCAACGGAAATTGTCTTCGAAATCTTCTGAGTTATTACCAAACTTATAGAATAGAAATAGCATAATAATTGTTCCAGCCATCACTATGTTAATATTAATGCAACTTTACTTCTTTAGTTCAACGGTTTTGAGCAACTTTGCATTAACTTCACCAATGAGAAACTTCAACAATTTTTCAACCATCACATGTTCGTTCTTGAACAAGAAGAGTACACCAAAGAGGGCATCCACTGGGAGTTCATTGACTTTGGAATGGACTTGCTTGCCTGCATTGATCTGATCGAGAAGGTACACCGAAAGTCCGAGACTCTCGGTTGGGATCACCGCAGTCCAACCATGTGTTTAGTTTTCAGCAGCTATATGTTCCGCTAACTAATTTTGTTCTTAGTAGAATAGTCATAAGTGTAATTAACCGTGTTTTCCTGTCTCTCAACTGGGTTTTCTGTTATGTAAAAGTTCAACGGTTTCGAGCAACTCTGCATTAACTTCACCAACGAGAAGCTCCAGCAATTCTTTAACCACCACATGTTCGTACTTGAACAAGAAGAGTACAAGCGAGAGGGTATCAACTGGGTTTTCATCGATTTTGGAATGGACTTGCTGGCTTGTATCGATCTGATCGAGAAGGTAATAGTCGATGGAGTCGTTGACCCGTCGACGCAGGGAGCAGTCCTGACGGGTCGTTTTTCCTCGACACACTTAATATGGGGGCACATCTTGAGCCAGAAGTGACGGGCTTAGTCGTGTCTTAGGGCCAGAATGGACAGGTCCAAATCCAGGGTTTGTTAGGGCCAACTGTGGAATGATGTCCACAGCCGCTATCCCATACCTTCCCCTAAACATAACATACCTTATCCCTGCAGTTCAACGGTTTTGAACAACTCTGCATTAACTTCACCAACGAGAAACTGCAGCAGTTTTTTAACCATCACATGTTCGTGCTGGAGCAAGAAGAGTACCAACGCGAAGGCATCGAATGGACGTTCATTGACTTTGGCATGGATCTCCAAAATTGCATTGACCTTATTGAAAAGGTATATGGCGTCAAAGCAACTAAGCGCTTGCCTCACGCCATGTGGTCCTCGAATAATGTCTTTCAAATTACAATTTGTTATATTTATAATTTTAAATGTATCACTGGTCAAATGCAAAACACAAGACTATTATTCGACTGGCCCTTCAATGCTGCTGTTTATGTTTTTGTGTGATTTCTCTCTCGTGTGTATTTTCTACTATCTTATAGCAAATTAATAATATTATGTCAGACCTTTCAAGACAAGCGTACCTACACACAACCCCCTTATTACTGCATAGTTTAATGAGAATCTCGATTCTTTTTTCCATGTTGTTCGCGATGCAGATGAACGGGTTTAATCAGCTATGTATTAACTATACCAATGAAAAGTTGCAACAGTACTTTAATCATTTCATGTTCGTCCTAGAACAAGAGGAGTATGAGAGAGAAGGGATTCATTGGGAATTCATAGATTTCGGTATGGATCTCCAACCGACCATAAATCTGATAGAAAAGGTATTAGAGGAGTAGAGGTGAAGCTTGAAGCTGTAGGGTCGCGAGTAGCCGAGCTTCAAGCTATGCGCCATGGCCTGCAACCGCAAAAATAAGTATGGCTGCAACCCCATCCCGCTAATTAGTAGACATTCAGAACAAATCGCTTGACCACACACGCAAAACAAAAAGAGCGATTGCAACTATTCAAGACAATCATTATGTACATTTCGCATTACGCTGCCGCGAAGATAAAATACACTGTCCTTGTTAAGTTTGCACAAATTCAGTAGGTAAATAAATAACCATATAAAATACTATCAGATTAATACGTATTTCAATAGATAACGGTGCTTTTTACGCATTTGAAGGCATATTTTGGAAGATTTGTTGCGTCGATTAATATTGTTATGAATATACTAAGAGTACCAATGGCGAATAATGCTTATTTACGCATTTTATATCGTTTTTGTCTCGTTGATATTAAACCTCAAACAGACTTAATTATAGTATAGTAGGTTCTCTAATTCCAGAGCACAGCACAGCTACCAATACACACGGGTTATCTGTTTGCATGCCGCTTTATACATAACGCTTAACGATACACATTTTGTTATAGATCAGAAATCCAATTGTATTAGCCCCCATAAATATTTTTCACCTACCTACCCTATTTGTAAGGTATTGTACGCGTAATTTTAATTTGTGGTAAAGATTTAAACTTCACTATATTATTTTTCTTCGTACGAGTATAGAAAATATTTCTAATGATTTTTTATTTTGAATATAATATTGTTTCCTTATAAATTTGGTTAAAATTATCAATTTTCTTCAGATAGTACAAGCACTGCATGCATAATCTGTTACACCATATTCGCGGTCTAATCTCACCGGTACGTTTCAGCCCATGGGTATCCTCTCCATCCTTGAGGAAGAGTCTATGTTCCCGAAAGCCACCGATCTGACCTTCGTTGAGAAGTTGAACAACAACCACTTGGGCAAGTCTGCTCCCTACCTCAAGCCTAAGCCCCCCAAGCCTGGCTGCCAAGCCGCCCACTTCGCCATCGGCCATTACGCCGGTAACGTAAGTATCACCGACATTCATTGTATCTCAAGAGATCTCTTTGACCTATTATTAATTAGTATGTCTGTAACATCGGCACAAAGTTAAAATGCAGTGGTTTTGTGTTACACTGGGACAATACGTTTAAAAAGATATGTTAGATATCAACTTGGCTGCAGCGAATACAATGCACTTACTAACCTTGGACTGCAGCCACCACTCGATGAGCCTTCACTTGCGGTCATCAGCCGGCTAGTTAAATATTGTCTGTAGGGATTCACTCAGTCTCTGTGTGTATATACGTAGCACACGCAAGAAAGCAGCAATATTTGCTTAAACACACAAAACTACCAATACGATGTGTCACGCGCGGCGTCTGCTTTCACACTAAGTATTGAACTCCAATTTTTACGAGTGCGCGGAGCGTCGACAGTCAAAAATACAACTACCCTCCGTTGCTGCTTTTTCGAAACTTGAACATTGATATAATTACAACTATAGTTTGATAACGAAAAAGTTATGTGTTTTTTGCCTGCAATGTCTAGCTTCTAAATTTAAATTTGAATAAGTATTCCGGTATTTTGATTCATTTCCACTTTTACAATATCATCGATTTCTTCGTCGTCACTTTCACTGATTCTATCTTTTTTTTTGTCTTCACCAAATAGGTCGGCTACAACATCACTGGATGGCTTGAGAAGAACAAGGACCCCCTTAACGACACCGTCGTCGACCAGTTCAAGAAGGGTCAGAACAAGCTCGTTATTGAGATCTTCGCTGACCACCCCGGCCAGTCTGGTGATGCTGGCGGTGCTAAGGGTATGTATCACGCTATGATTACGATAGGACCTTATACAATTCAAATCTTATTCCTTTCGATACTGTTTGATTTAGCAGTCTGACGTCGTTGGAGCCACAAGGTACCATGAGCTGTAATACTTCTACTGTGAACATACAAATATAAAGACTCGCTTAAACTTTTACTATTCAACTTCTCCATCTCTCACTAGACACCAACACCGGATCGAAACTACTTCGATGAACTTGATCCATCATTTTTTCACACTACAGTTTGCTTCCTTGAGAGTACATTCACTATTTGGCAAAAAATATTTTTCATATTGTAATTTTATGTTGACACATTTTTGATGAATAGGCGCTGGTGGTAAACGCGCTAAGGGTTCTGCCTTCCAGACCGTTTCATCACTCTACAGGGTAAAGGCCAACATACAAACACTAGCTTCTGTGCCTCTCCGTGGCTTATCTGTCTACGTCTGTCTACTAGCTTAAGGCTGGCGCCTATCGTGCGAATATGCACGCTGTATATTGTATAATGACACCGCTCGTCGCTTAGGGCCAGTCTTGCACGCTTTCCTTTCATGTCGGTCAATGTATAGTTTACAGCACAGCTCATGTCGCCGGCAATGTCGCAGATGTTATATCGTCGAGTCTTGCCCCCACTTGTTGGATTATTGACATTCATGTGATTGTCCTCGTACTAATTATTGCTTGTTAATGTACGTCCATAGGCGGTCGCGGTAAGAAGGGCGGTGGTTTCGCTACTGTCTCCTCCGCTTACAAGGTTCATAAATTATTTCAAAGTGTTTTAGATTATTTTGTTTTTATTTTTATCACCACCACCGATGTAGAAACAACTACTCCAATGTGGCACTACACCGAGTGGTTTTTATGTTTTCTATTTTATATCACTGACCGAGAGATTTTCTACTATATCTCATCCATTTACACGATTAAACTGGATTATTCCAATGACATTCATTATAGACGCACATAAATATATACTTATACCGTGTGTCGATCATTTCAATTTTAAGCAGTAATGTAGTTTACCTGAAATACATACGTTGCTACGTTTTCTGCTGAGTGAAACATAACACGCTTGTATTTGTGATTTTGTATTTTTAACCGCAGTTTTGTGTTGGCCATCGCTCATTAAAATACTTCTACTGTACACAGCATCCCATTGAGTGTTGCTTTCAATGTTTAGATATATTATGCATTTCTGATATCACAGTAAATTCGAAAACGGTATGTATATCGTAAATATTAGCAAAACTAATTTCAATTATGTCAAAATTTGTAGCGCTTGATATTAATATTGCATTTAGTGAAATAACCAGAATACTTATGGTATTTGTATCTACAGGAACAACTTAACAACCTGATGGCTACCCTGAGGTCGACTCAGCCTCACTTCGTCCGTTGTATCATCCCCAACGAGTTGAAGCAGGCCGGTGAGTCATGACTCTTTTTACTTTCCCTCGTCATTTATCTTATAGAAATCCTTTTTGGCATATCTTGTATTTCTTGTGCTAGTTTTAATAATACCTTCGTACTTTCAATAATTGCCCTTTCTTTTATATCTTGTAGTACTTTCACAATTTTCTAGTTTCCGCTAGGAGCTAGGCTCATGCGCCAGAAAAATTTGTAAAACTTCAGATACCACACTAATCATGGTTCGTCATTACCGTATGTTTTATTGCATTTTCTACATGTGTTCCCTCCTTCGCTCAGGTCTCATCGACTCCCACCTTGTGATGCACCAGCTCACCTGTAACGGTGTGCTTGAGGGCATCCGTATTTGCCGTAAAGGTTTCCCCAACAGGATGGTCTACCCTGACTTCAAGCTCCGGTAAGTTTACGTCCGCGCAAATAGCTTCATCCCGATCTATTCTAGGAACGACTTCTCATCCGACAAATGTTTATAACACGGCGAATCATCAAACGGCTACTTTATTTTCATATCAATAGATTAAACTTTTTTTTGTATCATGACTATATTTTCCGCTGGAGTCTAAACAAAATTCTTTCAACTCTAGATTCGCCTTGATTTTATTTCGGTTGCAAACGCTTACGTCATAGGAACATATATGCAGCCGCGTAACACTTTCCAAATTTAACTTGATGATTGGTCGCTGACACCTCAACTTTACAGGTGTAGCAGCTATTTTTATGGAATAGGAATTTGGTGGGAGTTTATATTAAACTTGTATTATTGAACAGTTACATGATTCTTGCGCCAGCCATCATGACTACGGAAAAAGAACCTAAAGACGCGGCGGCCAAGTGTCTGGAATCCGTCGGGCTCGATCCCGAAAGCTATCGTATTGGTCACACTAAGGCAAGATGAGAACCCGATACCACCGTTGTGTGGTTACAGCATGACATACCGTACCTTAGAATCACTCTAAACAATAGAGTTCGTTCGATGCCCTACCATTTGTGCGTCAACATCCGCAAGAACACTGTCATGTTGTCTCTCGAATGCACCCACGAGTAGTTAGTGACCCCTGTTTTGGACAAGTGTGTACGAAACACATCAAAATTTTCCCCAACATGTTTGAACTGAATGGTGTTAATTTTTAAAACGTTGTTGTAAACATCATACGCTGTACAAACACGTTTTAGGAATAGTGATTTACCCTTTGCGTTCCTCATAGACCAATGTACACATTAAGATACAGAATAATAGTATCTCCTATGTTTACGTTTGAACCTATATCAGATCACTCCCTCATTGTGTGTCCATATTATTTTGGTAATATAGTTACAAGATCCTGGCCCCTCAAGCTGCTGAAAAGGAATCGGATCCTAAGAAAGTTGCCCAAGTGATCCTGGAAGCCACTGGTTTGGATGTCGAGTCCTACCGTCTCGGCCACACCAAGGCATGTCCTACCACCAGTAGTTAGCGGTTTGCGCCGGCACCCTACCACACCACACGGGTCCTCGGCTTTTGAGCGCTTGTCGAATTATACAGCACCAGATGAGACCGGTGCCATAGTTTGACTTAGTTACACTCACTCTGTAGGCTGCTTACCCCAGGAGTCCAAGCTACTAGACTCCAGTGTTACCCTTACCTTTTACCCTACATGAATTGTGCCTACATTTACACACCACTGTTATATTTTTTGTGCTCTTCGAACGCAGATACAAAATTCTGTGCCCGAACCTCATCAAAGAACCCATTACACCTGAGAAAGCCACTGAGAAAATTCTCGAACATACCGGTTTGGACTCGGAATCTTTCAGGCTTGGAAAGACGAAGGTAGTCGCACAAGCATGAAACACACCACACGATCTAAATTCTTCCTTACTGTCTATGCATGTTAATTAATCCTCATTTTCCCCTCTTTGAGTGTTTTATGTCTTCTTTTAAGATTTAAGATACAAATATGTTTCGCTTTACTAACCATCAAATGTTATATCAATTATTTTAACGTTGAGTTTCACACATTTCGTGAGACATTTTTATTAATAATTGCACCGTGCGGACCGTGCGTTCCGCTAACACTTCCGTGTACGAACAGGTGTTCTTCCGTGCCGGTGTCCTGGGTCAGATGGAGGAGTTGCGTGACGACAGACTGTCCAAGATCGTGTCCTGGCTCCAGGCCTACATCCGCGGTTACCTGTCCCGTAAGGAGTACAAGAAGCTGCAGGAACAGAGGTAAGGACAGATCACCATATATGGCAACACCTGCGTCGGCCTCTACTCGATCTGGATTTGAGATGTCATATCGTTCTTGTCGAACAGGGTCGCCCTCCAAGTTGTCCAGCGCAACTTGCGCAAATACCTGCAGCTGCGCACCTGGCCCTGGTGGAAGTTGTGGCAGAAGGTCAAGCCCCTGCTCAACGTCACCCGCGTCGAGGATGAGTTGGCGGTGAGTGTCCATCGCTGGCTCGGTATTAATGATCGAGCACTCTGACCCGCTACCGCGAAGTAGGCGCGTGATTCAGGTGCCGCAAATAGAACCGACCGCGCCCACCTGTCGGTTACGCGACACCGCAGCACCTGCTGCGCCATTTGTGGAGTCGGCACCCGCCGCCCGCGTACCGCCGGCCGCCCCGCGCGTTTTCTCCAGCGCATGCGGGGGCGGCGATCCACCCGCTGGAAAACTCCAGCGGCGCTCAGTAGCGGAGCGGTCGGCGGCGCGCGCACCATCCCTCCTAACTCGAACGAACCGACATTTGCATTCCTTTTTTGTATTTATGTTTTAATTAAATTAACCGGCCATGGCGGAAGTTCAAATAAGCGAGTGGAACGGTGTGATGAGTGAGGACATATTGCAGAAACTCGAGGAGAAGGCGCAGAAGGCCCAGGAGGCTTTCGAGAAGGAAGAGAAGCTGCGCAAGGAGGTTGAGGCTATTGCTAGCAAGCTGCAGGAAGAGAAGAACGACCTCCTGTCCAAGCTTCAAGGCGAGCAGGGCTCTCTCTCCGAGACCCAGGAGCGTGCCAACAAATTGGCAGCCCAGAAGGCAGACCTCGACAACCAACTCAGGGTGAGTCGTAAATTTTCATATATATATTATATGATATAAAAATTATACGACCCTTACATCCACTTCATATTAATAACACCCATAAACAAGTAGTCATATTCCAAGATGTGTAATGGGAACTGAAATAGCCGTTCATTTTTAGGTCGAGTAAATTTTGCGTGCGAGGAACCTGTAGTTAATTAGTATGACTAATTAGACAAGATTAAATCTCGTACCTTAGATAAACATAGTTGGGAAGGTATGCGGTGACCCAAATTAGTAAAAGCTCACCTACTTACTACAGTGTTGCGAATCAGCTCGCAGCGGGTTTACTTGACGTGATTCTTTCAATAAACAACGATTTTGTTTATATTAGAGAAATAGTTCGAAGAGTTAAAAATATACCACGCGTCTGCAGGTTGCATGGTTTTATTTTATTGCAAACGTTGATTGCCGATTACGTGCCGATGGACACGAACCAGATCCGAACAATAAAAGCTACCTACCTACGCAATACTTAAGCAAGCGGAACGCACGAAACTAATACAATACTTTATATTTTAGGACACCCAAGACCGCCTTACCCAGGAGGAGGATGCCCGCAACCAGCTCTTCCAGGCTAAGAAGAAGTTGGAGCAGGAAGTCTCCGGCCTCAAGAAGGATGTTGAGGACCTCGAACTGTCCGTCCAGAAGTCCGAACAGGACAAGGCCACCAAGGACCACCAGATCCGCAACTTGAACGACGAGATCGCCCACCAGGACGAGCTCATCAACAAGCTGAACAAGGAGAAGAAGCTCCAAGGCGAGTCCACCCAGAAGACCGCTGAAGAGCTCCAGGCCGCCGAGGACAAGGTCAACCACCTCAACAAGGTCAAGCAGAAGCTCGAGCAGACCCTCGACGAGCTCGAAGACTCTCTGGAGCGCGAGAAGAAACTGCGCGGTGACGTCGAGAAGCAGAGGAGGAAGGTGGAAGGAGACCTCAAGCTCACCCAGGAGGCCGTCGCCGACCTCGAGCGCAACAAGAAGGAGCTCGAGCAGACCATCCAGCGCAAGGACAAGGAGATCTCGTCCCTCACCGCCAAGCTCGAGGACGAGCAGTCCCTGGTCAGCAAGCTCCAGAAGCAGATCAAGGAGCTCCAGGGCCGCATCGAGGAGCTCGAGGAGGAGGTCGAGTCCGAGCGCCAGGCTCGCGCTAAGGCTGAGAAGCAGCGCGCCGACCTGGCTCGCGAACTCGAGGAGCTCGGCGAGCGTCTCGAGGAAGCCGGTGGCGCCACCTCGGCCCAGATCGAGCTTAACAAGAAGCGCGAGGCCGAGCTTAGCAAGCTGCGCCGCGACCTCGAGGAGGCCAACATCCAGCACGAGTCCACCCTCGCCAACCTCCGCAAGAAGCACAACGACGCCGTCGCCGAGATGGGCGAGCAGCTCGACCAGCTCAACAAGCTCAAGGCTAAGTGAGTATTTTTATTGCTGTTCTAAAACTATCTGACTAGATTAGTCATCGATGACTGTGTGCGCGTGCACACGTGCGGTTTTATAGACTGATCTGTATCCGACATTGATTCCAAAAATAAGTTTAGCATCTTTTTTATTGACTATAATGCAAAATCCAGGGCCGAGCATGACCGGGCGTCTTGCTACAGCGAGCTAAACAACACCCGCGCAGCTGTCGATACAGTAGCCAGGGAGAAGGTACCATGTCGCCCCAGAGGCATGTCAGCACGGGGTGACCCTGCATGGAACCTTTGTTTCCGAGACACACACTCGACATGGACATTTTACTTTACCAACCCATATAGGCCCCTAAGCTGATTGTTGTCAACGGAATACTAAAGTTTTGTGTAATATTTTATCCATCCAGGGCTGAGAAAGAGCGTTCTCAATACTTTAGCGAAGTCAATGACCTTCGTGCCGGTCTCGACCACTTGTCCAACGAAAAGGTACAAAAAGATGAGAGGATAATGTTGTGGCCTCAGCCCTTGCAGGCTGACATCGCTTCGCAGCTTATGGCAAAATAATGAATAATTTGTATAGAGGAAACACAACACATAGAAACACATAACATAACAACCCATGATAACTTTAACCCTCAATATAACCTAAAAAATATGACGTTAATTATGAATTCATACAATATTTTCATAAAACAGCGAAAGAGCTAATACTGCTTCGTTGAATGATTGTCTTAGTTTTAAAATTTAACATAGTTTTCGAAAAAAGCAACAATATAGAAATTTGCATGAGGAACATAACAAATTGAATTTATTTGTTTTGGACTAACACAAAACACTCATAATAACTTTTTATTACGCTAAATAATACGAACACTAAAAATACCACACGACAATAGCAGTAATCGCAAAGAAAAACATACCCACCCACATCTTTTCAGACCTTATTACACAGTTTTTAATAAGTACTTAAATACGTGGTGTAGCCAGCAATCAATGAACAGGAATTAAATTATAACTTTATGAATGCAGGCATCCCAGGAGAAGGTTGTCAAGCAGCTGCAGCACCAGCTCAACGAGGTCCAGAGCAAGTCCGACGAGGCCAACCGCACCCTCAACGACCTGGACGCCGCTAAGAAGAAGCTGTCCATCGAGAACTCCGACCTGCTCCGCCAACTGGAGGAGGCCGAGTCCCAGGTGTCCCAGCTGTCCAAGATCAAGGTGTCGCTCACCACCCAACTCGAGGACACCAAGAGGCTCGCCGACGAGGAAGCCAGGGTATGTATACGTCCACCTAAGCCCCACATCCAAACCAATTCAATAATATTTTGGATAAAACTTATCAAGGCAGAAGTTATAATTGCATTTGTTTTGTTAACAGGAACGCGCTACCCTCCTTGGCAAGTTCCGCAACCTGGAACACGACCTGGACAACATCCGCGAACAGGTCGAGGAGGAGGCCGAAGGCAAGGCTGACTTGCAACGCCAGTTGTCCAAGGCCAACGCCGAGTCTCAGCTGTGGCGCTCCAAGTACGAGTCCGAGGGCGTCGCCCGCTCCGAGGAACTCGAGGAGGCCAAGCGCAAGCTCCAGGCCCGCCTCGCCGAGGCCGAGGAGACCATCGAGTCCCTCAACCAGAAGGTTGTCGCCCTCGAGAAGACCAAGCAGCGCCTCGCCACCGAGGTCGAGGACCTGCAGCTCGAGGTCGACCGCGCTACCGCCATCGCCAACGCCGCCGAGAAGAAGCAGAAGGCTTTCGACAAAATCATCAGCGAATGGAAGCTCAAGGTCGACGACCTCGCCGCCGAGCTCGACGCCAGCCAGAAGGAATGCCGCAACTATTCCACCGAACTGTTCCGTCTCAAGGGAGCCTACGAAGAGGGCCAGGAGCAGCTCGAAGCCGTCCGCCGCGAGAACAAGAACCTCGCCGACGAAGTCAAGGACTTGCTCGACCAGATCGGCGAAGGTGGCCGCAACATCCACGAGATCGAGAAGGCCAGGAAACGTCTAGAAGCCGAGAAGGACGAGCTCCAGGCCGCCCTCGAGGAGGCCGAGGCTGCCCTCGAACAGGAGGAGAACAAGGTCCTGCGCGCTCAGCTCGAGCTGTCGCAGGTCAGGCAGGAGATCGACCGCCGCATCCAAGAGAAGGAAGAGGAGTTCGAGAACACGCGCAAGAACCACCAGCGCGCCCTCGACTCCATGCAGGCGTCCCTCGAGGCCGAAGCCAAGGGCAAGGCCGAGGCTCTGCGCATGAAGAAGAAGCTCGAGGCCGACATCAACGAGCTCGAGATCGCCCTCGACCACGCCAACAAGGCCAACGCCGAGGCCCAGAAGAACATCAAGCGCTACCAGGCCCAGATCAAGGACCTGCAGACCGCCCTCGAGGAGGAACAGCGCGCCCGCGACGATGCCCGCGAACAGCTCGGCATCTCGGAGCGCCGCGCCAACGCCCTCCAGAACGAGCTCGAGGAGTCCCGCACACTGCTGGAACAGGCCGACCGCGCCCGCCGCCAGGCCGAGCAAGAGCTGGGAGACGCGCACGAGCAGCTCAACGAGCTCTCCGCCCAGAGCGCGTCCCTCTCGGCCGCCAAGAGGAAACTCGAGTCCGAGCTGCAGACCCTGCACTCCGACCTCGACGAGCTCCTCAACGAGGCCAAGAACTCCGAGGAGAAGGCTAAGAAGGCAATGGTCGACGCCGCTCGCCTCGCTGACGAGCTCCGCGCCGAACAGGAACACGCCCAGACACAGGAGAAGCTCCGCAAGGCTCTCGAGCAACAGATCAAGGAGCTCCAGGTCAGGCTCGACGAGGCCGAGGCCAACGCGCTTAAGGGAGGTAAGAAGGCCATCCAGAAACTCGAACAGAGAGTCAGAGAGCTCGAGAACGAGCTCGACGGCGAACAGAGGAGACACGCCGACGCCCAGAAGAACCTGCGCAAGTCGGAGAGGCGTATCAAGGAGCTCAGCTTCCAGGCCGAGGAGGACCGCAAGAACCACGAACGCATGCAGGACCTCGTCGACAAGCTGCAGCAGAAGATCAAGACCTACAAGAGGCAGATTGAGGAGGCCGAAGAGATCGCCGCCCTCAACTTGGCCAAGTTCCGCAAGGCACAGCAGGAGCTCGAGGAGGCCGAAGAGAGGGCAGACCTCGCCGAACAGGCCATCAGCAAGTTCCGTGGCAAGGGACGCGCGGGATCCGCTGCGAGAGGAGTTAGCCCAGCGGTGAGTTAATCATACAGTCATTCATTTATAATAACTTCATATGACTTTCGTTAGACTTCGTAGAAACTAAACTTTGCTTCTTTTCGTTTAGGCGTCCGTTAAAGGGCGTGTCTAAATCAGCACTGGAGATGATGTAAGTTGGCAACTTTTCGTTGCACGCTCCCCATAGCACCGAGAACAGTGATGGGCCCTCGTTTACAATAGAATAGTACCTCTGAGTTCACCCTATACAGTTATGACTACCTTTGGGCATGACGAGTTAAGAAGCATGACTCCTGCACGTAGTGGTGAGGGCAGGCGACGTGAGCGGTTGGCTGATGTGTCCTTTTGTGTTGCAGCCCCAGCGCTCGCGCCCCGGCCTCGCCGACGGCTTTGGCACCTTCCCACCTAGGTTCGACCTGGCGCCCGAAGATTTCTAAACGTTCCACTACAAAAACAAAAAACGGACTGTACAGATTTTTCGTTGAATATGTAACTTTTTTATACGATATGTTAGCAGTGTTACGTACGAAAGCGTGAAACGAGAACTGTAAAAATTTTTGTAAGCCAAATGAAAAAATATACACTGTTAGGATCTAATCTTTTTACGAAAGGATATTTTGTAACTTGTTGATATTTATTTATATTATTTATTACCGTTGAGTATGTATCGAGAGTGGGGACAGGGTGACGCGCGCCCTGCGCACGCGCATGTACCCCGAGACACGCCCCACACCCCCGCACCGCGCCGCAGTGCGCGCGCCGCTCTGGGCCCCCAATTGACATCTAATAAAGCGATATCGTTCTCATAAAATACTTTAAATTTTGAAGTTTCATTTACTAGCTCTAGATACCCATCCATAGTAACCATAAGTATGCTGACGTGTATTCCACGACGCAATAATCTTTCTATTATACTGAACGTCACAATTTGGCTAAGGAAAACCTCGAGAGAAACCTATTTCTTATTTTATACAGAGCTGTTTACGTGGGGTGAACAACGATGATGATTGATGATGACACATCCGGGATGATGATAATATGCGCTGAACCTGGGTCAGAGTAATTATCAATATGGTTCCGTTTGTTTACCTTAGAATTTACTAGATTGTCAGATTAATATAGCTATTTCAGGCAAAAATATTAGACAAATGTAAAAACCAATTAACTGTTTACACTAATCAGCACTTGTATAACGTATATACCAAAATTACAGGAATTCATGAAGTAATTGACAAATAGAATATAACGCAGTGCGTATAAGCCTATAGGGTTTGTCAAGGTGGACAGACTTGCTTTACCTTCCATTGTATTGTTAAATGATGATAAAAACTATACTTACATTTTACCTACGTAAGTGAACGCGTCACAGCAAAGGCTTGAAGTATCTATTTATTAATCTGTGGTAAAGGCTCGCGCACATGGCGGGCTATAAATGACCTACTGGTTAGACACTAATGTTCACATCAATTTGTAGATAGGTAATTCTATATTTAATTTGCTAGTTCGCAGGTCGGTAGATTTTGTGTCGCCACGGCTACCATAACAGTCTTAAGAATAAAATCACGTGACGCCATCAACGTGTTCCCAACTCAGCACATCTCACGTATCTCAATTGCCATTCCACATGGAATAAAATAGCAAGCCGTTATGTTACTATAGTTTGATTACAAAAACTTGGTTTACTTACTCTGCGGTCTATGGTAGTCCATGTCTCCCCGGATAGTCATTATGGCGTCTTTGTCGAGTGCAGAAGAAAGGGGCACTCCGCGTTCCAGTAGCTAGCGGCAGTAGCCTGCACTCACGCTGCACTCGCGAGTACCTCTTAAACGAGTGACGTCATGGCACGTCTGCGCGTACGCCGAGAGTAGACCGTGCGTCTTTAGACTCAATCGCAAACGACGATATCTGCTTTTTACACCCACTAGGTTTCAAATGAAAGGTGCGTGTATTATGTTGATAAAAAGCGATGTTAATACGTAGATGACGCCTCCATCATTCGCATGGCTGAATCAATACAATCTTTGTAACAATGCGAACTGGTTTCCAATAGTTCTTTACGTAAAACAAGAAGTATGAGTCCACCGATTCAATTCAGCGAGGTAATGCAGCCAGTGTTCTTGGTACCATGCCACATGGACACCCTCTTTTGTTAGATTTGTAAGGTTTAGTTTAAGTTAGTCTTAGTTTATTTTATTTTATTTATATTTACAAAGAAAATATTAAATAGACGTAATTCGAAATATTTTGTTGAACGGAATTAAATGCACCGAATGATAGCCATGATAGCCAATACATAAAAATATCGAAGTAATCTGACAAGTCCGCTACAATGACCCAAACCCCAATCCTAATTTGACGTCTTCGATCCAGTACAACTGAGCCTTTTTGTTAAAGTTTCCATGATCTACCGGTGGATTCAAGTGCAGGGAAAGGTGTCCGCGTATCCATGAAAGCGCAACTGTCTTGTGTTGTGACACTATTGTCCATACTGCAGAAGTCCAGGTTTGCCGACTTGAAGCGCTGGAACTTGTCCTGGAACTGCTGCCAGGTGCAGCCCTCGAGGGGGCACAGCGGAGTCACCTTCTCGTTAACGAAGAGCTGGACGCGGTGGGACTGTCTACCAGACTCCTCACAACTGGAAACAGTATACATTAATATAGCGTTAATTATTATTGACTGCCTGCTACTGAAATTGCTACTGAATCTTTATTTATTTATTTATTCAGATTAATTACACGGCCGTGGCCAATTACAATAATCAATCACACATGTCATAACATTAAAATTAGTTAAATTGTTCAAAATTTCAAGAATAAGTAACATATCAAGTCAAAAACATAGAAAATTTATTATTATTATGACAAATTCCATTTACACACTCTTCTCACAGAAATCCAAGCATTCAGCCAATATCACCTTCCATTCATCCGCAAATACATCACAATCAGGTCTCGCGTTCAGGAGGGCATTGAGTGCAGCGAGGGTTCGCGGAACAGGAGAGCGAGCGCGCGCGACGGTTCGGCATGAGGGTACTGCGAACTGTTTGTGTCTCCTGCTACGGCGGTAATTATTAGGAACGAACAATTGACACAGCTCATTGTGTAGATCTGGTGCGTCAATTTGTCCACGAAGAACTTTGCACATGGTTATTAGCTGGTCGTTTGATCGCCTAACTTCTAATCTTAGATTCGTACATTAATGCGATGGCAAACAAAAGGATTATAATTTTGACAAGTGCCTTCTCTTATACTAATAATAAATTTGATAATCATAATAGCAACATGATACAAATTCTAAATCATCCTGCATAATCACAGTCAAGTAAACTAATCCTCACTAGAATGTTACAATTTGAAAAATACAAAAACTGCCTTTTTGAGGGACAATGGCGAATCATCGACCGGGCTTTGCGAATGCGGGCATGACGGTGATATTTGTGGGAACGGGATGTTGTTTGTTTGTCGACAGATTTACTGCTGGCGTTACCTGTTCAAAACAGCAATAATGTTAACTGAAAAGGCTCCAATCATACTGGTCCTCCACACCCTGTTAGGGTCTCTGTAGCACCCTCGGAGCTGATGACGGTCCTCGAAAAGACCCATTGCGCAGTAGACCATCTCCAGCATGTTATTATGAGTGAAGTAGGAGATGACCTTCTTGCCTTGCCCCGCGACGGTGGCCTCGAAGTTCTCGTACAGATCTTTTAGAGCTGGACCTCCGAGCTTCACGTTAACCTGCTCGTTAAAAGCATAAGAATAAATTAAAAAAGACCGACTAGCTCTAGGATCTTCGATGGATTGAATACTAACACGACCGCGTCTCGAAAACTTAACATTTTGACTGACTGCAATAATTGACATTTATGTAAGTAAATGGAGCGGGCTATGGCGATAACATTCAGAACGAGGATATTCATCAAAGAACTAAAGTTGACATAGCTCTCAGGGTTTGTAAGCTGGAGTGGCAATGGGCAGGCCACATCGCTCGTAGAACTTATACGCGATGGGTAAAAGAGTTTCTAGAGTGATGACCACGAACTGGAAGACGCAGCGTAGGTAGGCCTCCCACTAGATGGTCACAGGCAACCGGTGGATGCAAGTGGCAAATTGTCGTTCACTGTGGCGGTCTTAGGGGGTGGCCTACGTTCAGCAGTGGACGTATTCAGGCTGATTGTGATGATCATGATGATGTTAGTAAACGGGATGATTCAACATCTAAAAAAAGCAATAATGCTACCAATTTGTTTCCAATTGCACCACTGTACTCATGTAAAATGGCCGAAGCTTATAAGATTTTATCAATTCCACATGTGCAGTAAGTACACTTACCCACGACCCATATGCATTCCTATGGTAATGCCTGACATCGTCCCTGTACTCCAGTACTACCAGGTCCTGGTTGGAGAACGCGGCGCACCAGGGGGACTGCAGGGTCTTGCTCCAGGACCGGTCGAACCGGCACAGATCGTAAATAGCGTATACGTTCTCAGGAGTCAGCTTGGTGACGAGACCGAGTCGTTTCTGGACTGCGTTTTGCACCTGAAAATGGAATGTAAATGGAATACCTACCTAGTGTTATAATTTATGTGCTTGTATTGTAAAGTTTCTGAAACCAGTGTAGGCGCGTCTAAGGTCAAGGAAGAAATTGAATTCACTTACAGCAATGAACTCCGCAGATGCATAATAGTCCGCCAAGTTGTCAGCCAACTGCTGGCTGTGTTTAACTGTTTCTTGGTACCTATCACAGTTCTCATAAGGCTGGAAAAAATGAACATTGCATTACCCTAGTGGGCGAACATTCACCTGGCAAGAAGGGGATGACGATTTCAAATCCCACGACGGGCACGTACCAGTGAGGTTCTCGTTTCTCGTACGTAGGTATAATTATTATCACTTGCTTTTTGTTAAAGTAAAACATCAGGAGGAAAAAAAACACCTTATTGAAGGCTTGTTACCCTTCAACCCGGGCCAGGGCCCCCGCGGTGGATTATGTCCTAATCCTCCTCACCAAAGTGAAGGGAAACCCGTGCTCGTAGGCGGATAGGGGTAATGATGATGATTTCAATAGTACGTATCAACTCTAAAGTTGCATCTATCCATCAATCGACCTTCAATGAGATAGTGCCATGGCGTCGTCTGATGTAGCTTGTCAGGTTACCCAATGGCCTTGACCTGATTTAACAACTGATGACAACAAAGACCGACGGTATAATATTCCCGCGTGGTGTACATGAAAAATTTGTTAATCCACTTTTCTTTTAAATAAGATTCCTTGTATCTATTGAATCAGGATGAACGAATGTTACTTAATGCTATCAAACCGCAACAACTTTGATGACGTCAACGTGTGTTCCATCATGTGATATCGCAACATATAACTTACCAGAACTTCGACTTCTCAATTTCTATAAATAGGTATTTAACCAGTAAAACTAGCCGTTCTTGTCGTGTCTACTCTGAGTGATAGAATCAAGATTGCCAAAATCTTCAGCTTTCAATGCTTACCCTGATAATGTCGTCTCTCGACCTCGCTTTATCAGGAGCCACCGTTAAGTTGGTGCCGTCAGTGAGACCGTGCACGAAAGCAAGAGCACTGGTGATGGTTCTTTGCTCGTTGGTGGCTCTGAAGTAGTAATCATCGTTAGACCCCTTAAGGAGGTGAGGGTACTTCTCCCGCAGCCTGGTGGCGATGTCGAACAGTTCTTCGTAACCGGTGCCGGTGAGATAAGATGGGGTGACTTCAATGGTGTCGTTCCATTTCCATCCTCGGAAGTTACCAATGTCCTATGGAAAAAATATGGGTTAATAGAACTTTGAAATAAAAGTAGTACCTATTTGCTACATGCTGATAACATCATAGCGTAAAAGAAAATATATAATACTGACGTCTTCACTGTAGGGGTTTGACATATTATTATGAAAGAAATCAAACATACAAATGGACCGGTATTTTATGTGTGCCTTTTTGAGGACCATGATTATGATAAACATAGCTTTTTAGTTTGTTCAAACATTTGGGGTTGGACAATGCAAGTATTGCATTTTTTGCATAATTTGCATCATGCAAGCAGAACGCGCAACTGCTTTGTGACAATCCTGCTTTTTAGGAAATAGGCCTACTATAAAATATATAATTATATTAGAAGTTCTTAAACTTTCGCGAACTGAATACATGTTAATTAGTATTTAAACGGGTCTAATTCGCGCACAAACGAATATCAAAATATATAATTTTGACATACCTCGACGTTTCGACCAAGTTACATCGGCCGTGGTCACGAGAAGACTGGTGAATGCGGGTATCACCGTCCGGAGCGGCAGGTGTTGTTTCCAACTACCCGCGTTTGATCTTGCAAAACATAATCGTCACGACATACAACACTAACAGTATCCGAAGTCCCACTTGAACATAAGTTGCGCCGTACACACTTGCTAATTACTGGATTCCATGATCCAGACAACCTAAACCCATCTTCCCGATTGAAATTCCGGTACTTCTTGATTTCAATCGCTTCACGAACAATTCTAGGATAGAAATGACGATCAGTGGAAAGGATCTTCGGGTCATGTACTCGTAATTCGATCCAATGGATCGTTTGTGCGCGAATTAGACCCGTTTAAATACTAATTAACATATAATTATATTGTATAGTACCTACATTTTGCTCTACAAATTACTTATGAGTACCTATGCTATGATACATTAAATTCCGATTAAAGAGATCGTACCCGCGCACACAGCTGACCGTGGCCGGTTTTGTGGCTGATTAGGATTTCTTCTTTCAAGGAAGCTACGTACTTGATCTCTTGTATGGCGCGTTTTTGGGGATTTCTATTTCCATGCCTGTGTAGGGTCCAGGTGCTGACTGCTTCGCAATCTGAAAACAAATTGGACTTTACTAATATTATAAACGCAAAAGTTTGTAAGTATGCATGGATGGATGTTTGTTACTCTTTCACGTAAAAACTACTGAATGGATTTTAATGAAACTTTACAATAATATAGATTATACATCAGAATAACACATAAGCTACAATTTATAAAGATATTGTGTGAATTGTCCAAAATATGACGATAAGTGTGTAGGAAAAATCTACCATTTGTGAGCTATTCTGGCGTGCGCTGTCAAAACCGCTAGAGTTACACATAATATGTAGTGTATGATGAAAATGTTTATCTTAAATAGTCCTACAAAAAAGCCCACCACAGTATATATCTATATCTTATGTGTAAGCCGTAATATTATAAATCGTAAAGTATTTTTGCAGTATCGCGGATGTCAAGTATGATCATTGATCATTGATGACACAATAATATGCACGAACCTTTCAAATATCTATAGGTGTCGTATGTGTAACGCGGGTGAAACCGCGGGGCGCAGCTAGTACTTACATATTTGTTTTTCATAAGAATAACTCCACTTACAAGAGAAAATTATTAACGTAAACATTTGTTGGGTAGCGAACAATAATTCACGCATAACTTAAAACGTACAGTTTTGTGAAATGCGCCAGTACCTATAGTAGGTAGCTGGTATTATGGTAAGTTGTTTCTATTCGGGTTTGATCAAATTCATGTAAATTCATGTTTTCGCTTCGCACGGTTTGCGCATTTAACCAGTGTCAAGTGTCACTTATTTTCACAATAGGAAAGTCATTATAGCAATTATCTTGATCATAAGTAGTCCAGTCAATAATAATTTACAGTCACGATTCAGTACAGTGATCCACCGTGGTGGATGCTTTACTGTAACTTCCTGGGAGTTTTGAAAAAAAAGTTGAAATTACACGTTTTTTTTATTTAAATCATTTGGCGTCGCTCGTGCACATTAACGAACACTCAATGATTAATATTCCACGTTAACACTTGAAGATACACAAGGCCCAAGGTTGGGGAAAAAATACAAATTGAACAACGTCGTCGTCGTTATTGTTGGTAACTAAGCGTGTCTCAAACTTAGCGCAGACTCAGAGCAGCTGGAAGTGGCATAGAATTGAAGTTTTATTACTTTATTGTTTTGTACTGTTTTGTTTCGGTACCTAATATGAAATTTTGTTACTAATGGTACAACATAATATGGTGTGACCGAATTTACTGAAATAACAAAATATCTTTATTTATGACCAATAGGTATGACCAATTTACAATAAAAATAGTACTTATTGATTTCGATTAACTCATTGTTAAGAAGCTGAAAATGTATGACCAAATTACACTAGCCCTGTTATTTTACAATATTTCTGACATAACATAGCGTTTTATACATTACTAGCAGACACGGCCACGCGTTGCTGTGGCTTAGGTTTTTGTTATTGCGACTATAAATTGAGATGTAAGCTATCCTATCTTTCAAGTTATATCAAACTGCACACGGTGTGCAAATTAATTTAAAATCGGTTAAGTAGCTTAGGAGGCCATCACGGACAAACAACGTGACGCGTATATTACATACTAGCTGTACCCTGCGGTTTCACCCGCGTTTGGATAATATACAATAATATATCTTTATGAATTGTAGCCTATGTGTTATTCTGATATGTAAGCTATATTATTGTGAAGTTTCATCAAAATCCATTCAGTAGTTGTTGCGTGAAAGAGTAACAAACATCCATCCATCCATCCATCCATCCATACTCACAAACTTTCGCGTTTATAATATTAGTAGGATATTAGGGAGAATGATGGGTGTGTTGTTTTCGTAGCTGTTAGCAGTTTGGCAAGTCACATTATTCAAATCATTATTGGGTTTGGTCGCATTTTCTAGCGCTTTAGGTTTATCGTAGGTAGGTACCAATTTGGTTATTTTAGAAAAACCTTTAGACATTATTTTCTCTATTCTATATCTATATCTGTATTTATGTGTATAAATAAAACAAAGTCGTCAGTTACACCATTTATATAACTCAAGAACGGTAGCACAGATCTTTTTTTGTTTTGTTAGATTTTTTTTTTGTTTTGTGTCCGTTCTGAATAGTAGAATAAATAATAAAAATGGGGGAAATTTAAGAAAAAGAGAGAAAAATTATAATTCATTTTCACACACAATTTTTGACACGACAACGTACTCTGTCGGGACCAGGTCGGGACGGCTTATTGTATAATAGACTAGAAGCGCCTCGCGGCTTCACTCGCGTTAACTACTATCCCGCGGGAACCGTTAATTTTTACGGGATAAAAAGCAGCCCATGTCACCCGGGGATAGGCTGTAGCTTCTCGACAGTGAAATAATTTTTCAAATCGGTTCAGTAGTTTCGGAGCCTATTCATTCAATGCAAACGTACAAACAATCAAATCTTTTCTCTTTATAATAAACTATAGTATAGCTAGATATAACATATATATATATCAAATAACATCACAGTTCTTTTCGAGTTTTCATAAACGCTTGTAGTTGTGGCGTCTGGTCAGAAAATATTCGTACTACACTCATGATCTGCGTTGCGGCTTCGTAGAAGCGGATATACGAACAAATTAATACCATTATACTATTACCCAACTTATAAGGCGCGTCGTGAATCTTCGTTCGCGCAGAAAAGAAAGTATGGTCCGAAGATTAACGAAAGAATGCTTAAAACTTACAATCAACCTAAGATCACTATTATAAGGTTCATAATACACTGCAGCTGTTAGTTCCATCTCACTCTAAGCTCGCTAAGATGGCGGCGGCTGCCGACCAATAGCAGTCAATAGCATTTCTCGCGCTTTGAAAATTCATCTTCTGCGCAGGTACATCGGCAGGTATATCAGTTGGGTAATACAACAAAAGGACTGCTGGCCGACGGCCGTCTCGAATTACGATGGCGTATAAGTGACATAATAATACGAGAGCCCACGACCGAAACCATTGTATCATACCAATACGACCGAAACGCTATAATATCTTCAGAATAAATTACGAGTATGATTCTGAATCTGACTCTAGGCGTGTATGTATACGGTCAAAAGAGTAGAAACTGCGTGGGAGGCTATTTCTTCTGTGTCAATAAAAGTCGGAATTATAGAAGTACCTACGTCTGATAGTGAAACCTAACTAGATTTTATAGTTGTATGACGAAAATGTTAGTTTCCAGACCTTTTGGGCGTAGCATATAGCCCGAGCGCATTTCTGAAAATGTCCAAAAATGTAGCCGGCCTGCATCATTAGCTACCCGGATTTTTTTACCTTCCGTTTTGCTGCCGGGATTACTATAAAACTGTTTAGAAATTTTCGATTTCGTAGGTATATTATTATATTCCCAAAAGCGAAAAGAATCTTTCAGTCGCCTGGCAGACGCCTCAGTACATTTTACGCCCCTGTGGCGATAACGGCTTTTATACCGACACTCCAAGCGATCTCAACCCTGCAGATTTCGGATGGCATCAAGACGAGGGACGGTATCAGTTTTGTTGGTACTCCGGTATAGTAGTACCCAACTGATATGGCTTACCGATGTACCTGCGCAGAAGATGAATTTTCAAAGCGCCGGAAATGCTATTGACCGCTATTTAATTGGTCGGCAGCCGCCGCCATCTTAGCGAGCTTAGAGTGATATGGAACTAACAGCTGCAGTGTATTATGAACCTTATCATAGTGATCTTAGGTTGATTGTAAGTTTTAAGTGTAGCGACACATTGCATATGCATTAATTTCTGCCGACTCTACAGAAAGTAATTCATGACGCGAGTTCGCGACACCAGTCGTCACCCCATAGGCACGGTTGTAGCTCGTCTTGTAATAGAGTAATTATTTATACTTGCCTATATTATACCTATACGTGTGGATGTAGTTGTGGAACGGACAATACATTATTACGGTGATTTATTGCTTTTCATTGAAGGTCACCCGATGAACCCCGTTAGGTATAACGTTTAATTCAGGCAGGTAAAGTGGTGACCCCGCGAATTTCGCAATTTTATGGTGACGGCTCACATATTACTCATTTACAACCGTGCCTGTGCAAATTATAACATATTCAGACTATTAAGTGCAAACATAGTGAACGGTTATAATTATCGTTATGCTGCCAACACCTCCATACGGACAAGCCCCGGCGCCCAGCGCTCAGGCATCCAGGCATCCTGCCGTGCGCGGGATCATCCCCGTCACCGAGCCGAGCGATATGGATGTTCTTGCCAGGATCGCAAATATGGTGATGGAGACCAGCTCGCCTGCAGGAGTTGCGGAAGGGAGGCTCATCGGATCTTCTAGAGATGAGAGCTCGGCAGATTTAATCATGGCCGAGATACGAGAGTTAAATAGAAGATTTGACGATTTCGAGAGTCGTTCTCGGCATTCTCGCTCAGCAAGTCATAGCCAGAGCAGAGGAAGAGCTGATCGTGGTTCGCCGAGAAGATCAGGCAGAAGAACAGACTGGCAGTGCTTCTACCACTTCAGATATAAGGAGAAGGCGCACAGGTGCGTTCCTCCTTGCAGCTGGAAGGGTGAGGGAAACTAGCCGAGGTGCAGCCAGCGACGGTTGCCTGCACCAGCTCAGTGAGTAATAACCGTCTGTGCGTCACTGATCGATCTAGTGGACATAAATTCTTGGTCGACACGGGTGCGAACGTTTCTGTGCTTCCCGTGCGTAAGTCAACGTGTAGTGATAAAAGTGCCGGTTATAAACTATATGCTGCGAACGGTACGGAAATTAGTACGTATGGTGTAAAGACATTAGTGTTGGACTTGAAAATGCGTAGACCGTATCGTTGGACATTTATATTAGCAGCAGTGAACCAGCCTATTTTGGGTGCAGACTTTTTAATCCACCATAAACTTTTAGTTGACTTAAGTAACCGTAGATTAGTAGATCAAGTGACAAATTTAAATAGCGTAGGTTCTATTGTGTCGTGTACTCAGCCCACTTTGAGTACTGTGGATGATACTCATCCCTATTTTAACCTTTTGTCTAAGTACCCTGACTTAATGAAACCTGTTTCTTTTAGGGATATACCCAAGCATACAGTGTTTCACCACATAGAGACGACCGGGCCGCCCGTGCATGCACGCGCCCGCCCGCTGCCTCCCGACAGGTACAAGAAGGTTAGTGAGGAATTTCGAATTATGCAGGAATTAGGAATATGTCGACCTTCGAAGAGTCCGTGGTCCAGTCCGTTGCATGTTGTTCCGAAAAAGAATGGAGAAATCCGTCCTTGTGGAGATTACAGGCAACTGAACGCGGTTACGAAGCCCGACAGATACCCGATACCTCGTTTACATGATTTTACTTATATACTGTCAGGAAAGTGTGTTTTTAGTAAAATCGACATAAACAGGGCGTACCATTGCATTCCTGTTGCTCCTGAAGATATTGAAAAGACAGCGATTATTACGCCGTTCGGATTATTCGAGTTTCCACGAATGTCATTCGGATTACGTAACGCAGCGCAATCTTTTCAACGCTTCATGAACAATACCGTGCTACAAGGTTTAGGCATCGAGCGAGCAGACGGAAGTTTTGAACCTAGTTCGGATTTCATTTTCTGTTATATCGATGACGTCATCGTAGCGAGTAATTCTAAGTCTAGCCATGAACAACACTTAGAACTTTTGTTCAAACGGCTTAATGAATTTGGTATTACTATTAACTTAGCGAAATGTGCGTTTGGTCAGTCAAATATCGAATTTTTAGGACATGAGGTTACCGCCGAAGGTATTAGGCCAGCACTGGACAAAGTCAAAGCCATAATTGATTTTCCTAGGCCGGATACAGTGGCGGGTCTTAGACGTTTCATAGGCATGGTGAATTTTTACCGACCACATATGCCCGATGCTATGACGTGCCAAACCGAGCTGTTGAAATATGTCGGTGGTACGAAGAAGAACGATAAGACGCCAATTGTCTGGGATGATTCGGCTAATGAAGCATTCTTGAAATGTAAGCAGAGCCTTCAAGATGCCGCGACTTTGACTTATCCCGTGCCAGGCATTCCCTTAGCTCTAATGTGTGACGCATCAAATACCTGTGTTGGAGGGGTTCTCCAGCAGGCTGTTGATGGTCGATGGAAGCCTTTAGGTTATTTTTCACGAAGACTAACTGACACACAGACTAAATATAGTACGTACGATCGCGAGTTATTAGCTATCTATTTAGGTATTATTCATTTTAGGAAGACGTTCGAAGGTAGAGCGCTTACCATCTACACGGATCATAAGCCTCTTACGTTTGCTTTTTCTAAATTGTCTAGTGACAAAGAGACGCCTCGTCGAACTAGACAACTTATGTATATTAGTGAATTTACGACTGATATTCGGTTCATTGTAGGTCATGACAATGTAGTTGCTGACTCGCTAAGCAGAATCGAGACAGTAACATGTCCGAGTAGCTTGGATTTTGCAGAAATTGCAGCCGCCCAATGTGCTGACGCCTACGTGACACATTGGCAGCGCGACGCGGTTAGCAACGTTAATATTAAGAAAGTGTTTGTGCCTAACATTTCGACACATATTTTTTGTGAAGTGTCGACAGATAATGTTAGACCGTATTTACCTGTTAAATTTCGCAAGTTAGCCTTTGACTCGGTGCATAATTTAAGTCATCCAGGCATTAATACGACGCGTAAATTAGTTAGCCAGCGATTTTTCTGGCCAGGTATGAATAGAGAGGTTAGCAAATGGGCAAAAACCTGCGTTAATTGTCAAAAGGCAAAGGTGCAACGTCATACTGTATCCTTCTTAGGGCAATTTGAACGGGCAGGGCGTTTCGAGCACGTCCATACTGATATCGTTGGTCCTTTAACGGTTACAGCTGATGGGTATAGGTATTTACTTACCGTGATAGATCGTGCTACGCATTGGCCTGAAGCTTTCCCTCTGAAAGAAATAACCGCCGAAGCGGTAGCCAAAGCTATCTACGACGGTTGGTTTACTAGATTCGGTATTTGCAAATATTTAACGACAGACCAAGGTCGTCAATTTGAAAGTACTTTATTTAGAGAACTGCTGAAAAGCATGGGTGTGCATAGGATTAGGAGCAGCCCATATCATCCGCAAAGCAATGGAGCGATCGAACGTTTCCATAGGTCTCTCAAGGTAGCTCTTAAAGTACGATTAGATTCTGCGTCATGGGTAGATGAGTTACCAACGGTATTATTGGGACTCAGAACTACTTTACGTAGCGATTCTAATCTTAGCGCCGCTGAATTAACATACGGTTGTACCTTGAGATTGCCAGGGGAATTGTTCGTGTCAGCGAGATCTGAGCCTTCAGATCCTCGTTCTCTAGTGCATGACTTACGAGATAGGATACGTAAGTTGAGATCCGTTCCAGTTAAACAACGGGATTCCAGGACCTTATTCATCCATCCGGATCTAAAGGCCTGCGAATATGTTTTCGTTAGGAACGATGCAGTACGTAAACCTTTGCAGACGCCGTACGATGGACCGTATCGGGTACTCAGTAGATACGACAAAGTGTATAAGGTGCAATTACCTAATAGGCAACTTAATGTATCTATTGACCGACTGAAACCGGCATACCTGCTTAATAATGAGCATACGGATTTATCCGAGGACGCTCATCGTAAGCAGGATGATGCAACGTCCACTACGTCCAGCTACGCGCCGCCGGCGCCTGTCGTTTCTAGTGGTGCTAATACTGACGCTACGGGTATTTTACGTAAGCAAACCCGGAGTGGTCGAATTATACGTCCACCACTACGATTTAATCTTTAATAAGATCGTGTTTTATTTGTAATTTGTACATTATACAAATTGTTCTTGCATTTTTTATTTACATACTTACATAGATACTTAAAATATACCTATACCTACCGTTTACATAATTACATTTATCTTTTATTCTTGTACAAGTATTTTTTTTTACAAAACTGTTATATTTTGTATTTAAAATAATATGTGTTATTAAAATGTACGATGTTGTAATTATTAGTAGGCTGATGGCGATTTTGTTAATGTTTCGTAAGTATATTTACTTGTATGACTGCATCAGCAGAAATCAATTGAACATGCAGAATATTATGTTTTTCATTGTTCGTAGCAAATCTTTTCTGTTGAAGTCTAAGTTGTTTTGTTTGCAATTTATATATTATTGAGCAATTGTAATGTAGGTTACGACGATTTACCTGAAGTCATTTATTTTTGGTGTAGGTATGTACTTCGATGTAAATTATTTCCTATAATACTATGTTTTTATTGTTTATTGGTTCGTTATTTAACCATACTTATTTTTTTCACCGATGTTTATAGTGTGTTATATTCTTATTCAAATTTTTATTGTAGTTTGTAACTTAATCGTGCCTAGTTGTTATTCAAGTAAATTAATTGTACCTAATTGTTATTGTTTATACTTTTGTTTCGTGTTTTACATTTAACGATTGATTTGACACTTTGTTTTGATTGTAAAGATAGTCGGAATTATAACTAGCTTTATTTACGAGTGTCGTGTATCCATGTTTGCATTGTAAAGATTTAGGTCGATGACCGTACGCGAACATTGACACTACTGAAGATCGCATTACAGCCCTATCAGCAGTGCGCTCGCGTACGATATCTTATGTATGAATAGCAATAACTTGTAATTATTAAGTACCTACCTATTTTGATTTATATAATTTTTTTATACCTTTTTTTTCAAAAAGGGGGTGGTTGATGTAGCGACACATTGCATATGCATTAATTTCTGCCGACTCTACAGAAAGTAATTCATGACGCGAGTTCGCGACACCAGTCGTCACCCCATAGGCACGGTTGTAGCTCGTCTTGTAATAGAGTAATTATTTATACTTGCCTATATTATACCTATACGTGTGGATGTAGTTGTGGAATGGACAATACATTATTACGGTGATTTATTGCTTTTCATTGAAGGTCACCCGATGAACCCCGTTAGGTATAACGTTTAATTGAGGCAGGTAAATAAGCATTCTTTCGTTAATCTTCGGACCATACTTTCTTTTCTGCGCGAACGAAGATTCACGACGCGCCTTATAAATTGGGTACACTACTAGAATGGAGCAACTTTGTTTTGGACGACTAATTAACATCCGCAACAGGTGCAGTAAACGTGGATTTTACTTTTATTTTCATAAAAAATTTCGTGATGTTTACCAATGATATTTATTTTATAGAAGAAGACGTAGATGATCTCAAAAGCGACCTCGAGATTGAGCTCGATGATGACTTTATTATTTATTATTTTTGTTAATGATATCTTTTTTAATGTGTTACATGTAAAAGTGCGATATTATTGCATATAAAAAAAATAGGTAGGTAGGTACTAACTTTCGATTTGAATATGCAAGAAGTAAAATGTTCTATACGGCATCGCCCGGACCTTATAATATGTCGTAATAGTAGCTTGATTATAAACACTTAGGTTACTTTACTTACCCTGCGGTACAGGGTAGTCCCTGATATCTCCCCGGGTTGTGTCATATGGCGTCTTTGATGCGTACAGTGGGTAGGGACACTCGTTCCAGTAGCAAGCGCCAGTAGCCTGCACGCACGCTGCACTCGCGAGTACCACTAGAACGAATGACGTCATGGCACGTCTGCGCGTACGCCGAGACCGTGTGTCTGTGGACTCAGTGCAAACAACCTTTTCGCTTTTATTTCCACTAGGCTTGGATACGTGTACATTGTCGGTAGCTAAAGAAACGGTTTTACACACATACACGATAAATATCATTATTTGCATAGCTGAGTCCAATAGAAGTAGGTACGAAGTTTAAGTCCTTGAATGGGCGTAATCAATTACTGTTTGATTTTTTTGTCATATTTTATGTTTTATGGTTCTCGTTGTTAACGAGAGTTAGCTGATTTGACTTGTACTTAAAGGTGCGATTTTATTGGCTATTTACAATAAATGCTTTGACTATGACTACGAATATTTTTTTTTTCTTTTTTTTAAATAAAGACGTAAGGTGATTCCTGTATCGTGGGTAAAGCTTACAGACGTATAATTTCACAGACACCTCGTTCAGACCACAAAGAAATATTTGGAGATCGCATAAATATTCGTTTGGGGCGGGAATCGAACCGGCGACACCAAGCACAGCAGTCCGATTGCTCATCCATTACGCGAAACGTCCCGTCATTTGGACGGTTTACGGTGACTAAATTGGAAATGATTACTTTTTCCATAACTTAAAAATGCAATAAAAACCTTTAAACCTTTAAATTTTTACTTCTCACGCTCGAAACAGCTTAGCTCAGCTGTACAATGAAATGAAATAATTTATTCACTAATTAAAGGGGTTTACTTACACTGGTCTTAGCTGTAGTTCTTTAGTTCCTAATATGACTTGGCTTAGCATGTACCTACATTTGTCCATATAAAAATTAGGTATACGAGTACCTATTAATTATACAAATTTAAAAATAAAATATTTATACAAAACGCATCAACTAAACCATGAACAATTAAATCAGAACAAATTATGTCAAACCCTAAGTTGTAGTATGAAGTAAGTGCATTTATATTTTTAGGGAGGCTTAATTAAAAAGTCCTTTCTAACATTAAAACGATCTTTCGCCTTAGATTTGTTCCGGAACATACCGTAGAGTTGTATGTTTGTTGTTCGTCGCATGAACCTCTAGGGCATGTGACATGGCTTAACGACTACTAAAAATGGTAAGGTGTGAAAGTAAAGTAGGCAAAGTGAGATAGTTACGCTCTAGTGAGTCAATATTATTATTTTATTTAGTCTCTCTATTATCAACTGGCTACATTCTTTGTAAAGACGTCCGACGTCAAATTGATGAGTAATTTACCCTTATAATAATATTCATTCATTTAATTTATCTATACCTACTCAGTTAATATTTTCCGTTTTTTAGTGCCTTTTTCTAATGGTGTTACACTTGTGGTTGTGAACAGTAGACCGTCGCGATCAGCAATCTTCGCGATCACAAATCTCTAGTCTGGTGCTAAGCGCGAGTCTCACCACATTTTCGTGAGGAGGATTAGGCCATGCGGTCTCAATTTAACTAAGTTCCGCAAGGTACAGCAAAAGTTTGAGGAGACCGAAGAGAGAGTAGACTTGTGTTGTGAAACGATCATTTAATTAAAATGTACTTCAAAATTATTACAAAATTAAATTAACAAAGTAATAAATACACCAATTGTGCGAAGAGAATGGGACCACAGGACACTTGTACCGCGGTCCCAGTCGCACAATAGCGTTTTTTTATCAGGCGACTGGGACTACAACCCGCCTAAGAACTGTATACAAGTTAATTACAAGTTAATCTTAGATTACCTCGAAAACCTATAAGTAAAACTGCTTTTACTAATAAAACCCAAAATAACACTTGCACCGTGAAAGCGCTATTGTATTGTATTGTCATAGTCCATACTGCAGAAGTCCAGGTTTGCCGACTTGAAGCGCTGGAACTGGTCCTGGAACTGCTGCCAGGTGCAGCCCTCGAGGGGGCACAGCGGAGTCACCTTCTCGTTAAAGAAGAGCTGGACGCGGTGGGACTGTCTACCAGACTCCTCACAACTGGAAACAGTAGGAATAAAGTGATTACCTACTTGATATAGGAATCTGTGATTGATCTGGTTTGTGCATAAACGCGCACACTATCAGACTATTATTAGATAATAATAATGGTGTATATAATAATAATTGAAAGCGTGTGTATTCAGTGAAAACAGTTCATGTGTCGGTTATATTTTATGTAAACAACAAAGAAACGCATCATTTCTTTATCAACTATTTTTAGGATACAATAATTATAATATAATGAGACAGGAAACGGTAAAACGCTAACTTAAGTATATAGCGTTTACAGGTAATAATTAATTTTGACCGACGTAAATCAAAATTCAAACATGCAGAAATATGGCGCCACAAGCAGGTCATTGGCGTTTCGGTCCCACACGTTACGGGTTAAATGTATCTTCTCTTGTTTACTATGAATCTGTAATTGGTGTAAAAATATATGAGCTTTGAAAATACAATCGCAACGCTGGGTATATTGTTAAACGGCGTGAAGTTAGTTAACATCACGCCGTAAGAATGTGCTACTTTGAAAAGCATGACTTAAGTGCAGGTTTAAGTCGCACGGTGCTTTGATGTATTGATACGATGATTACCTAAAAGTGATTTGAACCGTTCAACAGGTAAAGAAAGGATTATATTTTGAGAGTACATGACCGATGCTGTTGGTTGGTCAAATAAGCTGGTTCGATTAAAGAGTGCCACAACGCTTTTAAAGTTGTACTGAGTCTAGGGTCCGTATTAATAAATCAAACTTAGCTCTGAGAGCTATCTTCAGTGTGCACTTGCTCTTTTGTTCTATTTAATAAATACATCTTAAGTTGTAGATTAGGAACAGAAACTTACATGATATCTGGCAAATTGATAAATGACACTCAGCGGTTAAGTGCTATCCGATTATGACACAATTGACACATACAAGACAGTATCTAGTAATCAGCGCTACATCTCAATATCCATTTATTAAATAGCAACGATTTCAAGATGTAGTTACATTTTGAGTTTGGATCAGCTGATAGCGCACTTGGTAGCGCTATTGAGGTTCATTTATTAATACGGCCCTAAGAATGTGCTACTTTGAAAAGCATGTCTGTTGACTTAAGTGCAGGTTTAAGTCGCACGGTGCTTTGATGTATTGATACGATGATCACCTAAAAGTGATTTGAACCGTTCAACAGATAAAGAGAGGGTTATATTTTGAGAGTACATGACCGATGCTGGTATGTTGGTCAAATAAGCTGGTTCGATAAAAGACTGCCACAACTCTTCTTTATTGTCTTCTTTGTTCAAGTTGTTCTGAGTCTAGGTATCTTCCTCGTAGCGCTCAATCTATTATATCACCTTTCCGGTCAGCGATATAGTTTCGTGGATGTTGCTTTTTTACACTCCACGACAATAATGTCATATCTACCTGTTCAAAACAGCAATAACGTTAGAAGCGAAGGCTTCAATCTCGCTAGTCCGCCACGCTCTATTGGGGTCTCTGTAGGACCCTAGAATCTCGTCCGGGTGCAGAGGATTCTTGAAAAGCCCCAAGGCGCAGATGACCATATCCATCATGGTCTCATGGGTGAAGTAGGCGGTCATCTTCTTGCCCTCTCCGGTGACGGCAGCCTCGAGGCTCTCGAAAAGGCTTTTAAGAGCTCGACTTCCGAGCTTCTCGTTAACCTGTTCGTTAAGCAGAAGAATAAATTAGACAAGATGGAACAGTTCTTCAGGATTTCGATTGGTTGAATGTCAAAACTATAACAACTGCATCGCGATAGAATTAGATTTGTCACCAACTGCAATCATATGGAGATTGTATCTATATAAATTGGATGGTCCTAGAACTAAAAAAGCAATTATGCTATTTATACCTAACTGCACACTTCATGATAATTATGGAAAGAGCTAAGCCGATGTCTTCAGTTCCATACAACTTACCCACGACCCATACCCACTCCTATGAAAATGCCTGATGTCATCCCCGTACTCCAGCACCACCAGGTCCTGGTTGGTGAAGGGGGCGCACCAGGGGGACTGCAGGTTCTTGTTCCAGGACCGGTCGAACCGGCAGATTTCGTATATATCGTATACGTTTTGTGCCGACAGCTGGGTGACGATGCCGAGTCGGTACTGGACTGCATTTCGGATCTGAAGGGTGGATTGAAAGAGAGGTAAATCCAATTTTGTATTTACATTATTGGAGTTTAAGAAAATAAGAATTACAGCAGATTAGCGACGGAAAGGTGACGGTCAAGAAAAACAGCACAGGCGGAGATAAAATATGCACAACAATAGTTTCTATGAATTATGTATTCACATTGAATTATTAGATTGAGAGGACCTTCGGAAAATTCACGATACGCACACTGACATTTTGTCTAATTTATTTATCTTTGGCCGAAAAGAAGAGTTCGACCTCCTTGGTGGGTCGCCACTGCTACCGCACTCCATAGAGACCACCAAGGAACCCAAGAAATCTCAAAGGGAGTAGGCATCAGCTCCCTCCAGACAGGCACCATGCTACTCCATAATATGACCTAATTAGAGATAAGCAGGCACCACGGTATGCCGCTTCACCACCCTTGTCTTCAGGCACTGTAGAATTTTGGACGAGAAAATGTGGCGTAACGTCCCGAATGCAAGTATAGTTAGGATAAATACAAGCATAACTTGTTTTAGAGATAAATACTTGTAAATTTTAAAATCCAATAAAAACCTCCAAACCTTGATTTATAGATAGTCAAGTAAGCGCAAACGATTAAGATTTTTAGTGATCTGGTAACCACTATTCCACCGGAGTTACACGCAGATGCAGTCACAGACGGCAAGACGCGTACAAGCGTTATCTTCGCGTCACGAAGGTCAAGTAGGAAATTGAATTCAACTTACATCAATGATCTCTGTAGTGTTGAAATAGTCCGCTAAGTGGTCATTCAACTTCTTGCTGATATGCAATGTTTGTGTAAACCTGTCGCAGTCTGCGTAAGGCTGGAAAAATAATACAAATATAACCAATTCTAAAGTTGCATCTACCCACGATGGATCTTGAATAGTGACCAATACTCTTACAACATGTTAAATTATGTCAACAGAATATAATAGAAAACTCTTTATTGTACACCAAAAATAAACAAACAAAAAATACAATAGTTAAATAGGGGTAGTACAATGGGCGGTCTAATCGCTTAAAGCGATTTTTTCAGACAATGCTTTGGATGTACAGTGAAAAATATGTTTGATAGTACGGTCGATGTGATATCAACAGAACTGTGTGTAACTGACTTCGAAATTTGAATATTAATAGCAGGCTTTTCGACGAGATTGGAAAGTTTGGTGACCCACTGCACTTCTTATCGGGCCTACTATGAGTAGGTCATCATCATCAGCCTGAAGACGTCCACTGCTGAACATAGGCCTCCCCCTTAGACCGCCACACCGAACGACAATTTGCCACTAGCATCCACCGGTTGCCTGCGACTCTTTTGATGTCGTCGGTACATCTAGTGGGAGGCCTACCTACACTGCGTCTTCCAGTCCGTGGTCGCCACTCTAGAATATTTCTTCTCCATCGGTTGTCAGTTCTACGAGCGATGTGGCTTGACCTACCTATGAGCAGGTAGTAGAATCAAAACTGCCAAAATTACCATGAATATATCGTCTCTCGCCTTCGGCTCATCGGGAGCCACCGTCATGTTGGTGCCTTCAGTGAGCCCGTGCACGAACGCAATACCACTGACTGCGGTTCTGTGAGCGTTGGTGGCTCTGAAGTAGTAATCATCGTTGGATCCATTGAGGAGGTGAGGGTACTTCTTCCGCAGCCTGGTGGCGATGTCGAACAGTTCTTCGTAACCGGTGCCGGTGAGGAATTTCGGGGAGACTTCAATGGTTTCGTTCCATTTCCATCCGCGGAAGTTGTCAATATCCTGAGGAAAAATTATAATTAGCGCCATCTCAATTTGTTGTGTGTTGAGCAGCCACTGATTGATTTATTTGCGGATGGATGGACGATGATAGAAAGAAGGTATTGTGAGTAAACTTTAACTCGTTACTGGTATGTAGTAGTTCGAACTCTTCTTGTTTTTTTTTAGGTATCTTTTGGTATCTTAGGTATCTATTATCTTTGCAGGGATAATAATTGATCAAATCCCTCTGGTAACTGATTATAAAAGCGTATACCTTCAGTTACCCTAGGCTGAGGCCAAACTGAACCATTAACCTTCTGCAACCGAAATCTTGGTACATTGAGTTTATTTTTAATTTCTAGTATTTAAATTATGTACGTCTCTATTTTTAGCAAACGTGTTAATATTTTTATGAACATACAATAATTTTCATTTTATATATATTGGCAAATCTATTTTTTCTATTGTGTTACTACGAGTAGGTTCAAACTTGGGCTTGGACAATGCATCTATTCGACATTTCGGCCGAGATACATCGAGCGTTTTCACGAGAAGACTTTCTGTTAGCGATTTTATGCCGCCAGCACCGTGGGTACGCTGTTAACTGTTGTGTTAGTTTTACATAAATACTCTCGTCCGTATAGAGAAAATTGAACGATGATCTCATTTGCTAAATATTTCTAGCACTGACCAAAATAACAGTGGCGCTTTTGTAGGAGCAGTTACAGCTAACTAGACATAAATATTTATTTTATGAGACGCCTATTCGGCTCAAGGCCTGTAATTACAGATGTATAGCTTTGAGACAAATTGTATTAATTGTTACTAATTTGTGCAATATATGCCTCATATTATTTCTCGACGGCACCTAGCGAGCATGACTACCAATATAACTTGACCAGTAACAAAAATTCAATACATTTTTACTTAACGATAATATCTTCCGAATGGAATTACCGATTTCAATAAAAAAATATGATGGGTTACATTAATATGGTCACTTCTACATGAACTTGGTTTTACATTAATTCTCATAGCATTTTACGGTAGAAGAACTGCGCTGAGAGACTTGCATTTCTTTATATGTTTTTGAAGGTATATATTATGTAATTATAAAATTCCGGTTATAGATATCGTACCTGCGCACACAGCTGACTGCGGCCGGCATCCCAGCTGTCTATGATTTCTTGTCTCAGGGTAGAAACGTACTTCATCCCTGGAATGATTTCTATTATAGGGTTCCTGTTTCCATGCCTGTTTAGGGCCCAGATGCTGATCGCTTTGCAACCTGAAAAGAAAACGAAAATTTAAATCTAAAATCACTGAATTGGTTCACCGTAAGGAGGAAGTAGGTATGTAGGTACTGCTCCTATTTACCTATTTCAGTAACTGGCTCAATAGCTACGCTAATATAACAATTAATAAGTTAATACAAATTCTGTAAGCAAGAGTAATTCACGTAGGTTACCTTGATATACTAGTTATGACGTCTTATTGCGATCCAATTGAGGACCTCAACAGAATCGTTTTAGTACTTATCCGTACCGTGACGTCTTGTTGTGACATCTTGACGCTCAATTTAGGTTTTACTTGGATTTACGTCTACCTAAATGATATCAAAAGCCATGTACTCGTATTACTGTTATTTATAGTGAAACACTTCTGTTTAGGCCCTCAATTGGATCGCAATAAGACGTCATGGTAGGCCCCCTGGTCCGTGCGGACCTGGCTCCGCGACGGCGAGATGAACAGCACGGTCCTTCTTTGATCCTTATCTAAATAAATATCTTTATATATATGAAACTGTTTCAGTACCAATAAAGATTACTTTTTGTTTTATTGAAATCAGTAATTCCATTCGAGAGATATCGTAAAGTAAATATTACTGAATCTTTGTTACTGGTTGAAGTATTAAACAAGACAATAATCATGAAACGTTTGATTACCAAAAATATTTGGTTTACTTACCCTGCGGTACAGGGTAATCCCTGATGTCTCCCCGGACTGTGTCATATGGCGTCTTTGTCGCGAACAGTAGGTAGGGACACTCCGCGTTCCAGTAGCAAGCGCTAGTAGCCTGCACGCACGCTGCACTCGCGAGTACCACTAGAACGAGCATCTTCATGGCACGTCTGCGCGTACGCCGAACGAGATCGAAATGGACTCAATAGCCAAACTCAAATAGACTCAAACCAACCGCGGTCAATGCTAATCAGGGCCGCGTTCCGATAACGCGCGGCCCGATTTGGGAACGCGTTCGGAGGCCCTTCGCAGTACGTAATTCGGGTCCAGGGGGTTTTGGCGGGAATCCGATAGTGAGACGTTGTTGGTTTTGTATTATTTTCTCAAACTTGTGTTTCTTCGAGTGTTAATGTGTAATATTGGTGGAATATTAATCATTAAGTGTTTGTTAACGTGCACGAGTGTGGGCTAATGATATAAACTCAAAAAACGTGTCATTTCGCATTTTTCCCAAAACTCCCAAGAAGTTTCAGTAAAGCATCCACTACTTTACTGAATCGTGACTTTGACGATGTAAATAGTTGACTTGACTACTTGACCACGATTGCTATATTGCTGTAACTTTCATAATGTGAAATTAGGAAATACTTAAATAATAAAATACTTGACAGTGGCTATATGCACAAACCGTGCGAAGCCATACCTAAAACAAAAAAAAAAAACAAATCGGGTCCACGAGTGAGCAAGCTCACAGTGCTGCCAGCAGTCAAACAAGAAAAAGTCTGTAACCGAATCAAAATCAATTGTAATCTAAATAAATAAATATATTTATAAACATGACTCTAAATCACACATTTTTCATAGAACGAATTTTTATACATAGAAAATTTACAAGAATATTCCTTTTGTACAATTCTTTCAAAAGCGTGAGTCTGGGCAGTGCTAATAATGTTGAATACCTTTATAATTTTTCAGTTTAGCAGGTATTCTGTGGATTAGGTGAAACTGAAACTTGCGAAACATTTTCATTCAGTATTTCAGATTAGGACAGGACTTTCAGGGGCTCATAGCTGGCGCTACAAGGAGTAACATAGCCACTTGTATTGTAGAATTAGCTGCGTTCCGCGGTATCACCCGCTACTAACAGTCTCTGCGGGATAATATCAACATGACAAAGTTGGAAGGAGATGGTGCGATTCATTTTCAAAACAATCGAATAAAAGTGACTACCGGCCAAATGCGCGTCAAACTGCACATAGGGTACCGTAACACCAACATATTTAGAGTTATGAAAAACTTATCTTTGCTGTTGGAAAACTGTTGTCCCCGTATACTAACTGCAAATAAAAATACACAGATGAATAATTTGTGCCCAAATCAAAGTTATAACTTCTGAGACAGTACCGCTACCGCTCTTATTCAGCAAACTACACAGCTGAAGATTCTACTGTGGATAGTTATTCAGCTATTCAGAAATTATTCAGCACTTTTCGACTACTTGGGGTTTCAACGGTACAGTGGTTCTGTAGGTTTTCCCGTCTAACTCTATGAATCTATACATCGTGCAGAAGTCCAGGTTTGACGACTTGAAGCGCTGGAACTTGTCCTGGAACTGCTGCCAGGTGCAGCCCTCGAGGGGGCACAGCGGAGTCACCTTCTCGTTAAAGAAGAGCTGGACGCGGTGGGTCTGATTACCAGACTCCTCACAACTGGAAACAGTACAAAGTATTATAGCGTTAACTGATTCATCTACTAATACGAATCATTCAACAAGAAGTATTTATACCTATATCTTAATATGTATAAATTATGCGTCGCGTTGTTTGTCCGCGATGGACTCCTAAACTACTTAACCGATTTTAATCAAATTTGCATACCGTGTGCAGTTTGGTCTAATTTAACAGATAAGATAGCTCACATCTCAATTATTTATAGTCGCAAATATACCACCATATTTATATAAATACGTAAAATAAAAAACAGATCATTAATTATTGGTGAAGAATTAAATCAACTGTATGACGGAAAATTAAATGGTCCAGATCTGATCAAACATCGATCATAAGCGATCTATACTGATACTATTTCCATGACCTAAATAAACGAGTGAGTACGTAATGCATGTATACATTTACGCGACCAATGCTGTTTATATGTCGAATGAGATGGTTCGATACAAAAGGCCAAAACTATTAAGCGGTTCTTAGGTATTTTTGTGTGGGCTGTGAATGTGGGTATCTGTGTAAGTACCTATCGTCCTCCCTCTCAATTTATCGTCTTTCGAGGAGTTCATTGTTTTACCCCCCAAGATACCCCCCCCCCCCTCATTGGCATACCTGTTTAAAACAGCAATAAAGTTAACAGCGAAGGCTCCAACCTCGGTAGTCCGCCACGCTCTGTTGGGGTCTCTGTAGGACCCTAGAATCTCGTCCGGGTGCAGGGGATTCTTGTACTGCCCCAAGGCGCAGAGGACCATCTCCAGCATGGTCTCATGGGTGAAGTAGGATATTATCTTCTTGCCCTGCCCCGCGATGGAAGCCTCGAAGCTCTCGTAAAGGTTTTTTAGAGCTGTACCCCCGAGCTTTACGTTAATCTGTTCGTTGAAAAGCAGAAGAAGAAATTAGACTGGAGTAGATGGAACAGTCATGAAACTCTACTAGAAGAATTTGGAATAATAGGAAAATATGCAGAAACACCTACTTTTTCGGGTTCCGTACGGGAAAAGGGTAAAACGGGACCATTACTAAGACTCCGATGTTTGTCCGTCTGTCAGCAGGCTGTATCTCATGAACCGTGATAGTTAGCAGGTTGAAATTTTCGCAGATGATGTAGGTATTTCTGTTACCGCAATAACATAAATATTTAAGAGGGTTTCCCTTACAACAAATATGATTTTTTTGTCGTTGTTATCGATAATGATACGGAACCCTTGGTGCGCGAGTCCGACTCACACTGGACCGGTTTTTTTTCTTTTTAGGCTATGTTGCTTTTTCTACTTATACCTAAACAACAAATTTTAGATTAAAGCCTTCTTACGATGTTCTTAAATTACAAAGCTGATTTTATTAAAATTACTCGTAGAGCTTGTTACAGTCCGCAATTACTGCACGCTGGCTACGCTACGATGGCCTCAAGTTTAGCTTAGCTACGCTTTCGGCCTTCAAGCTTGGTCATCATGGTAGCCCTTGCTGTCCGCGCCACAAACTGCTATATTTTATTCCATCTTGACTATCAAGAACTGCAATGCTAATCGCGCTGTGATGGCTGGACCTGCGCTACGCTGCCCTACGCTTTGCTACGACGATACGCTACGGTATGCTACGTTGTACTTTTGGTCATCGTAATTGCGGCCAACAACGTAATCATTACAGACTGCGGCTGTACTGAGCTATTTATTCCCATTTGCATAAAGTAACTATTTATATTAATCATGGGAAATAGTTTTTCCGATTTCATAATTTCCACTACACTTACCCACGACCCATATCCATTCCTGTGAAAATGTCTGATGTCATCCCTGTACTCCAGTACCACGAGGTCCTCGTTGGAGAATAAGGCGCACCAGGGGGACCGCAGCATCTTGGTCCAGGACCGGTCGAACCGGCACAGTTCGTACATATCGTATACGTTCTCTGGAGTCACGTGGGTGGTGATGCCGAGTCGTTGCACGACTGCGTTGTAGAGCTGAAAGTTAAACATTTCAGTATCATAAAACACTCAAAGCGAGTGAATTTACAACATACTATCCACATTTATTAAAAACTAGTTGGCTCGACATACGTTGTCTTGTAAAAATATAGGAGAAAATGAATCATCATATTTCTCTCTTTATCTAAATCTTTATCTATATAAAGAATCCAACAAAGCGAAGATTTGACTTCAACTTACTGCAATGTACTCTGCAGTTTTAAAATAGTCCGCCAATTGTTTAATCATATGCTGGCTGCATTTCACTTCTTCTTGGTACCTAACACAGTTTTCGTAAGGCTGGAACAAAAAAATAACATTTTTCTAGGTTCCATATCAGTTTAAAAAGCGGCATCTATCCACAAACTAGAAACGGTAAAGGCGCGATGTCCTCTTATGTCACTGTTTGTTTGACTACCCAATGGCTTCTGAGAAAATAATTATTATTATATGACTAGCGACTTCGTCCGCGCTAAATTAGTATCTATTTCGATTAGCTTAAATTAGCGTTGCGTAAAAAAGAACTAACATTATGACATTATAATTTTCAGATAATTTTTATTGTAGTTATGGTTCACTATTTCGGTTATAATGGCTTACACATTATGGCTATAATTATGGCTCGGGGTTTTTGTAGGACTATATAAGATGAAGATTAAGACTATGGTATCAATGAAAAGCTTTTTAACCAGGCTGTAAGCCTAGCACTTCTTATCTGGTCTTCTCTGAGTGGTAGAATCAAAAGTGCCAAATTCTTAGCTTGAATGCTTACCCTGATAATGTCGTCTCTCGGCCTCGCTTCATCAGGATTCACCGTTATGTTCGTGCCCTCAGTGAGTCCGTGCACGAACGCAATAGCACTGGTGATGGTTCTCTGAACGTTTGTGCCTCTGATGTAGTAATCATCGTTGGACCCCTTGAGGAGGTGAGGGTACTTCTTCCGCAGCCTGGTGGCGATGTCAAATACTTCTTCGTAACCGGTACCGGTGAGATAGGAGGTGCTGACTTCGATGGTTGCGTTCCATTCCCATCCTCGAAAGCTGTCGATATCCTGAGGAAGATTCATGAATTAATATAAATACTGTTTCTCAACATACAACATGACTGTACCTAAAGTCGCGTGAGACTAATTGGCGTTTGTGTGGTTGTAGGGTTAGTATAATATTCTCGTGGATCGTAAAACTCCAATTGGCCAACAATAATTTATTTGTTGTATGAGATAAATCAGGGGCCCATATCGGCCGCCCATTGTACCTTTGCTTGTCGTGTTTTTATTTTTATACTTTTAAGGTTCTTTACCCAACGGGTGAAACGGGACCCTATTACTAAGGCTGCGCTGTCACCAGGCTGTATCTCATGAACCGTGATAGTTAGACAGTTGAATTTTTCACAGATGATGTATAGTTATTTCTTTTGCCGCTATAACAACAAAATATCTGGATGACCGGTATTTTTTTTTTTTATAAATTGTGTTTTTTGGGAATGATATTTAAGTACGAATTACTAATAAAATGATGAAATGTGAATAATATTTTTCGATCTTACCGATAGAATAATTAAAAAATATGAACTGCTTATTTAAAGGAAAAAATCATAAAAAAACACGAATAAAATGACATTTTCTAAAAATGATTACTAGCTAGATCGATTTATCGCCCCCGAAACCCCCTGTATACTGAATTTCATGAAAATCGTTGGAGCCGATTCCGAGATTCCAATTATATATATATATATATATATATACAAGAATTGCTCATTTAAAGATATAAGATACTAAAAAATATAATCAAATAAATAAATAAGGGGGCTCCCATACAAGAAACGTATTATATATATTAAGAATTTATATTCTTGTAGTGCAACAAAGAGTTATTATCTTGTCTCGAGGGTTGCGAGGTCGAAATCGGGGGGCGTACCAGTAAAATTGAATTTCCTATAGTAGACACCATACCTGAGCACACAACTGACCGCGCCCAGCTTCGTGGGTGGCTATGATTTCATCTTTCAGGGAAGCAACGAACTTCAGATCATCTATGATGACGTCGATAGGGTTCCTGTTTCCATGCCTGTTCATGCTCCAGATGCTGATTGCTTTGCATCCTGAGACAAAACAAATTTTGATCTTAATACTCACTGAGTTGGTTTAGCGAGAAAATAAAGTGCTAACCTATTTGTCTATTTCAGTAACTAGGCCAACGTTTCAGAGCACAATCATTATTGTTGTAATTTGTCCAGCTTTCAATTTCACCCGAAGTCCCGTAACCATTAACCACCAATCTGTGGTGGGGAGCCGAAAATAATAACCAAACGTGACGTCAATGGCTACGTTCTATCAATTATCGTGGTCGATATTCATGATGCGCAAGAGTGTCACGAGATTATTTTTTAAATATTTTATTGGCTATATACCTACCTACTATTGACCACAATCTCAAGACGTGACGATGTCGTCGAATGTGGTAAACGTGCTTAGCCTAGGATAGGGCTGGGATTCAAGCACCACTACTGGAAAACAACGACAGGTATTTGGCGACGGATTTTCCACTTGAAACTGGGTAGCTTCAAAAGTTCACTTTAAAAGTTTCGATGTTTCAAATTCAGTTTTTATTTGTGTTCCTTTTAGCTTTGATAAACCTTAAAATCGGTATAAAATACAAGATGAAGAAGCCGTAGACGAAAAAACCCGTCACTGCAAACAAACATTGAGCTTGGCATGTATAAATGTCATTCAAGGGCCGCGAAATATAATGACGGCGCACGCGGCGCGGCGTTAAAATTTTATCGATACTTAGAATTATTTTAAGAAGTAATTTGAACATTGCTAGCCTCGTTCAACAACGTTAGTACATTGCCAAGAGCATTTCTATTTTGTATCTACTAAAATTATTAGTGATGTATGAATATAAATCAGTCTTAGCAACTCCCCATTATTTGTGAAATCGAAGGAACCCGAAGAAGAAGTAGAGAAGAGTGTTCGGTTACACTGATCATATTGACTGTACTTTGGCTTTGGCTCAGTTTTGGTACTCATGGAAAATTGAGACAGATCAGGACATCATTTATAGAAATTACTTATTTTTTAGAAATGTCCCACATTTCTAAAAAATCCGATCGGGCCTAGTTTTTTCTCGATGACAAATCTGACTTGTGACCGAGTGGAACTAACTCTACTAAACAAGTGAAAATAATAATAAATAAAAAATAAAAGGCATGCCCTTTATGCTTGATTGTGGTTATTTCGGTATGAGCCCATCATATTTTAGAACATTTGATTAGGAAATTTCAAAGTCAAAGTCAAAGCATTTATTGTAAATAGGCAATTAAATCGCACTTTTACAAGTCAAACAGCTAATTCTCGTTAACAAAGAGAATCATAAAAACATAAAGTACATACATTAAATTATACAGTAATTGATTATGGTTTGAGTTTGAAAAAAGGATGTTTCCTTTTCAAGCACTGTACCAAGATTCTGGACAGGAAAAGGAAACTCCGTTGACTCTACCAGTGCTTCGGAATACGCCCGTTAGAGAAGACAGCACCAAGAAACTCTACGGGGATGTCATTTTTTAACTTATTTTTTTTCAAATTCTTTTTTCAGTCATATAAATTAACAAACATTATATAGATTAACACACACGAACAAAATAATTCATAAAATTCACGTTAATTATTATTATCATGGAGCTGGGGGCATTGAGGCCAATGGGGGAAATGTTGTTTTACTCACCCTGAGGTACAGGCTGATCCCTGATGTCTCCCCGGAGCGTTTCATATGGCGTTATAGTCGCGTGCAGTAAATTAGGACACTCCGCGTTCCAGTAGCAAGCGGCAGTAGCCTGCACGCATGCTGCACTCGCGAGTATCACTAGAACGAGTGACGTCATGGCACGTCTGCGCGTACGCCGAGACCGTGTGTCTATGATATCACTCACTGTCACGCTTAACATTAGAGTTAGGATAGGGACAATACAGAATAGGGCAGCCCGATCTATGATGCCGACGCCGCCGCAGCGCCGATTTGCCTGCGTCACTGCGCCGCCGCCCCCACACTGTTCCTCGTCAGCGCCCACGCATATTCCGGTTCCAGTGCCCGCTTACGCTCGTCGTCGTGCCGTCGAAAATAATAGAAGAGGCATAAAGATACTCGTTTCTCTACGATCCTTGATGCTGATCAGAGCGCGACCTGCGAGCTGCAATCCGAGGTGTTGGCGACTAGCGAAGGCGGCGCGAGCGGCGTCCTTGTTGCGGTGCACTGGTGACTGTTTGTGCATGAGGGCCTTTTATTCGAGGTGCCGGTGCAGTGTCGGAGCGAGCGCTGATGTAGAGAGTTCGCATATACGCCTTAGCACGAGTCTCACCTTATTTCCGTGAGGATTAGGCCACGGTCCACTACGAGGTTCTGAGTCAGACACGCGGTTCACATACCTCCGAAATAATTCTTGGGTATGACGAACAACAACAAAAAAAACACGACAAGACAATCAGTTCAATTCAATCCTACTCAATAACAACCTGGGCAGGCTCATCGTGATCTTCGAAGCAAGTAAAACTATGAATACAAGTGTATTTTTTTTAAACGTAGCCCCACACTAGGATTTCTCCTGTATCGTAGGTACCGCTTACATACATATTAATATAATAACACATACAGCACACCCAAACTAGAAACCAATATTTGTGGATTGCACAAATATTTGTGCCGGGCGGGAACCCGCGACGCCATGCGCAGTCCGATTATTCAGTGCTCACTACGCAATACGTACTAGCGGCGAACAGTGATTTCTATGAACAATTACATGGTGCAAGGGTTATTTATATAAAGCTGGAGACACATTCAATATCGCTCATTGCATCCGTAACTACGTAGTTGCCTCCCTTTGGCCATGTTAACTGGTCAAGCCAAATAACAATACATATTATTACTTACCTTTGAATATTTTCTAAATGCTTGCAAATATACAATGTTGCATTCCAGGTTCGTACCACTGATAGGTTTTGCTAATAACTACCAATTTACTAAAGTTTAAATTCGGCAAAGTACCCTACCTATAAGTAAAATGTATAGATATGGTTAAGTTATAGTTGTTAATTATTCTGTGGGCGAATGCAGGTGCGGCTTTTCCCATATATTTAGCTTGTCGCGTGCAATATCTACTTAACTACCCGATTTGAATCTACTCATTAAATAATTCATCTTCATACTTTATTTATTTATTTATTCAGATTAATTACACGGCCGTGGCCAATTACAATAATCAATCAAACATGTCATAACATTAAAATTAGTTAAATTGTTCAACATTTCAAGAATAGGTGTTTCGTTATCATGTACCTCGCATTATAGTTACAATCCTACCGATGTTCAATTTCTCAAAATAAGCAGCAGCGGAGGGTAGTCACAACTCGTCTACCGATGCACCGCGTATTCGTTAAAATATTGGAGCTCAAGCAGTGTGTTAGCTACCGCCGCGCGCGACACGCATCGTTCGTCGACCTCATCTTTACACCCTCAACTGGCTGGCTGGTGACCGATCGCAGGTGGAGGCTCATCGAAAGCTTGCAGCAGTCCAAGGTACGTGAGTGCATTGTATTCGCTGCGGCTTGCGTCGAGTTTTTGAACATCGCTTTTTTACGTTACCGTCTTGTCCCAGTGTAGCAGAAAGCCACCACTATTTCGGTTTGGTGCGTATGCTACATCTTTATGGTGCCGAAACCAGGGAACTTCCACCTAGATTCATACCATCATAGTGCATAGGGTATATCTGGTCAAAATCATATGCTTTAACTATAAGTGCGTAAATCTAACGATCAAATTCCTTCAACAAGCGTACTTACCTACTGCATTCTAAGTTATTGCATCGTCATCTTAATAGCCACGTAATAATATCACCTAAATACCTAACGCACATATACGTAAACAACGTTCATCAGCTATCACCATCGAACAGGGGTTCCTTTTACCCTTAATTTCTTTTCTTTTCGTTTCTTTCACAAAGTAACGGGATTATTGTATGATCTAATTGGGCAATCACTTTCTTTGTATCGGTGCTCAAATCTATCGGCTTACAAAAATCCTAAATCAGTAATCAAAATCGTCATTCGTACATTTCATCACTTTTAGTTTCCAATCAACTCAAAACATAGTGTTAAATCATAGGTAATCACTAACAAATCGTAAATTATTTGACATCAAATCTGTTTATCAAAATTGTGGGGTAGAATATAAAACCACTTATTTATTTCCTTCGTATCGTATAGTCGAACATTCCATCGGCCGCGTACAGTCTCCCGCGCAAGTTTCCGTCCAAGTCGGATTATTGTTCTTAGATAACTTGCAAAACTTCAACTAAACTTGCGTGTCAGGGTGTACATCAGTAAAATAATTATTCCGTATCACATCGTCGTAACTTCGTTCCTCCTAATCGCACTTACGCGTTCTTATTCTCTTCCTGATAAGGTTGAAATTGATTTGTTCAGATTACTACAAACTTATATCGGTTCTTCTTACCTTTTGTTATTCGTAGATAAGTATCGTTTACACTATTTCAAATAACAATGTCGCTTATAAGTAAACATTCAACTCGTAAACTTTCCTTAAAGAAAAAGAAATCTGTTGATTTAGAGTATTCAGTTAAGGACTTAGCATCATTGCGTAGAAAGCGTACAATCGCATTTAAACGTCTAGCTAAGGCTTTAGAAATCGGTAGCACTATAACTACTAGTGATTATTCTCAGCGCGACCTGTTTTTATCTTATCACCAGGAGATTCGTGAGATCGCTTCGAACTTTGAGCATGCGCACTTAACGATCTTGGAACTCATGGATGATCCGGATAATGAGGATAATAGTGTTCAGGAACAGTTCGATGACATGTATTATCAAGTTTTATCAATTCATCGTAGCTTAACGAAGAGTGAATCTGCTCAATCACCCAGTGGTTCGACTCCACTGTACCATGGTCCGTCTTCGCATATTCGGTTACCGAAAATTACATTGCCGAGTTTTTCGGGTAACATCAAAGAATGGCCTGAGTATTACGATACTTTTAACGCATTGATACACAATGCCACTTCTCTTAACGATACGGAGAAGTATCATTATTTGATTTCGTCTCTCAGCGGCGATGCGTTGTCAGTAGTCAGAGCCTTTCCGGTGACACATGAGCATTATCACGATGCATATCAAGCGCTCGTTGCTCGCTTTAAGTGTAAACGTACCTTAGCTTTTACGTGTTGGCAAGATATTTTAAACGTTGAATTTAAAATCAGTAACGCGCACGATTTTCAAAAATCACTTGACCTTTTCGAGGAAAACTTGTGCATCCTAAAGACAATCGACTTACCGGTTATGCATTGGGATTTTGTTCTAGTGTATCATATCTTATCGAAGCTTGACAAAGACTTACGCCGCAGTTTTGAGGAAAAATACTCATTCATTGAATTACCGTCATACGATCAATTGCGGAATTTCTTGCGATCCAAATGCGAAGCTTTAATGCGTGACACACATTTTTCGGAGTCGAACAAAACAAACAAGGCAGCGCCTAAGTATGTGCCTGCGCAGACTCAACCTAAACGTTTTAACACGTCACACGCTCTCGTAGCTGCAAACGATCAACAAGAGACTGGGAGCGACAATCAAACTAAATACTATTCGGGCAAATGTTCTTATTGTAACAAGCCACACTCAATATCATCGTGTCAAGATTTTCTGAATAAATCACTTGACGAACGCATGACTATCACAAAGGATAAAAACTGGTGCTTTAATTGCCTGAAGCCATCTCATCAGTTAAAAAACTGTAACTCAATCTTCTCGTGCCGCACGTGCAACCGGAAACATCACACCTTACTCCATCGCGATAAATCTAATATCGAACCTGATCACAACGTATCGTCTTTGGTTTCAAGGTCACAATCGAACGTCACCGTGCTACTGGCAACCGCAATAGTACAGGTCAAAGATGCCTTAGGCAATATGCAATCGTTTCGTGCACTTTTCGACACCGGAAGTCAAAGCAATTTTATCACCGAATCTGCAGTGAAGCGACTAAATCTAACAACATCAGAGACCAACGGGTGTGTCAGCGGACTAGGAGAAGCGGCTGCACCGATTCTTGGTGACGTCACTTGCTCCATCGGGACTGGCGGTCGAGTTCTATTTGAACTTGAATCGCATGTCATTTCTAAAATATGTGGTGATCAACCTGTCGCACAACTTAACACATCGGGATGGTCACATATTAAATCGTTGCAATTAGCTGACCCCGGTTTTGATATCCCCGGACCCATCGATCTATTGTTCGCTGCGGATGTATTCGCTGACTCCGTACTCAACCAACACATTAAAGGAAGCGTGACTCAGCCTACTGCATTCAACTCTGTCTTCGGATGGCTCCTGTTAGGCAAAACTCGTCTATCGGCTGGCACTCTATTGCATACGTTGCCAGATATTGATAACGACTTAAACTCATTAGTTCAACGCTTCTGGGAATTGGATTCCTTACCGACTTTATCGCCTCTGACACCTGATGAATCGCAATGCGAACAAAAATTCATAAACGATCATCGTCGTGATCAATCCGGTCGATACGAAGTTCGCATCCCGTTCAAAGGCGATTCGGAACCTATTTTCGAAGGTTCTCGCGATATAGCGTTGCGACGTTTTCATGCTATCGAGCGAAGATTATCACGTGACCCAGATCTAAAGTCGCAATATACTGACTTCATGTCTAATTACCTTGAAAGCGGTCACATGTCGCTGGTTCCTGCGAACGAGATGGGCAAAGGGAAATACTACATTCCCCATCATTGCGTTCTGAGGCCGAGTTCTTCAACGACGCGCCTTCGTGTGGTATTCGATGGATCAGCCAAGGACTCGTGCTCTCGCTCTCTTAACGAAACGCAACTTATCGGTCCAAAACTACAACCTAACATTATAGAAATTCTCCTGCGATTCAGGGAACACAAAATCGTTTTCATGGCAGACGCTCGACAAATGTACCGTCAGATTCTAATCGCGCCCGATCATCGTGACTATCAACGAATATTTTGGCGGGCCTCATCTACTGAGACCCTACAGGAATATCGTCTGAATACAGTCACTTACGGACTAGCTTCATCTCCATATCTCGCTTGCCGTACTATGCGACAGCTCGCTGAAGACGAGGGAGATTTATTTCCTCTCGCGAAACAGATTATTATGTCGGATGTCTACATTGACGACGTCACAACCGGGTTTTCATCTCTTGAAATCGCTCAGCAGGCAAAATTACAGACCATCGCTCTTTTCGATCGTGGCTGCTTCCAACTTCGAAAGTGGGCCAGTAACAAACCCCAACTATTACATGACCTTCCTCGCGAGGATTGTCTAACTGGTTCGGTATCACTCGACACCACTGAAACTAAAACCCTAAAAGTTCTGGGCCTTAAGTGGGATCCTTCCTCAGACTCTTTCCTATTCGAAATCCAACCTTCAGATCAGCCATGTACGAAGCGATCCATCTTAAGTGAGGTCGCTAGAATCTTTGATCCGCTAGGGTTTCTATCCCCTATCACAATCCGAGCCAAATGTTTGATCCAACAATTGTGGATCCTCGGTGTTGGCTGGGATCAGACTCCCCCAAATGAGATCATTCGAGCGTGGAACACTTATCGTGATCAGCTGACGTTGCTAACGCAAATTAGAATCCCTCGTCAACTTACACGCACAGACGCAACATCGTGTGAGTTACACGGCTTTTGCGATAGCTCAGAAATCGCGTATGGATCCATAATCTTTCTACGTATTACTGACTCCGCGAACAAAATACACGTATTTCAGGTCTGTTCCAAAGCTCGCGTCGTACCCCTCAAACGTACATCCCTACCTCGCCTCGAACTATGCGCCGCAGTGCTTCTTTCGGATTTATACAAATTCGTACGAGACACTTACCTGTCTCGTACCAAAATCGATGCTGTCTACCTCTGGTCGGACTCCACAGTAGTTCTCTCGTGGCTGCGCTCTCATTCATCTCGGTGGAATACGTTCGTTGCCAATCGTGTCAGCCACATACAAGAAATCACTCCAACCGATTGCTGGCACCACGTATCATCTGGCGACAATCCTTCAGACATTTGCTCTCGCGGTCAATTCCCAAGCGAACTCATAAATAATCCTCTATGGTGGGCGGGGCCGTCTTGGCTATCACAAGAGCGCACTTTATGGCCTGTAGATATAGCTCACTTATCCCACGAGGAAGAGGTATCTGTCGACGTTGAGAAGCGAACGACAATCGTCCTACACGCAAATTTTAAAGTAGACCTAAACATTTTCGAACATCTACTGAATCGTTTCTCTTCCCTGCAAAAGGTAGTGAACGTACTGACTTATATTAACCGTTTCATTAAAAATTGTCGCACTCCAACTGAAACGAATCGTAGCAATTTTCTGAGTAACGTCGAACGACACAACGCACTGATGCATGTCGTCAAACACGTACAAACCCATGCCTTTTCTGACGAAATCAGCAACTTATTATCAAACAAGGCTTTATCAAAACCGTTTCGCAAGCTCAACCCGTTCATGGACGGTTCGGGTGTGCTCAGGGTGGGCGGTAGGATATCTCGCGCAGGTTTACAATTCGAACATCGACACCCCGCGCTTCTGCCGTCTGATCACAAGCTTACATCACTCATCATAGACTTCATTCATCGGAGCCACTTGCATCCCGGCATAAATACTACACAGTTTCTGCTGTTGCAACAGTTCTGGATCATCTCTGCAAAACGTACAATACGCCGTCGCCTCAATCAATGCATTCAATGCTATCGGACTAACCCCAAACCGTTGCAACCGTTCATGAGCGACCTCCCATCGTACCGCGTAAATCAAGTGAAGCCGTTCTCAGTAGTAGGCGTAGACTTTGGTGGACCTTTCCGCATAAAACTCGGTCCACATCGAGGCGCGAAGATCGACAAAGCGTACTTGTGCTTGTTTGTTTGTCTCGCGACCAAGGCGGTCCATCTCGAGGTGGTTTCGACTCTGTCAACGGACGGGTTCATCGCTGCACTTCGGCGCTTTATAGCACGTCGCGGCCGTTGCAACACCATTCACTCCGACTGCGGAACCAACTTCGTAGGTGCTAGGAACCAACTATCGTCTCTAATGCAACAGGCTTCTAGCGTGGAGAAGATTGAGTTTAAATTCAATCCTCCGTCTGCTCCGCACTTTGGCGGTGTTTGGGAAATCCAAATAAAAGCTGCAAAATCTCATTTACTGCGCGTTGTAGGAGACCAGGTCTTAACATTTGAAGAACTTACGACTCTTTTTGTCCAAATTGAAGCCGTTCTGAACTCTAGGCCTCTTTACGCAATAAGCGCCGACGCAAACGACTTCTCAGTTCTAACGCCAGGAAATTTCCTCACCTTAGAGCCCCTAACAGCTGTCCCCGACGAAGATCTCTCAAACGTAAACATAAATCGGCTTAATCGGTGGCAGTTGATTCAAGCGTTCCATCAAAACTTTTGGTCCAGGTGGAAACACGAGTATCTTAATTCTCTAACTCAACGCGCCAAATGGACAAAAGACTCCAAACCGTTACAAATCGGTTCGATGGTGATTATCAAGGACGATAACCGCGCTCCACTGCATTGGCCTTTAGCCAGAGTGGTGAGTTTATTGCCTGGCGCTGATGGAGTGGCTCGGATTGCGGTAGTCAAGACGTCTAACAATCATACAATTCAGCGACCGTTGGTTAAGTTATGCCCTCTCCCAACAGATGACTAGCTTAAATCGTATCAAAACCATTCTAAATTGTTAAACACTTATCGTAATCGTATCATAATCATAATAATATTACAATCGTATCAAAATCATTCAAATCGTATAGGTAGGTACATCGAATCCTTCAAACCAATCGTACCACTTAAATTGCATCAATCTTGTTTATCGGACTTATTAGTCATTTTCGTAAAATATCCAGTTTCCCTTCTGTATCTCGTGCCTCGTCCCCAAATTTGTTTTGACCAGAAAATACCATAGGCATTTTGGTGGGCGGGATGTTTCGTTATCATGTACCTCGCATTATAGTTACAATCCTACCGATGTTCAATTTCTCAAAATAAGCAGCAGCGGAGGGTAGTCACAACTCGTCTACCGATGCACCGCGTATTCGTTAAAATATTGGAGCTCAAGCAGTGTGTTAGCTACCGCCGCGCGCGACACGCATCGTTCGTCGACCTCATCTTTACACCCTCAACTGGCTGGCTGGTGACCGATCGCAGGTGGAGGCTCATCGAAAGCTTGCAGCAGTCCAAGGTACGTGAGTGCATTGTATTCGCTGCGGCTTGCGTCGAGTTTTTGAACATCGCTTTTTTACGTTACCGTCTTGTCCCAGTGTAGCAGAAAGCCACCACTATTTCGGTTTGGTGCGTATGCTACAATAGGTAACATATCAAGTCAAAAACATAGAAAAATTATTAATATTATGATAGATTCCATTTACACACTCTTCTCACAGAAATCCAAGCATTCAGCCAATATCACCTTCCTTTCATCCGCAAATACATCACAATCAGGTCTCGCGTTCAGGAGGGCATTGAGTGCAGCGAGGGTTCGCGGAACAGGAGAACGAGCGCGCGCGACGGTTCGGCATGAGGGTACTGCGAACAGTTTGTGTCTCCTGCTACGGCGGTAATTATTAGGAACGAACAATTGACACAGCTCATTGTGTAGATCTGGTGCGTCAATTTGTCCACGAAGAACCTTGCACATGGTTATTAGCTGGTCGTTTGATCGCCTAACTTCTAGGGAATTATATTCTAAGCTCCCCAAGAGGAATTTCGTCGGATACATGTAAGGGTAATACCCATATAAACGCTTATATAAGAATCGAAGGAAAGCTTTCTGCACTTTTTCCAGTACCAGAGCGTAGGTGCTCTCATGTGGATGCCATACACATGAGCTAGCTTCCAGTTTACTGCGAACTAGAGCTCCGAATATGAGCTTAATTACATGGTGGCCTTCAAAATCTTTGCTATTCCTCAGAACGAAACCCAGCCGTCTATATGATTCCTTGGCAACTGAGGTGATGTGGTCATGAAATGTTAGTTTTCTGTCGAATGTGACACCCAAGTCTTTCATTGATGTAGACCGCGTTATGTCTGTAGACTCTAACTGGTATTGGAACTCAATTGGGTGCCACATGCGACCAAAAGTCATAACGAAGCATTTGGAAGTATTAAACTCCATCCCATTTGCGATTCCCCACTCATGAACCGCATCCACATCGGCCTGAAGCCTCAGGCAATCATCCACGGACTTTATTTCTGAGAACAGTTTCAAATCATCTGCGTACAAAAGACACTTGGCATGCCTTATGACAGCAGGAATATCGTTGATCATCAGAATGAATAGAAGAGGTCCGAGAATAGACCCCTGGCTGACTCCAGAACGCGTATGATACGGATGCGATTCGTACATGCCCAACCTAACATATTGTTGTCGATCCCTGAGATAATCCGCGACAAACCCAAGCAGCCTGGGCGCAAAACCTAACCTGCTCAACTTTGTGAGCAGAAAGTCATTATTCACTCTGTCAAATGCCTTACGAAAGTCAAAGTAGAGAACGTCAACCTGACCACCTCGATCTAACTTGGATGAGATAAATTCAACGACTGTGAGCAGGTTAGAGTTGACGGATCTCTTTTCTCTAAAGCCATGCTGTTCATTACAGAGGTACTGTTCCACCTGCTTATAGATTAGCTTGTGTAAGATCTTTTCAAATACCTTTGCCGGCGATGACAGAATGGCAATAGGTCTAAAATCTTCAACCGAAGATCTGCTGGAGCCTTTAGGAATAGGCGTGACTCTAGACAGCTTCCAATGTGCAGGATAAGCTCCGGTAGTTAGTGCCAAGTTGAATATATGCCAAAGTGGGTATACCAAAAATTCTAAGCCTTGCTTCATAAACCACGGGGGAATGCAATCGGGTCCTATGGAACTACTAGACTTAAGGCACTTGATCCCATAAGCCACATCACTCGGAGTAAACTTAATTATATTTACTAAGTTGCTCTCATCATACATACATCATCTTATTGTTTGATTTTATTTTATTTTAATGAAGTGCATGCACCATGGTGGTACCATCCTCACGATAAAAAAAACATACAGTCGAATTGAGAACCTCCTCTTTTTTAAAAGTCAAAAGATAAAAACATAAATATTTTTTAATTTATATGTATTTATATTTGTATTTTTATGTACAAATCAAAACATACTAGTATCGTACTGGTAATATATTTAAAAAAATGCAATTAAGTAGTGACTAGTTCATAATGTGTACAACATATTTATTTTAGAAACAAGTTAAAAAGTTGACTTTATATTAATCTTCCATCTGCTGCAACACCGTGAAGAAACTATAAGAAGCTTTTATAATCTGAAAATAAAAACGAAATAACGAGAACCTCGTGAAGGCCGAGAAGGACAAGCTCAGCAAGTACCTAGACTTGGCCCATGAGGTGACCGCCATGTGGGATGTTGACTCGACGATAATTGTCCCGATAGTGGTTACGGCGAACGGCCTTATAGCGAAGAGCCTCGACCAACATCTTAAGAGGCTCTCGCTAGACGGCTGGATTAAGGGTCGGATGCAGAAGGCAGTACTCCTCGACACGGCACGAATCGTCAGGAGGTTCCTCTCTCTGCAACCCTAACCACCGGTAGCCTGGGCCTTGCTCCGCTATCGGTGGCTCCCTAGGTTTAAGTTTTTTATAATGTTTTTAGGTTTTTATAAAAATATTGTAAAAAATTTAAATTTAAGAATTATAATAAATGATGTGAATAATAATAATAATAATAATAATAGCCTTTTATTCAGACAGATGTGTTAGTTTGATTACATGATTTTCTTTGATTTTAATTAGTTTTACAATTATTGACGATAATGTAGGTTAATATGCCTCGACATCCCTGTCTGTTTGCCTCTTTCCGGCAAAGGCCTCCTCCAACTGCTTCCATTTTTCTCTATTATTTGCTGTTCTGGTCCATGCACTACCTGCTACAGCCTTTATATCATCGACCCATCGCCTGAAGGGTCTACCTCGTTTTCTTTTTCGGTCTCTCGTGAACCAGAACATGATTGATTTGGACCACTTGTCTCTGCCTCTGAGTGTATGACCTGCCCATTTCCATTTCAGTTCTTTGATTGTTACTGTGATATTTTTTGTCCTTGTATGCTTCTTAATAATTGTGTTTCTTATCCTATCTGATTGTCTTATGCCCATCATGCTCCTTTCCATAGCGTTTTGGCAAGTTTCCAATTTTCTAATGTGGGCTTTAGTGGTTGCCCAGGTTTGGCAACCGTATGTGAGTACAGGCAGTACACATGTATCAAACAGTTTCCGTTTAATGGTCATACACATTTCCTTGCTTTTCATAATCTCTTTTAAACTCCAATATTGCTTCCATGCACTTCCTATACGTCTATCAATCTCTTTTGAAGATAAGTCCGTGGGTGAGATTATCTGACCGAGGTAAACATATTCGTTCACGTAGTCAATTGTGTTATTGTTAATGTAGAGAGGTTCTTGTTTCCCATTTGTCATGACTTTGGTTTTTTGCATGTTCATGATTAACCCCACGTTGCGGCTTGCATTATCTAGATCATTTAGCATTGTCTGTAACCCTTCCTTCGATTGTGACAGAATTATCAAATCGTCTGCGAATCTTAAGTGCGACAGGTTCTCTCCGTTAATTAATAATCCGTAATTCTGCCAGTCTAGTTGTCGAAAAACTTCCTCTAGAACTGCTGCAAAGAGTTTTGGTGACAAGGGGTCTCCCTGGCGTACGCCTCTTTCTATTTTTAATTCCTTCCCTTCCTTCTCTAGTTTTATTTTTGCCTTGCTGTTTTTGTAGATATTACCCAATAATCTGATGTATTTGTTTTCGACACCTTGGTTTTTGAGTGCTTCCCAGATCTTCCCATGTTCAAGTGAGTCAAAGGCCTTACTGTAGTCTACGAAGCAACAATAAAAAATTATATTGAATTCCTTGCCCTTTTCAAATAACTGCTTTACAACATGGATGTGATCTAAAGTTGAGTATCCACTTCTGAATCCTGCTTGTTCTCTTGGTTGGTTCTCATCTAGTGTCTGAGTTATTCTGCTCAGGATTACCTTTGCAAAGATTTTGTATATATTTGACAGCAGACTGATAGGTCTATAATTATTGATGTCGTTTTTGTCTCCTTTCTTGTGTAACAGTATTATGGTTGAAGTTGTCCACTGGTCGGGTATCACCTCACTCTGTATCACTTCATTAAATAAGTATGTCAGAATTGGTACTAGGTGATTTATGTTTTCGATAAGGAACTCATTACTGATGCCATCTGAACCGGGAGCTTTATCTTTCTTTTGAGATTTTACAGCTTTTTCTATTTCTGCAGGTATTATATGTGGTATATCCTCACCTCCTCTTAGGTCGGTACTTTGACTGATGTTATTTTGTTTATACAAGTCGCGGAAAAAGTTTGTAGCTATTGACATAATTTCTGGGCGTCTGGTTTTGCATTTGCGATTTCTATCTGCAATATTGGGAATCCAGTCTATTTTTTCTCTTAGTTGTTTGGCTGCTTTTTTGATTCCTCCGGTTCTTTGAATGCATCTTTCCAGTAATTCCAGACGGTATCTCTGTCTATCTTTCCTCATGTTTGACTTGATTTTTTTACTTAACTGAGCTATACTTCTTCTTATATGTTTTGGCTTCTCGGACTTTTGTACTAATTTAGCTCTGTTTTCCAGTAGTTCTTTAGTTCCGTTTGATAGCCATTTTACCGTGTCTTTTACATTGTTTATTGTACTTGCTTTATTTGTCTTCAAAAACTCTTCAAATTTGTTGTATTTATTCTGGGTACTTAGTTCCTTTGTGTTTTTTATGAAATTTTCAAACTTTTCTTTTATTATTTCTGTATTTCCTGGTTCCGTAGTTTTCTTTACCTTGAAAGGTCGGCTCCTCTTGGGTCCATTGAGTTGTAATTTGGCTCGAACCATTCTATGGTTGCTGTTGAAGTCTAGCTTGTTTATAACTCTACAGTCTCTAAACTTCTTATTTTTGTTTGTTAGAATATAATCAATTTCGTTTTTGTGACGGCCATCTGGAGATATCCATGTCCATCTTTTATTTTTAGCTTTTTTGTAGAAAGTGTTAAGTATTTTCAGGTTGTTTCCGTATGCTAATTGTATAAGTTTTTCACCGTTCCTTGTTCTCTGTCCTGAACAATATGGACCCAGTACCATTTCCTCTCCGTCACATCTGCCTCCTGTTCTTGCATTAAAATCTCCCATCACTATTAAGTTGTCGTGTGAGTGCTCCTGTATTGCATCTTCTAACCTAGAGTAGAAGATGTCAATTTCTGTATTGCTTGATTGTTCTGTCGGAGAGTAAATTTGCACAATAGACCACATTTCGTTGTTGGGTGGTAATTTCAAATTTAGTATTGCAATGCGTTCAGATACACCAATGAATTCGTCGATGCAGTCTCTAAATTCTTTTTTAATTAAGAATCCAGTACCATATCGACCTGGTGTTTCTCCTTTAAAGTAAAAAATAAAACCACCATGATCTTCTATTCTCTCGCCTAGGCGTCGAACCTCACTCAGTCCTACTATTGACCAGTCTATGTTCTCCAGGGATAAGATCAGCTCAGCTAGGCTTTCGTTGGTCCTAAGGGAGAGTGTATTGAATGTTGCAATTTGTATTATGTTTTCTCGTTGGCAAGTTGATTTTTGGGTCATATAGGTTTGGTCTTTATGCTGGGTTTTGTCAGTTGGAGGGTAGTGGTCCACTTCCCCCACGGTGACCGGCCGGCTTGGGGTGTTTATTATAAAGGTTGGTTTGATTGTAGTTATATTATTAATTTTATTCTGGTTCCGGGTGTCGATGGCAGTTACAAGTTTTTTGGAGTCTCAGATAGTGAAGTTGATCTTCCCCGTTCGACGTAATTGAGTATGTTGGGCTTTAAAATTTCTTTTACAGCTGTTTTATGCAACGGGCGTGCTGTGTTAGCTGTCGCATTAATTTTCTTTTGCGTCAACAAGTTTGGTGAACTCGAACCCTCCCTTTTCCTCTTCTCCCGGTTTTTGTCTATTGGTCTCTTCACTACTATTTTGTCATATTGTATAAATGCTATGTTTCCTTTCTTTCTTTCCTCATCTACTTCTGGTTGTAACTGCCTCCGTTTCTCTATTACTTCTTTCGGATAATCTTCCTTGACATATATACCTGGTGGGAGATTAGACTTATTTTTTAGTATTATATGTTTTTTCCACATAGTCGTGATAGTGACTACTACGGGGCGATTTTTGTTGTTGGACGGCCGACCAATCCTATAAATATTGCTGATTTCTTGACTATCTAAGTGTATCCCGGCTTCCACTATAATGTCCTTAATGTAGTCTACAAGTTCATTTTCAGTTTTCCCAATTTCATCGGTCCCAAAGAAGATCACGTTATTCTTTCGTTTCTCTTTTTCTGTGATGCTGAGCTTATGTTCCAGTGCTGAAATTCTTGTTTTCAGGATATTGTTCTCCTCCATTACTGTTTTAATTTTTTCGTTAATTGCTTCCATGACATTTTTTGTTACTGCAGTTGTTATGACTACAGTTTGTTGATTAAGCTTCTCATCCAATTTCGATAGTAAAAGTTCCATACTTTTTTCCATTTTATTTAATTGGTTCCTGTTATGCAAACGCTAATTATGGTAGCTTTCAATTTTGTTTAGTGGCAACACTGCAGCTGTCGGTTATGTCGGTGTCACTTCTGATGTATTGGTATGAGCTATCAAGTGTCATCCGCGTTAACTCTATAAATTGTCTATGAATTTAATAATGAATTGCACTTTTAGGTTATATTCTCCACTTTACATATGAGATATTTCCACTAAATGTACAATTTGCACTGTGATCACTTTCAATCTGAAGACTTTTTGTTTCATGAGTGTTTTTATGTCGCCAAGCACTTGATTGTCACTATTTTACACTGTTATATCAATAATGTTTGCGGAGGTCGTTGACGTACGTGTTTACAGTTTAACCACCGGAACCGGAACTCGAATATGGTATAGGTAGGTATTGAAATTAACCGACTTGGTTTACATTCGATGGCTACACTAATGGCTTACACATAAGATATAGATATTATATACTGTGGCGGGCTTTCTTGTACAACTATTTAAGATAAACATTTCCATCAACATTACATTATGTATAGCTCTAGCGGTTTTGGCAGCGCACGCCTGAATAGCGCGCAGATGGTAGATTTTTTCCTACTTACTTGACACTTATCGTCATATTTTAGACAATTCACACAATAGCTGTATAAATTGTAGCCTATGTGTTATTCTGATGTATAAGCTATATTATTGTAAAGTTTCATTAAAATCCATTTAGTAGTTTTTACGTGAAAGAGTAACAAACATCCATCCATCCATCCATACTTACAAACTTTCGCGTTTATTATATTAGAAGGATTTCCTTCCGTCCTTTATGAAATCACTTACAGACATAAAGCTGTCGAGTGAAAGCGTAGTGAATCCGCCCGCGGTGAGCTGGACGAGGGTCTGCGAGCGAAGCATCATGATGAGCAGAGCGCGCCTCAGCGGGACCGAGCACCGGTACCACGGGCATTCGTACGCTGCATCCGCTATATCCAGACACTGAGAAAAATAATGTACCCATATTATCACAGCGTTTCATTTTGTCATGTGTAATGCTCTGTGAGTCAAAGTTTTGGAAACAAGCAAGCGCATTATGTCTGGTATTATAAATGAAATATAATAGAAAACATTGTAAATTTTAGAGCTTATCCTAAACTGAACAGAACAATGGTTTAGTGTCCTATGCTGTAAGAATATTAGGACAAGGTAAGGTGCATACTGCACAGTTACATTATATAGGCAAGCACTATAAAGGCATGTATAAAGCGATGGATTTAACATTGTTACGGGGTACCTCTTCAGTAAGATAGTGCCCCTGGTAGCAGTAGAGAAACACCTGGATTATCATACACATCAGGTATGCTCCCATCGATATTGTACGCAGTATACTGTTGTTCGCTTCCTGGAAACAATTATTAGTATATACAGTAAAATCCGAAGTTGTATACGTACAGTTATTTTTTGCTTTCAATTAGGTGCCATGTGCGAGAACATGGCGGATTGTTTACGGCGCACAGTTGATGAGATCAGATTAAGACAAACAGTTGTTGTGCCGACTTGTGCCATTAAATAGATCGGTTCAAGGTTTCCAACTGAACTTTGTCTGAACGCCTGTTCACGCCTGAGTCGAGGGAAAATATATAGCAAAGACGTGTATACATTTGAGGAGTAGGTATGTTTACAAAAATAAAGTAAGCGGCAGGTGAGTACTCACAACAGCCAGTTGGAAAGCAGTGGCACAGATGATGACCATAGAGACGGTGAACTGTGCCAGAATCGGCTCTGTGAAGCAGTTCTGGATCTGAGTGGCCGAGCGCAGCGCCGCCTGATGCTGCAGCAGGCATCGGCGCAGCTCTCTCGAAAGAATATCTTCTTGCTCGCGAGTTATAAGCTGTAAATCGTCCTGGGCATACTATGTCCACACCAAGATAGATATACGATACTTTGGCTGAAATATATTTGATAACCTCCGATTAGGTACCGTCAGGAGCTCACGCCAAGGTTTTTGAGCCCAAAAAAGATAGCGTGTAGAATTGGATTTGTCCAAAAAGGACCGAATTTCAAGAAGCAAGATCTTTGTCCAGCAGTGGGACGATTTTAATAATAATCTTCTTCTTTTTCACAAAGACGTGTGTTGTTTAGTCTTACCAACCTTATCATCGGCACACATTTCTATGGACAATGTCCTCAATGACAGATTGACCAGCTTCAGCCGGGCTCGACATACTGACACCGACGAGGTCACTACTTGGTCCAAGCTTGCGTTCACTACTGCTAAAAGCACTACTGCTATACTCTAGAACAGAAAAAAATATATCGATACATAGACAAGAATTAAATTACAAAACAATGATGCAGCGACCAGCTGTGCAAGCGAAAGAAGCTATCTAGGACTTGTTTACCTGATGCACGTAAGTGATTTCGTACGCTGGAGATTTAGACGTGTCATAGGGATACCTGAAAGTACGCAATAGCATTTCATAAATATTCTTATCCATGGTATAACTGAAAAAAAGTGTTTCTCTCATTCGAAAACAAAAGTAGATACAGCACATTTTATAGCAATATTTTAATTTTTTTCTAGCTTTACAAGTTTTCTTTGCTTTAGCTTAATTTAAATGAAGAGTTACAACCTCCAGATACAAACCATGCTTGGAGAGGCAATTCGTTTTTTTCAGCACCGATAGCCCAGCCAAACACTGTCACAATAGTCACAAACGCGTAGAGGTAAATAAGCTTCCGGTTATCCATATTGCAGCTAAAACAAAAGCCAAATTGGTTGTAGATTTAGGGTTCATAATTCTGCACAGGGGAACATTGCCACAGGTACTTGCTCTGGATCTGGGTATTCTGGGGACCTAGGTCTTCCTAGTTCCTATTCCGATATATATAGGGAACTCTAGTTAGGGTTCAGGATTTATATTCCCTAATTACCTAGTCAAATAAATTATAACATGAACGTCATGTGGACAATGACTCCAACCTTTCAATGATTTTCTTCCCCTCATCTCTAGACTCACTCCTCAGCTCTCTGTCTCCCTCATCGATGATAGCTTGGATAGCTTCCTTCTTAAGCATCATGTTGAAGATCTTGCTGGTGAAGGCCAGGTTGGTGAACAGCAAAAAGGAAGCGTTGGTCATCTCGCCGAGGTTCCCCCACACTTGGATGAGACATCCGGTTTGTGTGATGACGTAAATACCTTCGAATTATGACAACAATATCCAAGAAGAGTACAGACATTCATAGGCCACAAATCCACGCTGGACCAGCGTGGTAGATCATGGCCCATTCTCTCTCTGAGAGAAACAGACACTTACCAACAATAAACATAAACCAGAAAAACGCGTAGAAAGGATACATTTTCTTTTTAATGCCGGTCAGCTCATCTGGCACCAAGAATCCGACCCATCTGATAACATTTAGGCAAAACCACAGCGTCCCGTGCCGATTTTCTATGAATATCTTCATTTTGATAATTCACACGCACATTGTGGATTGAACTAAGGTTATATCACTAATCAAAAATGACGGAGCATTTTGAAGGCCTGAAACGACCCAGGTGATAATTTTCCCATCACCAAGTTAGGCCTGTTATTAAAGGACCAATTTCATAGTCAAGGGGTAATTTAGTTGGCAAATTATACAGGATGTAAAATGGAGCAAAATCGGAGCGATCACGGAAGTGAAGGCTGGCGGATAGGGCAAACACAATAGTGCTCTAACTGACTACGTGATGTGAAGTGCGGAAGCACTCCTTTCATCCTACTCTCTTCCTTTTAGCCCTTCTCGACAGACGCGTGCCGGCAATAGTACAATGGCAATTGCGCAGTTGGGCGCATTATATTTGCGCAATTGGGTGCGACTTAAGCATGCCAAACTTACTCGTCTCAACTTAGTATAATTACGCTTTGAACGAAAAGACTTTCCAAGATTTATGTAGATAATCGTGACGCGTTATTTTAATAATACCTACTCTAGTAGAAACGGTCCAATAAAACAAACATCAGTTTACTATATTTTTTATTTTTAGCTTCGATGGCAAAGCAACAAGCTGTTGTGCTGTACGGTGCCGAAGGTGCAAGAAGTCAAGCTAAGCATTGGTCGCGGTGGTCTTGCACAGAACAGCATTTGATTACAAAGTCGCTGCCAACGCCAGCACATCCGCTATTTAAACAGTTCAATATTCATGTACGAGTCACTACGTCATCAGTCGTCATCTACGTATTAAAATAGGTCTACATTATTTCTGTCTATCTTCAACGCGCTGTAATACCGTGAAAAATGTATAAGACGCTTTCACAATCTGAAAATAATAAAATAAATGTTATAGATGTTAAAATAACAAATAAACAACAAAAATTAAAGAAAAGAAACTATTCTTAAAAATATATTTTGGTTAATTCACTTTTAAGATAAGCTAAAGAGGAAAAATATAATCTGACAGAACTCCGTTTTTTCACGGGGCGAGAGCGCAAGAATCTGAGAAGTACATAAGATAACAAGCAAGTCTTCCGGTGAAGCTCGCTCGTTTCGCTTCTACCAAAGTATCATTAGTAGGTACGAGCGGAGCGCGCTGAAGCAGCGTCGCAGTTACTTACAGAAGTGAAGCAAGCGAGCGAAAGCGTAGTGAGCCCACAGGCGGTGAGCCGCACGTCCCGCTTCGAGCGAATCATCACCACGAGCAGGGCGCGGCGGAAGCGGAGCGAGCATAGGTACCAAGGACACTCGTTTGCTGCAGATGAAATCTCAGAACTCTGTCAAGAAGAGAAAGTGTTTTTAAGCAAATAATTGTTGCAACACACAAAATAAAAACGCGATTAATTACGGCATTTATAATGAAGTCAGGGGCTTGATAGGGAAGGGTTGGGACGGCCAGAGGTGTACTATTGGTCTGTAATACGTGGTTCTAGTACCTCAGCTGACAGTTGATTTCCTTGATAGCAGTACAGAAATACTTGCAATACCATACACAGCAAATACGTTGTCATTGATGCTATACGCACCACATTTTTAGGAGAATAAGAAAGTTCCTGAAAAAGGGAGTTATGTTAGTAACCTATACAAAAACAACAGCAGTTTTAAATTAGTGATAATGTTTTTTAATACTTTACAGGCATGTGACATAACTATCCAACCTCTCACTATCTTGCACTTAAATAGCCTTACCACCGCCAGCTGGTAAGCAGTGACACATATGATGACCATAGACACGCTGAACTGTGCCAGAATAGGTTCGCTGAAGCACCTCTGGATCTCTTTCGCTGTACTTAGCGCAGCCTGGTGTCGACACACGCTTGCTCTCAAACGGGTGAGCACCAATCTCTCCTGATGAGGATCGTCTCTGGCCTTGAAACGAATAATTATGTAGATAGGAAAGGTTAGTTCAATTTGGTCATGTTGAAATTTAATCACACCTAAAAATTGCCCACATAGACCGTTCATTTGGTACACGACACCAAGAAAGAGATAACAAATGCATAAAACCATAAAAGCTAGATGCACAAAGAAACTACAAAAAATGTGGTATAATTATTATGATAATAATGTTTAATCATAATGATTATTTATTTTTTTCGATGCTAATAATAATGATTGTATGATGAGATAAAATTATTTTTTTAATCCAAACACCCAACTTCATGAAAAAAGTAGTACCTCTATAGACAAATTTAAATATAATATATTCAAAAATTCTGGAGATAAAGTAACGTAGAGAGAAAATATAGATTTGTTTTCTTCAGAAAGTCTCAAAATTTATATTTAAGTTCATATAATGAGTTCCACGTCCTTCGTACAAGTTGAGCGGGTAGAGGCAGCGGATTTTTAGGCCATGACCATGCTATCGTCACTTACTTTGGTTGCCCCATCTTGCATCCCAGCACATACGGTTCTGAAGGACAGACCCAGCAGCCTCAAACGGCAGCGACATACTGCGATCAGTGACGTCACGAGTGTGTCCAAGCTAATGTTTACTGATGCAGCGATTAGCAACGCTGTTACCTGTATAAAGCAGTACATAAAGGCGACATAGACATTAAATTATTTTCTACAAACTTACCTAATTATTGCAAGAATTACCTGGTGAAAATATGTTATCTCGTATCCAAACGACTTTGACGTATCATACGGATACCTGTAACATTATGTATGCATGTACATTTAACGTCAGAAGTAGCGGATCATGTTCTATATAACTTCTAATTTCAATTGAATTTTATGTTATATGAAAACATTATGTTGAATATATATATAGGAAATTGAATGTATGAAGGTTTTCAGTTACTTTTAAGGCGACCGTTCACTAATGATACTATAGCCAATGTTACATACAATACATATAAAATTAATCGATCCGTATAATCCGACGTTGGTCAGGTAGACCGTGTAATTGCAATCTTGTTTGGTACTCCTGCCACCACGATATCAAATGTGGTGTTGGATGTGTGTGTGGCCATCATACACGTAATATATAAAACTTACCATCCTCTAATCGGTAGACTGTTCTTTTCAGCGCTGACTCCCCACCCGAGGACCGTCACTCCGGAAAGCAAGGAGTAAAGATACAAATGCCGAGTTGTCTCTCTGTTGCTACTGTGGAATCAGTTCATATTGTACCCTACCAATATGTTTAACGACATTTGCCTTCATCGGAAGCCCAAGCTCAAGGATATACGACTACTAGGACTTTTACAAATTGTATTGCTACAAATGTAGGCAAAAGAACGCAACAGGGTTATAAATATACACATTTTATAATTGGAAAAGTAAGCAATTTCACCAGCCAGAATTAGAAATCGGAAGCAACCAGGAAACAAATCAGCTGACAAACCTTTCGATAATCTTTATACCCTCTGGTCTACTTTCGGCAGCCAGCTCTTCGTCCCCTTCATCTATGATGGCCTGCACGGCCTCAGCCCTACACATGACGTTGATGATCTTCATTCCAAGCGCCAGATTCGTGAACAACAGGAGTGAGGTGCTCACCATGAGAGTCAGATCACCCCAGATTTGTAACAAGTCACCTGTCTGGACTATCAGGTAAATGCCTAAAAAGTTAAAACATAATTGTATTCTATAATAATATCACTGCGGTGTTCACACTTTTCACCTAGTAAAAACCAGATCTGTAAAATTAATTGTACAGTAGTACCCAACTGATATGGCTTACCGATGTACCTGCGCAGAAGATGAATTTCCAAAGCGCGGGAAATGCTATTGACCGCTATTGGTCGGCAGCCGCCGCCATCTTAGCGATCGCCGCGTGGCTTGCGAGTGAGATGGAACTAACAGCTGCAGTGTATTATGAACCTTATAATAGTGAGCTTAGGTTGATTGCAAGTTTTAAGCATTCTTTCGTTAATCTTCGGACCATACTTTCTTTTCTGCGCGAACGAAGATTCACGACGCGCCTTATCAGTTGGGTATACTAGTACGCAACTTATAAGGCGCGTCGTGAATGCTCGCTAAGATGGCGGCGGCTGCCGACCAATAGCGGTCAATAGCATTTCCCCCGCTTAGAAAATTCATCTTCTGCGCAGGTACATCGGTAAGCCATATCAGTTGGGTAATACTGTACTACTATACCTACCTGTTCATTATTGCATAACAATATTAACCTATCGTGTTTCAATTCAGTAGCATCTTTTATTTTCTTTCGTATAAACTGAACGTATGACACTTGAGAAGCGAAACGAGTGTCTAGTACTCGTAATTTCATATTTCCAATTACTATATCTAACAAAGTTCAGCACACCGCAGTATTAACTGGGTAATATGCCACCTCGATTTTTAAACCAAACCAGTCTTCCCAGACACAATGGTTGAAACAAGAAGCAAGACCCCAAGAAAAATAAAACATTTTAGATAAACAATATATCTTACCATTTAAAAAACAATACCAGAAAATACTGTACAGCCTCAATAGCACCTTCCGCATCCCCGTATACTGCCCTGGTACTAAAAACCCAACTATTCTGAGTAGGTTCAGGCTCAACGTTAGAGACCAGTTATAGTTCTGCAGTAGAACAGCCATGGTGGCTACGTCGCACTGCCCCTGTGTGTCTGTAATCAATGCCCCCGATACTTGCTGGCTATGCTTGCTAGTAGAACGATTGTAAAAGCCAGTGTTTGGTTTATAAAGAAACAATAGTTCCATGAAAACAGTGGTAGACAACCTTTTTTTGCATTTGTTAGCGTTAGATTATCCAAAAGGGAGTCTATTTACTATCTTTAAACTGGTCTAATTCACGCACAAACTATCTTATACCTTAATTTGAAAACGACGTTGTCAACGTTTTTTAACATCGAGGTAATGTCAAAATTATATAAATAAATAAAATAATAATCGAGCTTGTTACTGTCCCACTGCTGGGAAAATTATAATTATTTGATATTAGTTTGTGCACAGATTATACCCGTTTAAAGTTAGTAAAATGTGTTGTCTAATTCGGAAAGTTTAAAAACTTTAAAAGGAGTCCCTTTTTTTGTTTGTCAATCCGACTAGATTAAAACTTCTAGATTTCTCAACATATTATATTGATTGTACATGTGGTAAGCCGGTAATAGATTCGTTTTCAACGTATAAACTGACAGACAGACTGGTTAGAACTATATTGGAACTAAAGATGTAACATAAGCGGTAGCGATTACATTTAATTAAGTGTAAGGTATTGGTCAAAAGATAAATGGAGATACGAGTACATAATCATAAACTTACATCAAAACATTTTATCCTCATGTTCATTTTAGATACCATTTATTGTGTAAAAATATCTTACTCCTCAAATGTTACTAACCTTGTCTACTAGTTCTGATTGCTAGTTGTGGAAGTAAAATATTTCTACTCCAATTAAGTCATCAAGTTAAACAACACCTACCGTTGTAGCTCTAAGCGTTGTTAGCTTATTTGACTTTACTCACTTTTTTTTAATGAAACGTCTGTTCACGATAATCTACTTTTATTTTACGTAATAACATAACAACATACAATAAAGTCTCAATTACTGCCATAGTAAATAATGCTAAATTGTTATTTTTTCTCTTCAACTTGCTGCAAGAGAGTGAAGAGAGAATATGAAGCTTTGATAATCTGAAAATAATGAATTAAATATGAGAAAACGGTTTTTTCCAGTGTTCACTCAAACTCAAAAGTTCCGAAATACTCAAACTCAAAATAAACTAAAATGGTAATTGATCATGAATGTGTTATCAGGGTAATATCGGTAATATCACATTCCTATAATTGAGTTTAGTGTGGATAATTGAATTTAAATTTTAGATAGTATTTCATCTCGTGATAAGTGCTAAGAGCTTCGCATGCTCTAACTAAAACGTTCACACACTCGCGCCTAGCAAACAATATTTTTTTTATAAGAGTTATGTTATGTTTCCCACTACGTTCACTTGATGAATTCACCTGGGTGTACAATGTGGAAAAAAGTATCCTCATTTCACCTGAACCATTTCACTTAGGTTCATTTCACCTATCACTTGGGTGAAATGAGTCTATAATTGTTGGTGTCCTTTGTTCACTTTGAAATTAAATCTCTTACGTAAACATGGGCGACTTTTTGTATTATTCTAGTGTACTTTATAACCCAAAATTTACTTGATTTTTATACAAGCCCCGTTCAAGGTGACTTTCATTACTCACTGCCATGAACGAAGCGAGCGAGAGTGTAGTGAACCCGCCGGCGGTGAGTCGAGCTACTCGCCGCGAGCGCACCATCACGACGAGCAATGCTCGTCTGAATCGAGACGAGCAAAGATACCAAGGGCACTCGTATGCCGCCCCCGCTATTTCGGAACTCTAGAGAAAGAAAAAATATGTTACGAATGTCATTATATTTGCTTATAATGCGACTCGTAGAAATGTAGGTATAGGTTTTTTTATACACGCAGTAATCTATCTAGAAAAATATGATACTGTCAACTCCTTTTCTAGTAAGCTAATAAGAAGTTTTTAGTTCATAATATATATGAATAGATTTCTAAATTTCAATATTATTTATGAATTATAAATCAATTTAATATGTTTACGGTGTTACCTCTTCAGAAAGCTGGTTGCCTTGATAGCAGTAGATGAACACTTGGAAACACATGTTGAGAAGATACGTCCCCATGGACACAAGTCTGACCATATTGCCTGTTTGCTGAAAATTAAAATAAAAGACTGATTTTTTTAACTAGGATGTATTATGCCACTAATAAACGCCTTAAAACAAACTTATTTTATGAACCAGAGACTTAAATAGTGTTGTACACAAATATGAGACAAGTAGGTAATTTGAAAGGCATGAATCAGTATGATCCAAGTCGATTAAAAAAAACGTTAATTTCGCACAACAAACTTGACATAAAGCTCAGTTACAATTATGTAGAGCGTACCAAAAGGTCTAGTGCCCATTTACAGCCAATACTAAGGCACTATACGCTCTTTGTTTATTCTAACAATATCTCCAGTTATCAACTCGTCATGTTTAAACAAGTGCCGATGCTTCCCAAGTTTAATTTTTTGGGATGTAGGTAGATCCCGCTCACCGAGACCAGTTGGAATGCTGTGACGCATATGATGAGCAGGGAGACGGTGAACTGCGCGAAGGTCGGGATGGAGAAGCAGGCTTGCAGCTGCATGGCAGCCTCGAGCGATGCTTGGTGCTCGCGGACGCAGCCTCGGAGGCGGGACGAGGCCAGGCGCTCTTGTTCTTGATTCAACAGCTGGTGCTGGGATGACAAAGTTTTCTGAACCCACGAAATGTCAGTGGGCTTCTTTTTTCTTACATATGCCGCTAAAACTAATGGAACACTAAAGTCACTGACTTTAGGTTGTGCAATCGTTACTGTATTCTGGTTGATCAGCACCGGTTTTGACGTAATCGAATTAAAACACAACAAAGTGCAGTCCCGTACAAAATGTAGGTATCATATCTGGGTGGTATTTGATTTGTTTTAAGTAGTCATGCCGCTTGCTATCAGGAGAACTATCTGCTTATTTAACCACTCGTTGGATAAAACAAAAACTTTTTCTCAAGTACTGCAAGATTAGAATCAGAAAAGATTTAAACACATAGACATAATATTTCATAATGTATTTAATATTAGAGAATACAATTTATTGAGATAAATTGATTGAAAAAAGATTGAAATTAAAAAATAGCGGAGATATTAAAAAAAGAAATACAATACATTTTGTATTCCTTTTTTTAATATCTCCGCTATTTTTCAATCTATTACAACGCCATCTATAAAATACAGTTGTTACTACGTGCTACGACACGCTACGTTGCTACGATTCGTAGCGAGGTCTACGCAAGCTACGGTTTGCTACGCTATTACAAATCATACTTACAATATAAACAGTAGATGTCACCAATGATTGGAATTCTATTCTATTAATGTTATCATGGCAATTTGTCCAAGGAACGGTGCAGTAGGCGAATCAAAGCTTAGAACTTAGTAAAGCTTTAATTCCTCTTTAAAAAGTACATTTTTGATGATGGCAGTAAGGTCAGCTTACGCACAAAATCTGGCATTAAAACATCTTCACCACAGACATATCTTCAGAGACAACTTCATCAGTCTCACCCTGCACCAGAGCTAAGCTATACTCTTGTCGCTTCCTGCACCTGACACCTGGATATGCGTACCTTATCTGGCACCTTCATATCTTGGCACAATGTCTTCAGAGACAGCCCCAGTAGTCTCAGCCTGCACCGGCACTGAGCTATCAGCGAAGAGACGAGGGTGTCTTTACCCACATTCAGGTAGGCTGCGATGAAAAGGGCGAAGACTTGGTGGACGTATGTCAGCTCGTGGGCAGGCGACTTTGAGGTGTCGTAGGGGTACCTAAAGACGATTATCGGATGAGCAAGGGTCAGAATTCCGCATAAGACTTTTATTAGTTCTAGAATAGGGTTTAACGCCAACCTCACATGGTGATAAATAGTCTAAGGTAAGTAGATAGGCTTAGAACTTTGGCGTCAGAGTTTCTGATTGGGCTGGGTGGACACTAATTTACTTTTACAATGGTTATGAACTCCTAAAAGAAGTGTAGTTCCAGCATTCTGTAGTCAGCTTAAACGTTAGTCAGTCCTGTTATACGATTTATTATCACTTTCAAACATCGTAATAAAGCAAAGGTTTGCAACAACTTTAGAGAGGTCTAAGGACCATGGTATCATCTGTATGGAGCTTTCATCATCACGACCTACTTTTCCTGCAGGTATAAGTCATATAGAAAGCGAACTGATTACTATATAGCAGACATTATATTATTGAAAGATAGCACGTATCATATGGAAAGGTTTAGGGTAGGTATACTTTTATTATATTATATGGCAATAACCATAATGGACTAACCAAGCTCTCAGTGGCAGTTGGTTCTTCTCAGCACTGGCAGCCCATCCGAGGGTAGTGATGACAGTCAAGCAGAAGTACAGGATCTGCTGCAGCCTGGTCTCTTTATCGCACCTTTGTGAAGTAGAAAGTTAATGTTTTGACTTACGCTGGTTAAACACAGTGTTTTATCAGGAGCCGCTAGCATTTAACACAATGATTTGGTGGCAGATGAACAATATTACACATTCACAAACGAAGAAACACAAATTTGAGCAGCCTGGAATAGGCTTTCAAGGTAGGTGCCGGAACTCCTCAAACGCCTCGACGATATACTTTCTGTTTGAGGGTGGGAGCTGGTCTGCTCGGCACTATAGGACCCTAGCAAAAGTGTAATGTATGTTAAAGCTTTTAGCGAAAGTTACATTCAGGCACTGAATGGCTCGTCACACAAGATATCATAGCAAATAAAGTAAAACAAACCTTCTAACGATCTCCTTGGCCTCATCACTCTCTACACCCAGCAGGACCTCGTTGGCTTCCTCAATGATGCTCTGGATGACCTTCCTCTTCAGGATGAGGTTATAGATCTTAGCAGCCTGCGCCAGGTTGGTGAACAAAAGGAACGCCGTGCCCGTCATCAGAGGAAGGTCGCCCCAAATTAAGAATAGGTCCACCACTTGGATGACCAGGTAGGTGCCTGATGATAAGAATTTGTGGTGATGAAACCCGGGCTAAAAAGTCTTTGCCTTGTAATTAATCAATTATCTTCCTTTGAAGTTACAATTTTAACCGAGATTAGATTTTGCTTAAATCACTACACAAATCAAATTTAAACCGTTTTTCAGCGACTACAAAATAGTAGATGGTACTTGATAAGCATATAATATATTATGTACTTAGATTAGGTCTGCATGTATAGGCATGGGGGAAGCCAATCAAAAAGAGGTAAATAAAAACCTAAGGAAAAGTAATTTATATGGACAAATATAACAAACCCAAAAGAAACATAAACGAGAACACAGCGTAGCCATTGTACAACAATCTGGCGTTCCTGCTCAAATCCTCGGGCGCCCAAAACCCGACCACTCTTAACGCGGTTAGAGACAAACTTATGGACCAATTCGCATTTTTTATCAGTCCCATTTTCACTTCTTTCAGGCGTCGTCCGGGATACAAAGGAAGCGAATGCGACCGAGGCAGCAAACATGGGCGCTTTAGAATTCTTAATTGCAGATTTCAGGGGTACACAACACTGCGGGAAACTTTTATTTGCACTGTACCAATGGCTACTGGCTAGTAGCACCGATTTGACAGTTTAAAAGTAACAAAACTGTAGTAAAAGTAGCGCAAAAAGTACGTCTATAATATGTTATAAACGTTTTGGCGTTATTGTCTGGACTAACTACATAATTATAACTGAAGATTATCCAAATATAAGTAAAGATTTAAAATTGGGAAGCTTTTTAAATGGTTATAAAGTAGTGAACGTGCTTATGATAAGAAATGTCTACACGACAAGAAAAATGTTAGGTTCAAAAATTATCGTTCATCGAAGTAGTTCATGATAGTGAAGTGAACTAAATTAAAACAATAAATAAAATGTTGCAGATCCCACAATCTATAGTTTTCACATTCGATAATTGACAGTTGTGCGTCGGCAAACACAATTATGTTATTATTGTAATTATCACGTATACACAAAGCTTCGGTTTCTCTAACATTAACTTAAACCGTGCTATTAAATCGGTATAATTCTGTGCCTTCGGAGTACTAACTCTTATACTAACTTTGGGGTTTGCTTTGAATAATAATTATAGGTGTTCTTTTGTTTTCATAAGAGGTTTCTATGTCTTGTCCTTAATAGTGTTTTTTTTTAATTTTGGCTTCGCTTTAGCAGTGTCAAGTATCTTGGGGCACTGCAGCAGTCCCGCCTAGTCGAGTAAACAAAAGCACAGCCGTTACTTTTCTCGAAGTTGTTCGAATTGTTTTCTATTTTTGATCTTTTTAAATTTTTTTTTCGTTAACATTTAGAGTTTTTTTGTTTTTTTTTTATATTTTGAGTCCCAGTCAGTCGGGTAGGTAAAAGTCACGATTTGGCAATGTGGCTGTAACAAATTGTCGTACCTAATGAAGTCTCAAAACGATATCTATGCAATTCTTCTTGAGCCCTTCGCTAAACTAAATACAGTAACACATCTCCATATAGTAAGATAGAGCCCGCATGGCCGTCGGTCGTGTGTTATCGGATCTCGTGTCAGTCGTATCTCTTCGGATGACCTTCGTTGTATATTCTTATAGAAGAATAGATACCTTCATATTATTATTATCATTACAACATCACATAAATCTATGGTATTATTAGTCCTTGTTGTTATTGTCAGCCTCAGGTAGTACAGTTGATCAGGCTGGCCTCTAAAGTGGGGCAATCAATCAATTAATTGATTACGTTGGCAATCTGCTTTAGAATAAATCATTGGTTTCCAAAGTACATAGCCTGGTTTCTTTGGTTTTGTGTTGTTTTCAATAATTTCACTGATTATTTTTCCGACCCAAATATCGATCAATAGAATTGCACCATTCGACGTCACGTGGTACAACCTACATGGTATTATACTGATAATTTTTTGATTATTTTCTCTGGTCGTTACTATATATACATGATCCAGTCAAATTAACCACACGTCAAACTGACAGGTTGAATTCAATTGTGAAAATTGGAGATTTTGCATGAAAATTTGTTAACTGTTCATTTCATCTCATGGTGCAATTCTATTGGCCGACATTTGGGACGGAAAAATAATCCCCCGAATACCACACGAGCTTCAAAATTATCTGGCATTTCCCTCAAGGTTCCCTGCAAACAAATAAAGTCGTCAAGTTTTTCAGGAAAAATCACTCGCGCTTCGCGCTCGTGATTTTTTAACCTGAAAAACTTGACTCCTTCATTTGTTTGCAACGAACCTATCGGGAAATACCCGATAATTTTGAAGCTCTTGTGGTATTATAAGCGAATATTTTTCGCCCAATGCAACCACTTGAGTTTCCAACTCGAAACCGAAACACACCTTACCTTCCTACCTTGTCTCCATCGTTTCATTATAACCGAATATAATACCTAGTACTTACGTAATATGTAGGTACATTGTGGGAAAGTAGGTGTTCTATTTTCTTGACATTACTTTTTAAGATCTATGATAAAGAATATTAATAAATTTGTACAAAAAAAATCTACGTGTTTTATTGAGCAAAAATAAGAAATAAAGATAACAACGACTACGGAGGAACAATAAAAGCAGTACCTCCAACCCGCCAGTCAATTAGGCACCAACCGACAAGCTTTATCCCAACGGCCTTCCAGGGAAGCCTCCGCTACAGGAGAAATCACTTATTCATCGAAGGCCCTTAATCAGCAGATGTAGCGTCGGCTGGCTGATTGGTCAAATCAGCGGAGATCACAGACCAAGCCGGGGGCGGGACTTAGTGCAAACTGATGTTTATTTATCTGGTGTTACTTTTTATAAGGACGGTGTACATGGATATAGTAAAATCAAAAAACCTACTAATATTATATGATATATTATATACATTGAAGGTACATTTAATGGATTATAATGTTTCATGTACATTTTGAAGAAGACACTCATTGACTACGTTACAAGCTACAAACATCTATATATATAAAAATCAAATGCTGTTCGTGTGTCTCGCTAAAACTCGAGAACGGCTGGACCGATTTGTCTGATTTTGGTCTTGAATGATTTGTGGAAGTCCAGGGAAGGTTTAAAAGGTGAATTTTATCACTATTCCACGCGGACAAAGTCGCGGGCACAGCTAGTTAATGTATAAATTTATACGAGTATTAACCGAGTTAAGAGCCATCTCTACATTTGTATCCCAAAAACAGCAAATTATTCATTTTCATTAATATTGCTTTGACCAAGGCCATCTTTTATGTAACTATTCTTGCTCATATCTATTTTAATTGATATTCTACGCATATTATCGAATTTTAAATCGTGCAAGAACATATTAAAATTTAACACAAGCTAAACGTATTTTAATAAATCACCAATGTGTTAAAGTTTTCATCACCCAAAGCAGTGATACGATCTTACAAGCTGTTAAATCTGCCTCACAGCAAACTTTCCCAAAACTTCCCGAATGGGTACATAACCTTAAAATGGCAAAAAATCTATCTATCAGGTCCAATGGCACTTGTTGCTGTGGGCGTGTCCTCTCTGGTCCCGCCCCTTGGCTCCGCTGACCTGGTCCTCCGCCAGGGTCCTCAGTGCTTGCTGGCCCGCGCGCGAGACGACATGGCTGCCCTGCTGCGATTCGACGTCAGATTCCTGTCGCCAGAACGCTGACGACTACTGAATCTTAAGGTAGGCAATAGTTTTAAATTAAAATTTCCAAAATGTATCTAAACGTTATATCCGTATAGTTTATAACGGTCTCAGCACAAAAGCTTAGACCAGAGTTAAACAGAAGTTTCTAAATTTTCGTTCCACAAAATCGACATGTATCACTCGCGTTTTCTTACTAAATCCTGGCATTCCTAATAATTTAATTTATGAATTTATTATTTAGTTAGAAATAGCAAGGGTTAGACGTCGATTTGTGGCGAAAATATTATTTAGACTCATCTGTTGAACTTTGGTTTTAATCTTTTACGGTCAGACGATGAATAAATTCCAAAAAACCACTGTGAAATAATAAAACGCATATAAAACGCATATAATTCCAAAATCAAACATCCTGAAACAGGTGCCAAATCCTGCGAATAATGTCACCGCGATGCAGGAAATTGTCTCTCGTTGGTCAACGCCATCTATTATATTAAAGACGAACTGTCAACCGACAACATAACGGTTTCGAACAGATAAGGTTTAAGCGTACTGCGTAGCCTATGTTTTTACGTAGTCTTTATCTTTATCTTTTTTTTTACAAGGACATAGGTATCTAATTTCATAAAAGATATATTCAAGAATAAACTAAATAAACCTAACCTAACAAGCCGCAACTGGTGGATACTTTTCCCAAAATGCGTTCTAACATTGCCACTATGCAAGGTTTGTCCAAAATAAAGGCCAGCATTTCGGTCTTGATGAGGTGCTCCCGGTCCGCACGCTCCTAAAGTTTTGGCCTTAAAAGGTCACAAAGGAACCCGCTGATAAGGTAGGTATTATATTTGCGATTTGTGAGGCGCTCCACTGATTCAACCACCATATTCTACCAGTTCCTGAAAGTACTGCAAAGTAGGTAACTTCCGTAATTAATATTTTCACTCTTTCAAGATTTCAATACATTTTGGAGAGGTTACTGCCAAATAATATAAATGCATTTAACAACTACCCACACAAAATTATAAACGGTAGAATAACATCTTGGTCCTGCGAGCTCCGATACCGTTTTAATTATCCCCTACTTCCGGAATTACTGAATATGTATGATACTCCGTAGGTATGAGTTCTGAGTCTGAAGACCGGTGAAAATACTTTTGATTTTAGCCTGTTTTTTTAGTTATATATTCGTTGTAGGTAGAAGGTAGAGAAGGTAGAATAGGCATACTCTAATTTGTGTGCTTGCGTAGTGTTGCCAGAACAACTGAAGATAATTATGAGATCGTACTGGACAATGAGACATACAAATAGAGAAAAAACCTCATAAAAAATCAAAAATTCACTACTTTTTTCAGAACATGAACGAAACATTTTTAAACCACCTAGCTTAATTTTACGAATTGTAGCTCAAACGAATACACAAAACTTGCGTTCAAGTGCGGACTCAAATAACTTTACAAAAGAATGCCGGCTATTCTCGCATTTTCACTTTTTCATAAACAACTGAAGGTTTTAGGACAAAAAATAATAAAAGATTCCGAGCCCGAAATCTTTACAGCCACAGTGAACATTATGACGGTCAAATGTTTTGGAAACATTGCCTAAGGTGCCCATTGCCGATCCTAATGTACCAAAGTAAATGTTGTATTGTGAATACTTGGCTTAACTTCAGCGCAAACTATTTGAAAGGAGATTCAAACTCATTCGTATATTTATTTGAAACTAAACACTATAAATACAAACTTGGGACCATTAAAGGAAATTCACATTTCAATTGCAGTGCCACTTAGAACTTAAGATTGCAAAATCACGTGTGGCACCGCTACGCTCGTCACCATGAAATTTTCGTTTTCCATGCCCAGGCATTTTACTCAAATAACACAGTAATAATTCCACTTAGTGGGTTAAAGTAAACTGAGCCACTCGATAGATATCGGTATCTTACTCCACACAAAATGTGCTGTATTTTTTCTGACCACCTTGATTAGGATAGACACACGCATACTAAGTCATAATATTTTAGATATGCACTTTAATCTTCTGCGACAGTGTATCATATTTGTATCATCAATTTTCAATATTAGATCGTCACAATAGCACATGGATCAAGTTTGTATAGGGACTAGCCGTGCAGAGGACCATCCTGAAAACCACAGGTGACCCGAACTTAGAACGGTTTCGTCCTAGTTTGATCCCTTCTCTGCGTCCCATACATGTCTTAACTATTGCTTATTCTGTACTCTAGTTAGAACTTCGGAATTGGACACTTGAGATGATCTTGGAATTAGTGGTTCCCTGTTCAATTATTATGAGACACATTCAGTTCTAAGAGGTTTTGGTTAGCCTAGGGTATTGTGCAGATTACAGTATGAAGGTTAAATAAATTGTAAAGCGGTAACGGACAATATTTGAAATTCCAGGTTGGACACCAAAATTATTAATATATTGTGGCGCCCAGCGTGGTACATCATCTGCCAGTGGTGAAACCATGTATACCTACATCTTTGAAAGAAAGATTGTTGAATAAATTAGGTTATTTTTTTAATTCTCCTAGAAAAACAATGAAGTAGAAATATATTTTTTCGTCTGATCAGTGTTGGCTAGATGACGTAATCTTGTATACTAACAACCCCCTGAAAACCCTAAATAATGTCCTTAACAGTAATATACCCCCTAATTATGCCTATCAAATTTATGAAAAACCCCTTCCCTAATAATCCAAAAAGCCCTGCCTCCCCTCTAATCTGCAACCCAGTACTAAAATGATCGAACGTAAAATAAATAAAATATAATCCTGATCAACATGTTAAAATAGCCATTTATAAAACATCTTTGAGATAGCTTGCAGTTTAAAGTATTTTATTTTGCTTTATTCGTATTATCGTAATTAACAATAAATTTACTGACTCAGTAGCATTCATTAGAAGATGCCTACTTCGTTCAGTGGACGAGTATAGATTGCAGATGCTTTTCATAAAGAGTCAACGAAATATTTAATTGGCAGTTAAATCATATTGAATCAATCACTTCAAATTAAATAAGTAACGAATTTAATCATAGAATAGATACTAAATTATTCTATTCAACACCTTAACAAATCTAGTTACGTATCCTCATTATGCTGGAGTTTCATTCGTTACAACATAATCACATTAAAGCAAGCTTTGATGTCGCGAAGCGGGAAAACGAATCAAACCAACAATGCGGCCCCAGAGTCGATGAATTCCACCGGGGACAATTCTTGTTTGTACGGTATAATTCCATCATACGTACATTTATAGCATTTTGTTTACTATGGTCGATATTATTTCGCATGAAATTTATTTGGTGAAATATTGCATAATAATTAATGACAGTTTCTTTTAACTTTTTTTCTATTTTGTGGCTTAAATAATAAAATTAAGGAAATTAGTATATAATATAACTTATATCGGGTTTGAATTATAACGCCCAACGGGCAAAGTTGTCACAGCATTTATTTTGGGTTCCGTTACCTATTTAGATAATATCATAGTCGCTTGCTAACGCTACATTACATGATAAGCGTAAAAAGGTTGATGTTGGGCGTCTTTATAGATAAATCTGCGAGTGTCGTAGACAACATTAGTATTCATGCAACAATTACACAGTTTTAAAGAGACAAGTATCTTTATCGTAGAGATTATATCGTGCAAGCGAGAGTTGGCCCCCTGATCTGGTGAGTGGGAAGTTTAGGCCTTTACGAATAACTTCTCTTGTTTAGCGTGATTGGAACTTTACCTCCACGGTTGATATATAGAGGTGGCGGAAGTAATTAGTTTTTAATTTGGTTTTTGTTTCAAAATCCGCCCTCATCAGTTGACAGCAATCGTCCCGTGGGTGGCCTAATGAACACTGAAATTATCAATTATCATCATTGAGGCCTCGACACTACATCAATGATTAATATTACAAAGTTGATAAAGAATATTGTTGGTTCAATATATTGTTACAAATATCAACTTGTATCTTTGTAGTCAAACTGTTTAGTGTCGAGTTGACAATGCAGATTTAGCCCCGGAAGGGACGCAAATCCCGTGTGGTATGCACGGTGCATACTTCCCCTCGACTACCTCGTGCCTCACATAACGGGCCTTGGCAGCATTACTACCATATCTAGCGATAAATTACGGCGCTTCGAATTTACGGGATAGTAGTACAAACATAATTATAGCAGTATTATACTTGCAGCTTGTAGTATCTGTCGATATTTTAGGCACTATGCCTTGCTATGGACGGTTTTACTTGAATTTGGTTGAATTTACATAATTAAAGGCAGTCTTCAAGTCAAACTCAAAGAAAAAAGTTTTCCAATCGACACAAGTTAAAATCAAATACAAAACCAGATAAAAATTTAATTTGGAAGTGACCGATTATATTTGTTCCATTTTACCGATATAACTTTAGGATTAAAGAAATAAAGCCCGGCAATTAACTTAGACGGAAATATAAAAATGCTATTTTGAATTGTTCAGTGTATTGTATTTTCATTGAAGTAGTCAACACATTAAAGATTACTGGACAATATTTCAATAATGGAAATAGTGGAATATTGTAGACACCAACTTTCTGCGTTTTGAATCAGCGAAGACTTTTGTAAAACGTAGTTACCGTTATATCGCACACTTGGCAAAAACTCGTCGCGACCGGCGACCCTACCAGCGAGTCGATCTTGGTCGATCTCGAGGAATTCAACTGATAATTGCTTTCTCGCAACGTTTGCCGAAGGTTTTTGTCCACTTCTAGTTTATTTTATTTGCACCAAAAGCAGCTGAAATGGTTAATTTAATTGGCTACAAAGTACACGGGATTGGGGCGATAGCCAATTTTCCCATGGTAGCAAAAATAGATGAAAAGATATTATATACTGTTGCATTTGTGTTTTCATTTATACTTTATTGTTTTTTTTGTTTATTTCTCTTCTATATCTGATTTTTTTGTTTAGGGTGGCTGTCATCTAGTTAGACTAAAATAACATAAACAACTGCCCAGCGTGCGTCGGATAATATGTTATAAAGTCATGGCAATAGAGTTAGCAAAACCATTAGGATATAGCTTCTTGAGATTAGTGACTTGACGCCATTTTTTGTTGTATGTACTTAATGTTATCGTCTGTTATACTTTTGATCAACTGTTTTATTTGCCTTGGTATCGTTCAAATTCGTTTTCTGAATTCCTTCGTGTCTTGCATTTCGATAACATTATTTAAACCCTAGTGTAATATTTAAACTGAATAAAATCCGGGTTAATGTCTTCCGAATGACACAATGAACGAACAGTTTAACTTTTGAGCCGTTTCGAGTGAATGAGAGCGCAAACGCGCGGTTTATGGTCTATAACATGCCGAATGCCCCATAAAGGGCAATGCAAAGCTTTCCGAATAGCCCTTACGTATGGGGTTTAGCATTTTCATATATTCATTTATATTTTGCTGGGACTTTCTGGTAAATATAATTTCCCCCCCACTACTAGTGCGTTAGTTTCGGTCGATTAATAATCGCATCGATTATATCGTAGGCGTTTTTGCGATATCTGTTGTTGTGCAAATAATCAACCAACTTGCTGCGAAGGGCTGGACCTTATATTAACAAGGTAACACGCGTTTTTACACACCACACGATAACGATCATATCGTCAGTATAAGTGGGAAGAACAAGGGAATCATTCCCGGAATAACGCTGCGATTAAATCGCGCCTGTATCGTAGTAGCGTAACGGAAACGTTCGCTAATCGCCAAATTAAACGGCTAATCCTTACAGTAAAGTGGTTTTAACGGTATGTGTTCCTCTCCGGGTGATAATAAAGATTGATTCCCCGGATCGGGAGAAACGCCGGATACTGTTTCCTTATTTTATCGTCAATTAAATGGAATTGAATTAATCAGCTCCTAATCGAAGGCTAGAAAGATATGTTGCAGTGCAAAGTTACACTTAGATTCTTGAATAGGAAGGTCATTTTGTTTTCGTTGAAAATAAACTGTATTTAACGTACCCAATCAGCGCGACATTACATTGGGACCACACCGACCAAGAAGGGTCACTTTTCATTATTTTTATTTGCAAAGCAATCAGTTGGTCTGTTTGTCGAGACGCCGAATGTTTACTATCCTCGATAAACAAGATAAATTGTGCGCGCTCCGTGTTACTTGAATGTTGCCTTTTAAAAGGACTTTAAACGTAAGAGGATTTTTAATTGGCCGTGCCGACCAAGTAAATAAACTTCTTTGTTAATTTTGGTCGTGGCGTACTCCAAGTAGCTACCTGACCTGTTTTTAGGAAATGCTTCGCCAATTCAAACGATTCACAGTCCACGTACCCACATATTTATGTAGTTTTTAGGCCACAATCTGCAAAATACAAGTGGTATGAATCTGCTTACTGTTCAGGTTATCTGCCGTCATGATCTGTATCTCATGGTACTTCAGCTCGCAGTCCGTACTAAGTGTTGTCTTCAGGGGGAGAGTCCAGGGCCGGAGCGGCGCCACGGGGAGAGTGAGCTGTTTGAGGAGATGCCCCCATCCGACGCGCCGCCCGCGCCCACCGCGCCGCCGCCCGCGCTGCCACCGACTGCCGCCCCTGTAAGCACAGAGTATTCTTACCAACTTCCGGGGCCGCGCTACGGGAAAAACCAGTTCCCTACTGAGGAGATTCTAATCTAATGCCTATTATTGGCAGACAATCCCGCACAGTACAAACTCTAATAAAAATTGGGTCCAGTCAAGAGTCACATAATCTTGAACTGTTTTCGTATACAGCAGCCGCCGAAGACCCGCTCCATGGTGGTATCCCTGACACCACCACGGGAGCGGGAGACGTGGGCTAAGAAGGCGGAGTTCTTGCTGGCGGTGGTGGGCTTCGCGGTAGACCTGGGCAACGTCTGGCGGTTCCCTTACATCTGCTATCAGAATGGCGGCGGTGAGTAAATCAGCCTTTGAAATTCTTCTTCTTCTATCAACAGCCGCGCGCAAGTTGCGTTGTTGTTCCGTCCGTTATTGACAATGAATTGAACAAACCTTGACAAATGATGACGTGGTTAAAGACGTCAATACGCCTCAAATAGGACAGCCTGAAGAAATGCTTTGAAGGAGGCTTTGCGTCGGAATTTATAGTTGAAGGTCACCAGGCAGTACTACCTAATTGTTGAAGAGAATAAGGAATACCCGTTGTCACCAGGTGCATTCCTGATACCCTACTGCGTGATGCTACTCTTCGGGGGGCTTCCCCTATTCTTCATGGAGCTGGCGCTGGGACAGTACCACCGGTGCGGTTGTCTCACTCTGTGGAAGAGAATATGTCCCGCACTGAAAGGTAAGTGGAACTTTAACAATCAGGTTATTTGCTCGATAATCTCAGTGCCATCCAGATGTTCGGATGCAAAATCTGTGCTCTTAACTCTGAGGTTTTTTAAGCTCATAATACCCTCGCATTGCACTTGAATATGACCTTTATAACCAGAGCGGCACACAGCATTGTCTGCACACTACAGCTTAGCGGTTGAATATCAGGCAAAGTGGCACATCTCTAGACAGACTATTCCACCACTAGAAAAGTAAACCACTACACAGACACATTTTTACCTGTTTAATTTAGGAGAAGCGATAGCTGTAGAGCTAAAATACAGCATATTTTCAGCACAAAAGCAGGATTAGTCCCGATTACTCCGGATCCCAAGACGCGGCTTCACATCCACAGCCACAGCACATCATCAAAGTATAGACTTCCTTTCTGATTAATCAGACAGTCGGGCCCGCTACACAGCGCCGCTAAGTGATTGTCGCGCACCCTTGGGACCGCTTGAGGTTTATTTGTGGCGTCTTAACCTAACGCATTGGCGTATTAAATACTTTGTAAACTAATAGCAGTGTTGGGATGCTGTTTATTTGAAATTCGATGAAATACTGTTTCTTTACCTTGTTTTCATTCAATCTAGACCGATGTGTTTGGTTTCTGTTAAACGAATTATTCACATTAATATCATCCGGTAAATTACAGTATAATGTAAAGTGCTCTCAATAAAACTCTACTAATATAGTACTACTTTGGAATGCAACTCCTTGATGGAGTCTGTTCCCCGATAGTAACAAACAGGGAGTCTTCGACTCACGATTGAATAGAGCGATTTAAGGTCGGGTACCATCGTAGACCGCAGTTGAGATGGTGGTCAAACGTGAACCTATTTAATAAAATAAATAATACGCGATTGTACAACATACGAGCGTCGTGGAAACGTAGCCATGTCGATCAATCCCTACCCGAGCTAGCCCCACACTTCACCGACACTATTCACTCTCCACACACAGATAACACCTCCGACGTTTAAGAATCGGCTTATAAATATACAGAAGGCAATGCTTTTAACGCCGAGACAAATAGCGGAGCGATGGGTCCTGGTTAAAATGTATGAAACGAACTCCTGCGGGTCATCTTGATCTGTTTGTTTCCGGATCCGTCAGCCATTTGTAAAAGTCGGGTGCGAATGAAAGTTCCAATAAAAAGTATTGAATCTTGGAGCTTTTCAACTACATTTGTCCTAGATCTTTGTCTAAGGTAATGAACGAAATGGAGATATCTTGCAAATTTTACTGTATAAGTGTAGGTATAGTAACTACTAGTATCAATAAAAACCAATGATTTTTCAATCCGCCTGGCTGTAATATGCATATTGATGCAGATCTATCTAAAACTTAACGACACAGAGTTTTGATGACATCCATCGGTAAGATATCGATCTGTGCCAATGAAGGAGACGTCAAATATTTGCTCCACAGATAAAGCCGCTGCCGGGTGCTTTTTAACTCACTGACTGAGCTATAGGCAGAAGCCCAAGTAGCCTTAAAGTTTTGCAATTCGTAGAAGATTTTTTTTAATTAATATTATTTAGCAGAACTAACAACAAATGCTTACAAATTGAGAGAAAATATAGTTGAAAGTTTATGCTAATTATAAACATTTTAATGAATAATTTAGGTAGGTACCTACCTACTTTATCGCACTAAAAATAAGAAGCGCTAAACAATATAAAAGGCTATAGTGGTCACCGAGATAGTAAATCGTAACGTAAGTAGAAGTAAATAATCCAGGCATATCGGACGGAACGCATCGTGAGTTTCGCAAGGATAATAGTAATTAATCTTGTACAATGTACATACTCGTATTATGACGTAAGTATGTTTGTATATGTTTATATAATAATTTATTTCAATACAGAACGCATGCGAAATGTTACGTACTTTGGTCAATACAACAACTCATGGTTCCTGCTTTTATTTTTTTTTTCAAGGTAAATAATTATTAAATGTAATACACCTACTGACATAATAATAATATGATATAATTATAACCGAATACATGATCATTCCTAAAAGTATAAAGAAATACATACTAAGTCATAATAATTATGGCAGAGAAAAAACGCAATATATTCAAGAACATCCATAAACGAGAAGGAAGCGAGACTTTTCTCGGTTCGTGTTCTATTAGCATCGTAACCGACTCACCAAGCGCACAGAAGTTATGATTTGACCAATCACAATTCTTACAAGAATCACCAACTTTGCGACACTTTTATGAACTAACAGTACTTCATTTTTCAGCGTTTAAATGTTGAAATAAAGTTGGAGCTTGCAATTCTCGACTGGTCCAAGTTTTATCCGTATTAAATGAAATTATAGGATGAAAGTTGGCGCTAAAGAAGGCACTTGTTGCACAGAAGGATATAAAATACGTATTCTGAGACGCAAGTGGCGGTTAAAAACTAGAAGCTAAGAGTATCGAGTTAGGTAAGAATACGTATAGGTACATACTTTCTGTTGTAATAATAACGGCTATGTACTACGGTTACATAATATTTACATTGAATTTGATAGTTTGATTTTAGTTCCATAGATAGATAGATAGATAGAGCTAGAAGCTATCTCTCTACCTGACACCCTTTGAAATATTGATCAGTTGAAATGTGTGTCAAGTTATGAATACATATCCGTACTAATATTAATTTCACAACAATTACTTAATTCTGCGATATGAGAAGAGCATATTAAAAGATTACAACGTAGTATGTACTTATGTTATAACAGAACATAACATAAACCCCCTCAACCGCCTATAATATCGCTAATAATGGCCCACAAGGTTCCCTTCACTGAATTACGTACTAAATATTCTCCTTGCTGAATACTTTACGACCCTAAAATAAGCGTCATATTTTCCCTTATCAAGCCATCATTCCCCCGCCATTCTCACATACATCACCATTATCATTGGTAGCGTTATCGCCGAGAATCGAACCCGCGCCGCCGAGTTAGTATCAATTTGCACAATCTATAGGCAGATATAGGAGACAGAATATTGTGAATTTGAGATCGATGGAAGAATAAAGGACATGAGAAAGTATTACATCTTTTGGGGTACTGTTGCCATGCAAAATGTTTACTTATACGAGGTCTTCCCCGCCTGTCTACTCTCGAGAATTCAGCAATGTTATTTTGAGTTATTTTGAACGGTAAAAGCTGACCTACGTATGCCGCTGTTCCTGTCGTGCTAACAAAAAACAGTTGTTACTTACAAATTATGTACTTACTAGCGGCGCCCCGCGGTTTCACCCGCGTTACCCGTACAACACCTACAGGTAGTTATTTGAAAGGTTTGTGCATATTACTCTATCATCATAGTTAGCATCCGGGTATTATTTATATATATTTCCCACTCACTCTATCTCCCTTCTCACGCTATCTGTCTCCCTTTATCTCCTTTCCTCTTCCTTTTTCTCTCTCCCTCTCCCTTTCTCTCTCTTTCGATCGCTCTCCCTCTATTTCTATATGTACCCTCTCAATCTATCGCTCTCCCTCTCTCTCTTTCACTCTCTCTTCCTCGATCTCTACATATTTCCCCCTCACTCTCTCACTCTCCCTTTATCACTCAATCTATAAAGTTCTTCCTCTATCTCCTTCTCTCTCACTCCATTATTATCTATCCCCTTGCCAAATTGCGTTACGATCCGTTCAACCGTTTATTGTGGTCCGTAAGGGGTGCATCTAAATAATACCTCATAATTTCAACCCCTTGATTTGCCCCCTTTAGGGATGATTTTGCAAAAAAACTGAAACCCGTATTTCTTTATTTCTTACCAAAAGCCTAAATATAAATTTTCAGATTCCTAGCTTGAAGAATTATAAATCACCCATACAAACTTTCAACCCCTATTTCATCCCCTTCGAGATTATTTTTTGAGACAAAAGATAGCCTATGTCCGTCTCATAGGTCCAATCTAACCCTATACAAAATTTCATCGAAACCGGTCCAGCCGTTTGAGCGTGAAGAGCTAACAAACATACACACACACACACACACACACTCACAAACTTTCGGCTTTATAATATTAGTAAGAAGTAAGATAGCTGACAAAAGTACCTACTAGGTAAATGACACAGTATTAATGATAGGTACTTCGTCCAATCATAATGATTTTTCTGTAACTTAAAACGTATGGAGCGTGACAGAACGCGCCGAGGATATACTTACATACATGCATTACATGCATGCATTCTCATTATTCAAATAATGAATTATGCAGGACTGGGACGCAGCGGCACCGCAGTTTCAGTATGTTTGCACATCGAGCTTTTTCCTTTAGACTTTATAAAGGAGATTTCAGATCAGAGGTCAAATAAATAGAACCTAAAATACACGTGTAATAAGACCGAATCAGCTGCATCGATTTTGATCGATTGGACAACCATCGACCCATAGACTAGGTACCTACTACGAGTATACTAGGTAGATGTCTTGTAACACTGTGAATTGTGATACTAGTAGCATTTTGGATGAAAAGAGAGTACATACTCGTAGCATCGACCCGGCATATTATTATTTTTGAAGAAAACTTATTGTTGAAGCTACCTAATTAATTGAATTAATAAATCCACGACAAGAATCCCGAACCAATAAAACAGCATTCATCCATTTATTTACTCACAATAAATCTTAGAGCCGTCAGAATCCAATTAATTATCGCTAAACGTTGCGCCAACTTCGACGCATCCGGGCCGCCATGCTAGAAATCAAATCATCTACTGCCATCTGTCGGCCGGTAATCAAATGATATCGCATCTCGCTAACTAATTGGTTTATGTGTCGCAAGATGTCGCCAAACGCAATCGTGGCAAATATGGTTTATGCCGTCTTGAATCGAGATTGATTGCTGTGCTGGAAAGTTTATGTTGGAGTTTCTTTGCAGTATACATTACTTGATTTTCGCTCGAAATGCGTTTATATACAACTCCTACAATCTAATAATGTATTATGTAAGTATAATAAACTCTAAATAAGTATGCGAGAAACGGATAGGTAGGCACATAAACTAGGTAAAGTATGAAGCAGCCTCTCCAATACATCTTGCAATAAATTTCTTGGATATTGTCAGTCTCGCCTTTTTAATGTTAGCCTTGCCTTCTCTAGTGTTATTATGCAACAAAAATACTCAAAACTAATTGACAAAACTTGCCAATTCTCTCACCTCCCAGGCGTAGGCTACGCGATCTGCATGATAGACATCTACATGGGCATGTACTACAACACCATCATCGGCTGGGCGGTGTACTACCTGATAGCCTCTCTCGCTTCCATCAACTCCGTGCTTCCCTGGACCAGCTGCAACAACGAATGGAACACCCCGTTGTGCACGCCTGTCACCTCGCCACAGATCCACGCGAACTCTTCCACGCCAGCCAAGGAGTTCTTTGAGTGAGTACTGTGAACGGATATAGAGATGAATTCAAAATGCCCTAACATACTAATTGATATGTAACCTTGACAAGTTTATGAGCGAGGCCTGAGAGAAACTCAAAGCTTTCATCATAAATTGATGTCTTTGTACTTGGCTGTTTACACATTACACAATGTCATAAATATACTCTATTTACACTTCACAAATCCCTTTTTCTTTTTCTAACTTCTTTGTCTTCTTTAGGCGCAACGTATTGGAACAACAGAGGTCAAATGGGCTGGACGACATGGGGCCGATCAAACCATCTCTTGCGTTATGCGTCTTCGGGGTCTTCGTTCTCGTCTACTTCTCTCTTTGGAAAGGCGTCAGGAGTGCGGGGAAGGTGCATAAACCATTCTCTAGAAATTATCTTATTTTTAAAATAAAAAGATGCTTTAAATTTATCATGACGCCGTAGCAACAGTGGTTGTAAAACATTATTTTGTTTCAAGGTGGTGTGGGTTACAGCTCTAGCACCATACGTGGTTCTTTTAATTCTACTGGCTAGAGGCGTTACCCTTCCAGGGGCAGCAGAAGGTATCCGATACTACCTGACTCCCGAATGGCACAAACTTCAGAATTCAAAGGTTTGACCGTTCCTTTTTCTATAAAGTGATTTGAGTTCACTGATCCATCAGCTTCATCCTCCACCAGGTGTGGGTAGACGCGGCCTCGCAGATCTTCTTCTCCCTGGGCCCAGGGTTTGGAACCCTCCTAGCCTTATCCAGCTACAACAAGTTTAACAACAACTGCTACAGGGATGCCCTCATCACATCTTCCATCAATTGTCTGACTAGCTTCTTGGCGGGATTTGTCATCTTCTCGGTTTTGGGGTAAGGCATTTAAATTTTTCAAAGTTGCAATACTATTCATTTCTTAATTTTTCCATCGTTATCAATGTTTGAATCCAGATACATGGCACATGTTCAGAACAAAAGTATCGAAGAGGTGGGCCTGGAAGGTCCAGGGCTGGTTTTCATCGTGTACCCTGAGGCTATAGCCACCATGACCGGCTCTGTCTTCTGGGCCATCATATTCTTCTTGATGCTTATTACGCTGGGATTGGACAGTACTTTCGGAGGTGAGATACTTTTCCTTAACACCATCTGAATTATTATATATAATAATAATAACCTATTTATATTAGGTACCGTTATAAATATGTTAGTTAACGTTATAAATATGTAAAGAGTTCTAAATATGCAGTTCTCGTGGAAGTTAACTGACTCTACCACTGGATTCAGCCAAAACCATTCGGGAAGAATTGACAAGAAACTTCTTCTTCATCTTCTCCTCTCTTAATTAATATTCCTAGACGATCACTCTGTATCTTGCCCAGTTACTGACTAACGCTAGCAAACCACAACCGTTTGAGATCTCTGAAAGGAAAATACCGAAGGTCTTTCCACGTCTGGTCCAGGTCTGGAAGCAGTGACGACGGCCCTGTGCGACGAGTACCCTCGAGTGCTGGGACGACATCGCGAGCTCTTCGTGGCCGGCCTGCTGGTCTTCATCTATATCTGTGCTCTGCCCACCACCACTTATGTAAGTTCTCTACGCCCTCGTATTTCGTAACTTCGTATTCATAATTTGCCGATATCTTTATTCAATGAAAGTTTAAAATTGAACGTTACAATTTCCAAAGGTGCATTTAGTTGGTCATCAACTATATTTTGACTGACTTCAACCTTTGATGAAACGTTTTCGATTCGGCATTATTTTTTGTGTGCTTACTAGATATCATATTATTATATTCGTATATCTCCGAGATATTTGAAACATATACGTATAACGTATTATTGAAAAAAACGAAATTCCAATAATATTGGTTCAGAATAATTTAACAAATCTCATCGGAATTGATTTTGTGTTTATGTTGTATAAATCCTGTAAACCACCGTAAACTTCACAGGTTTTTGTTTTTATATATTAGCCATTGCCATCTTTGCTTGGCTATTCATGTTTCTTAACTAAAATTATCACACAATATCTACGTACATTTATTGGTGGGAGTGTCGGTACTTCCGTTTCCGCGTAGGTACCTATCCTCCATCACGTTCAAACTCCTAACGTCAAACAAAACAACTGAACAAGACCGATTTATCTATTGACCCGATTCTAATCTCTGCTTCCCATAATCCGTATCCGTAAAACTAAAAGATTCCCAACCTATATTATATTGAGCCGGATTATAGCTCGGCACGGCGAGTCAGCAGAAAGTGATATTGCTATTACACTGGGTTAGAGGTCATGATGCTTCATGCTACGAGTTTATGACGTGTGGACAGGTGTTGATTTCAATCATATCAACGATTTGACAGCCTCAGTTTCTTTGGTGGTGACGTCTTAGTATAACTTCTCAATTTCCACACAGATCAAAATATATTTGTATGAGCGACAGTAGCTAGTGCTTTGAGTCTGGATTTTGTGGCATCTTCCTTAGTCCGTATAGTATAATTATACTTCCAGATCCAGATTCCAGACGCATGGAACTCTAGTTGCGTTCGATCTGTATATGGTGATTGTGATCCGTTAGTTATTATTGTTTGTCTAAACACATACCTACACATATCTACACATACCTAGTGTAATAGGTGTACCAGCTTGGAAGATTTTTTTACTTTCATATCGATGTTTCCTTCACTGAGTTCAATATAGTGGAGAAAGGATTAACAAAATGAAAAATGCCATTTAAGGACATTTATGGTAAAGAATTAACAAGTTGTGGTCTCTTCTTACTTACAATACAAGACAAAAACCAAGTTATTTTAAATAAGGTGTGATCAATTTACACTAAAAAATATATTTATTTTGATAAAATTTTGCCATGCGACAAAATTGCACTCAATGTATTAAGCTGAAAATGTTTGACCAAATTACACTAACCCCTTACGTAGGTAGAATACAAAATCAAACAAGATTCGAGAGACGGAAACAAAACTATGTAACATTACCTCACACTCAGTCATTTCGCGTCAAAGCAGGCAAACCAACCCATAAGAAATCAAGTTCCCGTATAAACACCCGGCGAAACAGAGCATCATCGGATAAATTACCGCAACGCGTTATCTGAGGTGTGAACGCGCCTGCATTATTCATGCTCACTTAGGGGATGACTCCCACTTGTTTATGTAAGCTGTAGCCTTGCTGTAGCTACTGAAATTTCTGTTCATTTGTTAAAGTCGGTTGGTGTTGAATCAAGGCCTGGGAAAATGAATAGTTTCCAGTTTTTAACACAACATCCTAAATTTGGTTCTAATTCTTGAGCTACTTGAAATGTTGGAGATCAATTAGACTGTACCTAGTACATGTTATGTTTTTTTTTGTATGTTTGTCTCCAAGCTGCTTGTATCAAGACCATGACATTTTCAATCTTCATTAAAAGTGTACCTATATGTACCACACTGAGTATTGATAAACAATAGGCTCATGACTTCCAGGAACCCCTGTTCAATTATGTAGTTCAACCCCATAGATTCAACTACATAATTCATGAGACCTCTGTAGGAGTTTTCGTATAGAAGGAAGAGCATTAACAGACTAAGAGCTAAGAGCATGAGTGGACTCATGCTTCTGATACGTTCCTGAAATCACATTTTATAGCAGCTACTTGGGACATCTGGCTTGGCTCACGACCTCAACCGAAGACAGGTTCTGCCGCACGTGCGCTCCTCTACTTATTCAACGACGGGTCTCCGAATACGAATTCAGTCTGGTATATCTGTCTGAAAGCGGTGGTAGCCTAGTGGGCGAAGGTCCGCCTTCGAAAACGGAGGTGGCGAGTTCAAATCCCAGTGCGGGCACGTACCAATGTGTTTCTCGTTAAAACATATGTACTTACGTAATTATCACTCGCTTTTCGGTGAAGGAAAAACATCGTGAGGAAACCAACATGCCCGAGAATTATTTCGGAGGCATGTTATCCACCAACCCGGACTAGGCCCCCGTGGTGGATTATGGCCTAACCCTCCTCACGATAGTGAGGGGAGGCCTTTGCCCAGCAGTGGGACAGTTACAGGCTGAATTATTATATATATTTTTATATCTGTCTGAAATCTGATTGGACTCTTCAGACCAGAACAGCTTGGCATCTGCTCACAGCATGCGTAGCCACTATAAGATTAAGGAACAAAACTATACTATTCTTACCACATATCATCAGGGTGGGGTGTACCTCGTGGACCTGCTAAATGTGTACGGGCCTGGTCTGGCAATCCTGTTCGTGGTGTTTGCTGAAGCTGCAGGGGTCTGCTGGGTGTACGGAGTGGACCGCTTCTCTGAAGATGTGCGGACCATGCTGGGGCACAAGCCAGGCTGGTTCTGGCGTGCTTGCTGGTCTTATATCAGGTAATTTGGTTGGTCTTCTAACAGGTTATCTATGCCAAATAACGCCCATAAATTGTTTATAATATATTGTCAGTAATTATAAATAGGCTTCGAATGTATATGATTTATGAACCAGCTGCCAATAAACACATGACGCAGATGACGTAAATCCAGTAATGATGGATTTTGCGACTGAAAACCAATTAAAACGCGGTACTTATTACAGTTTTTTTTGTGGTCACCACTTGTAATGAAACATTTTTTTCCAGCCCCGTATTTCTCCTAGTCCTCTTCGTCTTCTCTGTCTTGGCGCACGAGGAGATGTTAGGAGGGGAGTACACTTACCCACAGTGGTCTATCACTGTGGGCTGGGTCATGACCGGCACAACCGTCTCCTGCATACCGCTCTACATCGTTTACAAGTTTCTCATTACACCTGGAAGCTTTATGACCGTAAGTGTACTATCATCACGCATCAGTATCCTGATCTTACCATAGCGTTATTATTGAAGGGCCATTTGAGACTATTGAGAAGGGGTCTCAGTGACTACTTTGCTGGTGGCCAAGTAACTCCATCATGCATGGGGTAACTGCCAACTGGACAATGCCGATATAAAAAGTTACTCTATCAATGCTGACAGCTGCTGCTCTCTTGCTATCGCTTAACAACCGCAACCATCTGCGTATTGGCGGCAGTCGTCGGTTTATCGACTGTGGGTCAATGTCTACCGATACGTTAATAGCTGCCGCCAACTCGCCATATTACCTTTTCACCGACAATGTGACTTTCTGATAGAGCCCTAAGTATTTTTTGGTACATCGGTGATGTCTTCGTTTTCAGCGCATCCGCACGATCAAACGTCCTGAAGTGACGACAGTTCCACCGGCGGATTCTACCATTTGCACTCTGTGACCTGATCCCGGTTCTTGGGACCGCAAGCCACCAGTCGAGTGGCTGGTGTAGTGTACTTACTACCTCTTAACGCTACGCGTGATATAGTCTCGTTCTGATACATGGAGAAACCTTAGTTCGCATAAAAAATTGCTTCTTGTAGAACTTTTACGTTCAAGCGTATTAAAAAAGTCTATATTATATTTAAATAAAAAAATATCGCTTTTAGGAAACGTAATTTTAGAAATGTTATGTAGGTACGTTACTAACTACTCGTATTTATATATGCAATATTGACTAGCCACTAGCAGCATATTCAGACAGTTACTTCTATACCTAGATATTTATGTCTTATAATTAACTAAAAGTTAATAAATGTAGGTAATTAGATCTTTGATAATATTCACGTATTTTAAAGCAATATTGAGCTTATTAAACCAGTAGAGAGTTTAGAATGCTTTGAAATTGTCGTTAAAATAGTAGTGAGTAGTAGAGACCTTATGTCAGTAATGTAACATGATATTTTTGAATATATTACTCAAAATAATAATTAGGTAAATATCTTCTTCTAATTGACTCATATTATGTACCTATTCTACTATATAGTACATTTAAACTAGTATACAACGAACATTATATCATTGTACTTTTGATCATTAATATAATATGTAGGTAGTTACTTGTAAATATTTAAAGTATTGCTGTTTGACTATAAAAATACGTAGTGTCCAACATTTTACGGATAATCTTTTTCGTAGTTTCGGCCGTTATTCTTATCGAATACTCGTACTAAGCGAACTTCATTGTATATATATTTTATATGTAAGTATGTTTGTTTATATTTCTGTATTCCCGGGCAATGAATGCAGAAATATTACAACATGGTATTCTTGTAAGCTAATACGTAGCAGTAAGCAAATATAGAAATGAAAATAAATGTTGTTTCATGGGATCACAAACATAGAATGTTTCTTAAACGTGTCTAGTGAATCCTTCTGTATTCGTGTTTTAATGTACTATTTTATTATCAATAAGGTAATAATATATTGTATAAGAAAACGGGTCGAAACCAAGTTAAAACATTTCATTTGTCTTCCAATCACATGAAAAATGTTTTAGCTTATATGGATGGACTCCTTTATCATGATATTAACGCGCATTATTGAACATTTTAGTAGGTAACTTCACTTGTAACTTATTATATTCTAAACTTTCTCAACTTAGGCGAAATACGCATCAATATTCCCTAGATTTGATCTTGACGTTTTCTTGTAGCATTTAGTATAATCAAATAAGATCTCTTCATCTCAGAGTATAAAGTTTTAACCAAAAATATATTCAAATATTAGTAGATATGTGATTTTTATAAGTATTATGCCATACTATACTATTTGATATATTCTTATATTCCAATATTATACATTTATAATAATATATGTAATCATCGTGCAATACGTCAGCATAATCAGCGTGTAAATGTTAAATGTTTTTATAAAAAAAAGTTGTAAAAGTGTTCATATACCCACACTGCTGTAAATTTGACATGTTTTATTGCTGGTAGGTTTTTATTTTGAACTTACTTTCAAATATTTATGTTAGTAATATTGACTGTTCTGTGTGCTTACGAAATATAATCAATGTTTGCAATATAATATATTACAATAACATACAACAGATGTACAGATTAGACCTGTATCAGCCATTGCAGGACTATCTGGCCATCTGCTTTAACCAAAATTGTGTTTTATTTAAACCTTTTATCCTCCTTAGGTTTCCACTGCTGCTAACTACTCGTAAGTAGGATCCCTGGGAGTGCTACAACACAGTCGCTCTCGAGAGACAGGGAGATATTCTACATGATATAGGTAACTGCAATGACCTCTATAATCATGAGTGATCATGAGGTCAGTCAGTGAGATACTAAAATATAGGCGTCTTTGCTCATTGAATATAGGTAGGTAACTAAAGTTTGGCCTTTTTGCACTTATGTCAGCCTCCTCGATTTTGATTTGATTTTGACAAACATTTATCAAAAATACCTAATCTAAATCTATCAAAACCTACGTCACAATGATCAGAAAAACCACTGTAAAAATTATGAAACACTGAATTAAAATAGCGGAGCATTCGATGAAATCGACAAGTGAAGATGTTTGAAACAGGGGGGCGTCGCATGAGACTCCCAGCCTATGTATGGCGGACAAAACTGTGAGCTTCAACACATACTGTGTACGTTTCAACCAGTTTCAACTAGGGCTCTTGTAGGGCTCCACAGATTTCCGCGTTTCCAATTGGTTCATACCCATAGTAACTCCATTGAATTGGGGGTTAATTTCCTAAACCAAGTGAAACCTATATCACTACTAAGTATTTAAAATCAAACGGTAGGTAGTGGTAGGTGCTAACAGTTAATGTTTTTAAATTTTAATTTTCTTTGGAACTGATCATGAAATATTGAATCATATTCAATCAATGATAAAAACCATAGTAGCCAGTTGACCAGGAAATGGTATCTGCAGCGAATGCTCCCATAATCTATGTTCGCCAACGTTCGACTGAACCTTGTGAGCTGCTCTTATTCCTGCAGAATCTATGCGACACCCACTGGGAGATCGTCGCGAAATGGTTGAGTTGCAACGACGAGGTGTGGGGCGTTGGCCCCACCACTGTATTCGCCAGCGCTGCCGCCCTCTTTCTCTACAACGAGTTGGAAGCCACCATATTCATGGGTGGAGACCAGCTGCATGTCTCTCTGTTGGAGAAAACCATGGTGGTAGGTGAATTGGAGAGGAATTTAATGGGCTTTCAACTGAATTGAACAAACTGGCTTTAAAAAGAAATGATTATAGGGTCATGCATATCGAACCATCCGTCAAACTAACTTTTCCCTTATCATGACGTCATATACTGGTAAGTAGTATAGTGCAAGTGTTAAGTACCTGTGCAGGTGGTAAGTGAGTGAGGACGGTGGACACTTCGCCGTAATTTGATGTTACAATCCTACTGTACCTCATACTAAATACTAGTATCTTTGTTTTGATGTTGTTTTCGTAGAGTCCAAAGGGATATGTAGGTATCTTAGTTTACAAAAAACTCTTACGTTTTCAGTCAACCATGGTGCTGGGGATGCTGGCTCTAATGATTCACCTCTGGGTTTGCTCAATGCGTTTCTTTCAGTATTATCTGGATACACTTATTAGAGACGTAAGTTACTTTGCATTCATAGCCGTTTGACTTGACTACTTTTCTACGTGCCCCAATGCATAAAAATATATAATGATGTGACCGACCTAAGTCGTAGACTGAGCCTGCGTTAAGAGTCACGTCAGTCAATTCGGCGACCCTTTAACTTGTCATTGTAGCAAATTGACAGCCAATGCACCCGTCCTCAGAGTCCCAACGTGCTCCTAGAGATGACCACAGCCGGGCTGCTAGGCGGGCAGGAGATGGTAGCCCTAGGGCCTCTCACCAAGTTCTTGCGGCAGCAGCAGCCGCAGATCCACATTACGATCTGCTGGTTCCTGTCTCTGTGCTACGCTGACTATGTGAGGAAGCACTACTGCCAGAGATTCAACATGCCCTATTTGGAGCAGTGGTTAGTATAGTTTGCTTTTTACTAGCCAATGTTGCTGAAAGCTACCTTGTTGAATGGAATCAGCTAGGCTGTCTACGTATCTTGCTTGACCGGTGGGCAATGGTCATATGGTGAACGGTCATTTTAAATTATAAGTTTTCTTAGTATCCCAAACCCAACCCGCCAAAAAGAACAAGTAAGCTCGTCAGCCGACTATCAAGGTCTATAGCTTCCAACGTACACTATCATAATATTGTTACACATCAGTACGACCTCCTTGATGTATCAACAAAAACTGCTGATAATGAAAAAAATATCATTATAACAAGTACGTTCCGGCGCACGTTTTGCCTTGTCGTTATGGCTATAGGGACGGCATGAGTATGTAATTATTCCACTCACTGGTGGCGGCAGGCAGGCAGAGCTTCACTCGCGCGCAGAGCGGCAGGTGCACCGCGTCCTGGAGCAAGCGCACACCTTCGTCGGCTCCGTCCACCGCCGTCTGCGGGGATTCACGGCTAACTACGCCACGTAATGCTTAAACCTTCCTGACTAGGCGTAGCGACCCTATTAGTAGTAGGTATTAGCCTATTCTCACACATTGCAACAGGCTGTAAGTATCATCTAGCACTAGTAATGTATCTGGATTATTTAAATCTGAAATAAGACAGTGAAGACTCCTCCATGATTGTGAGATCGGCTCATCGGCTTAGTTCGGTTTGGTAAAGCATAGAAAGTACCTACTAAATAAGATGAACGCATGATTCATTAGTCATTACATTATCTGCTGTTCAAACCTAATCGTAGCTTTAGGCATGACACTGTTAACTAGAGTGAAAGCGTATCTGCAAAAACATCGGCGGCGACCAGTGGCGCAGACAGTGAGCTTTGGAAGGAGCTACCCTTCAGCGCTGATGATGGAGTTCCCCCGGAGGAGGGCCAGGAGTTCGGAGGCGCTTCATCCGGAGAGCGCTGCCTCCGGCTCCTCAGCCAGTCCAGCGAAACTGCTGTGGATGCGATCGAGAAACTCAGATGTTATATTCAGGTATACCTACTCTGTGCCAAACGCTAAATACCCGGTGATCATGTCTTCCCCATTCTTCCACGTCTAGTAGCCTTTTCATATCGTTATTATGCCTTGTAATTGTGACTCATGAGCGTTTCAGGCAAAAAGGCATTCGACTACTACACTGAGTTCGATCTTCAGGCCTACCACCGTGAACAAAGGCGCTAGTATTGTAACTGCTATGTGATATTTGATGGCTGATGTTATAATTATGATTTATTTCCAGTCGACGCGTTGCGCTTGCGGACGTGCACAGGACGAGGGGATCGCTAGTACTCCCCTTGCCCCTCCAAAGGACCGAGAGCCTCGAAGACTGTCCCTGGAGATGCATGGAAACACTTCCACTTGAATGATGCGAAGATTTATAAAGAAAGTTATTAAGCAATTGTGTTTTAATTAAAATTGTTCTACTGTAAATGTAGTTTTATTTAACAGACTGTTAGGTGGTAAACGCAAAGTTAATTGTCTATCTAAGGAGGTAAATAACGCGTAGGTGTACGTAGTAAATGATATGATCTTCGTCGACATTCCCGTTACAACGTAACTTATCTAAGTGTAATATTGTAATGAATTATTTTCAAAAATAATACACAAACCCTTAGAAGCTCGTTAACGGGTACGTTAGCGTTTACAAGCCCCCAAAGAGAAATGCAACAAATCGTTTCCAAGCAAAAAAAGTTTTAGTTCACAATCGCTAATAATTAATGGTGACTCAAACATAGAGAAAATAGCATCAAAATCATTGATCAAAAAGACAACGTCAACAGAATCGAACATGGTGACATAAAAATAAATATTCCGTTATGTAAACAAAATTATTAAAAACCAATAATGCTCCCAATATTTTGCTAAAACACGTTTCAAGCCCTGTGATGTTGCAGGTCTTGTGCACTTACTTACAAGCTGAGGGTTACGAGGTACGTCTTTAGAAATGTCTAGGTGCTATTAGGGCATTTAGCCATGGCCAGCGATCAGGTAAAACTATTTGGCAAAGCTGGATCCTGCAATAGCAAAGGTGTACTGTCAGGTCATTGGATTTCTTTTCATTATTCTTCATGGCAGCAATGGGTGAAATTGCAAAACTTTAAGTACCTACCTACCTTATAAGTAGATATAGATGGATCAGGCAACCTCCACATCATTTACGGTGGCCAATTGGATACCTGCATTATGCATCGATGTGGCACAAACGGTAAAGAGAAGATACGGCATCGTTGAATGGAAGCACCGAAAAACGTGACCGATTTTTTTCAGATTGTTTAAACAGGTTTTTTTGAATGTTCCAGTTGTTAGAATGGGCGAAATGTGGAGAAGGTTATGCGTCGGTGACTCCTACTCTGCTGTGGGCGGTGGGGACCGCAGCGCTTACACAGAGGATGATAAGGGCCCTGTTCAGACGGTTCATCTTCAGAAGGGTACCCATTTGGGAGGTGATGTTACAAGTAAGGAGTATTAACGAAATTATTATTGTACTATAAAGGATTTGAAATGTACTGTCTGGAACATGATTATGTTCTAAAGTGATCAACACGTCCAGTGTGATTTAGCTCTCATCTGACTGAGTTATGCATCAGTAAGCACTGTCGCTGTTCTTTTACACATTTTCATGGAAGTTCTCATCTGGATCATGTTTTTTAAATATAATTCGTCTCGTTTTCCTAAAACCATTATACACTTAATTATTTTCAGAATTTACTGTTCATCTGGATGGTGATTTACAGTCTTCACTTTTGGGTGATACTGGTGAAGGTGATCAAGGTCTTCATTGAGTATTGCTATGAAGATGTAAGTGTGTCTAAAAACATCTCAACAACTATGATATTGCATTTTTATGCGCACGAGCATAGTCAAATCAAGTACCTATTTGACTGCGATAAGTTTAGGTTCTACCTTGCGGAATACAGGCTGATCCCAGTAACAATTAGGGGGAAGTTTCTGCGAGTGGAGATAGTCTCAAGATGGCCGTGAGGTGGTCACTTTAATAACATGTAATTAGTGGGAAATGCTACGTACCTACCAATCCAGCACCAGGAAGAGAATTTCTAGCTCTAGTTGTCCATAAATACGCCACTGGTATCGATACACCGGCCGGCGCCGGCGCGGTCTTCACTTGTGTTTTTGTGGATTACACGTAACAGCGGGGTTGGAAGGAGCGCAGTCCGAGATTCCTATTGGAATCTACCTAGGTACGCGGGGGATGAAGGCTAACACGACACGTTAACTTTTCATGCGATACGGTTTTTGAGCGGAATATCGCGGAGACCCGATGGGGCCGGACGTGCGATCGAACTAGCGGAAGGAAATGCGTCGACGTATAGAATTAACTTCCAGCGTGCTTCGTTCGCTCCGGAGTTCATTCCTAAGCGTAGATTGGTGCGTTTGGCATCTCACCACAGGTTACACATATAAAAAAAACCATTTGACTACTTAGGTACCTCTACCTACCTACATAATGGTCAATGGTGTAGGGTACTTTTTATATCCCGCAATCGATCCCTAAAAGGGTGCAATAAGTTGTCTTTATATGGAAAACATGAAACCCTACAGGTAACAACGGGCAGTGGTAGGGAGTTATCGCTTTTTTTCTCCCCTCAGGCAGCAATGTTGGACTTCAGCCAAAACAAGTCTCTCATATCCTCCGCTGAAAGCCTGGAGAGTCGCCGGGCGGTGCAACAATGGGTGATATGGATCTGCGGAGTGGTCCCCCTGGCTGCGTACGTCCACACGCGGCCGCGGCCCGCGACCCCACCCTTCATGATATGGTCTGTCAGTGTTCCATTTTGCAGCGGTGACGGTGACGACTTTATCGTGCCCGAGTATCCGGACGAAGACCCAGATCCAAATTAATTAAGTCGACAAACAGCGCGGTAGGTGAGTAATGGCCTTAGCTATGGTGAAGATTATATTTGACGAAGTCACGGTCTGTTATAGGATAATGGAATGAAGACCTTGAAAATTAGAAAGGAAATCGATTATAGATTTAAAAGGACAGTATTATTCATGGCCCCCAATAGCGGAGTCATGAAAGTTATGCAATATTTACGTACCTATATAGCAACCTTTTCTTATCGCAGGATAACTACAAGCCCCTGGATGCGTCGCGAGATGGGCCCCCATGGGTACTATCTGAACAGGCCCTACTCCAACATCCCGTCTTCCACCGCCGTCTCCGAGAGGCAGCTGGCGCTCACGCTGAGGAAGGCGTTCAGCGACTCCACCATACTGATCAAAGAACCTCCAAAGAGAAAACGACACTCCAAATCCGTCTGACCAACTTTCCTTCGATGTTTGTGGGCATGCATGCAGCTGTTGATCAATTCGTTTTATTGGTACAAAGTAAACTGATATTTTTGAACTTGGTGTTTTATTGAAAACCTGGGCAAAATAATTACGCTATTTACTTATACGTAGATACATGATGATATACCATACATAATATTTATAATCATAATAACACTTCGACATAGTAGAAACAGCTTCGAACATGCAATTCGATAAGTGTCTGATACAACGATGAATCGTCGCCATGTGAAATGGCCGTTACGTGGATGTGGGTAGGTACTTGAAAAGAGGTTTTACACTAATTTATGAAAAACCTTTTTAGACGACTATTTTGAGCACTAGCAACAACTAGTTAAGTGCCCAATTATGGACGATAGATGGAACCCATAGTCAAATTACATCGCGGTGACGAGATTCTCCCTGGCGGGTATAAAAGAGCTCGACGAAGGCTAACTGACATACTAACCTTGCGTAGGGCATACCGTGATCAAGTAGGCGGTTGCTCTAGACTGACTCCGGCCATTGCACTCGGGCCGGGGCAAGTCGGTCTATGACTATAACCATATAGTCGTGCGTGTAATTTTTGTTAGTCGGACTTGCGTTCTGCGCGGTCCGTTATATTTGTTTCGATTCTTCACTACCTTCTTGGATGTTCACTGCGGGCTTTCGTTCGTGCCCAGCTGATCTTTCATCTTATGTTGATCGTTTCGTCCCAAAATTACCACTCATGAAGCACCTATACTTCTCACCCGCAAGCCGCTAGTGACGGTCGTAGTCACTTTCTGGCCCAATCGGCATCATAAAGGAAATAAATACACTACGTAAGAATCCGAACTGTCTTGAACGCCCTGGCGCATAGAACAGCTTGTTGTTGTAGGTGTTCTTACCTACTGTAAGAATATTTAGGTCTTGCGAATTTAGCCTTAGAGGTCTAGCCGTCTAGCTCCGAAATGCGAGCAATCTCAATAGGTAGGTACTTGTTAGGTAGGTAAATTTCTAACGCCTTTATAAACCTATCCACGTCAAACTATGACTTTTGATAAGTCTCCCCCCTCGGCATAGGTACTACCGCTTGAAGACATCCATAAAGCAAGTAGGTTCGCCCGAGATGCATCGTGTGCACAGCACAATAGGATCGTTTCACTATTCAGGCAAGAATAATAACCAAGTAGATAAGAATAAGGGAACTCATAACGCTTACTTACATAGCACTGTCGAATAATAGGTACATAGATAAACTATTACAATTTTAATATTTTGTTCTCTAAGGTGGTTTTGTCAGTCATCGGCCGTGAACAGTCCTATTGACCACCTTGGTCAATAGGACTGTTCACGGCCGATTTACTCTACTAACCAATACAACTAACCAAAAACTGGTGCAACCTTATGAAAACCAAGTGACGTGCGCCGGCCACCGCTGTTTAAAAAGAAAAATATGAGATCAACAAATTATATACTTAGTATAATATCACATGGGTTAAATTATAGAATAACAGAATCGAAGTCTTGTTGAGGCTGTTGGGTGTGTTTCTATAACAACGTAAACTAAAATCAAGATAACGACACGCAATTAGGTATACCTACTCAAAGAAAATACTAGTTTCTGTTGTCTAAGGACACGCACCACGTTAATAGAAATGATGACTCGTTACCCTTTAAATGTGTGTAGCTTTGCACTAGGTTTTCCTGTTTTTGCGGCTCAATATTTACATACTAAACAAGTTATATAAACTTTACGATTCCTTGATTATTAGCCGACTGTTCTCAGCAGGCATATTATTTCTATAATTCCTAAAACGAAGCTGTATGCATTGCACTACATTTTACAGGAATATCAAATTTTATGTTTGGAAATTGTTAAATTGGCCACCGTCTTCTTATGCGACTTCTATTGCAACTGTACATCAAAAGGCGAACAACGTAACCCATAAATGATTATGATTACGCACGTGTTCGTCTATCAGTCTGTCATTTCTTACGCTTCACTTTTCATTATTACTATTTACTATACTTTCTCCTGTCGTCAAAATAAATTATACATACAATTTCGCTCAACTCGAAGTGGTATATTGTTATAGAGTCATAAACCCACGGAACTTTCAAATACATTTATTTAATCAGAGTAACAACAATGTCTCGGATAGTTCGGATACTAACAAACTATGCCGTTATGCTTCTTCCGTCGCCGCGGCTTTCTTCTTGACGTCAAAGCTCTTCAGGGGATCGTTTTGCCGTGCCTGAAACAACAACCACTAGTTAGATTTCCCTCACGGACAAAAAAATTGAGGATATTTTGAGATAAATCTGTGATCTAAAACTGAATAATTATTTTATTTACTTATGATTTATAATATTAGTATAGACATGCTCGCGTTGCCACCAACTTCTTGTTTTGCCTTAATAAGTTTGTGCCGGCTTCTGGTATCAGTGTCAGAGTATGTCAGACCAGTTAAGAAACTATAACGTGACTTAGAATTATTTAGAATCTGGTTACACATTGTTTCTATGCATAATGTATCAAGAGAAAAGTACTAACATTTACTTATTGATAAAAACTGTAATCTTGTATAACAACCAACAATCAAAATGACCTGATACTTATGCCTCTTCTTGCTGCCATACTGAGCCTGCTGCTTCCGTTTCTTGGGCGGCGCCGGCGCGGCCGCCTCCTGCTCGTCCTCCGCCGCCTCCTCGCTCCTCAGCGCGGCCGGCAGCAGGTACTCCGGCACGTGGGCCAGGTGGGGCTGCACCCGCACGGTGTGGAGCGCCTTGTCCCGCCGCAGGGCCGCCAGGTCCGACGGGTTCTCCTCGAAGTAGCCCTGGAAGGTGGACTGGGTTAGCTGCTGCGGTGGTTGGGAACTGCTTGGACGGTGATAGGGGGAGGTCAGAGAGAAGATTAGTCGTTCATCAGAGCCGCATTCTTCATGCGTTATGTTACTGTTTGGTCATCACGTGTGATTATTGTGGAAATCAAATTCGAACTGCAAGGCTTGTAAAATATATTTGCGTGATCGAAATGCTGGCCTATATTTAGGTCACAGAATTATTTTTGGTATAGAGCAGGCCAACACCGCCAGCGTTTTGACCCCCTTATCGGACATAAAAGATCACTTCAAAATCCTTCAACTACTTATGAGCCGTTGCCTTCAATTGTAGTTATACCTAGTTTAACTTTATTTAAATTTTTAGTCATAGTAATGCAGTCGTTAAGCCAGGTCAGACGCGCTTAAGCGGCCTCAACCAACACAACCTCATCACGACAAACAAAGAATAAATAAATAAAATTCAAATGAATCTTAGATATTTATTTGTATGACCAAAATCGATGGAACGGAACAGCTGTTGAGATATTATCGAGCCTAATGACTTCTAAACCTAGACAGACTATGTTCCCGGCTACTCCTAGCCCTGGCCACACAGCACATGAGCACCTGCAGCTTCTTGCAGTTGAGCAGTTCCTGCTTGATCTCCTTCAGCCGGGCCTCGCGCACGGCGATGCGGGTGACGGCGCGCCACGCGTCGCGGGACCGGTAGCGGAACCCCTCCACCTCCTCCAGGGCGAACTCGTACTTCCTGCGCACGGAGTAAGGGCTATATTACACAGCGCCGTGTCAGGGGACTATGTAGCCTATGTAGGGACTACTGTATCTGCCGGCGCGGACGGCTTGTAACCCGACAACGGGTTTTGTTGTTGGGTAAGTAGATTGATGAAGCGTTGGCTGCTACTTTATATGCCGGGATTTGAGGATGATACCGCGGGGCGCATATAGTAATACTATAATTTTTCGTTTATAAATACCATTTTTAAACTTCCTAAACTAACTTTTAACAATATTATAGTTGGTGAATCGACATTAGGTACTCACTGCAGAACTTTCTGTTGGTTGAATCCTTTGGACAAATGCGCTTCGATGGCATCCATGAGCGGCTTCTCGCGTACTGATACGAAAGTTAACACTGATCCCTGAAAAACCAACAGTTTAATGATTGTAGGTATAATATCTATTGAACTGGCCAACATCCCACAACTAACTTTTGTGCGAGAATCGAACACGCAACCTCATGCTTCCCATTCCGCTAGTCATGCACTACGCCACATAGGCTGAATAATTTAACTCGCACTTTAGGCCTACTAGATACCAATGCTAGCAAACACGAAAGCTTAAAATAAGCGTGGCTCTCGAGGACCGTACTGCCGTGTAATTCCAAAATACTGTATCTAAGAAATATGAGTTTTGAGAAAACGAGCATTTAACTTTAATTTAGTTTTTTTATGATTTCATAGCTATTTTCTTTAAAAAACGATAAGTGTTTGGTATCAATTTAAAGGTATTTATAATATCTATCTAGCCCTCCGCAAATATTTTATTTATATACTAAAACAAATGAATTATACCTCAAAAAGTGTAATGGCACACCATAGTCCATTATACAAATTGGCATTGTTATGACAATACACTGTATTCCGTAAATACAGTTTATTGCCTTACCAACACATAGAGGAAATAAATACTTCTATCAAAACAGTGGCCATGAAGATGTAGGTACTAAAACACTGTATCTTGAAATACAGTGCTTTTCTAAAATAATTATATGTATGGCAATCTTAAATTCAGAGTATCAATATTTAGTTAGTATTTTAATATGGATTCCTTATTTTAATAATTCTACTATTCTTATCTAAATACCTACTACAAAACAGAGTCATGTTAGTGAAACCATTTACTAATAAGTCAAGAATTACGGCTGGACTGATTTTCATGAACTATGCTTTGTTGGATTCGTGTCCACTCCAAATAGCATAACTAATAAAAAATGGCAATAATGTATGAAAAAGAGGGAAAAATTATAAATATTTTTCTAATACAAATGTTTGTAAGACAACATCTGTCGGGCCAGCTAGTTAATTAATTAATTAAAATTATAAAGGCAAAAGTTTGTAGTGTGTTTGCTTGTTTGTTTCTTCTTCACGCTCAAATGGCAGGATCGATTTGCATTAAATTTGGTATACAGAGCTTATAATTATGCCAACTTCATACATAGGATACAAGCTATCATCATCATCATCATCAGTGTTTTTTATCAGTGCGATAACAATTATAAAAGATTACCTAGCTTCATTACTTTCTCCGAGCATGTTGTGAAAAAGATCTTCAGTTTCTATGGTCGGTATGGTTATGGTATGACACTCACTGACTGTCCGAACAAACCCCCCCAACCCCGCGCATTCCCCGCGCATCGCCCGGATGGCCAACAACAGTTGAACTCCCTCACGAACGAGTACGGTGGTGGGAGGGGTCTTGGATTAATGGTTCTACAAAACACTGTATCTCAGCTCAGCTGGTAACTAACTGCGAGTTACGGAGCACGGATTTTTCGAACATAATACTGTACCTTTAATTGCAGTGTTTTGCCATTTTAAACCTTCAACATAAGGAAATTACAGTCTTTTGAGAATGCTATTATCTACCGTCTGTGTATCCTTAGAGCAAATATTTTGATATAGCGGTGTAGGCCAGGTCGAAAAATGCATTTAAGCACTATTAAACCAAAACACTGTATCTAGAGTTACAGTATTTTGGATTTACACGGCAGCGTAGCCGGAACATACTATACGATTTTCAGCTTTAAGTGGTAATAAATAAGGTTAACGTACCTGATTGTTCCCTCTGGCCGTCCTGCCGGCGCGGTGCACGTAGGAGCTGGCGTCGAGCGGCGCGTCGAAGTTGACGACGTTGGACACGTGCTGGAAGTCGATGCCGCGCGACACGCCCGACTCTTTGTCTTTCCGCCGCTTCGATGTTTGCTGCAACAAATGTTAACTGTTTTGAGGAAATGTGGCATTGTGTAAAGATATAATCTTATTATACATCATTCAGTGGGAAAATGTATGACAAAATGATTTATCTTTTTTGGTTGAATTTTTTTTTATCCCACATAGTCATTCTGCTGTTCGGAGCGGAGGCACATTCAACAAAGCAAAGATCAATTAAAAATCGGTCCAGCCATTCTTGAGTTATAAATCTAACTTTTCACATCAAAGACAAAGTTATGAGACTTTGTCTTTGTTATGAAAACTTTTATTACTTCTTGCTACTCCTCTCCACGCATGGAAGGAATCGCTTTGAGTGATAGGACCACCCTTTGGAACACATTTTTTTGTTATTCATTGCTCTGTTCTAGCCGTAAGTTTTCTTTGTCCAGTGGTGTTTCAATAAAGAGTTTATCTATGTATATATCCACCCATTACTGAATCATGCCAACCTGGCTAATCAATTATGATGGTAGGTAGACGGATGAAGGTGGGTTAACACAAGGCTACTTTGTACCCTGAGAATCGCGTGTAAATCCGCGGGGGGGACAGTTAGTAATGAAACGTAATAATAGTGGAGTCAAACCTTTTTCTTCTTACTCCGTTCTTCAATAGGCAGTATCCCTCCGTCAGGCTTTTCGAGCGCCTTCTCGTCTGACGCTACTATGATCTGGAACCGGCCTCGGTTGAACTGGTCCACGGACAGGCATCGGACGGCAGCAGGGAGCTCCGAGTTGAGGACACATGAGGCGATCTTGAACTGTTCCAGATAAAGTTTTAGCCTGGAATTGGAATAACCAAGTGTTTTGTTTGAGTGTGGTAGCATGCAAAATGACGTGGCTTAAGCTTGGTACAATAACAAGCTGCAACGGCATAATATTTAGTAGAACAACTCTTACTTGTAGCACCTATCAACAGTCCTCACGAAGATGATTGTCTTTCCTCTTATGAGATTGAGTTTCAACAAGGCATACAATATGGCCGCTTTATCATCCTCCTCGGCAAACAGGTGGTAATGCTGCAGCTGTGATGATGGAGCCAGCTCCGGCTCCTCAAGCTTGAGAGTCACCGGGTTCCGCAGGACTATTTTCTTGAGGCTCAAAACGTCATCCGACAGTGTGGCCGAGGCAAGCACTGCTTGGTAGATTTTTGGTAAATGACTGGAAAGGAAAATATTGTAAAAAAGATAATCTGGGGACAGGATTTTAAGAGCAATAATCTTATTTTCATTGTATGGTATAGAAGCCTACTAATATTATAAATATGAAAGTAACTGTTTGCAGCCTTTACACAGCTAAGGGGTGAAGGGAACTTCATTCAATTTGTATGAAGATAGTTTGAAACTGAATCCTGGGGAATAGGATAGTCAGGAACTGGATAGTCTTTATTATCATATTTATTTATGGTTCACAAACTACAGGTCTTAAAATTAATAAGGTGGTACTTATTAAGTTAACACGTTGCGGGGCGGTACGGACGTCTCCGTAACATTTGAATCTCATTATATGTCATCACGGGACCTCCCGGTCATTTTTAAATCGTTGCTGTTTTTACTACTGTCATCGCAGTTTCTTTCCAATGGAACTTCTATAGAGTTTATGATTACTGTCATATAACAACTGAGTTTTGAGAAGGTACCGTCATATGATATCAATTTATAAACCGTTTTTGTTGGGTTGGCATTTACACTTTGAAACTTCATATAAATGTACAGTACGGGAAGTCCCGTATTCGTCCTCATACATTGACTTAGGCTGGTTCTGACTAGTGTCACATAAGAAGTGGTTGTGTACGGACGAGTTAGTTTTTACTACGAAATTAGCTTCAAATGCAATTACAAGCCAAAATTCTTCTTTCCAATAATTCTAGTACTTTTTATTTTAATTCAACTTTAATTCTTGAATAACATACATTTATTTAATTAGGTATTTGAATAATTATCTAATTTGTTTTAAATAGGTACTTAGGGTACCTACTACCTATTCTATTCTAAAATATTTTTTTCTATGACTTTTACCATAGCACATTCCATCACCAAAAAGGTGTGTTATGCGACAGTGAAGTTATAGCTGTATTACGGGTTTTGCAGTACTACTGTCATATAACACGAAATTTTAGTGCTGCTATGTGACAGCAACGGCAATAGCCGGTACCCATCTTGTATGAAGGTTTTTACTGTCATATCACATGGTCAACTTATAGCGAGTACCGCCCCGCAAAGTGTTAACATAAAGCCAATAACATTTTTTTCATTTAATGAATTAACTATTTTTGAATAAAATTTGAATTTACGACTGCCATTAATAAATAAAAATAACATGAAAAGATGAAAGATAGGTGTGTTAATTCTGTTTTGGTGTGTGCGAGTGTGTTTTGTATAATGTTACCAATGTAATTTGTTAAATTTAACTAATTTCATTTACTTTATCACATTAAATTGTTGTTGTTTTTCTGGACGGAGCCTCTGACAGCTAGTATGTCTATATACTTAGGGTAAGTAGTGACAGAGTGTACCCCATATTTACCCCAACAGCTCCTTGACTTCATCTTCATAACCGAAAGAAAATATCAGATCTGCTTCATCCACCACCATGACTGCTAGGTCTTCCTTCAGCCTCATGTTATTTGCGTTGAGATGAGCTAGGGCTCTCGATGGGGTGGCCACAACTATGTCTGGTTTGTCCGAGAGCAAAGATTTCTGTATCTGTGTGTCTCCGCTTGCAGATATGTCGATACATCTGACTTCTCTTGAGCATTTCAAAGTTAAATCTCCAATAACTGATGCAGTCTGTAATCAAAGATATTTTTTGTTTTTATTTTGGCCTCAATATGACCATAATATATGTATTTAATATGTAGGAAGTTGAATTAATAAATTAATTTCAATTATTTACCTGTCCGCAAAGCTCTTTGCTGGGCGACAATATAAGTGCCCGTATACACTGGTGTGCACTTGTGTTTTTCATATTCAGTATCTTCTGTATTACTGGAATTGTGAATGCAGCAGTTTTTCCGGAGCCTGTCCTAGCTCTCATGAGCATGTCTTTACCTTCTAGAAGTAAGGGTATGGCTGTCTCTTGTATCAGCGTAGGTTCTCCCCATGCCAATTGAGATATAGCCTGTGATATATAGAATTTCTCATGAAATATGACGAAATAGCTGGCATACTTCCTTATTCTAGTTACTGGCACTATTAAAAACAGCAAGCTTAGCTATTTATAAGCCAGGCTTCACAATTCACCCTTTAGGCTAATCTAGTTAACCAATGTGATTACTTTACTACAATACCTTCAAAATGCGATCATCTAGTTCCATTTCGTGGAACATAACCTTTTTGTCTTCACTCATGTTGGTTGATGTTCATGTACATTAGTAATTAACAGATCCTTCACGGAATTTACAAAAGACACTGTGTAACTGTACAAAATAAACCTTAGATTTGTAAGTAATGGGCGTCGGATGTATTTATTTATTTTATAATTCAACACGCATTCACGCAATTCTCTAGTCCAGAAAAACTCACAACAACAAAAGAAAGAAAGAAGTAGAACCACAAACAGTGTGACCATATTAAGTTCAAAAAAAATACCGAGGCAACCTCGAAAAAATACTAAAAATACCGACTTCCACGGGGCAAAAGACAAATAAAAATACTGATTTGAAGAAAAAGTTTACTTATTAATCATCATTATGTTCAACAAAGTTGTTGTATAAAAAGTATGTGAAAAATAAGTATCTATTGCATATCTGTTAAGTGATTTTTTCCCATGTTATAATCATTACTCTGCTATTTGGAACGGAGACGAATCTAACAAAGCAAAAATCGTGAAAATCTGTTCACCCGTTTTCAAGTTATAAATTAATATTGATACTAACACGACTTTGGATTAATTAGGAATATTATTATATAAATAATTTTATAGATATAGATAAACCCCCTTATTCACAAAAAGTTATTTAACGTCACATATTATATAGTATTGTGCAGTAGAATTTTTCAGCGCACATTTTTAATAAGCCTTGTACATTTTTTTATGAATTACCACCTAGACGAAGGTCTGAATTATATTATTAACTCTTTTTTCGTACTTAGAATTATTAAAATTTACCCAACCACTTTCACCACTTCCAGCTTTATTCACTGGCTCATTAATTTTGACTTGATGGTGCTATGATATTTTTATCCAAAATATACCCAAACAATACCGATTTTAACCAATAAAACCATAAAAATACTGATGTTCGAAAAACGCCAAAAAAAATACTGAAAAAGTATAAAAATACCCAAAACGGTCACACTGACCACAGATAAAAGGATACCAGTTTAAAAAAGAACAAAACGCCTGCCTGCCTAGTGCCTACGCCACAGAGAACAAAACAAAACAAACACCACATTATTTATTTCCTCTGCCTCTGCACCACATGAGAATTTTTTTATTATGTCTTCGCACGATTTGTGCATTTAGCCGGTAAGTATATTTGGAAAGTTTTTTTAATTTTTGTCTTTAGAAACTATAACAGGTCACATATCTGAGTAGATTTTTTTTTATTTTCTATTATATATTTTTTTTTTGGAGGCTTTGAGTTGTCCTACGACTATGTCAGTCCCATAGTATCCTAAAATTAATTTATACATCTTTTAAAATCCTATAATGTGGACTGAAAGAGCATCCTAGCTGCGTCAGATGTTAGCGGAGCTAAGATGCCCTGGTAGATTTTTCCAAATTTGGTATACAGGTTTTTAGGATTTTTATTGCTTTTTTGTCGAGAGCGATCTTCGATAGGGGGGGTAATGGGGGCGAAAAGGGGGGAAGTTTACTGTAGCGTTTTATTGGCTTGCAGTTATGATATTTGGTGGAAATCTTAAGTAGGCACCTATTCTGAAAAAGTAGATGACGTGCAAAAATGTTATTAATTTATGTTAAAAAAAAGGTTATAGGAAATGTGGCCAAAAAGGAGGAAGTTTGCTATTAAAGCCATTATTAATTGGACTAGTTTATGATATTTGGTGGAAACCTTTAAAATTAAATTCTGAACAAGTTGATGTGAATAAACTCAACGATTAATATGCCACCAATATTACTCATTAACACTAGAAAAAAAACAAGTTTGAGAAATATATACAAATCCAACAACGTCTCGCTTTTGGATTCCCGCCAAAAACTCAACACCGCAATCTTGATTGAAATGAAAAGCCTAGTGCCTGAAGGAAGAGTTTTATTGACAATTTTGACAATGACAATAATTTTAACGAACAAAATATGTGTTGCCACAGACCACGCAGTTCAGACAGAATGTGGGGGAAAAAGTCCGTTGCTCATTTTTTCCACGGTACCCGTGCTGCCACACAGTAATTTTGAAATTCTCGTAGATAATAATGACATTAATAAAATAAAAAAGAAGATAATGAATAAGTTTAGTCAGTCAAGTCAAAATATAGTCAAATTGCATCCAATAGCACGATTTTTTGGCAGATGCGTCTGTTGTGGATGATGTACAGAAATAAATGAATGTGCTCGAGAGTTTTGGACAGAACAATGAACATGACTGATATAATATTTTAAAGACGGTCTTGTAATGCTTTTTGTTAATATTTTTTTATAAGTTATTTTTATACCTAGGTTAGTAATATTTAAGTACCTACCTATCTAAGTTCTTTTTTAATATTTTTATATTATTATGTTGTTAATTTTTACCTGTTAACATAATTGTTACATTGTTACGTTTACTGTTATGGAGTTATGGTTGTATTTAAAAAAATAAAATTAATATAAATAATGAAGGTAGTTCATATAAATACTCGTACCTACACTTGAATGAATATGAAATGGTTAATAGTTCACTAATATAATTACCTACATTATAAGAGACGTAATCACGCGACGAACGTTCGCCGTTCTGGCATGAGCATGGTTAACAACATAACAAAACCAAAACGTGTAGGTATATATATTTTAAATCATCTAGCAACTCTGTCTCAATAATATATATAAATTGGGTTTTCGATGTTGCCAACAGTCAAATACAAAACATTTAATTTTTTGGGAGAATTTATTTATATATGCAAGCAGCACTGAATTAGCAAAAAGTGTGTTTCTGCTATTCTTTCTTGTTTTTTTTTTCTATTGTAACACTAACTAACGAATGAATGGCCGAGTTGTTTCTGTACATTGCATATTTTCATTTTATCAAGAGGAATTCAATTTATTTTCAATAACTTACATTTGTGTTCATCGCGAAGTGGCTTCATGTGTTAACAATGACTGAAAGTGCTTTCACAAGTCACAAACATGGTTAACCGCAATGATGTGACAGATCGCAGTTCATTGCCTTATGTAAAACTTGAAATTGTGTTTCTTCCGTGAGTGACCGATTTATTCGGTGACTTATGCTGGTGTTGTGATAGTGGATCTTTGGTGAAGTGCTCGCAGTGTCAAAATGTCGAGTTCGACAGCTCAAGTGTTGATGAGGAAGGGGAAAAGAGGGGCAGCTGCGTACATACACGCGGACTGCTCCAGCGGATCCCCACAACATTTGGGGCCGCTGCTGGATGTCCTGCTGAACCCTAGCAAGGCCATCGACGAGTGGGAGACGATAGACTGGTGCCGGTGGCTGCTGGCCGGCGGCAGGACGCCGGACGAGTTCGCGGCCGTCGGTGAGTCCGGCCACATAACTGTACTTAGTAGCCAGACGTTTTGAACTCTTTGTAGGTTATATGCTGTTTACCGTAGCTGTAGAGGCGTTTTGACGCACAATTTTCTTTGTATTTGGCGAATATTATTAATATACAATGACCTTCCATTGTATCTTGCACTTACTGTAGCATATTTGTTGTATCTATTTGATGTCAGTACAAACATTGAACAGGTAAATTGAGAACCAGTCTCCAGAGATGTTTACACTTTGACGAAAGATGAGAAGACTGGTGTAATCAACTATGATTTCCATTATTAAACTATCTACAAATAATTGTTTCTTTCTGGGAGCTTTTGGGACTATAATAATATTATTAATTATCATTGTCTGGATAATGTTACCATGTTTACTGGGTCAAGCATGATCACCCTTGTCATTATACACCACACTTTTCATGAGGAGGGTTATAATCCATCACAGTACTATGGAGCTTTCCAGATTGTTCCGATGTATAGGTTTAAAATTGCAGCCGATAACCAGGTTTTAGTTAAACTTTGTATATAGTATATTGAATAATGTTTTATACACCATTCTTTCTTTGCAATACATTTAAAAGGTGCTGACTATTAGCATTGCAGTTTTCACTGTTTCATAGCTGAAAATGATATTATACCTACAACTACTTTACATCTAAATCTAACAAGTAAAAACTGAGTTTTTGTCAAAAACTTTATGTAAGTATAACATCAGCCTACATCATTGAGCTTTGATGAGAAACTCAGAACATTCAGAATAATCAATTTAATGGGAAATAAAAACATTACAAGTCACTATAATTAAATCATATAAACATAAACATCAACTTTTCCTCTGTTGAATATAAGAAACTGAGTGAAGTTGCAGGTAATAGATAGTATTATTACATTAAAGATGTCACTGCAGTTATTGCAAATAATGATAAACACACATGTACCATTATCGGAAGCAGTCAACCTTCATCTTTTCCATATCTGCTGGCTCATTGTCACAGATGCTGTGCAACCTTGTCGAATTGAGTCATATTTGTTTGTAATCTGCAGCTCTTGAAACTTTGTTTTTATTTTGTTATGACACTGGAACCTTTCAGCGCCAGACCAGTTTATTGCAACAGTGTTGTGACAAGGCTACATAATTATTTTATAATTTAATATCTGCAACATCCAAAAAATAAAAAGCGCTCTTGTTTCTCAGAGACTTAATCATACTTTTTAGAGATAAGAGATGCCTATTTGCAAACAAAACTGTACAATGTTGCCCTATATGTATAGCTGAATTTTAAGGGTCATGTCGGTGGGCTTCTCTATAATAGTTTTAAGTTCCTGAAGCACCTTTAATCTGTGGAAAGTTTGACAGTTTTCTAAACATCATTTTCCTTACTCTAACAATAGAGGCCCATATTGGAAATAGTTATATGTATAGTTATATTTAATAGCCCACTGCTAGTTTTTATATTATACTAGTTGGTGCCCGCGACTTCGTGAGCGCAGGATTAGTATTAATTTCGATTAGCTATTTTGACTATAATGGCTTACACATAAGATATAGATACATACTGTGGTGGGTTTTTGTAGGACTATTTAAGATAATAATTTCCATCATACATTACAAATGTGTAACTCTAGCGGTTTTGGCAGCGCATGCTAGAATAGCTTGCAGATGGTAGATTTTTTCCTACTTACTTGACACTTATCATCATATTTTGGACAATACACACAATATCTTTATAAATTGTAACCTATGTGTTAATCTGATGTATAAGCTATATTATTGTTAAGTTTCATTACAATCCATTCAGTAGTTTTTACGTGAAAGAGTAACAAACATCCATCCATCCATCCATCCATACTTACAAACTTTCGTGTTTATAATATTAGTAGGACCAGCTGTGCACCACAGTGTTACCCTCTGTTTTCGGAATAAAAAGTAGCCTATGTGTTAATCTAGGGTGTTGGCTATCTCCATATCAAATTGCATCAAAATCGGTCGGTTTGAGCGAGAAGAACTAACAAGCACATGAACACACAAACTTACACATTTATAATATTAATAGTAAGATAAGATAACTTTCGACAAACAATATTGGTTTTTTAACCCCATCAATGTAAGAGTTTCTAAAGTGATCTGTTAAAATAGACTGTCATAGGCTTGTAGAGCTTACACAAGCGCTTACAGAAAGTTATGACTTGTGAGTCACACATTTTAATAACATATAAAATAAATCTATTGAGGAGTGCATGGAATAGAACATATTGTGCAGATCCCACCTAGTGTGAGATATTAGGGCAGGAGTGCTAAAATGTATTGAGTACACAGTTAATAATACAGATCAGTATTATAGGTAATCAGTGAGTCAGAAATTCAATTGGAGTGTGTGTCTTAGGGCTCTATTATTTATTTTATTTCAATAATAACTGATACGGTTCACAAAATTACATATAATATGATAGATATTATGATAACCAAACACATAGGTAGGTCATTATTTTGAACCACATTTAGGTGCAATTATACTCAAAGATAATCCAATTTGAGTTATGTACTAATGTTATGTGCATAAGTATTATTAAACCTTTTACTTTATGAATTAGATAATAAAAAATGTACATAGAATAACAGAAACTATGTCTTGTTTTGTATATCTTGTGGTGCTTGTCTTTGCAAGTCATGTCGCTGGCGTCATATGCGTCATTGTGGTTTCGCAAACCTACACAAAGCTGTATTAGTTAGTCATAGACCGCTGTCTAGGTCACAGTAGATTCAATAGAATTCAGGAAACTAATTTATGTTAACAGCTCTGTATTTTCCTTATTAGGAAGCTCCATTCAGTATTTGGGATGGTTGGTTTGTTTCTAACTCACGATCATAGGCTTTGTCAGGACAACACACAACAGCGATTAAATCCAAATTGCTCTAGAGGCAATGGTCGACAAATAAATACTGAAGATTTAATTATTCTATCATCAATTCATCATAGAACAAATGTTAATTTAATAGCAAGAACGAGGTATACTTGTAGATAGGTCTGTAGGTTACCTAAATTATAAATATATATTTATGCAATTAGTGTTTTTGATTGTAGGTCATTTGACACATCATGATAATATGGTAAATAATAAAGATTAAGTACCTATTCACGGCGGCGCCGCACGTCGGTGGCGGCGGCGGCGCGGCGCGGCGCTATCTTCCTAGTTAGAGATGTATATTTTACAAATATTGTATTGTTGCTCTACTTTATCGTTTGGTATTCAAATTAATCATTTTTGTAAGTACCTACTTACCTATTGTAAGATACGCTTGAAAACTAGATATTCGACATAAAATATCGAAAGCCTGCAAGCATAGCAAGGGTGGGCCGCTATTCTTAAGCAAAAACCAACTGCAGTGCTGTTACATACTTAAGCCAGAATAATTAAACCAGTTTGTAAAAGTTCAATAAGAAGGGTTGAAACAGACGACACGGTTAGGTTTTTGTTGTCTCGTGCTGCCGGGTGAGTCGTCGCCCTCGCCTGGCTCGGCCTAAATGCCAGCGTTTACAAAAAACTGTAACAACTATGGCGAAGTTGCAATGAAAAAAAAACAGAGGCAGAGGGGGTCTCATTCCGTCCGCAATATAATCATCGTGCGCCTACTTCTGGCTGTCGACATAAAAAAGAAATTGGGTCCCCTGGATCTATGTCAGACTTCTCGCAGTGAAGGTCTCCTCTGCAAGAATCCGTCTGGAGAAGTATGCACGACCACACACTACTATTGCCAGATTTTCATCATAAATGCAGTTTTGTTTTTTATGCTACATTTTTTTCCTATTGTCTGCCAAAGGTATTGAGTTTCAGTTCCGCCGCCTAGTACCTACATTTAATAGCAAAAATTAAAAAAAATACGTTAGCGTCTATCATTGAGCTCGTCTTGGATCTCTTTCCGACCATCTTGCACCACTTTGTCCGCGCTCACCTATAACCCAAAGACACGACATCGTCATCGCGTCTGTCCGATATGGCATGCATTTGTATGATCGTCGAAGCACGCGACCTACGGCCGGCAACGACCATATAAATGCATAGGCCGCGATGTGGGCCAATGCCGCTATGTATCGCCGGCTGTAGTTATCGGCCGCAATGGCGCTTAGCCGAAGGAGGTCACACATTACGGTTATCGAACTTCTGTGTGTCTCCATATTCAATTTCAAAAGAAAACGCCCGCTGAAATACAGTTGAAGCTGGGCTCTTTTTCAAGTGTGTATAAAGCGGAGCGTCCCTCTTATGTATCTTGCGTGACATGTGTGTGATGGACAAAAATGTTCGCGCATTACTTGCCAGTGCTAGTGCCGTGTCAACTTTCATAGGAATACTGTCATACATATCCCGCTCCACGTCACTAGTCACGAGTTTGTATGTTATTTATTCGAATCAATAGACCTTTATTATCACTCATCAAACAATGTGGCGTCACCATAAACTTAACAACTTTTGGGTCGCAAGATGATTCAAGTGTTTTATTTATGACACAGCGGCAGTTTACATCCCACAACATTGAATATTTAGTGCGGAGTTATTTTTAGCTTTTAAACACGACCTGTGTGCGGTGGTCGTTATATAAAACGACGCTTCCATGACTTCCTGCTTTAGAACATACATAGAATAAGACTTTTGAGACTGCTGCGTAAAATGCTACTTTAAATGGCTGTTATGGATGGTCTAGCTAGATCTTCGGTCAAAGCTAGTAAAAGCTAGCAAATTTGCGGACGCTGTTGAAAACGAATTAAATGTTAATCGTTTAGTCGTTGTAAGAGAACTATAGAGCACTCTCTACCTAAGAGCCTCTAGCTGAGAGCTCTGTAACAGTCGGCGACAAAAGTCGCTGTGTATAATGTGTGTCGGTAGTTTTAATTTAGTTCGCACATAGTTTAAATTGAACGCTCATTATACTTATTGCGAATTATTGAAACCTATTATTATTATAATCCTGCGCCAGTTTCTAGAGCATTTAAACCATGGCATGGTTGAACAAATAAACGTAAGCACCTTATTTAACAAGAACATAAAAGTATGTTAAACACTTAAACAGATAATACTTAAAAGGCAACAAAGTTTACAACAATATAATTTGCATTTTATTGTTTTTAGGCGCTACATTTTATATTATTTACTAAGCCAGATTATCTATCTACAGAAGGTAGGTAGGTAAGTGAATATAAGACATTTTCCACAAGAACATATTATAGTAAACAATGATCAGCCAGTGTCGTCGTTAAACGACTCTAGAAGATTGCAAGAAGTTGAGTTAATATAATCTTATTATGCAAATGGTCCTCAACATTGTATAATGATTTGTCCTCAGCCAGTTCTTCTTTGGGTCCATGATGTTTCGGTAGCTTTACGGTTGTCAAATGGAAATACAGTCCATGTAGTCCAGGCGACCCCGCCGAGGGTTGGATAGCGAGGCTTCCGTCCATTGGCACCGCTAGGTATTGGGACCGCGGTCCCATTCGCCGGATTGAGCCGCGCGAGACATGTAGCCAGGTCAAGCCAAGCGATATACGCACATCGCACGCCACTACAAAAGGTTACTTATTTAAATGCTGGAATGCTTGATTGTTATAAATAATTATTTGCATATTTACAGATTAATCGAGCTCGTTGGTAGTCATTTTCATTGGGATTATCATACAGTTTGATTAAAATAATGCCGAAGGTGACCGCATCTTCAGCATATTTTTTTTTTAATTTCTTACTCAGTCTTTGTTCCTTTCATATCAATGTGGAGCTACTAGGTTGCTATTGTAAGTGCAATATGTTTGTGATAGGCAACCGTTGAATATTGCTAGATGAGCGCTACGTGATGATCTGCGAAATGAAGCTGCGTGACTCACGGACTCGCCGCTCGGCCAACGTATCGGTGTCATCGTCCCAGATTACTTAACTTTACTGCCCACAGCGCAAAACATAACCTGGTACAATTTAAGACTAGTACTGACTGCCCACTGTCCAGCATTCAGTGGATGTAACATCCCGGGCGGGGTTACCACAGTACTGCGGAGTTGCTCACCGACGGCCGTGGCATGCGTCGACCTCGCAACAGCTGTTCGCGGACACGTGCCGAGCTTGTACGGCTTGTATATTCCCTCTTTGTTTCGAGAATATTGAGGAAAAACTGCATAAGGCATGCAGGTAGCTTGCGCTAATTAGACGGTCGGATACTCGCCTGTCCATGACATGTGGTGTATCCTAGTTTACTATTAGACGAGATTATTGTAGTCGTCTGTAGACGGGTTTTTTTACTAGACACTCATTTTTGTAAATTACTGCGTCGAAGGGTCGGTCGTTCAACGGATGATACGCGACAGGTTAGCTCATGCAGGCAGTGCCGGAACTTTGAATAGCATTTTGGGGCACTGGAATCCGCCCGTCACCTTCCCGCTCTATAATTACGCTGGAAATTTGCTGTTCACACGAGAGCACAGCAGTGATTGCACAGTGCATGCTATGCTTGGTGGATGACTATCTGGTGAGTGCAATCCTCCAGGCAGACCTCCATGAGGCCTACCACAACGCCAGACCTGGTTGTGTACATTCTAACTGTTCCGGGAAAAATGCCTCTATAGCTTAATTATTGATTGTGCGTCATAACGCTCAGCGTGATGCGGATTGGGTTCACGCAGCGGAACATAAGCAAAAAGCTATAAATTTCAGGCTTCCGAGAATCGCAATTAATCTCCGTGGAAAGGTCAGCGCTGTTTGTAATATTTTCTTTGTTGAACTTTTTTTTTGGTTTAGAGAGTTTATAAAGACCGTTTCACACTGATCCAAGAATTAAATTAGCCCAGCTCGGTACTTCCCACACTTGAGACAGCAGTGACATAATGGAGCAACCGCAGGCAAAAGCTTGCTTCTAATATAACCAGCTCTCACAAAGTTTATATTATATTAAGCTACTTATGTATATGAGCCCATATTATAATTTAGGACATTGTATTTCTTAAACTCTTAAGTGTATAATAGACGAGGTTGTTATACTATCTATACTTAAGCTCGATCTATTTTTATTTGAGGAAGTTCAATCATAAAAAGCTTTAGTGATTTTACATATAAGTTAAATGGATTTTATTTAGTCGTTAGGTTTGTCTAATCAAGTCATAATTATGTAAAAAATGTAAATGCTAATGATTGCGGTTCCATAATCATAATCTACAGTTGAGTTACGCAGAACAACGACTCTCTTTTCTACGATTCTTGATTAGCTCTTGGTCATTTTTTCTTTCTAAAATAAGTAACGTGAACTAATCAGTAATGAGATATACCTAGTATTCTGATCTCTTGCCCTGAGTTGGTTGTTATTTCTACCGCAATAAAAATCGCCCACGTGCCTTCGGCCTTTTATGTTCCTCATCTTTCAAGAATTTCCTCCTATTATCCTCCAAAAAAGACATTTATAAGTACGTTCATGCATGCCGTTACCTAAAACTCCTATCGATACAAGGCCCCGAATCGCGTCGCCGTGGCTTTGTCCCCGTCGCGACCAGTTCAACAACCATCTTACGTGTATATCGTCATCAGGGTTGCCAACTCATTGTATAGCTATATCCAGATTTATCTATATATATATTATAATGTGTTGTTTATTACTGAGATGACGCCTAGTAAATACCTACATACAATAGCTTAGCCCAGAATGGCTTTCTGGAGCCCACAACATGCCAAAATCTTTTACCGCTGTTGATAACGAACATGTAGTGTTAGAATTATATTAATGTAATAGTAAACTGATGTGAACTGATAAAAATAACAAGATAAAAACATGTTATTTTTACTGACTAAATCTAGCATTTTTTAACAGGCTTATCTGGCTTTCTTTTGTAATTGGAGCTGGCAACACTGATCGTCACAGATTGAAGACCGTCCGCGCGCACGCGACCACATATCGAAGCGCACACGGCTACCACGTTACACGTAGTAACTGCTGAATATACTGTGGTATTACTAACTGCCAGCTAAGCTGCGCCATCAAATATTACTCTAAATTATGGCTTGGCAACCCGTGATGAATGACGATTCATTGTGTACTACATACTAGAACATACGAGTACTACACTAGCGTCGCTCCTAGCTCACGATTTAGGCACCTACTCACTAGTTTATTATCTAAACTGGTAGATTCTAAACACTAGGAGAATGTATCTCAATAATCGGTGTCGACCCTTCCTGGTTTCTATAAAACACTCGGCACCTTCTGAAACACGATCTATAGTAGCAAATTCTGTCACCACGGTATCAAACAGATCAGCGTAGACATATTCTGGACGTTTTTAATCACCCAGTTAAGACATGTCTGCAGACACTTTAGGTGGGTGACCGTTTAGTGGTATAACTGAGCACTTACGTGTCTCGTACCGGCGGTCCTAGTTGTTATCTATTGATGTAGATGCTATTGGACGGCTTGAAAAACTTGACAGCAAAAGACGCCACTATCTTAAACTAAAACAACCCACCTCAGGGCACGATAGAAGAGATGGCTCACCTCTCGCCTCACATGTTTGCGTAATATTGCGTTGATTTCACGACTTGCTAATTGTCCGACGATGTTGCCGGTCGCGCTATCGGCTTCGGCTATCAGCGCTTATGCAGTAGTACCCAACTGTGATATGGCTTACCGATGTACCTGCGCAGAAGATGAATTTTCAAAGCGCGGGAAATGCTATTGACCGCTATTGGTCGGCAGCCGCCGCCATCTTAGCGAGCTTAGAGTGAGATGGAACTAACAGCTGCAGTGTATTATGAACCTTATAACAGTGATCTTAGGTTGATTGTAAGTTTTAAGCATTCTTTCGTTAATCTTCGGACCATACTTTCTTTTCTGCGCGAACGAAGATTCACGACGCGCCTTATAAGTTGGGTACTAGTTATACCAGCGTGTATCAGCGTGATGTTTGTAGTATGAGGTACTGCCGTCCTCCGGTGTCAGAGTTCGTAAGGTTGTCCTCTGACTACACGGGGTCGACAGCTTAGCAACCGTGGGGCGATTGTAATCCGTAAATAACTATCGACAAGTCATTGCTCGATAACTTCTGTTGATTGTTGATCGAATCCCGATAGTCGAGAATGGATCGTTGATGTGCCTCAGCGTTTGCTGGTTCTTTAGCCTTTTGTTAGTTCAAATAATGCGGTTTTATGCTATTCTATTATGTTTTATAGGTAGTGCAGAGACAAGTAGGAAAAGGAACCTTGCAGACGGTGTTATTTATGCTACGTTGCGATCATCACTACACCGACTACATCAGTATGTTCTAGTGATAGAAACTTTGCCTCGTCTACGTCCAGAAAGATCAATTTCCTTATTATTTGATTGGAATCGAAAAAAAGATGTACTTGTTTCATTTACCTCACCATAAACAGGCTCTCATTATATGCCATTTCAATGAGGATTCATAATGAAGATAAAGGTAAAAAATTGGTACCTTTCAAGCAAATACAGGTGCTAAGGTCAGACACTGAGTAGAATAATTGAAATAATCTTTCGACGTGATTCTATTTCAGTTCGCGGCCAAGTATCAATTACAACGATAATATTTTCTTCATAACTCATCAGGGTTGTACTTATCTCGTTTAATAGCAATAGAATTATTATGATGTGGCCATAAAGATATGTTCACTGAGTAAGGAAATGGTAGGAACCACTTTCGCAGTCGCCAATTCATCTGCGCCAAGTCATCTGCCTCAGGCAGACTCGACGGCAAACTCGCGTTTCCAACGATGGTGTATTGACAATAAACAGAGCGAATTAAATTAACCACAACTTGATATTCTTTCTCTATATTCCACTTATCATCATCATCATCAACCCAAATCCGAATACTGTTGAGCATGAGCCTCGCCTCGCCTTATTTTGATTATACTCCACCACACGAGCGATAACCACTCATTGGTAACTTGGATTGAACTTTGTATTTATTTTTAATCCAAAGTAAGTGCATTTTTAATCCATGGAGCTTATCAAAGGGTTTAGCTATCTTGACATGTGATGTGATGATAAATAGGCAATCCTTTGAAGTTTGCAGACAACACGTTAAACTGGTTCTCTTTCGCCACATACCGATTTACTATCTATTATGTATGCACTGGATAGGATATAAATAGGTATTCCGTGTGAGATAACTTTTGTAAACCTATTTATCTTATCTAGCTTTCGATAAAAAAACGGGCCTGTGACGATCAGCAAGAGTTCCTTTGTACCCATCGCGTACGGGACGCTAAAACAGAATATATATGGTTACACTAATGGGGGCCTTTATACTTTAGACTCTACGGTATAGACCCGAAAGTACGGGCCCTAAAACAGTTTCATAGCCTCAGGGGGGATACAACAATCACCACAGCGCATAGTCCATCGCTATAGGTAACAGTTCCACTATTCACCATCGTCGCGAAGCCAACGAACTTTGTTTTGTAATTATCATCTGTTAGCTATGAAATTGTATGTTAGAGATAATTGTGGGCACTGGCTGGAGCAGCCACAGTCGACAGTAACTCACAGCGATAACAACGGGCTAATGATACACCGCGCGTAATGCTTACTTCCTATCGAAGTGGCTTGGAATTCCGCACAACTGTTCAACTCATCGTGGTCTGTTAAATGTTTCCGGGGCTATTAGTCCCTTGTACACTTTCGAGTGGATGATTATAGACCTATCCGAAACTAAGAGTAGCGAAAAATAGAATGAATATAATCCGAACCTAGGCTGGGAGGGAATACGGAAAAATGCTCTCTAAGCCTTGGAACCAATTTCGATGAAAGCTCAGTGTCATTAGGTTTTTGAAAACAATGTTTCGTCGATTCAATTGGTGTTGCTATACACGCCTTGTTTTATTGAACGTGGAGATGCGTGCAGAACTTTTTGATAGTAGGTAAGGTATATTGATCAATATTTTTTATGATTGAGGTTGATTTAGATTTCACTCGTGTGATTATCAAAATCATGGCGAGTCATCTTTGAGGATTCTTAGGCATTCCCCGTAGTGTCGGATTTAGAACTAGGTACATACTTAAAAATTTGCTCTACTTACGTATTTCTGTTAGAAAGTAGGTAAGTGTTGCTTTTAAGTTTGCTTATAAGGACCACCAATGCTCAAGCTTAATATGCATGTAGTTACTTCGAGGATATTACGAAGCTTCTGGTAAGTTACTCGCTTACTAGCAGAACACGTTGTATAAATTTATTATTCTAATATAAACACGGTATCAAAAAACTTCGCTCTGTGCAAAAATATCACCAGTTATTCTGATAAATATTAAATCTAGCATATCTAGTTTTCTACCTAACCGGTTCATTTTATGCTGCAATGCGACACAGTCGCAACTGCTACTAAAATGTGATTGTTCTGCGCACAAACCAACAAAACAGCCTGCGTCTTTATAGTGGATATAGAACATTGCTACGAAAGAACTGCACTGCACTATCAATTGAAATCGTTTCATTTATTGTGGAATTATATCGGTAAAATACGTACCTACCTACTTTTAAGTTTATAAAAAGACAACTGAACTCCTCAGTGATTAAAGCTTGATGTTTGCTTGCAGGGCTGAATACGTTTTTTAAAGACTGTCCAGGAATTTATATTAATTTAAAAAACAAATTACATAATCGTTTCTGTTGACGTATGTACCTACATGGCTCCAATATCATTACACAATGATTAGCACCACACATCTGATAATTATAATTCAAGGAAGACGGTACATCTCATTAGTTACGGTCTGCTGTGAACAATTATGATGTACAAATGATGAATGACTTAACATGTTTTTGTCGACGTGCCTACGGAATACAAAGTCTGACACATTAATTCGCCATTAGACTTATGTTGTGCCAAAACAATGAGTTATGATTCATTAAATATTGCGGCGCGATTGCTGTGTGGATCTCTGGCTCGTCTGCTAGTAATTTGATCTAATTTTGACCGATTAGGATTGTTATACTAATTACACTTTGAAAACGTTTTTGAAAGCATTTTGGATGATCCATAATAATACCTACACTTTAACGGTATCGGTATGCTATTTCACATTGAAACCAGTTCCCTTTCGCGCTCTTTTCTTAACTTATAAGGATAATCTTTAAAAAAATATTGTTTTCGCAAACTTGCGTGTTATCTTACGGTATGCATCTATCCGGTTTTACTGATGTCTAACAAACATTCGGCCTGGAGAAACTGGATATACTGTAGCCCATCCTCAAAGCAGAGTTTGATTATACCAAAAATGTAAGGTGTGTTCGATACAACCACAAATCATGCCCTAACTTCCAATTTGACTATTGCGTAGAATGATAGGTTAAAAGTTTCGACATGTTCGGAGATTTCTGTCGCTGACCGTACTCAGTTGTTTAGAGAAAGATACCGTATAATTATGTCTCCTGTCGCTGATAGCTCACTAGCTTTCGCGATGCCGTTGACCCAAATGGCGGAATGCCAGTTCTTGATGAATATTAGCTAGTTAATCAGCTTCAAGTGGATATATTGGTAATAACGAAGCACGAATCTAAAACTTTATAGATTTGTCTTTACTTAACTAACTACACAGTATATTGATAATCTAAAATTGGATCATTTTGGTATAGTTGTGCTAAAGGTTGTTGTTTTCGATTGTCTGTTAATTTTTATTTACCTAATCTAAGTGTATACTAAAAGTTTGCCTAAATAGTGAAATGGTACGAAGCGTCACGTTTTGAATTCTTATTTTACCCAAGAACAATATCTAATTCCGTCTATGTTGTGTTGCAGTTCGGTCGTACGACAAGCACGACAAATGCGGCCTCGTGTGGATCCCGCGCGTGGTCGCGTACCGTTGTCGCACGTGCGGCATCTCGCCGTGCATGTCCATCTGCCGCGAGTGCTTCCACCGCGGCGACCACTCCACGCACGACTTCAACATGTTCCTGTCGCAGGCGGGCGGCGCGTGCGACTGCGGCGACAAGTCCGTCATGAAGGAAGACGGGTGAGTTACTAGCTATCTAGCGTAGCCTATATGGCTAGCCAGACGTACCAGACCCATGCTTAGCTGCAGCGATTCTCGACACTTGCAGACCTTTCTGACAGCCTTACTGATACAGCGTATACCTTTTTTCTTTTCTTTTTTTCTTTTTTTTTTTAAAACGTAGCCCCACACTAGGATTGCTCCTGTATCGTGGGTACCGCTTACAGACATATAATTTCACATGCACATCACACCCAGACCAGAAACAAATATTTGTGGATCGCACAAATATTTGTCCCAGGCGGGAATCGAACCCGCAACCCCTAGCGCAGCAGTCCGATTGCTCAGCCACTACGCCAAACGAGCCGACAACCTACTCTTATACTCGTATCCTCTTACGCTCGAAATTAATATTGTATCTCCTATCCAAGATTGAAATCGATCTTGGATTGCTGCCTATCGTTCGATCGATCTCCAATCTGCGTGCCTTTATAAACCAATCCACGGATCGGTTATTGGCACGGTTGACCCTAAAATGGATTGTGATATTAATCCCAGATAGTAACATTTCGATTAGGATTGATTATAAATTTCGGCCGTTAGCCAAGTAAATGACGTTAGGCAACGCGTAAAGCCTCAGGCCCGCAGTGGTTCTTAGATACACCTGCAGACATTTCTGATACCCTGGTACTAAGGAGGCATGCAATGACGTTTAGTTGCTTCTGTGTATTTTCTCCGTTGATACCTATCATTCGATCAAGGTCCTAAATACCTGCTTTTGATCCAGTGATAGTGTTTAAAGCGTTAACGTCCACCACATTGCGTTGGACGCGCTTATAAATCAGTTGTGTCTGTCCGACGCCAATTCGTCACTCGATAAACGAGCGGAATTGGCATAGCGCCCAAGTCTGCTCGTAAACACGAAGTGGTCTATTAGTTTGGTGCATTCATTAGCCTATCCTATGTTAGATTCACACACGATCGTCGTCCTCTAGTTCAAATGTTTGGTATAAGGTGATGTGCTTCAAAGCCTATTTGTTTTCTATACGGATATCGGATAGGTACAATGCAATGATATTGTTTGCGATTCAATAAAAACAACTGGACTTAGGGCCTCATTGCCCTATAACCAGATAGGTTTTCTATGAAAAATGTACGAATATTCTTCTTTGCGCCCCCATACTTAGCCCGGTGTAGCGATGAAATAAAACCACGATAAACAAATGGGCATCTTGTGACAGTTATAGGTCCACCAGCTATCCCGAGGCTAAGATAAACTTTCACATATCTAACGGCCAACTCGACGACTACATTTCTTACTCACTCTCTGGCTATAGCGGGGGCGAGTGACGTCATTAGCTTGGCCTCACGTTTGACCAAATTTATAAGGTTACCTAATCTGTGTTGCATCGCGAATCGCGCAAACAGGAACCGGGCCTACGCGGGCTATAAATATAGTATGGAGCACGAATAGAGTCGTGTGTTCGATGTAGCGGAGAACTCAAACGCTTTAATATTTTTCTTGAATATCTCCCAATATGTTATTATTTATTTGGATAAAATTTGCCATTTCAAGAATGACAGCCGTTGCTAGAAGGGGGTATTGGGCAAACAGGCTCATTCAAATATAAACCATTCCACGAATGAGTCCATCCATCCATCTGTCTGTCTGTCTGTCACCAGGCTGTATCTCATGAACCGTGATAGTTAGGCAGTTGAAAATTTTCTGTATTTCTGTTGCCGCAACCAATACTAAAAAACAAATTACCCATACTAATATTATGAATCCGAAAGTAACTCTATTTATTTGTTTGTTTGTCTGTCTGTTGTTACCTTTTCAATGAAATTTGGTATAGGGATGACACGGAAGCCAAGGCAATTATAGGATGTAGGTACAATATGTATATTGTACCTACACTTACAGGTGAAATAAGGTTATTTTTTATGCAGCCGTTATAAGTATTGTCTTGAGATGAAATCGTTATCGTAGTCGAAATCGGTCCCTACCCAGATTGCACGCACAGAAACAATAGGCCCACCGTTCCGACACTGGCACAGATTTGAACTTGACCTAGAGTAGAGCGGGACTGCCTAGACCTTGGCCGTGTTGGGTCTCGCTCGGCCACGCTTGGCGCCAAGGTGACCCCTTTGAGCGCTCGACGTTATGTTTGTTTACATTATGGCAAAACTCTGTTGGGCGAAACGAGATTTCGTTCTCAAATAGAGTGTATTTTTAACCTTTGTTGTGGATTCGCTTTGGACCGTCACTGCTCAGTTTCACAGCACCGACGACCTTACGGTGAATAGAAAGTTGAAGCTTTTTGTCATAATCGAGTTCGACAAACAGACGTTGGCTATTATTTACCGCCACAGAAAAACAATTAATCGCCAACAGTGAAGCAAGTCCGTTGTGTCGACCTTTATTTGCCCCCTTTCCCGCTTGCCTGAGCCTTGAACTCGTAGCCCTTGGACTTGCTACCAAATAACGTGACGTCACAGAGGAAGACTTACGTAATGAGGAACGTTGGCACGAGACGCGGGGGAATGGAGTGAGAGAGAAAGGGTTGGATGAGTTGTGACAATGGTGATCGAATATGTCTACGTTGAGTTTGTTATGCAAAAAAGCATTACATGTCTATTTGAGTTCTCGTTTGAATTGGTATTTGCGGTACATAAGTATGTGCTTTCGTCTGGAAATGTCCCAAATTAAACTAGAAACTGTGATGTGGGTTGAAATCTCATGTATAAATGCAGGTATTATTATGTGATTGTATCTAAATGCTTACATAATGTTATGTAGTTTCCACCTAATGATACTCTTACTTCTAAATAAGTTACTGCATTTATGGCTTTTAATGAAGTTAGCAGTAAATCTAAACACCCTTGTGGAAAGGGCAGTTATTTTGCTATCATACAATAGCTTTTGTACGTTTCGTCCGAATCGTCCCGAGAGTGGTCCAAAATGACGTAACTCAAGACGATTGCGTCATTATACAATTCCGATATCAATTTTATCTAATTGCTTGTAAAGCTCTTATTATATTGTTTTTTTTTTATTCGACACTGTTTATTGACTAATGTTGCGTGGAGATAATGAATGGAATAAATTAGGGATTTTCTTTGTGTATTTGTAGCGTGTACAAAATTGTTCAACGTAATAATAAACCAATCGCCACTAAACTGTTGAGGATCATTGTTTCGTAGAAATGTTCTTGATAGCACGTAAAACATTTAGTTATTTTAGCACCCAATGTTAAAAGTTAGATATTAAACCCGATATATCACTTTTTTACACGACTACGGCACAGCAAAGAAAGTCTTATGAGCAGTTTTTGGTAGGTATAGATACACTCCGTACTCAAAAGGTACTCGAACCCACAGACGAGAGAGACAGCACGCTCTAATGTAATACTAAGTCCCAATCGTGCTATCTCGCTCTAATTGAGTATCGAGTGTCCCTTCCCTTCGACGAGTTGGTTGTCATTTCGACCGCAATAAACTCGCCCATGCGGTCGAGTTGCCTTCCCCTTTTACCTACCTTTTACCTTTTGCCTACCCCTTTACCTTCCCTACCGAAACGAGCTGCTGCTTGATGGTCTTCAGTAGGAGGAGGCAAGACTCCTTTCGAATACTACGAATTAATCAACCACGAAAAATAAAATATCTATTAAAAGTATTGAATCATACCTACCTCAAAGTTCAAAGTTCACTGCCATTCCGACATCAAAAAGACATGCCTCCTAACACAAGTATTCCTTACGTTCTAGGTTCTGCAGTAACCACGGCAACAAGTGTCCGCGGCCGGGCACGGCGCCCGCCGATCTCATGTGCGTCGCCGAGGCGATGATGCCGCGGCTCATACTGCGGCTGTTGCAGCACTTCAGAGAGAACAGGTGAACCTTATCGCCATAAACATAAGACTGATAACGAGTTATAAAGTGCCGCGGCATAGTCGACATTACATGTTCAGTCCATTGGACAAAAGTCACCTTCCAAAATAAATTTCTATCTCCAATGTCCTCATTGAAGTCAGAAGAATTAACATCAAATTCCGATCTAAAGTTGCCCCGAATCAAGTTCATATCCTCTGTGTTCACGTTCTTAATACACGTGAACAGCATAATGGCTATGTCCTTGACTCTTGGTCTGGATAAAAAACAGACCACAACACGTTGCGGCAAATCGAAAACGCCCACATCGCTAATTTCGCGTTTACAAAGACTACTATCACGCGTTGAAAGTAAAGCCTCGTGTTGGGCAGTACCAAACCGCACGAGTCAATGCTTAGCCTAGTTCCAACAAAAAATAGAATAACTAGTAGATACACTAGTCAGAGTAGTCAGGCTTGTCATGTGCGGTAACTTGTGTCCAAAGACACTCGACGAGTGTCATCTGTAGTTTGGCTACGATGGCCCTTTCGTCTACAAACAGATGGTACCTCAGTTGATTCAATGTGCGGATTGCAAAGCGCTGGGCGTAGATTCGAAGCGAGCTACCGACAAAAAGTAGCTTGAGCTTTCTATGAAGGAAGCATCGTTCAAAACGTTGATGGTGACACTATAGTGTTGCAGAAAATCTGACGCCAAAGCCTTAACGAGGTGTTCAGGCAGTAGCCATTGACAACTAGCCCCTATTTCACTACTTCCAGTTGAGGAGTCTTTGTGGAGTAGAATTTAGCCGGTAATCACAATCTTTGGTGAGAACAGTGCTGCAGTGCTGATAGTACATTGTAGTGGCTAATTCATAACCAGCCCATTGGCGCAACCTTAACCTGATTAACGAAGCCGTATGCACGGAGTTCTCATTGCCAGCCGCGAATATAGGTTTATATTTGTACTTTACACCTCTATGTGTATCCTCTACTTATAGTTCACTTCTGAAGTTATGATGCTGGCGCAACTGATAAAAACAAGTACTTATGACGTTTTGATGACGATTGTGATCTAATTGGATGTAGTTAGTACCAGCTTTTGTTATGTAAAGTTACTGTTATGGTTAGTTCACTTTATGAAACTAGAATTAATAGTCTTAAAATGAATGGTCTGACCCTCATTTCTACCGTACCCACAACGAGCGAGGGGAAAGAAGGGGGAAGAGGTAGACTAGGGGTCCCATAGATTCCGACTGATCAGTCGGTCGGAATCTTAGTGAAAAGTGGATTTAAAGTGTCCTCTGGGCAAGCGTACTTCTTCTTCGGTCACATCGCCGCTCTCATCAGAGAGAAAGTGGCCAAACGCTGGCTTAGTGTAAACAAAGTACTGATACTATACTGAAAAAATATACTTCTCTTTCTCTCCATCTCATATCTTTCTTCTCTCTCATTCATGTAACGAATTGTGCGTACAGACGCGTCTCCAAAATTTACTCTCAATTCTCGTTCACTTATCAATTATTATCGAATCGCTGTGTAGAATCGGCCCCTGCCCCATGCTTCTGCCGACAATAGTCCCCTCGAAAAGAGTGTGTATTCACTCTGCCCTACCCACTCTCTCCCACTCTCCACTCTCTGCCAAATTAGCTGTGACTTTTGCCGTGCAGCACGAAGTGCGGTAGCACATTCTCGTCCTGCTCACTGCTGCTTCTGAAATTAGGTATACGAAGTTTCACTGCAAAAAGATCTTGTCACTTATAATATTACATGGTCCGTGATGTCTCCAGCAGCGGCTCCCAAACCACTTCGGACAGCTACAGGATCGCGGTGCAGGAGTGCGAGGGGTACGTGAAAATGCTGATGGAGTTCAACAACATGGGGGACCTGATGCGCTCCGCCATGACCAAGGCGCTGATCAACCCGCAGGTAATATCATGGGGATATCGGGATACCGGGAAGAAACTATATAGATATAGATAACTATTTACTAACACCAAAATGTATAGATAACAAAGGACTTATAGCAGACAAGATTTTGAATTTGTCAGATTACTTTTATACATACATACATACATACAGTCACGACTTTTTCCCGTTGGGGTAGGCAGGGTTACTTTTATATATCTTAATTATCATTTTTTATTTGTTTTTGCTTGTACATAGCATCCATGGTGAATGCTGTGTTCGCCGTACTTGTTGTACACATCGGCATATATATCGCAAATTTAAGAGATTCAGCACTTGTATGATGTGGCTGTACTATTTTAATAAATAAATAAATAGAAAACCTTTGGAAGGACTAGACAGACATAATTGCATAACACTCTCGGTTTGATCATTCCCGCGCCCACAATACTAGCACGATTCGTTCATGCCAATTTCAGACTTCAGACCAAAGTGTTAAAAGCTTCGCCATTCCTCTCCATTTGTATCTACCATAGTGTCCTGCCATACGAGCTATTTTAGGCTAAACGGCATGACGATAAGCCAGCTTTATCTGTTTACCTTGTACAGATGTACCGCAACCTCGTGGAGCCGCCGTTCCCGGAGACCGAGTACGGATACTACATGTGCGAGTCCAACAAGATGTACGAGAAGGCGTTGGAGATGTTCCCCGCGCCGGAGCCGCCGGACGAGTGAGTGGTGCACTTTACCCCCACGTTTACACTGCCTCCTGGCGACTGGCTTCTACTGGCAATAACCCCCTTAAGAGAACTGTGTATGCACATTCTGCCATACGCTTCGCTTCCACGTTCACTTACACCGGGCAGCACCAGTAGCAGAGGCATCAGGGGCATCAGGGGCTCACTGCCCTGCCCACTTCCCTGCTCACTGCTCCTGAATTTAAACGGGGTATTACATCACTTGACCTTGGACCGCCGGTGATGCCCTGGAAATCACCAAGTTCTAATCAGTTACTAAATCCCTAGTTAACATTGATCAACGCATAAGACTATCGTTGTCTCTATGTGGAACCAAAGAAATGACAAGGATAGCAATACACTTATCCGTTCTTGCATCTCACGTTGTGCCAATTTCATCTCACTACGACGAGCTCAATGCATGACGGTTTCTGTACCGATGCATCTGAAGATAAGTAGACGCGCAATGTTTTGTCAAGGGAATTAGAACCTTACGCCCTCGAGTATCGAGTCCCTTATGCGTTGTGCGGCGATTCTACCAATGCATCTGAAGATGAATAGACGCACAATGTTTTGTCAAGGGAATTGGAACCTTACGCTCTCGAGTATGGAGTCCCTAATGCGCCGACCGCCCGCAGGTACCGGCACCTGCCCGCGCTGGCGCCGCGGCTGACGCACCACACGCTGCTGGACGAGTTCATATTCTGGACGTTCAAGTACGAGTTCCCGCAGAACGTGGTCTGCTTCCTGCTCAACATGCTGCCCGACCAGGACTACAAGGTATGGGACTATAGGGTGCTTCAAATCTGTGCTTCCATTTCAATAATTCAACGGAGGCACGGCTTTTACGACAAAAAAATTGCTCCGTTTTTGAAAGATAATCCAAACTATATTTTTTACAATAAAGGTGAAAGTAGCTAGCCATTTTGTTAAGCCACTGAATGTCCATTAGCTGGTTCATAAAACGTTGTAGTTTTGCAATGCGGCGTATAATACAAATGCTGCAACACAGTTAGCCCTGAGCATTTGTTACTTTAATATTAATCCATTCAAAGTACAATAGCGTCATCATCAACCCACACCTGGAGTGCTTAGCTAGTAGAGTGTAACGTGATGTAACCCAGGAGCACCTGACGCGCACGTTCGTGATGCACTACGCGCGCATCCCGCTGGTGCTGGAGGACGCGGCCGACCCCGACACGCTGTCCAACCGCGTCGTGCACATGTCCGTGCAGCTGTTCTCCAACGAGGCGCTGGCGCTGCGCTGCGTGCAGCAGCTGCACCTGCTGCACGTCATGGTGCTGTCGCTGCGGCTCATGATGGGCAAGATCCTGGTGCAGAACTCGCTGCACGACCCCGACCGGAACTTCCACTACGTCATCGACTGCACGCGCCGGGTCATGAAGGAGCACTGCTACTGGCCGCTGGTGTCCGACTTCAACAACGTGCTGTCGCACCGCAGCGTGGCGCTGCTGTTCCTGCAGGACGACGCGCTCGTCGACATGTGGTTCGAGTTCCTGTCCATGCTGCAAGGTGAGGGAGCCATTTTACAATTCTTGCTGGCTTATGTGCTTTTATTTTATACTGTCGTCTGTCCGTTTTTGAGTCTACACGGACGAATATATTTTTTAATTAGACTACTTTCTACTTGTGGATGCTTGGATTGGACTTTTAGAGAGGATGGATGAAGGAACAATGACGAAACGGAGTTATAGATCTAATGTAAATATACCGGCCGGTAGGGGTCGACGTAAGCGGAAATATATTTAGAGACTGATGAAAGTGGTAGAAGTGAGTTTATAGTTGTATTGGGATCATAGTAGCTTGTGGAAATACGTAGCCTCTGCCTACTCCGATGAGAAATAAGCGTGCCACGTATACACCACTCGCTATGCCCAGTGTAGTGATGAGGAACACCCCCGTCCCAGGCATGAACGTGAACATCCGCGAGACGGGCGGGCACATCGAGTTCGAGCCGTCCTCGTACTACGCGGCCTTCTCGTGCGAGCTGGAGGCCGCCGCCTACCCCATGTGGTCCGTGCTGGGCCACCTCACGGAGCCGGCGCAGGCCCCGCTGGCGCGCCGCATGGTGGCCACGGCGCTGGCCTACCTGCAGGAGTGGCTGGACGCCGTCAGCTTCTGCTCGGCCGGCGCGCCGCGGCGGGCGGAGCCGGCGCACGCCTCGTTCCACTTCCCGCTGCACCGGTACCTGGCGGCCTTCCTGTGCTGCGGCGCGCGCTGCCTGGCGCTGCCGGCGCGCGCGCTGCTGCCGCCGCCGGCGCTGCTGGCGCTGCTGGCCTACCATCCGCTCCGGGTGCAGGTCAGTGCGGCCGTCTTACTAGCATTCTTGTTACCTAGGTGTTTGAACTTGCCGATTTTATTTACTACTATTATTGTAATACATAACGCGATCACGTACATAAATTCAGACCAGCCCGACTCCTAACGAAGATACCCTTTATTGATAGAATCACAACGAGACTTAACCGTGTTACAGCGTTCTCTTCGTGTAGACATTGTTAACTGAAACTTTTTCTGGCTTCCGTTCGCCCGACAACTATGCGAAATTGAAGCTTCGTATTTTACTTTATCATTATGATTCTCTCTATTTACTGGGAGACTTTTCTACTACAATAAGATTTATAACAAATTCCGCACTAAACACCAACAAGTGACGTCACAATTCCACTACCAACTCAATGCTAGGTACAAACAAATACGCGGGACAAAAATAAAACACGATCTGTATCAAATGGCTTATAATAAAGTATCAAGTAAGTGTAGAAGTAACAGTAGCGCGGCTACACGAGCGCGGGCTAGTTGATGACGGGCGCGAAGTCCGCGGCGTCGGGCTCGGCGAAGTCCGCGGGCGGCGGCGGCTCCGCCAGCACGTGCGGCGCCGCGTCGTACCGCACCAGCTTCAGCGCCACGAACCCGCCCGAGCCGCGCGCGCCGCGGTGCACCAGCCCCGCGCCGGACGACAGCGCGCCGCCTGCCACGAGGCACGTGTCATACATACCACAGCTTTTATGTGATATAACGTGTTTAAAAAAAACGCCAGTAGGAATAAACTTAAAAAGCAAAACGTTCCGGATACAAAATTTGGTCCAAACCGTTAATTTGAGGGTTCACATCGAATTAACGCCGGCACCGCATTCGTTCTCGGCTCCAAACCGATGACGTTTCGTAACTTATGTGCGGATTATAAATCGCTTCGCGCTTCGGAGGACGCGTTAAGCCGTCGGTTCCGTTTGATGGCAGTCGTTGGGTCACATTGGGCGGCATAACAAAGTCTGACACTGGCTCAGTGATCTGGAGCATAATCGCAGTCATACTCGGCTTCCGTCGCAACATGACTTACGTCCCTCGAGCTTACCTTTGGAGGGCAGCACGGGCTGCACGTCGATGAAGGGCACCGTGCTCTGCGCGGCGTCGGCGTCGAAGTCCGTGTGCGTGAACTCTATGTACTGGTCGTGCGCGGAGTCCGGCGGCAGCGGGCTGCGGCTGCGGGTCGGCACGTCCGGCTTGTACAGCTCCAGCCTCCGCCTGGAACAGTACACGCACACACGTAGTGCCAGATCTGCGGTAACTCGCGATCTCGCATTCCCGACACGCACACAGGCACGCATTTCTATCGGTACATGCCACTACTACATCCTTGGCTGAGCGGTCTTCGTTAAATAGAATATCTGTAGCTCGAAGTAAATTGATTATAGAGATAACTACGAATCCTGGAACGACATGTGCTCGTAATGTGTGTTCCATCAACTCATTGTCACTTGATTGTCATGGCTTGTGACCTTTAAATTTAATGCGAGCGAAACAACCGTAGCGTGGATCTGCTCAGAATACTAATGATATTATAACGTCACGCGGTATCGGTAGATTTGTCAGGACTTTGAAATTTCTTAAAGCGTATTTGGTACGGCTATTAACGCACTGATTCTAAAAAGAAAATTATAATGTGAGACGCGCATTGCAAACAGATATGATTCATTGGTTGATCGCATATAATTATAATGAGAATATTAAGTACTTAGGAAATGTCTATGACGTTGTTCATGCTTAGCGTTGTATGGCAATTGGCAATGTGCTTAAAATTAGTCAACATTTTCTAATATTACTTCACAATCTTACAGAACGTGAAGAGATATACGAGTATAGGTAACTTAACGATGGAAAGTCGAATGTTTTCCTATCACTAGACGGTTTTTAAGTGTCTCTGTCATCGTTGTTTTTGAATGTACCTAGTTCAATGCTGACGTGAGATCAAAATATCAATCCTAAATGGCAGGGTTATAGAGTCCAAATTGGAGCATACCTAGGGCTTTCAATAGCTCCCTCTGTGTTGTCGTTGCTGATCCATTGGCTCTTCGCAGGCGACAACCGCCCGGTCGTGTAGTTGAACGGCGTCGATCTGATCTCGAAGTGGAGGTGAGCGCCGATCATGCGGAACCTGAAATCGGTCGTTTGTTGAAATAGACTATTCTTTTTCTTTCTTATAGCGCGGAATTTTGCCAAAAGGTTTTCCTTTGACGGACAAATTTAGAAGTAAGATTGGCACTCGTCGTATTGTAAACCTCCGCATTGAAATGCCACTGTAGTACGCAAAGGCTGATTATTCTTACCTAACCCCAGTCAAAACGTGTCCCGAAGGTGAGTCCAGCTCGTCCAAGTCGATGGCTCTCTTCTCGTACGTCAAGGTGTGGTAGTCTACGCCTTCCGTGAAGCCGTGGTCCGAGGGGTCGAACTTCTGTATGGGGAGCCAGTCCCCCGCCTCCACCACTCCTCGCTCGCCCAGCGTCCCCTGGTGGATCTGCAGGTGGAACACCCGCCCGTGTTTCACCATCCGAATGCCTGTTACCACCCTGGAATAACATAATAGTGACGTTGATGAGATGAGTCAATGTGGTGATGTTTGTCTAGTGAAGACACCCCCGCACACCCATGCTATTAACACTTGTATAATTAAGAGTTTTTAAGGGCTACAAATGGAGGCAAGCTTCGAGAAGGTTGCTGCTTTTATCTACTGAGAGTTCTATCTATAAGAGTCTTGTACAGTTTCATTGCGATAGGATAGTAATCTCTAGCCCCGATGGTTAACGATGAGCCGTGGCAATTAGTAACATCGAATCTAGTCTAAAATGTAAGCGACACCGATGAAGTTGCGAAAGCCCCGAGTAGCCGCAGCGCGATGGAACTGCTGAGCCATTGCACCCATTCGCTGAGGTACTGACTTGCCCTTCCCATAGTCTGCGTTAGCCTCTCGCAAACTGAAGGTACGTTCGCTGGACTGCACATCGTCCTCGCAAAGGCACATGCAGTAGGTGCAGTGTGAGAGATTCCACCTCCACCAGGAGTCGACCTTCGGAAGAAAATCGTATTAAGCACGTTGCAAGTGTCACTGTTCCTAGGGGCCCTAGTCGTGGGTGTGCGGGAGTCCCTCTACAGAAGGGGACTAACTTGTTGTTCTTGACGTCGGAAGTGGCTTCCCAGAGACTGAAGTACCGGTCGGAGTGGGTGGGGTCGTCGCAGAGGCACATGCAGTACGAGCAGTGCCAGAACAGCCAGCGCCACCAGGAGTCCACCTGCGGACACTCCGGGGGTCATCGGTACCCTTCCACGGCTCTCCAATCTCTAGCGTGGTTTCTTGGTTCCAAGATCTATCGACTTCACATACTGGGTTCCATACCTACTTCCGTTTAAATAATATTATTATGTATTTTCATAAAGAAGAAATCAGATATCCCACAGTAATTTCTATTGCAAAAATAATAACATGACATAAACAACGTTGTTGTGATTTCTCTGATTTTTGTAAACAACATTATTTTAGATTAATTAGGTACTTACCGCATGTGTTGTTCTACATATAAAACAGAGGTTAGTATTGCGTTTGCTCAGTTTTGTTATGATAATCTACTGACCTCGTTAATGCTTCTTGACTGTGTTGATAAAAACAGAATTACTTGAGATTACAGGGTGTCTAAAGGCAAAATCTTGTTCAAACCCCGATTTTATAGCAAAAGCCAAAACAAAAAAAACAACTCTTCCCATCTCACCATCCTCTTCGCGGCAGCGTAGAAAGTAGAAACAGAGTTCTAGCCTGGAAAGAAGAGCTATTTATTGAAGTCAGTACGGTCACGATACCTTATCCACGCCGAGGTCGCAAGTTCCGTCCGCGTGGCCCAAAGATCTGCCATTCTCGTACTCTATCCACTCGTACCGGCGACTGCTTCGTTCGCTCTGTAATTATACAATCGTTGATTACTTAAGGCAATTACTAGCCGCAGTATTGAGCTGTGTTTATTTTGGTAATACTGCTATCATAAACGTTTTGCGGTTTTATTGAGGTAAAGGCCTCCTTGTGTGATTATTGGGAAACAAAGCTGTAACTTCTAATTACTTTTGGTTTATACCACGATAAAACGATTTGTGGCTACCAATCGGAGAATCTAAGCATAATTAAAACCAGAAATTACAGAAACAGCGCTAGAAAGATAATGCGTTCCTCTTGATATTTAAATGCTATATCTCTTTGGATCTTCATTACCACCCCTCAGAAAGCGTCGTAACTCACCGCTGGGCAGACCCACATGTCACTGTCGATGTAATCGCAATTGATGATCCTCCCCGCGCACGTCTTCTGTTTAGTGCAGTACTGGTCCTTGAAGCAGCCGTGAGACTTGGTCAGGGTGTAGAAGGCGCAGTTCTCCCGACATGTGCCGTCGGGGTTCATGTCCACCTCGTTCTCCACGTAGCCTTGGAGTAAGCGGGTCACTTGGTCGTACGTGACTCCTGGAATTGGGGGAAATTGTTTCTCTATCGTGAAGATTTCACCAGTTCATAGTTGAATGAGTTGAATCTCGAGTCGTACAACTCGAATAACGATTTAAGTCCTGGAAAACGGGTCTAGGACCGATTTGGAAATTTCTCGACCAGTCGGTGCTTGCTCGGTCTTCTAAGACCTTCGGAAGTTCAATCAAGATTTGCGATTATTCGTAATTTCTGCTTTAGTCAATGAAGTTTTTAGGACTTCTTACCTTCTACGTGTTGGGATGGATCACAGCGATACAGGCCCCTATCGGCCATTGACAACGCCGACCTCGCGGCCGCAGCGGCTTGGCTCGTTCGCTCGCCGTACCTCTGCCGAGTCAGGCTTGCTTCCTGTGTGAAGTTGCCTGAAAATTATTGCAGACGTCATTTTATGAGCTAATCAAGGGACTAAGATTCAAGTAGAAACGCAAATTTAAATATGCGACCTTCGACTTAAATGAAGTGTTTTGTTAGAGTTTGGATTTGGCTCAGAAAATATTTTTTTTTTGAGTTCATCGCTCAAAACAATATGCTGCATATTTTATGTTTGCTATGAAGACTCATTTCCTGTGAAAATTCTTATGTATACGTATCATTATTTACTATTAGTAATAAGTTATGTTTGTGAATTTTATTTCGATGAATCATTGCACTCGGCTACTCGATTCAGTTCGATGTTGATTTCTGTGTTTGCAGTCAGATAGCTTCACTAGCGCAAGCCTCTTCCGCCCTCGGTACAATTGAATCAATGAATAACACATCCGATTTATACCAACCCAATTTCACTCTTATGTCAGCTGCGTAAGACTGTATATCCAGCTCACACAATCATAGAAAAAGAGCGTAGTTCTAAGCAAATGCTGACCGTTTTTGTACAATTTACGCATTTGTCGTCATAACAAATTGTGTTTCATCCAGTATCGTTTTTGCTGTACGTGTCGTTTTGATTTCCTTTGTCTGAGGCGGTGGATTTGTCAATTCACTTGAGCGTAATTGGTGGAACTCCAAAATACGCATTGACGCCGTTCATCCAAGAATGACGTGATAATTGTTTGTGTATTTTTGTCTACACGCGACAATACTACGTAAGACGGCCAGGTTCTACAAAGAAAGTTAGAAAGTTCTTTGGCAGTGCAATGGACGTGTGTCATATCTTTTGAATAACAAAAAATTACCACCATGACACCCTTAGTCAGGTGAATTGTTTGTTTATTGAATCAAAGTTTATTTTGTTCAATTTATATTTATTTACTTAGCATAAATTGAAACAATGAGATGTGAAGTAAACCACTGACGCATGCCGTTTCATTAATGGTCATATTAATGCGTACTGAAGCAGGAAATCATTAATTAAAACCATTTTACCATGTTCGTCTACCAGTGTCGTGTATTCGTGTTAACAGTGAAAGATTCTACGGTGCTTGCGGTGACTCGTTATCGATTCCTAGATCATCAATTAACAAGGGGCTTACCATGACGTCTAATTGCGATCCAATTGAGGACCTCAACCGAATTGTTTTATAACATATTCGTATCATGACATCTTGTGGTGACATCTTGACGCTCAATTTAGGTGAATTTTAAATCTTAAGGAATTAACGTCTACCTAAATGATATCGAAAGTCAAGTATTACTATTATTTAATGTTAGGCCCTCAATTAGATCGCAATAAGACTTTATAGTAATCCCCTGGACCTTGATATTGCCAGAATTTAAACCTTAAGTTACCCGATTAGATTTCCCGTCGATAGGGTGAAGGTCTCACCTTTCTGGTAGATCCTGAGCAGCATCCAAGAGAACTGCATCATAGCGTAGCCCTTGATCTCAGTCAGGGCGATCGTGTTGTACATATCGTAGATCAGCTGGTGGGGAGACATCTGCAGCTCGCATACGTCAGAGTCCTGGTCCTGAAACCATAGCATAGCAGCGATATATTAGCAGCCAGCTGCGCGCTGCGGCTACACTAGCGTTTACCGATATTTAACTTATCTATTTTTCCGTTTAATCGTATATGTATATATCAGTCTAACAGTAACATTGCAAAACGCTCGAATTTATATTATGAATCCCATCAAAGGTTAATATTATTATAGCCGTGTTACTAACTGTGACCTAAATATATACCAGGTGCCTGTACCGGTGGGCACCGGAAAACTCCATTACCGATATACCGTCGTTCGCTTAGGTGAAGGATACTCGACGGAAATTACTTTACTTTGACACGGCAACTACGTCCTATTAAGTTGTTAGCATTTGTTACCTTTGCTATATAAGGTCACGTCAACCAGCATCCCTTCCATTAGCTACGGTCAAATGTTCATTCAATTTTGAGAAGTCCGTGTAAAAAATTAAACGCGTTTATATTGTATTCATAAATTGTTAATCGGACAATGCCCAATTGAGTGACCGTTACAAATTTACTTGGCTCTGTGGTGACGCTTTTTTTTTGGTAAAACTTGAGTCACTGGTTCCATTCTCGAGTAATATCTGACACATAGTATATTTTTAGTGAGTTTAATTAATTTCAATCGAAACTTGTTTGAGGGCATCTAGTCTCGATTTGATTTCTGAGTTACAAAAAAAAATTAGGCCTATTTTCACGTAAAATTTGCACAACATTCATTGTTTCTAGTATGGGTAATGTTATATTCACAACCGAGCCTCGTCGCCGTTTCAAACATAAATACCTTCACGTAATCCGTATGTTTAATAAACATATTGATTGCTGGACGTTGAGGATAATAATTAATAACTCATGATATGGAAGTATTATGATTGTCATAATATTAGCTTGTTATAATGAATTGATTCTGCGAACACAGAGTCCGAGTAAGTAGGGCACGATTACAGCGAAAATCGCGCAATTCTCATTTTACAAGCTGTGTTACCTCACCGCACTCCGTCCAGTCGGCCACAACACCTAGGTGCCTGTGTTAGTCCGCAAACAAGGTAATAACGCGTTTTTACCATTATGTACAACATTGCGGTTGACGTATATTCGGAAGTAGCGGCAACAATAAATAACAACATAATTTTATCGCTGGGTCACTGACACCATGGCTGGTAGACGAACATGATTCTTATAACGAATCTGATTTCCTTTGTTAGACTATACCGATTGATCACTCAGTCGGATGCGTCCCAATAACTGTACCTGCAGCGCAGTCCTGAATAGGTCACCGTGCTCCATCAATTTGTGCAAGTTAGTGACGGACGTGTTCACGGACAGCTTGGGGTCCATGAGGATCGCCTCGGCCAGGTCCAGCCACTCGCGCACCGGCGCCGGCACGGAGCCCGGCGCCGCCTGGCGCTTCGTGAACTCGACGAAGTTCTCGTACAGGCCGTCGATGAGCTGCAGGGTCTCCGCGGCCCGCCTCCACAGCCAGGACGTGAGCGCGGGGCGCGGGACCCGCGGCAGAGCCTCGATTCGCTCGTGAAGGGCGACGAACGCCTTTGTTAACTCGACGTCCCCGCCGAGGCCGTTCTCCCGCCATCCCGGGTCGGTGACATTCTTCCAGAGGTCGTTCTCGCGGTTGTAGAAAGTGTCGCGCAGGTGGTCCACGGGCGTGAGGTCCCGTGCGGCGGCGACGCTGGCGACCGCGAGCAGCGCGGTGAGCACCGCGAATCGCATCGTGACTCGTAGCGTTATGTTTACTGCGCGACCGGAGGCGCACTGGCTCGACTGACTGCCGAGCGGTGAGGGGATCGCGAGTGGGGTCGCCGTAGTGCTGTCGAATCGTCGACCATGATTTATCGATATGAATAACTCGACGGAACGGGGCGTTGATGGTCAAGTATCGATGTTTAACGAGGACATAAACTTATCAAGTTTTGTTACTTGCTATTCGATTATCATGCCGTATTGTTTTGAACGAAATCTTACGTGAATTCGATGACAATACAATATAATATACGAGGGTGAATCAAAAAGTTCTTAGAAGTGCATATATATGAAACCTTTTTGGATCAAGTTCGATATTCAAATTAAAGAGTGTATATCACACTATATTTATGCAGACTGTCACTTGTTTTTGTCAGTTCGTTCGCATGTAATAAATTTTTTTGTGCAACGAGTTGCTAAAAAGTCAAAATTATGGATAAAAGTGAGTTACGTGCGGTGATAAAATATCTCAGTTTGAAAAAAATGTCTACGAAGGAAATTTTTTTGGACATTCAGCAGACATTAGGGGGTGATGCTGTACCCTATTCTACGGTTGCGTACTGGGTGGCTGAATTTAAAAGAGGTAGATCAAGCTGTAAAGATGACCCGCGTTCTGGGCGGCCTTCAACCTCCGTTACAGAAGAAAATGTCAAAAAGGTTGAGAATCTGGTTTTGGAAGACAGAAGAATGACTATAAAACATATAGCTGAGATCCTAAAGATATCTTTTGGTAGCGTTCAATCCATTTTAATTGATTCACTGGGGTTCAAAAAAGTGTCTGCAAGATGGGTGCCACGAATGTTAACCGACGAAAACAAAAAGCGACGTTTGGAAATTTCCAAGCGTAATCTCGAAATGTTCCAGCGTGATTCGGATAATTTTTGCCGTCGTCTTGTCACCATGGATGAAACGTGGGTCCACCATTTTGATCCTGAAACTAAAAGACAAAGCATGTCTTGGAAACGACCATCCTCTCCATCCATTAAGAAATTTCGAGTTGCTCCTACCGCTGGCAAAGTTATGGCCTCTGTGTTCTGGGATAGTGAAGGAATCCTTTTTATTGATTACATGCCAAAAGGCCAGACGATTACTGGACCCTATTATGCAAATTTAATCCCGAAAGTGCGTGAAGCGATTAAAGAAAAACGTCGAGGAAAACTGTCGTTGGGCGTGTTGTTCCTTCAAGATAACGCTCCTGCTCATCGATCGGAAGTTGCGCTCAACGCAATCCGCTGTGCTGGCTTCAATCTCTTTGACCACCCACCATATTCTCCGGACTTAGCCCCAAGTGATTTTCACTTATTTCCAAAATTAAAAGAGGAAATTCGTGGAACAAAATTTCACGATAATGACGCGGTTATAGCTGCCGTAGAGGACTTTTTCGAGAGTCAAGAAAATAATTTTTTTTCACAAGGAATAAGGAAGTTAGAAACGCGTTATTCTAAATGCATTGCATTGGAGGGAGATTATGTAGAAAAATAAAATATTATTATTTAAATCTTTGCATTTTTTAATATTGATTCCAAGAATTTTTTGATTCACCCTCGTATGTAGTATGATAATTTGAGAATGAGAAATTCATATTGCCATTGGGGGAAACTGGTCACTTCCGAATATTGAAGATTGGTCTGTGTTTTAGACGCCTCAAAACTATATTTCGTTTTCGTATGCCCTATGCTATAAAATATCATAAAATATTTAAAATTTCACACAATTTGCACTTTAAAATTAAACGCAGATATCATCAATCATCATCATGCAATTATTTACACACATCAACATGGAAAATTATCGACATCAGGCATCTTTTCAACATCCCTACCAGCCTGTTTGTTAAGTACTGTTACCTCCCACAAATATTGTCTTTGCAGTTCGCCTCGCTCTTATGTTGACGGATTTAAAGCCTATATTAACATGTCGCAGTTTGAGCATGAGCTGTACACGCACGTTGTTATTATTATTCGCTCATTAATGTGGTGTCAGCTGGCGACTCCCGCGCAATGTGTCTCGCAGATTAACCGCAACATTTGAATGTTTTTGTATGATTCGATGCGATAAGGTTCTGCAACTTGTTGTTTTTCCTTTATATAAATGGTACTTAAAGGACTATGGAGCAATATTATTTGCTTGCTTTTTTATTTATGTCATCATTTAATTTGGGAGCGTTACCTACTTAGAGAACTTTTTAATTTTGAATATGGATTTATTACGCAAAGTAACGCTTGATTATTTCGACTAGTTAGAGCAATGGTTTTGATATAACTTACCTCATCATGAAATATTTTTATACGTGAAAACAGAAAGCTGATTCTTGTACTACCTACTCAGTTTTATTTGTTTTCGTCTTTTCGATGTACCCACAAAATGTAGATGACTAAGCTCGCGAGTAATTTAGTAACATTTACACTAAAGGAAAATTACAATTTACCGGTAATTAAAAATTAACTATAGTTACGAATTTTTTTGACATAATTAAATTAAAGTATTAAGATTACACTGCTGAACGCCGGCAAACCTTGCCATTTCAACTTGAACCCAAACTATCAAAAGATACAGTTCAAAATTGAGTTGATTGCGGAAGTATCAATATCTCGTGCATTTCGGATGCGTGCGCCACAGAAGATATAATAGTTAGTAGGCAATGATTGTTACGTTAGACTTTAGACGAAGCCTAGTAATTGTTCACTGTTACCTAATCTAACTACTGCAGTTGCATGAAACATAAACAATAGTAGATAGGTACGTAGTACGTACTCAGTCGGCTTCAGACGTAGCTGAATATGTCCTAATAGGTAGTACACACACGCAAATCATCTGAATTTTGACACGGATTGTTCTCTATTTATATGACCTACAAAGTAACAAATAAACACTTTCTCTACTTTTGAAATAAAATAAGTATAATAATGCCTAATTGTGTAGGTAGTATTTGTAAATGTAGTTTATAATAAAACCGGTTACATTATAAATTAACATCAGATTGTGTACGAACACGGCAATGACTAGGTACTTACTTTCGTTATGAACCAATCGGTATTGATTAATCTTGCTTATAGCCCCAGTCATTTTTAGATATTGCTCCTGATTGGCGAACTTGGAGTATAGGAGTAAGTACATGCAGCGTAAAAATAAGTAAAATGTACTACTATCCCACTTTAGTCGCATAATAACAAAGCATTAGTGTACAAACGTGAAGTTTAGTCGTCATCGGGGCCTGACTCAGCCACCTTTCACGAGTGGACCGGTTCAGATCTCGCAAGTTATTAGCATAGGTAGATAAAAAAGTTTTTGTCGTGCTTCTTTTGACGCTGAGTCATTTCTGTTGTTTTACGTGTAGGTATCCTGCTAATAGACCAAGGGGATAAACTACTCTATTACTAGTAAGTGTATTAGACATGTTTTAGAGATTGGTTGACCGATAAGCTAGCCCAGCTCTGCCAATTAGCTTAGTGACCGCAGCGGATTTACAATGACATCATTTGTATCCTGAGAGAAGATCAAAAGCCATTTTTACCAAAGCCATAAAATGTAGGAATAGATAGGTATATTTTAAAACTGATATCCAAAGCGTTAAATTCATGTCGTTGAATAAATTAAGAGCAGAAAGAAATAAGAGGGCCCTTTATTGATTTTCCACCCTCATGTAACGTTACCCTCTTCCCTCTTCAATTTTGGCAAAGAAAAGTGGATCATAAATTCTTCTCATTTAAACCAAACCATAACTGTTGTTGTTTGTGTTTGCTTTCCGCGAATACTGTGTCACACAAGACATGGGAAATGACCCCATTGTTTTTTTCCGAACGCAATCATCGGTAACACAACGCCGTCTTTGAGCTCCCCACTGATATGCGTTCTAGGAAATCCTGCGATCACTGTCTAACTACCAAGTAATACAGTCATATTTAATCAGTACCACTATGTACAGTCGCCGACTAAATTAACTGGACATACTCAAACTTTCAATTTCCATTCCAAATGTTTAGTATTTCGCATGCATCGAATTGAAATTGGAAGTCATGACGGGTTCACTGACTTTTGTCTCTGACTGTACCTACGTTGCATGAGCAAAAGTGATAATGTTGTGTGTATGTATGATTGTTTTATTTGTTCTCGCAACACGCGAGAAGCTAACAATGTTTGACTGGAACATGTATAAAAGGACAATTACATAGTAACATAATTTGGACATTCCACTATTATGTCTAAACAAAGGCTCCTACTGTACTGGTAAAATTAAATGTGTTTTTTGTCTGGGAGTAAACCTTAAAACAAAACTAAAATAAAAATTAAACCAGTCATGTATCTTACAAGAAAATGGTAATAAAGATTTCCCACAGATATTATAAAGATGCTTACTCCCAGCCACGATAACGTCACCACTTGCTAGCTACGTTGACCATCATACCGTTATGAAGCGAGTCATTAAAACTAATAATAATACGTAACTCGATCCTTACACGGCTCTATTACTATAATGGAAACCATAACCCCCGAGCCTGCAGAGTTATCTCTGACAATTATAGGACCCTCATAAAGCGCAGTAAACGAACTCTGGATTTAACCAGATGGGGTGAAGCAGGTCAGGCTACAACGGTCACCGAGTTAACATAGGAAGGCGCGAATTGATTATCAAGGACTAACCAACGCTGGTGGACCCGTCTCCGGCACAATGAAAGTTACTTGACCCGGGCACTGTGACTCATCCTGGACAGTTACGGTTACGGCCAAGTTTCCTCCCTTTATCGCTTTTTTAATATTGTTAATATCGCGTTTCCTAGTAATTATAATGGTTTCTAAAATCTTAACTACTGTTACCTCCTCGATGCTTACTTACGCATGCTGTGATACATTCTTGTGTACCGGTGCGTAGGGACGATATTTAGCTACAAACAAAGTAGGGATTGTTCAGGCGAGATTTCTGTAATAGTGTCAACGTCGCCCGCCTGCTGAATAATATTAAGTATAGGTAATCTATAAACACACAGGATATTGCAAGAATCAACGTCATAAATTGAAGTACCAAACCGAATGATAGTTTGAATTCGCAAAACTGATCTCATTGACATTGAATCTCGAGTTGTGGGTAGGACTCATTTCGGCATTGTAGTCGGATTCGTTTGTGTCCCGTTACAACTATTGTTCAAAAATTACCTAGTGAAGTTGTTTGCGAGAGTTTTAGCCGTGTAAACAAACCTGCAAATCCTCAAGGATCATCCGCAACAGTCCTCGTCCTATTAGATTATTGTGCGGGGGCACGATCATGTTGTGCACGCGCTCCATCAGCCCCGGCAGCGCGGCGGGCTCGTGCGACACGCACCACTCCGCGAAGCTCTGCAGCGTGCTCCGCTCCAGCCCCTCCTGCAGCCCCACGTACTCCCGCATCACCCGGTCCGCGGACGCCACGCGGCCCAGCAGGTCCGCCATCTCGTGCAGTTTCAACTCCACCCTCGTGCCGCGCCCGCTGTTCTTAGCCAGGAATATGGCCAGGGCGCCGGCTTTCTCCACGCTCAGTTCCAGTCTTTGAATCGCGCGTGAGACTCCGTCTAATCGCGCCAACACTTCGCGCTCCCGCCGCCTGATTATAGGCAGCTCCACGCCGCTCGACACGTTGAACGGCTTGCTTAACAGGTCCCAGGAGACGAACACCTCCTCGCCTATTTCTTTACCTAATTTAATAACGTCTATGACCTCGTCTACGAGCGCGTGCGCGCACGCCGCGAGTGTGAGCAGCGCTAAAAACGAGCGCACGCGTGGGACCCTCATGGCGGACTCGATTGCTCGACACTGACGTCGAGACTCGGCTCGAGTACGCGAGGTCGTGGGGTGCCCACTGCACACAAAACGTTTTCCAGCAGTCATCGAAAATTCCCCGAACATTTTATGTAAAGTATGACATTTTCATCTCCAGAGTTTCTGGTCATGAAACTGGTTCATAAAACAAATTAATGTGCTGTGATAGCAGCATCCATACTAATTATTATAAATGTGAAAGTAACTCTGTTTATTTATCTATTTGTCTGTTTGTTTGTTACATTTTCACGGCTAAACGGCTGAACCGATTTCTATGAAATTTGGTATAGGGGTAGATTGGACCTATGAGACGGACATAGGCTTTCTTTTGTCTCAAAAAATAATCTGTAAGGGGATGAAATAGGGGTTGACAGTTTGTATGGGCAATCCATAATTCCACAAGTTAGGAATCTTTAAATTCGTATTTAAGCTTTTGGTAAGAAATAAATGAATACGGGTATCAGCTATTTTGCAAAATCATCCCTATAGATGTCATAACAAGGGGTTGAAATTATGAGGTATTCTGTAGATTCACCCCCTACGGACCACAAGAAACGGCGGAACGGATCGTAATGAAATTTGGCAAGGTGATAGATAATAATGGATACAAGATAAAGAAAGAGAGAGATATAGTGAGAGGAAAAGAGATAGGGGGAGAAGTATACAAGGTGTAACAGCAAAGTGTAGTAATACTGAAACTATGCATACACATACTTATTTCGAAGTAGTCTGGAGGTATTTTAAATCAGTAAGTAGTCACGGTAATGAATTATGACACGTCAAAGTTTACTGCAAAACTAACCATCGTTCAACCCTAGTTATCAGCTGGGCAATGTCAGTGAACTTGACGCAAAGACTAACATGTGATCCACCGTCAAATCCGTCAATAAGAATTCGTAAATGTACTAAGGGTTCCGTTTGTTTTTTAAATAATGTTTTTTACCAATTTGTACCAACCCGGACAGATGCAACCTGACAAAAGTATTTCTTGGCGGCTGAGTGATATCTGGGGCCTTACCATGACCTCTTATTGCGATCCAATTGCAGACCTAAACAGAATCGTACCACTCACGTTCTACTCAGTCGTACCATAACGTCTTATTTTGACATCTTCGACGCTCAGTTTAGGTTGCCGCCATTTTATATTCAAAGGATTTACGTCTGCTTTATTGATATCGAAACCGAGGTATTACTATTATTTCATGTTTCGTTCATTCATTTGGTTCTAACCTACTTCTTTTGACCTTTTTACCAATACTGAACCGCTTAGCTGTCATAATTAGCGGCCCAAGAAAAGTTAAGATTTTCTCGCCAAAACTGAATCGTTTTGATACGAGTACATACTACACTTTGCACATGCCCAAGGCTGGCGAAACCCGAGGTTCCGACCCGTGGTGACTTCGTCAGATGAACCGTAATCATCGCGGCATCCGCCACGGTCACAAATTCAACAATACGAGCCTTTTATTCTGAGAATACGAGTTGTAGCCCCGACCGTCAACGAAACCTCTCTAGTCTCTCACCTGGACGAGGAATCCTAAGATGTTGGACTCACACGAACAATAACAACATCGAGTTTTGGTGGGAATCCTATAGTGAGACGTTAGTTTTGTATTTTTTTCACAAACTTGTGTTTCTTTAAATGTTAATGTGTAGTATTGGTGGCATAGTAATCACTTAGTGTTCGTTAACGTACACGAGTGTGGGCAAATGATATAAACCCAAAAAGCGTGTCACTTCGCATTTTTTCCAAATCTCCCAATAAGTTTCAGTAAAGCATCCACTACTTTACTGAATCGTGACTTTGACCATGTAAATACTTAATATATTTATTTATATCTAAACACTTAATGATTTTAAGACTCCACCAATATTGCACATTAACACTCGAAGAAACACAAGTTTGAGAAAATATACAAAACCAAAAACATCTCACTATCGGATTCCCGCCAAAACTCATGTACCTACCTAGGTACTTTATAGCTTACAGCTCCACCACAGAGAATTTTATCGCAAATGAGTGAGCGAGGAATGAACGTCAACCTTACGTAGACGGAAAGAGCTATAGACGATTGGTATCGGTAGTCTCTTTCCCACAATAAGGAGAAGACCATGAGAAGACTATTCAAATGTTACTTGTGACGGAAAAGGACAGAGCTAGTCTACATTTTGCATCTTGCTATAAGTAGGTAGTATCCAGCAGTCTGTGGCTCTACTTACGATACATATAAAAAAAAATATTTTAGCTATTCACGGTTTGTGCCATAGACGATGTATCAATAGACTTGACAAAAGCGTAATACCCGAAAGGGACACTTATGCTGCAATTGATAAATCGGTTTAATTTAATACACGTTATTTAGGTGTAGCTCCAATCATTCGTGCGACATTCTAAAAGCCAAGATCGCTGGGTATCTCTATAAATCGGAGAAATATAATACACGTTATTTAGGTGGTGATCCAATCATTCGTGCGACATTCTAAAATGTTAAGATTAGTTTGCTTCTGCAGCACAGCAATAAATTAGTGCATACGCTGACAAAAACAAAACATTATCGTACTATCCTACTTACTTCTTTGTCTATTTGTATTCAATTGTCTCTTTTCTTACCCGGATCTTGAGTTAAATATCATATCTGTTGGATGAATAATCTGAGGTTTGTGCATTTAGCCATAGATAATATTGTTCATTCATTCTAAGCTAAGCGATGTCAATCAGGGACATATTCATGGTATTTTCAAAACCCCCGATAATGGTAATTGATACATTGCTAAATACCGATATTTTCTTAGTACCTATTTTGGGAATTAAAATACTGAACAGATGTGTAACCACACGGCACAGGTAAATAGGTACGCGCAAGCCACATTCTTCTCGTGGTCGTCGGCGTGGAAACAATTTTCAAATGAAGAACTATTTCTGCTGTGTAAAAAAATGATGATTATAGCCTCAATTGCAGCTTGAACACGGAACGCTCAAACACACGCACAGACAAGTAGGTACGCGCAAGCCGGGCTTGCACATGCAAAATTTAAAGCAAGTCGAAAAGTGTACAAGCCAAGCCAAGCAGGTTTGCGCGTCATTCCGTTTTACCAACCACACACACACACAGATCCCACAGTGTTCGTGTACAAGCCGGCTTGCGCATGCAAAACTGTGGTGAAGCTTGTGCGTGTGGTTGGCCGTTGGCCGATGTGTATTTTAACCGATATTTTATATCGATACCTAGGTACCTTAAAAATATCAGTATTTCAGTGCCCGTTGTCGATCTCAATACGGTTATCTTTAGAAGTAGGTGATGGTACGAATCGAAACGAAATTAGTCGATTCCATTTAGGAACCTAAACTGGATAGAACCTAAAGAAAATCGTTTGCTATAAGGTGGGAGTAGGCCCCCTGCTCCGTGTAATGTACGAGGGTGAATCAAAAAGTTCTTAGAAGTGCATATATATGAAACCTTTTTGGATCAAGTTCGATATTCAAATTAAAGAGTGTCTATCACACTATATTTATGCAGACTGTCACTTGTTTTTGTCAGTTCGTTCGCATGTAATAAATTTTTTTGTGCAACGAGTTGCTAAAAAGTCAAAATTATGGATAAAAGTGAGTTACGTGCGGTGATAAAATATCTCAGTTTGAAAAAAATGTCTACGAAGGAAATTTTTTTGGACATTCAGCAGACATTAGGGGGTGATGCTGTACCCTATTCTACGGTTGCGTACTGGGTGGCTGAATTTAAAAGAGGTAGATCAAGCTGTAAAGATGACCCGCGTTCTGGGCGGCCTTCAACCTCCGTTACAGAAGAAAATGTCAAAAAGGTTGAGAATCTGGTTTTGGAAGACAGAAGAATGACTATAAAACATATAGCTGAGATCCTAAAGATATCTTTTGGTAGCGTTCAATCCATTTTAATTGATTCACTGGGGTTCAAAAAAGTGTCTGCAAGATGGGTGCCACGAATGTTAACCGACGAAAACAAAAAGCGACGTTTGGAAATTTCCAAGCGTAATCTCGAAATGTTCCAGCGTGATTCGGATAATTTTTGCCGTCGTCTTGTCACCATGGATGAAACGTGGGTCCACCATTTTGATCCTGAAACTAAAAGACAAAGCATGTCTTGGAAACGACCATCCTCTCCATCCATTAAGAAATTTCGAGTTGCTCCTACCGCTGGCAAAGTTATGGCCTCTGTGTTCTGGGATAGTGAAGGAATCCTTTTTATTGATTACATGCCAAAAGGCCAGACGATTACTGGACCCTATTATGCAAATTTAATCCCGAAAGTGCGTGAAGCGATTAAAGAAAAACGTCGTGGAAAACTGTCGTTGGGCGTGTTGTTCCTTCAAGATAACGCTCCTGCTCATCGATCGGAAGTTGTGCTCAACGCAATCCGCTGTGCTGGCTTCAATCTCCTTGACCACCCACCATATTCTCCGGACTTAGCCCCAAGTGATTTTCACTTATTTCCAAAATTAAAAGAGGAAATTCGTGGAACAAAATTTCACGATAATGACGCGGTTATAGCTGCCGTAGAGGACTTTTTCGAGAGTCAAGAAAATAATTTTTTTTCACAAGGAATAAGGAAGTTAGAAACGCGTTATTCTAAATGCATTGCATTGGAGGGAGATTATGTAGAAAAATAAAATATTATTATTTAAATCTTTGCATTTTTTAATATTGATTCCAAGAATTTTTTGATTCACCCTCGTACCTACCAAAATTCTATTCTAAGGCGGTAAGTATCTGAAATGAATTTTAGAGGCTTTCAACTTTGTTACAATACTGAACCCTAAAATATTGTCGGCAAATTCAAAGACCGCGGCGCACTTTGCGGCAGAAATAATTCAATGCCAGTGACCCGCGTAACGTGACGTCATCCGTATCATGTTAGGGTTGTAATATATAGTTATTTTGTCAATTTGAGTGAAAAAATCGATTATCGATTTCAGGTTTTAGTACCCTGGCAAATGATTCATCACCAGGTACATATACCCACATTTCAATATTACTACACCTTGCCGATATATAGCTGTATATATATATAGCGATATATAGCTGTATATATATATATATATATATATATATATGCCGATATATAGATGTATAGCTAGAGATAAAGGGAGAAAAGGAGGGATGTAGGGGGAGAGGGAGAGAGAGATAGATTGAGAGAGGGAGAGAGAGATATATATTGAGAGAGGGAGAGAGATATATATTGAGAGAGGGAGAGAGATAGTTTGAGAGAGGGAGAGATATAGATTAAAGGGGGAGAGAGAGATAGATTGACAGAGGGAGAGAGATATAGATTGAGAGAGGGAGAGAGAGATAGATTGAAAGAGGGAGAGAGGGAGGAGAGATCGAGGGAGATATAGGGGGGAGCGAGAGAGAGAGAGGAAGAGAGAGATAGATTGAGAGGAAAATATAAAGAAATAGAGAGAAAGAGATAGAGATAGAGGAAGCGGGAAAGTCATAGATAGAGCGAAAGAGAGAGGAAGAGATAGATATACACGGAGAGGGCGAGGAAAATAAATATAATGGACGAGATGGAGAGGGTGAGAGATATTAATGATAGAAAGAAAGGTATAGAGATATACGTAGAGAAGAGGGAAAGAGATAGACGTAGAGGGAGAAAGATAGAAGAATAGGGAGAGAGAAAGAGTGCTAGAGAGGGGTATAAATAGAGGGAAAGGGAGAGAGATAGAGAAAGAGACAGATATATTCTTACCTAGCTGTTACCTACGACATCTCTTGATTTTCTAAACACTTGACATTGTATATTATAAAAATGCGAACGAAGTTGCGGGTATCAGCTAGTACTCATAATTATGTTTAGGGAGATAATAATGATTTAATACCAGACGCGACAAAACTATTTCATTCGTTTTTAAGTGCCATATTTTGACTTTGCCTAGACCGACGCGATTTAAATTTAATTTGAAAGTGTGAGAATTTTGCAGTACCTACCGTATAAGTATTTTAATTGGATAGCTTTATGTTTTCCAGTTAGGCTACTATAAGACTATCCAAACAATTTCACATTGACGTTCTATTTAAGATAATAAAAAAATCGTCGAACAAGCAGTGCAAAATCTCCCGTCGCTTGGGGTAACGTGTAAATGTATGGCAACACTATTGTGTTGTCAGGTAGCGCGTTGCCTACAGCTGTTAGTCAACAAAACAACTTTTGTGTTACTTTCTATTTCTTTGCGACCGATATTTTTTGTTATGGGGTTGAAGTATAAGGGTTGGGAGATGGGGCTCAAATTCCTGCATAATTTACATAAATATGCTGATTGATTTGTTATCTCATATTTGGTTGAGAGCAACTCTAAACTGGAGCAATACTTGCTTTTTTGCAATTTACTTACCTACTGTTTAGGCATAAAAACCGGTTTTACAATATGTTTTTTTAAATTGTGATTTACATCAATGAAATAATTAGCTGCACGCAGATAGATCTAAGTACACTACGAATAGATTATATTAGTGTAGGTATACGTAAAAAAATAAATGTGTGTGAGTAAAAAATAATAATAAAAATCATTTGTTCGTGAAAACAAAAAAACAATGAAACAAACAAAGCCGGGCTGCCACAAACCATCTGCTGTTGACTACCCTGTTCCATGTTAGTCTTCATTTTACATTGACATACATTTTGTTTTTTTACCGCTTTATTGTAAGACAAAGGTACTTATAGATTCTTTCGTGCGTTGTTTCCAATTGCCGGGAAATATCTCTGCTATGGTATGTAATGTTTACCAACTGACGTGATCGTTTGCAAAGAATCTCATACCCACCTCCCGCAAATATCGTTCGACTTATATTTTTATAGGGATGTGTATCAATGACTTTTCGTAAGTTGTGTGCGGTTTCTATCGCTCCGTGCTCTGTAGGGCACGTTAAGCCGGTCGGTTCCGGTGGTTATCGCTATATAGCAGTCGTTAAGCCACGTTGGGCATATGACAAACGGACGAACGATTGGCATGTCGCGCCTTTATTAGCTTTTTTCGTACGAGACTTGAAAATATTGGGACCGATATAAGTAATACCACGTCTGTAGCTAGAATAAAATATGATCTTACAAATAACTGGCTTTGGTGGTGTTAGTCGGCGATGACCCGACTGCGAAGCGGCAGTATGTGGGATTCGTACTCGCGTTGAATAAAATATTTGTAAAACCACAGGGATTTGCTTTGATTCCGTAGATCCAAGGAAACATAAATAGGGCTCAAGTTCTATGTATGTAATCGTGACGCGCTATTTACATATTTTACTCATAATATAAATTAAAATCCAACCAACAGTATTAGGTAGCTCTTTGAGGTTGACTCATTGCCATGACTGTTTATTAACATATTTAAAGTAATGAATACGAGATAAACTGTTACTGTAAACACTAGGGAATGGTTACTTCGAGTAATTTTATCATTGTTATTTATTTTGTGGTTAGTACCGTGGGTCCCTAATCAATACACATAAAGCCAGGCCTTTTTTGAGATCGTATGTTGAATCCGTCATCAGTTAAGTCTATTCTATTAAGTTCGTCCGAACGAAACTAGATGGCGCCACAGGTAAAATTAAAACTCGCAAGCGTTTCATTCGCTAACAATAGGCTAGTTAAGGTGCATCGAAACTTTAATCGAGTTTTAGTTGGTAAAGTAAATAAAGCTATCCGATCTCGTAAATAAGGTTTTATTTCGGGTCGGTGTTTTTTGGACTTGAGGACCTTAGGGAGCGTGCTGTACATGGTCCATCGAGTCGGATTCGTTCGCGAAAGTTCGGTAAAGTTCGGAAGTGCGTTTCGTGAGTGTTCTCAAGTTGACAGTGTAGTATAGTAGTGTAAGTGATAGTGACGGAAAGTGACGTAGTGGAATTTAGTTACGCAATGGATTTCAGTGACGCAATGGATTGGTAACCGTGAGTAAAGTGAAAAACTTGCCAAAGTGAAATAAAACTTTTAAATTTAATACTGAGAAAAATTTGTGAACTATAATATTAAAAAACTTAGAAAACTCGCAACTTGAATATTAACTTAGAATAATTTGGTGAAGAATTGGACTCTGCATAAATATTATAGAAGTTTGGACTTGTAATTTTCGTAAAATCAGTGTAACAAAAGGACTTGTGATTTGATGATAATTATTACCTACGACTTAGAAATTTGAAACAAGTCAACTTGTGTTTGTTTCTCCCTAACACTTAGACTATTTGGACATTGAGTTGAGAACCGTTTTCTTGGACATTGTTTATTGTGAATCGTACACATAATTAATTATGGCGGAACTATTAAGGCAGCAAGAGGAGTTCTACAAACAATTAAAGTCAGCATTGTCTAATTTCAAAAAGACTCCAAAGGCACGACTCAACAAAACTTATGTTCAAGTGAAGTTAAAATTGCTTGAGGAGTTATGGGAAAGATTTGTAAAGAATCATATGCAGTTGGTTTCAAATGAATCAATCAAGTCTGATGAATATATTATAAAAGATGTTTATTCAGAAGCGGAAGATGTATTCACTTTGGGAAAGTGTGAAATACTAGAGACGATGGAAAGGTTTATACCACAAGAAACATTTATGTCTCCAACGGCACAATTACCTGTGACACAATCACCTCGCTCTGAAATTAAATTACCGCGAATCCAAATACCAAGTTTCTCAGGCAAATACGATGAATGGGTATCGTTTCACGACCTTTTTTCATCGTTAATTCACCGGAATAATGCGTTGAGCGACGTACAGAAACTTCACTATCTACGGTCAAGTTTGAGTGGCGAAGCAGAAGCTTTGTTACGTCATATACCAGTCACTGATGCCAACTACGAAGAAGCGTGGTCAACTTTGAAGAAGCGCTTTAGTAACAAACGTTTTGTGGTGAATGCAATATTAAAACGATTGATGTCAATTAAACCAATCACTACAGAATCGTCACATGCAGTCAAAAATATGTTAGACACAACTAATGAATGTCTGAGTGCACTTAAGAATATGGGTATCACAGTATACGCCTGGGACACTTTATTGGTGTATATCACTGTAACCAAGATGGATGCTGAGTCTGTTAGACTGTGGGAGCAATTGATAAGTAGTGGCGAAGATAGCGGTGACGAACTTCCTACATACAAACAACTATGTACATTTTTAGAGTCACGCTTTAGAACACTTGAAGTGCTAGAGTCAGCAAAACCTACTCCCAGATCGAGGTCTAACACAAGACAAACTTCATTTCATGCAGCATTGAACCCCAACTGTAGATTCTGTAATGGAAATCACTTGCTATATCACTGCAAAGAGTTTATTGGACTCAACTACACTGAACGACGGAAGTTCATAGAAAGGAATGGCTTGTGCTACAATTGTTTGATACCTAACCACACTGTGTATAACTGCAAGCATAAGGCATCTTGTCGGAGATGTGGAAAAGGGCACCATTCCTTAATACACCCCGAGAATAAACCCACTGAGGAAGTTTCAGGCAGTGCTGGAACTTCAGACATACGAGAAAATCAACCAAAAGTAGCCTTTACACCAGTCAATAACAATGTAACGACCCATTACGCGGAGCGGGAACTTCCCAACAACGTGCTGCTGGCCACAGCATTGGTGAAGGTCATATCACAAAATGGGACTACATACAATTTGAGAGCATTGATAGATCAAGGATCCCAAGGTTCATTTATTACGGAGTCCGCCACACAGCTCCTTGGGTTAAAGAAAGAACCAATCAATTGCACAATTAATGGACTGGGCGAGCAAGGAAGAAGTCTTCACTCCAAGAATATAGTTTCATTCAAGGCGCATTCGAGAGTCGAAACAGACTATGCAACACCTGTCAAAGCATTCGTGCTCAAATCACTCACTCGAATGTTACCAACTACAGAAGTACACAACAAGGACTGGTCACACTTACATCACCTACAACTAGCAGATCCAACCTGGGAAACGCCCGGAAGAGTGGATATTTTGTTAGGTGCTGACGTCTATGGTGAGATCATCACTACTGGACTCAGGAAAGGCCCCCGAGGATCTCCGATAGCACAGAACACTCACCTCGGGTGGATATTGACAGGCCAGATAAACAGTACTCAGACTTCATACGGCTACACATCAACACTCGGCATGCACATATCCATTGAAGACAATAATATGCTTCAAAGATTTTGGGAACTGGAGGAGGGTGCATGCACGAGACACTTCACAGAAGAAGAGGAACAGTGTGATCGACTGTTCCAAGAGACACACACGCGAGCAATAGACGGACGATACACAGTGGCATTGCCATTCAAAGAAAAAGATCCATCATGTCAATATGGAGAATCAAGAGATGTTGCAAAGGCGAGATTGCTTCAACTAGAGCGTAGGTTAGAAAAAGATCAGGTGCTGAAGAAAGAATACAGTGAAGTCATGAAGGAATATGTAGATCTGCATCATATGGACGAGATTAAAGATGAACAAGATAGGCATAAACCGACAGCCGTATATTTGCCACATCACGCAGTGATTCGTAGTGACAAGACGACGTCAAGGGTTAGAATTGTTTTTGATGCGAGTTGCAAATATAAGAATCACGTGTCTTTAAATGATAATCTCATGGTGGGACCACGACTGCAGCAAGATTTGAGACACATAATCATGCGATGGCGTCAACACACGGTTTGTTTGGTTGCTGATATTGTAAAAATGTATCGACAAGTAAGTGTCAGTCAACCAGACTTCCAACGAATATTGTGGCGTGAAGATCCGAAACAGGAAATGAAAGATTTTCGAATGAACCGCGTTACATTTGGCACTGCAAGTGCACCCTATTTAGCTACAAGGGTGCTTCAACAGTTAGCTCACGATGAACGGGAAAGGTATCCTAAAGCGGCAACCATTGCAGTAAAAGATTTTTACATGGATGACCTTTTAACCGGATGTGACAGCTACGAAGAAGGCGTTGAAATCTACAGAGATATGACACAGCTATTGAAGTCTGGTAAATTTGAATTACAGAAATGGAATACTAACGATGCAAACCTTCTCAAGGTCATGCATCTGAATGAAAGCGATAACGTGGACAAGGAGCTGAATCTCGACATGACTGTGAAAACGCTAGGAATAGCTTGGAACAACAAAAGGGATGAATTTCAATATTCAATCACCCTACAAGAGCAAACCATGATTACGAAAAGAACAATAGCAAGCGACGTATCCAAACTATTCGATCCCATGGGATGGCTAGCTCCTACCATTATCATCGGCAAGGTCTTTTTACAAAGATTGTGGCTTTCAGGCGTGACGTGGGACGAAGAAATACCCAAAGCAATTAAGGGCGATTGGCTTACTTTTCGCTCGGAACTACCTTACCTTTCTGAAATTAAAGTTGAACGATGGATGCACACTAGTTCACAAGGCACCAGACTAGAACTTCACGGCTACGCGGACGCTAGTACCATGGCTTATGCAGCAGCTGTATACTCACGAGTAATTGGTCGAGAAGGCGATGTTCACGTACACTTGATTTCTGCAAAGACGAAGGTCGCACCTGTCAAAACAATATCTGTACCTCGTCTCGAACTCTGCGGCGCTGCCCTACTTACCAGATTGCTAAATGAAATTGCTGAACAGCTGAACGTACCTAAGGAGAATATATACGCTTACACTGATTCCCAGGTAGTTCTGGCTTGGCTACAGGGGCACCCTAGCAAGTGGAAGACTTTTGTAGCTAATAGGACATCTGAAATCATATCTACCTTACCTGCTCATCACTGGAGTCACATCGCGTCACGGGACAATCCCGCCGATATTGCGTCTAGAGGAGTTCTAGGCTCAAAACTGAGTAAAGAGATACTATGGTGGAAGGTTCCACAGTGGTTGCAGGAAGGAGAAAGTAGACATAAGATACCAACGGACTTACCACAGGAACTTGAGCTGGAAAAGAGGGTAGTACACTTTATAGATACTGACTATGAGAAGAGCTTTGGACAGTACATTTTCGAGAAATTTTCAACACTTTCCAAATTATTGAGAGTTATTGCTTGGTGCAAGAGATTTAGAAACGCTACAAAACAAGAATATCCATCGTATATTACTGCTGTTGAGACCGCAGACGCATTGACCGTTTGTATTCTTCTTTCCCAAAAGGAAGAATTTGCAGATGATGTGTGTTGCTTAAGAAAAAGCAAACCCCTTAAGAAAACGAGCAAACTCCGATCCCTTACTCCATTTTTAGATGAAATGGGCGTCTTAAGAGTCGGAGGTCGGTTGCGTCACGCTGATGTACCAGAGAATGCGAAGCACCAGATAATTTTACCCTGCAATAATTTATCAAAACTGATAATCAGTCAAGCCCATAAGAAGACTCTTCATGGAGGGCCGACTCTGATGCTCAATTACCTTAGACAAACGTATTGGATTCTTGGTGGAAGGGGTTTGATAAACCAAGAAGTACATAGGTGTGTTGTTTGCGTCAGACACAGAGCTAGCACAAGAACACAGCTAATGTCAGACCTTCCTAAACAGAGAGTTACGCCTGCAAGGCCGTTTTTAAAATCCGGTGTTGACTTTGCCGGCCCTATAGACCTCAGAATGTCAAAGGGAAGAGGATGTAAAACCTACAAGGGATATCTGTGCATTTTCATATGTATGGCTACAAAGGCTATCCACATTGAGATTGTCAGCAGCTTAGACAGCGAGAGCTTCGTGGCGGCATTTAAAAGATTTACGGCCAGGCGTGGGCACTGTAGCCACATCTGGAGCGACAACGCCACGAATTTTACTGCTGGCAACAAACTATTGAGAGACTTATACGAGGGTCATCTAGAGACGGTGAAGAACCAGATATACGACCAGTTATCCAAAGATGGGACAACATGGCATTTCATACCGGCGAGCGCACCACACTTCGGTGGTCTTTGGGAGGCCGGAGTCAAATCGATAAAACACCATCTACGACGAATTTTAGGAAATGCAACCTTAACCTATGAAGAAATGTCGACAGTGACAAGTCAAATTGAAGCCTGCCTAAATTCCAGGCCAATTTCCCCGATTAGTAATAATGTAGACGATTTATTGCCATTAACCCCCGGACATTTTCTTATTGGGGAACCACCTATTGTTGTACCCGAGCAATCACATTTAGAAACTAATATGAATCGACTGAATCGGTGGCAGCATGTTCAAAGACTAGTTCAACATTTTTGGAGTAGATGGTCTAAGGAGTATTTGGGCAGACTTCAACAGAGACCTAAGTGGGTTAAGCAAATGGACAATGATCTTAAAAATGGCATGCTAGTATTAGTTAAGGATGATAATCTACCCCCCGGTAAATGGTCACTTGGGCGAATCATTGATGTACATCCCGGTGACGACGGGCGCATAAGAGTTGTGACTCTTAAAGTAAAAAATTCAGTTGTCAAGCGACCTATTACAAAAATTTGTATGCTGCCAGTGGACGAATAATATTAATTTAATGTGTCCTACAGCCAATTCGCCATGATGGGTGGTAGAATGTTATCAGGATGATGATACCTATTTTTTGTTCATGAAGTTAATGTTTTTCTTTATATTTATGTTTCACCACGAGGGGTGCGTTAATTACTGTCAATTTAGATTACCACGATGAGTGGAAATAAGTTTTCAGATGTATTCATTCAAATTCGATGCGCCTTCAGATATTTATAAGACTTTATATTGAACTTTGATTTGTCGTGACGAATGAGAACTATTTGGTTTGTATTCATTTGTATTTTGAGAAATTTGAAGGACATTATCGTCAATAATGGTCCTTGATGGGTGGAATGTTGAATCCGTCATCAGTTAAGTCTATTCTATTAAGTTCGTCCGAACGAAACTAGATGGCGCCACAGGTAAAATTAAAACTCGCAAGCGTTTCATTCGCTAACAATAGGCTAGTTAAGGTGCATCGAAACTTTAATCGAGTTTTAGTTGGTAAAGTAAATAAAGCTATCCGATCTCGTAAATAAGGTTTTATTTCGGGTCGGTGTTTTTTGGACTTGAGGACCTTAGGGAGCGTGCTGTACATCGTACATTACTGTAATATTCCATTTTCACTACGAATTATTTAAATTACATGCGTAAGTACTTCAATTAGTCATTTTAAAATGAGTGCTAGTTTAAATACGTAATGAATCAAGAAAAGATATCCATGAGTGAACTATTTTTTTAAACGTAAATGCAAAATAAATTTTCCTATTACCTTGAATTTAACTTATGATAATAATATTGGCATCTTTATAAAATACTGATTTATTAGGGTTTCTCTAAGTTGTGTTAAATCTATGTAGATTTGTGTACTCTCTGCCATTTGTTACTGTTTTTGTTATCTTCAGAGAGAAAAGTCTGTTTCTGTAAAATCAACACTTTGTAAGCAGTAATATAATAATTATGTTAGGTCCTACTTATCGGCGGGGAATTTGGGAAGAGGGAATATTGTATAATATATACCTACCCAGATTACCCAGAGATAATCTGGGAATATATAACAACCTATCAGATGCACGGGCGTAGTTGTCGGTGGGTGACAAAATTATTGCCCTGTGCAATGATCGAACCCGCCACCTCACGCTTTGCAGTCAGCCCGACGCCCAGTTGCACCACAGAGGCCGTCACCGAGTGTTGTTTGTGCAGAGCCTGTTCTACGAGATCCTGGCGGGCGTGTGGGTGCGCAACGGGCTGCAGATCAAGGGGCAGGCCATGACGTACATCCAGGCCAACTTCTGCAACTCCATGGTGGACATGGACATCTACTTCCTGCAGGTGTGCGCGGCCCACCTGCCCGCCGACCAGTTCCTCGACATGTGCATCGATATGTGAGTGCGGCTTGTCTATTCTTTTTAATATTTCTTAGACTGGAACATGACCACAATCTTATGCTCGTTCTAGAATAGGGTTGGCTCTCAAGGACAGCTGCCGGAACACCTCAATAGGGGTTTGGTGGCAGATTTTTTGCTTGAGGTCGGAGGCTAGCCACGCTGGTACTATAGCGCCATATCTGATAGGGTTTACCTCCAGGTTTGTCCCAATATCATTTAATGATACAATATGGTGCCGAGCGTTTAAGATTCATAGGGATATGAAATGTAACAGGTTCGGGTGCCGCGAGTGGCTGAGCATGCTGCCGATGTCTCCGGTGCAGGCGGCGGAGCAGGACGCCATGGTGGAAGGGCTGCTCACCTTCCTCGCCATCCTGGTCTCCTCGCGGACCAACCTCGGTGAGCGGCGTCCCTCGCTCGAGGCAGTATCGTCATCGTGTATGGTCATGTAACGTTTCCTGGCTGGGCTGCGCAGGCAACGACGAGCTGACGCAGTCGCGGCTGGAGGTGAGCACGCTGCTGGCGGCGGGGGACAAGACGCACTCGCAGCTGCTGGAGCTGATGCCGGAGCGCTCGGGGAACGCGCACACCAGGAACTTCGAGACGGTGCTCAAGGAGGTACCTGGCGGTTTCTCACAGTATTGTATGTCATGTGTAATATGAGCTAGCTAAACGTACGCACTCGTCCCGCCCCCAGCTGTCCGTGTACCGCCCTCCGCCCAAGGGCTCGGAGAACCTGGAGCAGGGGCTGTTCGTCCCTCAGGCGGCGGTGTGGGAGCGGTACTACGACCCGCTGCACGTGCTGCGCCGCGCCGTGCACCGCCGCGACTTCCACGCCTCCATGGAGCGGTACACCGCCTTGTGAGTGCTCGTAGGCGCACGGGAGGCGGGACTCCCGCGTGTCGTGCCTCGACTGTTCGTTGCCGAACGCGGGGCGTACCGTGTGTTCTTTGTAAACATAAATGTGTAATATCGCTCTTTTTGGGAGAAGTATATCGGAGGTGTGATCCATCGTCCGCGTGTTATTATAGTAAAGTTCGGGGGCACGAAGAAGCCTCGTCCGGTTTCGGAACTCCTAGTTAACTTTGACGAACCGATAAGTGTATCGCCGTCTTTGTCGTCTGCTTAGTGCCGGATAGAGACGACGATAGATTCTCACTCGACTCCCCGGCGCAGCGTCCGCGAGCGGCAGAAGAAGTCCGGCGGCGCGGCGCCGGGCGCGCTGTGGCCGCCGCTGCGCGGCGCGCCGCCGCCGCCGCCCGGCGCCGGGGACCCGCGCGCGCTGTGCGCCGCCGGCGCGCTGCACGGCGCGCTGCTGGCCGTGCTGCACCGCGGCGTGCACCGGCGCGGGGACGCGGCCGCGCCGCACGCGCCGCCCGACCACGTGCTGGCGCTGGCGGTGTACCTGCTGGACGTGGCGGCGGAGCTGCAGGCGGAGCCGGGCGACATGGCGCTGGCGGCGCGCGGCGCGGGCCCGCACGCGCGCGTGGCGGGCGTGCCGCTGCTGGCGGCGCTGGCGGGCGGCGTGTGCCGCAACGCGCGCACGGTGGTGGCGCACGTGCCGCACCGCGCCGCGGCCGCGCCCGCCCCGCCCCCCGCGCACAACGCCCACCCCGCACATCGCGACAACACCAACTCAGACAGTAACTATATTATGCACTCCTCGGATTTCAATACCAAAACAATGTAGATACTTTGAGAAGCTTTTATGAAAAATACAATTATTACACCAAAATTCCCCGCTAAGTATGAGTTGTACAACTCAGGTGACACCGAGTGGGAGCCGTCGGAGTCGGAGCCCCCGCGGCTGCCGCTGGTGGCCAAGGCGGCGTCGCCGCCGGCCTCCGCCACCAGCACCGCGCTGGCGGTGCCGCCCTCGTTGCAGGTGACGACTTGACATATGGCACTAATTACATATTACATATTGGTGTAGTTAATATAATAATAAATGATTCAGCCTGTGACTGTCCCACTGCTGGGCAAAAGCCTCCCCTCACTGTCGCGAGGAGGATAAGAGGGTTTCCTCACGTTTGAGTCCTGTCTGATAATTTATAATTTTAAAACAATTGAATTTTAAGAGATGAAGATTTTAAAGGTAATAATTTATGTAATGTTTTTAATCAGGTTGTCAGAGGAGACTCCGTGCCGGACGACCAGTCGGACGGCGGGAGCGATGCGCCACAGATACGAGAGTTGGAGGTAACATAATATTATTTAGCTTTTCGAACGGACAATAAATACTCTTTGGCATTTAGTAACGAGAAAGATAGACTACAATGTCGCAAAATGTCAGATGTTTACAAGCTAGTTTGCTATGGGGTTTGATAAATCGTGGTTCCAGCACAGATATATATATAAGACGACGAAGCATACCGAATATTCCTTTCGTGAAAATAAGAAATACTGAAATATTTGAATAGTGGACACTATCTAAAGGCACAAACCGTGCGAAGCCAAAATAAAAAAGTGTCCACCCGCTACAATTGCTTGGTGCTGCCCTTAGGCGGCGCCCCCCGAGCGCCGCGCGCTGGCGCTGCCGGCGCCCGACGCGGACATGGCGCTGGCGCTGCCCGGCTCCGCCCCGGACACGCCGCCCGTGCCCATCGACTATGGTACCTATGTCTTAGACAATTGCTACTAAAATGCTACTCATTCACTTGGTTTACAAGCTTTTTGTTTTTAGTTTCACGTCGGTATTAGTGTCTGCATTGAAATCGTAGTTAGACCCGCTTATCCGTACGCAATCCAACTTAAATATTGCATTCGATTGTAAATCTGATGACCATGCAATAAAAGCTTTTTTGGTTGGTTTTTTCGATTTTTTTTGTAGTTCTAAAAGAAAAATCTTGTCACTTTTAATTAATGTTCATGACTAATGTGGTTGATTTTAGTTTTTGCCAATATTATCGGTACGAACGGAAGAAGTAATTTTTAAGACCCACTGTGACATGCACTTGTATGTATATTTGTTGCAAATATGATTCGTGTCGCAGACATGGAGGGCGCGGAGTGGAGCGTGTCGGTGCGCGGCGCCTCCCCCGCGCCGCCCCCCGCCCTGCCCGCGCCCCCCGCGCGCCCCGCCCTCGCCGCCGCCGACGCGCAGCCCGGCCCCAGCCACCAGGTGACTACAGCACGGGTCGCTCGCGCCCGGCGCCTGCAGTCCCGAGCGGCCGTACTCAGCGACGACGTGTTCCCAGATGCAGGTGGTTCACCACGCGGAGGACTCGATCCCGGTGAACGAGTCCATCATCTCCCTGCTGCTGAAGCTGCACTCGCAGCTGTCGGGCCGCCTGGACGCCTTCGCCCTCGACGAGCCGCCGCCGCCGCCCGACCAGGGTACGCCTGCGCGCCGGCCGCCGCGCCCCGCGCTCGCCGGCCCTCGCTAACCGCAGGCGGATGTCCGCAGGCGACGGGCCGTACTACATCGGGCGCGTGCTGCGCAAGCTGGCGGCGCTGGACGAGCGCTGCGTGGAGGCCATCGCGCACGTGCGCCGCACGCTGTGGCCGCAGCAGCGGGAGCGCCAGGCGGAGCAGCGGGCCCGGGAGCGCCGCGAGAAGGAGGAGCGCTCGCGCCGCGCCCGGGAGCGCCAGCAGCAGCTGATGCGGGAGTTCCAGCGCAAGCAGCGCCAGTTCCTGTCCGCCATGCGCAGCATGGAGGGCGGCGAGGCCGGCGCCATGGAGTGGGACGACGACGCGCCGCCGGAGCGGGACTACGACTGCGTGATCTGCAACACGACCGCGCCCACCGCGCCGCACGACCCCGTGGGGCTGGTGGTGCTGCTGCAGGGCACGTCGGTGCTGGGCCACCGGCGCCGCGCCGCCGCGCCCGCGCGCCTGGCGCTGTCGGAGGGCGAGCGCGCGGGGCTGGCGGCCGCGCGGGACGCCGCCGCCGCCGCGCACCACTACCGCGCGCACGACGAGCTGCAGGCCACGTTCGCGCGCCACGCCGCGCTGCAGGCCGTGTCCGTGGGCTGGGAGGGCGGCGTGCACGCGGCCTCGTGCGGCCACCACCTGCACCTGCGCTGCCTGCACGCGTACCTGCGCACGCTGCACCAGGGCGCGCGCGCCGCGGCGGGCGTGGAGCGCGGCGAGTACCTGTGCCCCGTGTGCCGGCAGCTGGCCAACGCCGCGCTGCCGCTGGCGCCGCGCCCGCCGCGCGCCGCGCCCGAGCCCGACCTGCGGGCGCTGCTGGCGCGCCCGCACCCCGCGCCCGCGCCCAGCAAGCTCTCCGAGGCGATGGGCAAGTGCATGGAGGACATGACGGCCACGGCGGGCGGCAAGCTCAAGCAGCGCTACGGCTCCTCGCCGGCCGCCATCTTCACGTTCGTGGCGTCGCTGGTGCGCACCAACCTGGAGTGCGAGCTGGTGCAGCGCGGGGGCTCGCTGCTCACCGCGCCCGCGCCGCGGTACAAGCCCAGGAACGAGTGTATAGGTCAGTGGGGGGAGGTTCACTTATGTTTACTTTCATTGGCGCAGTCGATAGGATACACTTTGCAAGGTTTGTTTGTAATGGTGCTGTAGACTGAAAATAATTTACTAATCTTGATGAAAAATACAATTAATCATTATTTTGTGATAAAATCAATTATTTAAAGACTTTGATCCATCGAAATACCACTAAATATCTCGCCCCCAGTCCCGCTGCTGGTGGTGGCGGGCGCGCACGCCCGCGTGCTGTGCAACGCGTCGGAGAACCTCGGCTCGCTGGCGCTGGAGACGTGGGACCTCCTGCAGCCGCCGCCCACGCCCCCCTGCGCCGACGCCCCCGCGGCGCCCACGCCCCCCGCGCTGCGCCCCCCGCCCTCCGACCAGCCCGTGCCGCTGCTGCTGCGGGACCCGCTGGCGCTGCTGATGCACTTCCTGCTGCTCGCGCCGGCCAACCCGCCTTATCTAGACATGCGTGAGTGTTACCACAGTACAAAGTTCGCTGTTTGGATGATGTTTATGAAGACATTTTATCATCCTAGTCATTATACTATGTCAATAATTTACCTTCTTATACAATGCAACAATGCAGACTCACTAAATATTAAAAATAACAAATTCATAACGCAGTTTCTATCCCGCCTAGTATGAGTGTAAGTCTTGTATATGTCGTTTACAAAAGTCCATCGTCCTAAAAATCCAAGACAAATTTGTGCTCGATAATATCTGTTCGGTTTTCTTTATTTTGTCCTTATCAATATTCCAGAGGACTTCACGAAGATAGTGAAGGCGCTGTATGCGCTGACATACTACCAGATCGTGTGCCAGTTCTGCGCCAACGCCACGGCGGAGGGCCGCGCGGCGCTGGCGGAGCCCCCGCGGCCCGGGGAGCCCGCCGGCCTCCGCCAGGCGGCGCATCTGCTGCTGTCCGCGCTGGCCGGCTCCGACCTCTTCACTGAAGATGGGCCTCCGTCCGGAACCTCCACGGAGCCTCAGCCTAATATTGTGGAGATGGAGCAAGAGGTACCATTTTTTGAGGTGTTTGATTGGCGCAGTCGGTAGGATAATTATGTTTGTTTTTTTATGATATTTTTTTTCACGTTGAGTTGGGGCGGTTGCGAATAAGGGTTCAATTTTCTCGTAAGCAACCCTTAAAATCTTAATTTCAAATCAATTCCAAAAAAATATACAGGTTGAATATTGTCTGTTTTTGAAATCCGTTCGAGCAAGCATTTTTGGTTATAATGATGTTCTTGCACCAGTTGTATACTTGGTCTTCAAATGTTTGTTCGCTGCAGCTGCAGACGCTGCTGCTGCCGTTCCTCCGCGTGGCGGCGCTGCTGCGGCACCACCTGTACGACAGCGAGCTGCCGGACATACAGACGCCGCGGCAGGAGTTCGTGCGCCTCGCGTACTACCTGGAGCTGGTCACCGAGGTATCGGGTTCATTTTATCGATCGGTTTAAGCGCTCAACTTCCGCAGTTCTCACGGTCTCGTACTTCATTATTTTTGAAGATGTCAAATGATTCCCTCCGAGATATATTTTTCTCATTGGATACACATTCGCTCAGGTCGTTTTTTGTGCTAATTTGCGAACAAAACCAAAAAAAATGTAGTGGCGCAGTCGGTAAGATACAAGTGCATGAACCTCCCAGGGCATGGAGTGGAGCTCCTGGTCGGCGGGGCGCGCGCTGGAGCCGGGCGCTATGGGCGCGGCGCGCGGCTGGGCGCGGGCGCTGGGCGCGGCGGGCGCGCGGGCGCAGCTGGCGGTGCGGCGCCTGCTGGGCGCGCTGCACGTGGCGTGGGCGCCGCCGGCGCTGCTGGCGCTGCCCCGGGACTACGACACGCTGTTCACGTACTACCACGAGCGCGTGTGCCTGCAGTGCGGCGCCGTGCCCAAGGAGGCGTCCGTGTGCCTGCTGTGCGGCACGCTCGTGTGCCTCAAGCAGCCGTGCTGCCGGCAGCACCACCGCGCCGAGGCAGTGCAGGTCCGTGCCCAGTGCAGTGCCGACTCGGCCGGTCTCCGGGATCTCGTGATGCTAACCGGCCCGCGCGTGTTCCAGCACGCGATGGAGTGCGGCGGAGGCACCGGCATCTTCCTCGTGGTGACGTCCACGTACATCATCGTGATCCGCGGCCGCCGCGCCTGCCTGTGGGGCTCGCTGTACCTCGACGACTACGACGAGGAGGACCGGGACCTCAAGTGAGTTGGATACTTAACAAACGACAATGGGAGAAAACTATATTTTTATAGCAACAAAGGATTTCATTGGTTATTTTAAATATAAACTGACTTCGTATTTCTGACAGACTACTGAACTGATTTTCGGTAAAATACTTGTGAAACCATCACAAAACTTTACCTTTGAAAAAATAACAAGTTGGTGCCGAAAACCCGGATTGAAAATATCTATTTGTGAATTGATCCAAAGTTAATTAGTATTTAAACGGGTCTAATTCGCGCACAAACGAATATCAAAATATATAATTTTGACATACCTCGACGTTGTTGATCCAAAGTGTTTCCTAAGAAATACTGGAACCTCATTCGCTTGGACAATGGATAACTTATGGCGCGCTGTACCTATTGTTTAATTTGGGGCATGATCCTTCGAACATTGTTTATTAATTTATGAAAATGGTACAGTTGCATCATACACCAACTAAAGTGTTGAATTTAGTTACATCTATAGGTGAGGTTTCGACGCGTATAACAACAAGCACGTTGCGTTGAGCGATGAGAGCTAAAACAAAATAAAATGTTGTGAAAATGAGTATTGTGGTCCCTGTTGTGTTTCCGAGTGTCGCTACAGCCCCTCCCCCCGGCCCCCCAGGCGCGGCAAGCCGCTGTACCTGTCCAGCGACCGGCTGCAGCTGCTGCAGGACCAGTGGCTGGCGCACCGGTTCGACCACACGAAGCGGACCTGGGTGTGGCACCGCGACTCGCTCTGACGGATCCTCGACCTCATGGTCTCGCATTACCTCGCCGGCCGCCGCCCGCCGGCCTGACCGTCCCCGGCCGAGACCGAACTCTTCGCGATCCAGGCGTAGGCGACGAGGGACTCGATCGAACCGATCGCCGAGCGGACGAAAATATTACCACATAATTTGTCCATCCCTCCGATGCGGTTTATCCGAGGCGGCGATGAAAATTATGTCGATTCTCGTTCCTCGGCGATCGGCTTTCGAGACCGTACAGTTGTAACCGAGTTCGCGTAGAGGTCGACCCGCACTCGCTCTCGGGACGGAACGATGTGAGAAAAAAAATAAAAAAATCTAAAAAAAATACACAATTATACACCGAAGCGGGCGAGTAAGACCCGTGCCTTGAAAAAGATAGGAAGTTTACCCTAAACATGATTATGTAACGCTGCCAATTCTGTCGATACGACCTAGTTTATATTTTAGTATCTTTCGAACCTTGTGAAGCGAAAAGGTTAGCAATAACTTGAGCTGTCAGACATAGTATTAGTTTTAGTGTCCATAGAATTGGCACCTTATTTGTATCACTCTATGGCACTATGTACTTTGTTTACTTGCTTACCTCGATGTTGCAGCCCGTAGTAGCGGTAAATCATTTGAGGATTGTCTTTAAAGTTGAAGCAAAATAAAACGCCTTTGAATCGAGAGAAGATACTTATATCATTTTTTGTTTGACTTTTCTGGGACTTTCAACATTAAAATCATCGATCTTTTGTCGAACGTGTTTTTTTTTATCTTGCTGAATAATGAGTTGTCAAATGTGGCATGTAGCCAGTATTGGTGGAGCGATATAGAGAGATAATTCTAGGAGCATGTTTCTTAGATGTTACTCTTTCAGCCGCGCGTTGGCCGCGGGCCCGCCGTCGACTCGTTACGGATGTTCAGGGGTGTTGCTAGGGCTGTGAATATGTAAATTTTACTTCTCTGTTGACGCGATCACGAACGATTTAGATAATACAATATTTATTTTTTCATATATTTTAATATAGGCTAGCCACTATACCTATTTTACGTTAGCGGTTAACAGCTTCATAGGCGTTAAAATAATATAGAGCTTGCCTTCAAAATTACATTAAAATAAATGCTTATGAGCCGATTTTAAAGTGATGTAATGATAGATTTAATTATAAAATAAAATTAACTTTGTAACCCAACTACTTACAAGCCTTGCCGTCTTATAATGCAGCCAATGTCAGTCAATTCACTACTTTAGATATTATATGATTTGAGTTAGATTTTAAACTAATGTACATTTTTGTTTATCTGCAAAGGCACTGAATTGAAACAATTAAATGAGTTTCTATTATTGATGGGTTATTTACCAGTTCTAATGTATTAGTGTAGATCGACGATTGTGTGATTTTCTGGGGCATATTATGAACTGAATTCTAAGAGCAGATTTAGTTAAATTATGGTGAAAGTCCGCACTGCGCTATCGGCACTCCTCTATATGATGCTGCCCTGGTAGTTAACGATGGTGCAGTGGCTGCTAGTATCGTCCTAAAAGCAAAGCTGTGTTTTGCCTTATTTTTGCGACGGCACAGTGCATTTGGTTACTTCAAATAATTAGCTAAATATGTTTTATGTTCATTTTATTTTTATTTCGAAATTGTGATTATATATAGCGCCTTTCCAGCAAGGCATCCTAGATTATGGTGCATAGAAACTAGTGATCTGTTTTATTATTTTGTGCAATTTTCTATGTATTTTTTTTTGTATTATATTATTTTTATATTAGTGTCAAAAGTAATTTTTTCTTTCAAGTGTTTCATGAAATTAGACTTTACGTAGTTTTAGTGTAGCGTCACTGTTTAGATAGGTACATTGGCATTGTGAAACAACGAATTTCAATTCTGTTAACATTGAAGAAGAATCGATCTGTTTACCAGCAGTCTTATTAATTGTTTTATCTGTGATGTCAGAAATATAAAGTTGACGTTGCATATTATTTTCGTGGTTTGATAAGGTGATGAATTATTCACTATGTTATTTTCAAGATAAAATTATCCTATCCTAATTAGTTTTATGTAATATTCATTTGGACAACGATATCCCTATATAGCACTAATAACTTGTATCATTTCTAAATAGGTATTGTAATTTCTGCGACTACAGTACTTTCTTGACTGCAATGGTTTGTTAACACATGTATGTATATTGTTCTTGTATATATTATATCATTAAAGTTGTTGATATTTCGATTTGTGTGGTTTATACTATGAAGTTTTCCTGTAATTTTCACAAGGCAGTAGCTCGCAGGGCCCCGGTCTGCTAGCCTACAGGGGCCGCCATAATCCTCACTAAATGTCAACGCTGGGGGCTGTTGGAGATTATGGGAAGGACCGACCATTATTGTAGTGGCATAATCCCTCTGGTGGGAATTATGGGCATAACTTTTTTTTTTAAATCGCTTCATTATATTTTGGGATGTTAAAACGTAAGGTACCGGTGCCGGTATCTTTTGCTTGATAAAAATAGGAGGGAAGAGGGGAACCTAAGGGCGCACAAGAAGAAGCATACAATTTCTGTTAAAAGTTTTATTGTACATCAACTATGATTTGTTTAGAGGTAGAACATCCTACGCTTAAATTAAACGGCTAACGTGTTTACTATGATAATAAAATAGTACTTTTTTTAATCGCCACGTTAATATCATTTATAGGCGGAGTGAGTAACCGAAATAACGCAAAAATATACATTAATTTCCGAACATTTTGACCGAAATATCCGGACATAGTTGCCGCAGGCGCGTCAGATTTCTTAATTGCGAATAATTATTCTGTTATATACATAATATTTAATTTTAGAAATCCGTCAAGTAATTAAGTTTATTATACAAAATAAATATATCTCTGATTCTACTTTAACCATTAATATTTTCTGCTTTGAAGCATCTATGTCCGAAACAAATCGGGAATTATTATTGTTAAAATCATCAAAAAAAAAAAAGATTTTTATCACAGAAATAATAAATACTATCAAACAATAAGATGGCAACTAAAATTATGCACCGCTTTACAAGAACTAATTAAGTGTTACTTCGACGTGATTAAATATGTGTTTAAAACTAAATGTAACAAATTGTCTAACACAATGCTTTACTGACTTGAGTAAAAGTAAGGCTGTACCTACCTTCCTATTATTATGAAGTTTGTTTTGCAAAATGTTTGTCCTAAACTTATTGCATTTTTGTTTGTTTATACGCTGCGCTGTTTCGATACTTTCGATACAATACACTGTAAAGTGCGCAGCAAGCATTGCCTTAGACAAATTATATTCAAGTCTTGATAAGTATACATACACAACTTAAATTCAGTATGAAAATCGTTACAGAAATAATATATTTCATTTTTAAATTCGAATAATCTATTTCTAAATTAATTGAATCGTCTTCAAATTAAAATAATAAATATGAATTTTAAATATGTACTGTCAACTAATTTTCTAAATAATAACTTTAGCAAAATACACAAATCATCAAAAATTTATAGGTATATATAATAATTTCACTAATTGTATGGGAATGTAATTTTTCCGTATCAATAAGATAAAATCTATGATTTTTTCCTAAAGCTTCACCTTGAACGAAAACAAAATCATTTGTAGAAAATAAAGTAAAATTGTATGAATTAGTTTAAAAAGCATTGTCAAGGCGTTAACCCGAATTCACAATGCTGCATTCAATGAGTAAATAAAACTTTAATTAACAACTATGGGCGCTCACGTCGCTTATATACGACCTCCTCAGTGTTACCAGTCACAAATAGTAAAACATGTGAATGGTAAGAGTAAATATTGCACCACTTTAAATCGATTTAGATCACGTCCGTCAGATTCAAATCATATAACACCAAGAGTCACTTGATAGTGATTAACAGTTTATCTGGGCCTTTAGGGTGTGCACAAACGTGGCTTGTTTTCCTAAGGTTTGTTCCCCCAGTTCTTGTCATTAGACTTTTACGACTTCCATATTACAAATATGTTGGACTAATGAAAGTTGAAGCGCCGCCTACCGAGAGTTATAGGCAACTAAAGCACGTTTCGTGACTACAACCAATTATGTTGAGATCATATTTTTGTTCTAATAACTGCTGCAGCTACTCGTTATGACGTTCACCAGCCTTTTGTACCACATGAAATATGAAGTTTAGTGAAGTTACTGAAAAAAATCTGATAGCTGACTAAAAAACCATAAAAACAAAGGCAAAACACAGAATGTCTTTGTTATTTTTTATCACGGCCTATATAGTGTGCAATATTTACAGCATTACACATTCACATTGCACAGTTGTGATTTCAATATATTCGGCATTTCAAAAACTGTTCAAAATGTTACAATACAACACTTCACAAGAAACCTGTTCGTACTAAAATAACACCTTACTATATACACGTTAATATTACTCATGTATGTAGATACAACTTCTAAAAAACTTTTTTGAACACATTTTAATAAGATATGGGACAGTTTTTTTTTTCTAATAGTATAAGAGAGAGCGTCAGAAAAAACGTGCTATTTCTAGTTAGCGATTCTGTAGCTGTCTCCTATTCTACTGTTTTAAATCTAAGTGCTCAACGCCATGGATCTCTTGTATGGCACAGATTAAATACATCCATTATACTTTGCATCTAACCAACTTAAAAATAACACAATGATTAGGCAAGCAAAACCTAAAATAAGTGTTTACCAATAGGCCGATGTTACACGTTCCTAGAAAGCATTTATTACGTATATAAGTGCGACTTTTCAATACATTTATATATTTATTTTTCATTTCATTAAATAATAAATTCGTACAAACTAACTCATATTTTATTAACTAAACTAAATATGTATATTATGCACAGTTAAAATTATTATTAGAACACTATTCATATATTCTTTATAATATGTATATACTATACTGGTCATTCTGAGATCTGTTCGTCACCAATCTGGCTCCAATACTGTTATCATTTGATTTCTATACTTTACTCTTTTAATTCCGTAATTAAACACGCTACTTCATACCTAAAGTATCAGAATACTAGTTTTCATATAACTTAAACATTTGATGCTTCCACGCCAGAGTCCAACAGATTGAGTGGATACCATAGTAGACGGTAAACACATTTCTGTAGTGCATACTACAAATTACACAGTGAAAAGAAGGCAGAAAAAATTGAATATAATTTCTGCGATATTTCATTGATCCTGACGCGTTAATATTATTATACAAACCCTGGTCTGAAACATTTCATAAATAAAATACATTCGGTCTATCAGATAAAATACTAATACAGGTTAGGAAGCACCTTTGCCTAGAAAACGTAAACGCAGCGAATTTAATAAAGACCAAACTGCGCGCGTACTAGATTCCAACATTCCGTAGCGTTATCACAAACATTTGTTAGCATAAGTAGCATATTTTAATTGAACAATGCATGCAACACTTGCTATACCCGCTCGTGGACGTTCGAGAAACTCGTCCAGAAAGAATACGACAAAACTGCCTTCAATATTATTTAAAATACCAAACCGAACAAGACTGGTCGCATTGCCAAGCAAAATATACAAATATTAACCGTCTCTTTAGGAAGAATTTAGTAAATTCATTTCAACCAAGCGTTTTGCTGAAAGAGACTCACCAATAGGCTGGTGTTTTGTCGCAATCTTCAGCTGGTAGTCATCAAACGTCCACTATGATCAATTTATCATCTAACCATCCAACTTCACACCTACGGCTAACCATACACCAAACTTGTAAAAAATCATTCTTGACATGTATAGTAAAATAAAGACAACCCGTTCTATTCTCCTAATATTAAGATCGAATTTCTTCAGCGATCTCAATAAAATTAGCGTCAACGTCGTATGGCATACGGTAGTCTAGATCGTATAAAAATGGAAGTCCCCGTTGGCAACTCGTTTTAAGTACTTTCCAAAACTAATTAACTATCTAATACATATTCTTATAAAGTATGGTGTGTAGGCCAGCCTCGTTAAGGTTTTAGATTCACAGATATGTTGTTCTCATATGTTAGCGCCGCTGGATTTACATCGATTGTTGTAGATTAAGCTACTAATTAATATACATAATGTTCCTTATCATAATAACAACAGCGTAATATTATATTGTAAACGAACACACGAAGGCTGTCGGTCAGCCAAGTAAAAAAGTATTCGCGATAAATCGAAATCAAATGGATCAACAAATAATCGATATTTGTAAGTACATCAATACAAGAAGTAACTCGGGCCAGCCAAGTTGTCGAAAAATTTTAACGCTTGAAATAACGATTTCTTATATAAGAAACCCATCGACCTGAACTGTTCATGGTCATTTGATTTTGATTTAACGCGAGTAAAACAGTATCGAAACTTTTTTTTACGAATTGGAACATTGCTATCATATCATGATTCACAACAGATATACAACAGATATGATGCTCACTCTTCACGCTTCACACAAGCATCACGTACGTCGGCACAATAAGTATTTAATCAATAATCGTTTATACGCGTAACATTTCAAATAGACAACATTCAACAGACTTGTTTCAACTTTATATCGATTCGAGTACTAGAACATTTTCGAGAAAACAAACACCTCAACATATCGCAACCCTGATTTTAAATGAAACTGTACATAAAATAAACTTCTATAGAATATTCAATCGTTATTCGTCACTCTCGATGCGTCGACGAGCGAGAGATGGCTTCAAACTATCAAGTTTATTGTATACTGTAGGGCCTCGGGCAACTTTGCGGTCGAGCACGCATTTGCTGCGAGCGCGCACACGCTACGATTGCACACACACTACGAGCGCGCACGCTACGAGCGCGCACGCTACGAGCCCGCACGCTACGAGCACGCGCACGCTACGAGCACGCACACGCTACGAGCACGCACACGCTACGAGCGCACACGCTACGAGCGTCCACGCTACGGGCGCGCACGCGCTACAGAACGGCACGATCACGCTACACTTGCAGTCCACGGGCGGCACTCGGGCGGTGTTATAAAATCTCCTCGTGCCAGTAGGGCGGATCGGGCGGCGCGGCGGGCGGCGCGGGCGGCTCCAGCGGCTCGTCGGGGCAGTCGCACTCGTCGATGCACTGAACCACGAAGTTGCCGTAGTCGTCCGTGAGGGAACTGTGCCGCAGCGCGCCGCACGTGTGCCGCCGGCAGCCGTCCGACCACGATCGCTCTGGCGGGGATAATGACGAACAAATCAGTATTCTATTCAAGTGAAGACCGAAATATTGGCAACGAAACTCAAATTCAATGTTAGTTTATAATGTTATGCTAACTAGTTATTAATACAGCAGTCGATGCATTTACTATCAGGCAAAATAAAATAAAGGCAAAGATTACCTCTGCCAATGTCCACGTCATTCATCAATTCTTCGTTCATGAGGGCAGTGAGTGCGTCGTCTGCTTGCGAATCTAAAATGCACAAAATGTTGAGAACAAAACAAGCAAAAGTGTGAATTATGCACACTTTTATTGTTGTGCAGTACACAATGTATCTTGGCCTGTGAAGTCCGCTGCACGCGGCGTAATTGAAGGCCCCGAAACATGCGGCCTACTAGTCCTACTACCAGTTCGTCTTAGGTCCATAAGATCAATAGTAGTTTAACCTATGAAAGCTGTGCTGCTCTTGTCTTAAAAAACACACAATATCAAGTGACAGTCCGGAGCCTCATACTCACCTGTCTCCTCTTTAATGATGATCTCCTCCTTGATGGTGACCCCGGGGATGCAGGGAGACGTAGGTGTGGTGGGAGTGGTGGGCGTGGCGGGCGGCGTGGGGCCCGCGTCCACCACGCCGGCTAGCCCCGCCTCGCCGCTGCTGTTCGAGCTGCACTCCGGACTGTACGGGGCCTGGGGAAGGAATACCCTTTAGCAGGTGACCAGTAATAATTAATGTTCTTTCAAACTGGTCTGATAAGATCGCCAATTCAGTGAAGTCACGGACTTCTGACGTGATTATCGGAAGTTTACCTTTATAGAAGTTTTCTTTATAGGTATTATTTGGCAATGTGAGATAAGTTACAACATGGACACAACAGATGTAAGACATCATATAGCTAACCATGCATAGCGCAGAATACTTGTGGAGTCATGGTCCTGATAGTTCCTGACGCCCCTAGACACGGAGACTCAGTTAGGAGTCGGGATAATTATAACTAGGTACTTTTCCAATAGATTATGATAATTGTAGAAAAACATATAAGCATGATTATTCACCTTGTCACCTACCCGCAAGCTCCGTCGCCGCCGAGGCGCCACCTCCGCCATTTTGTAACTGGTGTCCATCGCCCAATACGAACCCTTGCCGGGGTCGTCTTTGCTCCGTGCAACCTTCATGAAGCACTTGTTCAGAGATAAGTTGTGTCGTATTGAGTTCTGTAAAGAGTACAATTTTGGAATTCATCATTTATGTGCAAATAATCTCCAATCGGAATGCACTGCCAGATGTTTCTGACACATCAGGGATGGTTGAGGATGAACTTGACACTGGCAACAGCTAAGTAACAACTATAATGGTGAAGTGATATTCAACACTGATTTAAAAATATCAGAATCCATGCCATTTCATCTATACATATAAACTGATTCATTATTGTAGCCATTAGGATACTGTATTGAACTGATATGAAGACTGTTGGGACTTTGACATACCTACATTCTAAATATATCTACCGATACATTTTCCATGCCCAAGATAATTCAAAATACACTAATGAGCAGCCTTCTTAGATATTCCATTAGCAACAACAAACAAGTATGGAATTATAGATTGCTAAAAATCCAAGGGTTTCAATTATGAATGTAATTAGAATTCAGTCAAGAATTTAAGTAAATAACTTACCATCCAGCCTTTTCCAGCTTCTTTGTAATAAGGGAAAGCATTGCAGATGTAAGTGTAAATCTCATTTAGGGTCATCTTTCCATTGGGCGAGCTGCTGATTGCCAGCCGAATCATGCTGGCATAACTGTAATAATATAACAAAGACAATTTCAGCTCCACGAGCCATACACAGTACACAGCCCACTGCTGAGCAGGGTCTACTTTACTTTTGAAAAGAAGACTCGGCTGTCATCAGTGTCATCCCCCATGAGGGCACAGTCAAGATTAGCAGATACTCTGAAATATTTCACAGGCATGTGGGTTAACTTACCTCATGATGTTTTCCTTCACCATCACAGTATCAGTGGCAATTTGGGAAATGTGACACCATATTGTATTTCAGTGTTTTATTGCAGAACTGGGATGACAGGCAAAAATGCAATCATTGCCACCAGTTCGTATTCGTGCATAAAGTGAGTTATAATATGGCATGTATCTACATATAAATAAAATATGCTTAATTTTACTGATGCTAAAGGCTAAACATAACATTATTTAATTTCAAAACTGCAATTAAATGTTACTTTTCATTATTATGATTAAATATGATTGGAAATACAGGACTGACTGCTTAATTAGCATGTCATTGCATGCAATAAACAATGTTCCCACTTGATACAAAACAATGCACACAAAACCACAATAAAATTAGCATATCAGGCAATGTTACTCAGCGGGCCAGGGGTCACCTACAGCCTACAGATGTGACTCACACTGGACATAACTGGAAGGCATATAAGTAGTAAGTATACTCAAGGAAAATGCGTATTTACCTGTACGCGGGCTTCGCGTGCTTTATTTTATTTGCGTTCTCTTTCTGGTCCTCCTTGTTATTGTTCTCCTGCTTGAGGGAGAGGGGCTGCACATCCTCATAGAGGAAGCGCGGGATCGGCCCCAGAGGGCTGTGTCGCGGCGGCCCCGGGCTGTACGCAGGCAGCCACTCCACGCCTGGGGACTCGTTCATTGTCCCATCAACACCCTCACACGGCAGCCGCGCCTCGCGCATACATGCCCCCGAAGAACCCCACAAAGGCAACAAGCTCGCGCCGAACTGCAGCGTGGGCGTGTTACTCGCTACATCGTACGAGGACGATCCTCATTGTGGAGCATCGAGGATCCTTGAAATGACGACCTAAGCAAATCACTATCACCACGCACTGCCGAGACCTTTCACACCAGTGTAAAAATATAGCAGCACTAAAATACAATGCAAATATAACGTAAAACTCATAAATAACTGAATAAAATGAAAGAAAAATTATAATTTTAGGAAAATTGAAATTATTATGACATTTGATGCACCTACAACAAGGAAAATGGCGGCCGATCAGGTTTGCATCGTTCGAAAACTACTAGTTCTCTTCGTTTGAAAATGGATATAATGAGTTATTATGAAGAAAGTTAAAATATTTTGTATAATTTGCACATTTCACATGATATTATTTGTATCTATTAAATTATTGTTATTGTTTAATTATCTATTTATATTTTAGTAGATGTAATAATGACTCATAGATTTTTCATAGGGCAACACGTTACTGAATGTAGCCAGTACAATAAAAATAACTGTCAGTTCAGTTCGAATGAAATGCTTTAACGGGGAGGTCGTGTTTCTCGTTGCCAAAAAACTAACGGTTTGTTGATAACTTTGCAAACAATTAGATAATTATTTATTGACTGTTGATTGTGTTGTGTGTGAACTTTTGTATTGTTGTTGTGTTTGAGTTACGAAGATGGCGACTCAGCCCGAAGTCGGAGTGTCCGACTTTGTGCTGCTGGACAATTTGACGACAGATAAGTTTATCGAGAATCTGCAATTGAGGTGAGTTTCCCTATTGTTTCATGCCACTAGGCCTCCATTCTGAAGATTCGAGCTCTAGAATGTACAATACAATATCCAGCTGTGTGCTAATTGTAATGTAGTCGTTATAGTTACGCGAGACCACCGCAAAGTTCCACTTCGAAATCTACAGGTGATAAGAGATTATTTACAAAGAAATGGTACTTACCACGTAAAGTCCAGGGTCGTTAATATCTATAAGACCCATAGTTATTTTATTTTGTAAGCTATATACTATTTTATTATCATGGTCCATCATGGCTCTAACAGTTGCTCCAAATGTCTGTTATTCTGTAGACATTCTATTTGGCATAACAACTAAACAATTCCGCCTAATTTGAGAACGAATATCTATAAAGAACTATTGTATCAAAATAAAGAAGAATAAAACCCAGGTTTATCTACATGCCATGCTTTGAAATAATAATATTATATTTTATGATTAGAGATTGTTAATAAAAACTTCACCACAACATAACTTCATACCCACTACCAAAACTAATGACAAACTCAATGCTGTAGGTAATTACTAACTAATTCCACTATTAATTAATTACATACAAAATAAAATGTCAATAATAGACTAATTATTGTCGTAGAAGAGCCTAAATACAATTGCTTACCTCAAACACATAACATTGCTATGTTTGTCCTAAGAAATGTCCATGGCACGTGAAGTACCATTGGCCTTGTTGGAGCACCTGTGTACATACGGACTGCTAAATTAAATTGTAATCCTAGGCATTACATCCAGCTCATCCATATTAGCTCCATTCTATGGAAGTATATTATATTTAACTTGTGTAGGTATTTTTTATAACCAAATAACAATTTTAACTGGTATAAAGTATTTATTTTCTATACTTACTATCTACATCGGTATTGTGGTTGGAGAGTTACTGTGATGTCCATTGATGATTGACGATTGTGTTGCGGGTATGATTCCTGCACACAGATAATTTTTGTGTGCAAAGATATGTAAAATACAGACAGGTAGATAGTAATGGATAGGTATAGTTTCATTAGGTATGTCCTTTTAAATACCATAAAGGGCAGGGTAAAGTAAAATTCAAAAACATCTTTACAAAAAGCAACTTTATAAAAAAATTAAAAAAATGCATGCAAAGTAAGTATGCATGTAGGTACACATAATATTATTAAGTATAGTTAAGTACTTAATTTTATTTTATTTAAGTATACTGAATTATTATTCAAAATTTGAATTGTCAATAGTACCAAGATAGCTTATGTTTTGTGTACTTACCAATAAGTACCTACTTACTTTGCAAGCAAATATAGTTACCCAAAAAAATGTAGTAGGTAATAGTATTATTTTATATACTCTAATGATAGGAATTTCATGATTTCCTAAGAACTACCCACTTATTTGTACCTATTTTAGATATTTGGTTACTTAACATTTACAGTAGATACCTACTTACAAATACCTATAACATATAAATGATATCATTGTATGAATCATGTTAGGAAGGCCATTGTCTAGGCTTGTTCTTATATTTATATGTAGCTTATTATAATAACTATGTATGGGATTTGAATCATAGAAAACAGGTTTCAAAGTTATTATAAATATTTATTGATACGCAACTGTTAAAAGGCGCACATAATATCCAATAGTACTTATAATTAGGTATGTAAATTATCCACTTCTGAAGTTCTGACATCTTAGATGCAATTATTTTGTTTGGAGTCTGTAGCAAGTGAGTAACAAGTAAACTGCAAAGTGTCAGGTTACGAGCTTAACTTCCGCACAGGGCATAGAATTGTGGAACACAGGTAGGTATTGATCTGAGTGAGTGTTTATGAGATAGACTACAATACAATTAAACTCTTCAATGTTGTATACATATATACACACATCAAAAAAGTCTAAGCAACATGTATACTAATTTCTGGTTCGCCGAGCTGTATGTGGACGCGCATTGTCATGCATTAACGTAAAATCGGAGCCAAAGGTTTGTGCAAATGGATGGGCATAAGGTCTGAGAATATCCTCAACGTAATTTTCAGCGTTCATGTTTCCATTTACAAAAACGAGCTCAGTTCGCCTGTTCTTCATAATATCCGCCCATACCATAACTGTTGAGCTGCTGTATGGATGAACTTCCTGAACGCACCTGAGCCTTTCAGTATTTCCGGGCCGACGGTACACTCGCACCCTTCTTGTATCAGGCCTAAACCCGAATCGCGACTCATCGGAAAACATAATTTTATCCCATTGTTCCTGGGTCCATGTTATGCATGCATGTTGCTTAGACTTTTTTGATGTGTATTTATAGTATTAGAGCCGTCATTTGACGAAAGAGTCTGTTGTTATCGATGATAGCACAGTCGTTAAGCCACGGCAGAGGCCCTTGGGCGGCGTGAAACTCTGACCCTAGGGCTAGCACAACCTCTTACGGCAAACAAACAACATAAAAATTGCAATCAACATGTACCTAATCCTCGGCAAACACTTGCTCCGCCGTTCTGGCTGTCGGCTGATGTCATCGCCCAAGGTGACGGCTGTTGTCCTTTCATCCGTTTTCCTTAAGCCATTGTTTGAGCAGCCTCTCAATGTGCCATCGGCTGTGCCTCACGAGAGACAGTAGCCTCATTGAAAATATTATTGCAATCGAATTGCCACCAAATGAATGTCGATATTGTTGAATGACATCACTTATTTACTGGTTGAACAAAGGACAAGCACGAGTGTTGCTAGTTGGTAGGGCTGGCCTTTCTCCAGATAAATGCGTGGTAGCCACCATTATCATCATCCTTATTTCTTATATCGAGCCTAGTACCGTCAGTGCTCCGATTCCCGCACCTCACTGGTCTTCACAAGGCATGCCTCCGGTGTGGCATCCATTGGATATTTAATGGGTTTGAAAAACGCATCGGAAAACGCTGGATAACATACTCACGCATCTAGATTATTAAATTAGCGCCAGCTGGGGAGATGACTCCGAAACGTCTAGCATTCCTCAGACTGCTTAGTCTAGCGGCTCAACCCGTCACCAAGATTGTTGAATCTAACTAAAGCCCACGACTACAATGTTTACGAAAGGAGAAGAAACATCGGCGGTATTATCGGTTTCACTGCTAGGTGCTATAAGTAGCACCTACGATAGGTTCTATTATGCCCCATGGCATGATATTAACGGTTATGATTTATACATACATACTTGCTTACATATTTCTACCCTGCTCCCTTTCAATAGCAATCTAATAAAATATAACCAATTACATAAAAGTTAGGTACTCGCGGAAATTACAATCCCATCAAAAACATTACATGTACAAAAATGCACAAGTCTCGCAACGCAGTTTATCTGCCGTAAAAAGTTGTGAGATCGAATGTAAACCAAGTCGGCTAATTTCAATACCTACCTATACCTATCTATGGGAGCAGTTATATCTTTATTTCTTTAGTAAATAGAGTGTCTTGGCAATTGCACACGGCAACATAAATCTATGTTAATCGCTTTGTGCTTGTATTTGTTTGAATGTACACCTAAACGGAAGACTATATTTAGATTGCCTAGTAGATTATGCTGCCGTGTACAATCGCCAAGACACTCTATTTACTAAAGAAATAAAGATATAACTGCTCCCATAGATAGGTATAGGTAGGTATTGAAATTAGCCGACTTGGTTTACATTCGATCTCACAACTTTTTACGGCAGATAAACTGCGTTGCGAGACTTGTGCATTTTTGTACATGTAATGTTTTTGATGGGATCTCATTTCTTTTTGTAGGTTTTCTTTCTTTATTTGTTTTTTTTTTGCAAAACACGCATCAACGCGCGCCCCGCGTCTGTGCGGCCGGGGCCCCTTGCGACATAGGTCATGCTCATAGATTATCATGAACGAGTGTCTTTGCGTCTCCACAGATAAGTATTAGGTATAAGGTACCTAGGCACCTATTTTAATGTACCTAGGTAACGAATTTGTTCGACCTATAAAAGTGTAGGTAGGTATAGTATAGAGATTTGTATCTCTATATGCGGTAAGGTGTACCTATAGTGGAAGTTTTTAAAAAGCGCTCAACTGTCGAATTTCTCGAAGACATTTCTCATTTTTAACCCCTGTTACCCATTTCATTCAATTTCAATGAAGTCTAATTATGAACTGTAAAAGTAACTTTGTAATCACATACAATTTAATGGGATTTATATGAGAATACAAAGTTATTTATGCAGATTATATATCTAGAAAACGGGATGAAAATTATGGAATGTCAGAATTTTCCCATGGTTTATAGGCTAAACAATAGCTATATTCAAAATTTGAAACTTGTGGCACGGCTAGAAGTACCTTAGAATTTTGATGATCGGTAAGTCAGTCAGTCAGTCAGTCAGTCAGTCAGTCAGTCAGTCAGTCAGTCAGTCAGTCAGTCAGTCAGTGGGCAGCAAAATTAAGGAACTTTGACTTGCAATAATTTTTAAACTACTGGTTCAAATTTGATGTAATTTGAATTATTATCTGTTGACGTGATGCCCCCTTGGTCACTAAAAATTTAGGCTTCTAGTTTTATCCATAACGAAGTTACAGGGGGTCGAAAATGGCCCGAATCGCTTCGAGAAAAGGATAGTACGGCAGTGCCTTTTGTTTTGCTCGACTTGGCGGGGGCACTGCCGTGCCCCCAGATCCAATATCTATAAATTCTATTTCCTTGGACTGAACTATAAAAAGCCACATAAAGCTGTTCATTGCTCTCAAGACACTCGGCCCTTCTATTTTAAGTGTATCTAATATGGCATAAATCTGAACAGCAGTATTCTGGAAGAAGATAAATCCCTGACACCTCTGTTAATCAGCATGCTATTATCTGAAACGACTGGAAAGCTATAAAACCTTTGTAGCAGCAAATCGAATGCCACACAAATAGCCACTTACCTAGCGGATATAAAAGAAACAGAAAGGGTTCTTGTTAGGTCTCGCAGGGTCATATTTTATAGGGATGCAGCAGCAGCGGCGTTGTCACCCCTCAAAGCGCTGATAATGGACTTTTTTGGTTTTAGATTAAGGAATAAACCAGGGTCTTACAGGGTCATATTTTATAGAGACATTTTATAGAGAAGGTATTGTATTGCAGTGCATTGTGATGCCTCAAACCTCTGTTTGTTTGAGAATGGTTGCGGTTTTCGTTTGGTTCAGATTAGGTTTCCTATCTTAGAGGCTTGCGTTTTCTCGTGGTATTATGATTGGGTAACCGCGAAGCACCTAGGTTTCTTAGATAGGTAACATAGCTGCGAGCTCTAAAATGTAAACTTAGAAATTCTCTAATTTATGTTTACATTCAAGTATTTCTTAAATAAATAAGTCTGAAATTATCTGTAAAATTAGAACGCATGGGACCCGATTCTCGGTGTTTAGACATGGATTTGACAACGTAAAGTCTAGACACGAAAATGCCAAATTATTTCGATTGAAATGGTGTTTATAAAATTATTCTATTGGGCTATGATGTTACTGTAGTTACGGATTGAATAAGCAATACGTTTCGCAACTTAGCTGCGACGTTGCAAAGTGCATGAGAGTGCTATCGATGCACAAACACTGGACGAAAAAAATTACAAATTGAACATGGTCCATCAAAAACAAGTTCCGGCCGCGGCCCGTGGCAACAGGCCACATTCTGGCCACAACTTACAAGCCTGCCTGCGAATTGTTTCCGGTCCACCGGGCGTGCATATTACATACATATACATAATTAATATGTGTGTTTGTTCATGTAGCATTTTCCTCATCAGTTATCGATATAGTGACCATACATGATTAAGTGACTAAAAGCTATTATGTATACGCTATTATTATAGGAAGTAGGTAAAAGTATACATTAGGTATAGGATATTTTTATTACGTTAGTCTTCGATCAATGTACCTACATTATTGAAGGTGTTAGTGGTTAAATTATGGCCTGCGTTATAGTGTTTGTGGTAATAGCTACTTTTGGTCCATGAAACATGTCCAAACTTTTAAATTACATGCTATCTTATCTACCCAACTTGAAATAATTTGTGAGCGTAATTCTTCCCTTTGTCACTGACTGTACATATCTGGAGTGGTGGCTTTAGCCTTTCCCCTACAAGAAAATAAATGACGTCGATTCTTTTATAGAATCTTGTGGTGTCGACGCTTTTCATCTCAGAACAAATCTATCTGTAGCACAGTTCAATCCTTAGATCTTCTAGCTTAGTAAGTTGGATTCCACAAGCTGCAATGATCCCTGCGGCTGGTATGCAGTGTAAATAGGTCGCGCACAGTTATAAATAGGCTCGCAGATTGTTGCAGCACACGACCATTTTGCATAATATCGCTGTCCCCGCCGACCGTCCTTTTAGGCAAGATAGCGTGACTGACGATAATGCTGACAAGCCGCATGATGGTAAATGGTTACTCTAGGCCATCCATCACTATCATTGAGGTAATATAACTTCCGAAAATTGACGTGTACACTCAGCGGCGGAGTCGCTCAACATCTTACTGCTTGGCGGTTCGCACGTAAAATGAAATAGCTGCGTAGAATAGTCCATTGGAAGTTTGAAAATTCAGGGTGATTTTTGCTGGTGACTGTACCTGTAATGTATTACTTTGGGCAGGTCAGGCGAGCGAGCTTCGAAGTGTGAGATGATATGATAATCCAAGTCATTTTCGTGACAGCTTTTTAAGTTGGCTGCCCTATCCCAGACACATTACTCAACCAGCACAATAATGAAGGGATTTTAAATCGAATCATTACCTGTGATGAAAAATGGATCCTATACCATACCTAATCGGAAGCGTAACCGCGAACGAAGCGAACCGTAATCGCAATGGCTGAACCCTGGCGAACCAGCCAATTCGTGCCCCAAGCGAAAACTGACTCAAAAAAGTTACTTGTGAGCGTGTGGTGGACCAGTGCCGGTGTCGTCCGCTACTGCTCCTACTGCTCCTGTAAAGTTACTTGTGAGCGTGTGGTGGACCAGTGCCGGTGTCGTCCGCTACTGCTCCTGTAAAGTTACTTGTGAGCGTGTGGTGGACCAGTGCCGGTGTCGTCCGCTACTGCTCCTACTGCTCCTGTAAAGTTACTTGTGAGCGTGTGGTGGACCAGTGCTGGTGTCGTCCGCTACTGCTCCTACTGCTCCTGTAAAGTTACTTGTGAGCGTGTGGTGGACCAGTGCCGGTGTCGTCCGCTACTGCTCCTACTGCTCCTGTAAAGTTACTTGTGAGCGTGTGGTGGACCAGTGCCGGTGTCGTCCGCTACTGCTCCTGTAAAGTTCTATCTACTGCTCCTGTAAAGTTGCCTTTTTACGCCATTTGAGCCCAGAGGTATTGATATTATTCTCCATATCTATAAAACAAGGTGTAGATAACAGTGCACGTTTATCGTGCCTTTGGCGCTTATCGACTTAATTATTGGAGGTAAGTGTATTGACGATAATACGTTCAAAGGGTTTATGTTACTTCACTGTCAAAACGTCAATGCTAGTAAGTACTTTATTTAAAACATGGTAAAAGTTTAACCTTCAACCAGCTGGTTCTAGTTGTACGAGCATAAAAAGTACCTTTGCTCCAATGGCGCGCAATAAAACGCAAAAAAACTACTTATCTCAAAAGATAATAGAAGTACTCTTTCATCAAAATTAAATTACAAATATTTTTCAGCAAATAATCTCTACAAATAGCTCTTCCAAAGTTCGGAATTTTGGAAGAGCTATTTCTTAAAATTAGGCGTTTAAATTTATATGGACAAACAAACCGAAGTAGCACAGTGCTTGAAATATCTAGTACAATCGCTACCACTATTCGTAAGCCTTTCATTATACAAAATGCACCCGTGCCGTGTCTTCAGTCTCATGGCCCCATTACCTACCCTAAAGCGAGGTACGATATCGTACACTTGGGGACCTTTTTGCGTCGAGCTGTACCATGTTTTTCGTGCTCTGTTTCCCTCGAAATGTCGCGTCTCTAGAGGATACACATGAAGAACCGTTACCAAGCGGAACTCATTTGTTTGAACTTGGGCTTTTGTTGGAGGAAGCTGAACTTTGTGATTCACATAATACGTAGTTATTTGAAGTCCTTAGATCCTGTATGAGTGTATTCGTCGCCAGGCCCAGTCAATGGTTCAATGATTATGTGGTAAACGCCAATATGTAGAGGAGACAGGCGACTGGGATCGCTTCGAAACTGAGACCGCGGGCCCAATTTCCTGATCTATTTGTTTTTATTCAGGCGACTGGGACCACGCGCAATAAGAAAAAAAAATGTTTAAGCGGAATTCTAGTACAGTTAGAAGGAATAAATAGTATCAGTAGCATAGTCATGAGAATCTTCCTTGCACTATATTGGACAGTAGAAATTCAAACAAACTTGCCATCGCTTGCAGCGTCTACAACGTGCAGTTCCACTGAGATCCGTATCCAAACCAGGATATCCAGAATCAACAAATGACAGTCTACTAGCATAAAACACCGCAACTGGTATCATCGGCATTGTAACGCGATAAGACAACAAGGCGGCAAGTTTTATCACTACAGCAAGTCTAGGTAACGATAGCGTTCTTGCAGATTACCTATCGGAGAGGAGACCTTTAAATACCTGATACTTATATATAACTGATATACCTGTTTAGAAGTCTATAAAAAACATACGCATTTTGAAGAGTTTTAAGGAGACTCGACATTTGAAACGATGGGGCTCGGACGAGCCCGCCAGATAGTGTCGCAGGGCTCGTTGGGGAAAAATCATAGCGACTTATGCTTATGACGCTGCACATTGCATGAACGTGTTCGAATTGCTGCATTGCAGTTGTAGTTCTCTGTCATGTTATGAGTCCTTCCAACATCGTGTTTGCGTTTAATCGCTTAATCACCTGGTTGAATGAAACTGCTATATATGAAATTCACCCCCGCCCGTTCTGTCTAGGTTCAAAGAGACCCTTTTCTAGAATGTACAGGTATGCGATGAAAGAGATTCCCTATAATGTTGGCAAGTCTTGATAATATTCTCATTAGTTTCGTCACCATTTAACGAACAGTAAGTGGTTGCTGCATTAGCTACCATTAGCGGGGTCGCCGACCGAGTCGGGCGTCTTCAGGTCACACTTATAACTGCGAACTTTTTTTAATATTTTTTGGCGTCTCACTATTTGTGCGTTAATTTAGTGTCAATTATTTATATTATGCATGTTTTGGTTGAAATACAAAGTATTGATTTTAAGTTTCCAGTCAGGCAGGGCAACGCAGCAACGTCACGATTCAGTAAATTAATGTGGCTTTACTCAACATTATTTTTCTTTAAGGAGTTTTCTAAAAACACTAAGAGACATTTTTTTTGTGTTTAAGCAGCATTATGTTGCCGTCACTCGTGGCTCTATGCATTCGAGCAAAAGATGCTCAAAGCTTCCAACAGCATTATATTCTCATAATTATAATATTATGTCCTTCCAATACTGTAAGTCGTCCGTCACTGTGTAAACACAGGTGAATAACATTTGCCTTATTCAATAACGTACCTACGTAGTATTGTGTCATGGTGTTTTCGAGAATTGATTCACGTGTATTATGCATCCTACAGTCATTGGTTAGTCATGAGTTTTCCTGTCGGGGAGCTCGTTGCCTCCTACCTATTTCCGAAATCGTCACTACTCAAGTACTCACATACTCTCTTCAAATAGGGACCGTATTAATAAATGAAACTCAATAGCGCTACCAAGTGCGCTACCAGCTGATCCACACTCAAAATGTAATCTACATCTTGAAATCGTTGCTATTTAATAAATGGATATTGAATGTAGCACTGGCCACTAGATACTGTCTTGTAGTGTCAATTGTATCATAATCGGATAGCACTTAACCGCTGAGTGTCATTTATTAATTTGCGAGATATCATGTAAGTTTCTGTTCCTAATCTACAACTTAAGATGTATAATATATTAATTAGAACGAAAGAGCAAGTGCAAACTGAAGATAGCTCTCAGAGCTAAATTTTATTTATTAACACGGCCCTAGGAATGTGTGGGTAATGGATACGTAAGTTATCGATTTACAATGGAGTAAATCTCCAAAGTTACTAGGAGTTCCGCAAATATACAAAAACCGTCTATTTATACGTATTATGGTCATCGACTAGTTCCCTTCTTACTATTTCAAGGCCCAAATCATCTTGACCTATCAAATCGGAGTTGAGTGGGAACAAGTGTAAGTAGGTACACACAAGCTTTCGCATTGAAGTAATACGAGTACAATTCTGAACTTCTAAAGTTTTCGTTCAACTATCGCTTATCGAAATGCTGACTGGGCTGAAGTATCGCCGGCAGTTTCGAAGTAAAAACGTTTTCTAAATCCACAAGTCGGTGTCTATAAACAATACTACTTTCTGTAGTATGCAGCGTGTAGGTACGCGGCAGCAATTGAGGTCAAATCATGCACGACCGCGTGACGACTATGCATGCCTACCTATTGAACTTGTATCGGCTATGCCCTATAATTTGTATGTAAGTAGGGTTCCCAGATCAAAATATCAAAAATCCGGAGAAAATTCCTGACATTCCATGAAATTTCCGGACAATCGTGTTAATTTTTTATTAAAATCGTTACGCATCGTGCAAGTAAATAAAGTAACCAAATCGATTGCCAAATCGTTCGAATTTTGACACGCGCGCGGTGAAATGGTAAGGGGTGAGGGCTTATTTGTAGAAATTCCGGACGGTTTAAGATTCCCCCCGCATTCCGGACAAAGACCTATATTTCCGGACTTGTCCGGAAAATTCCGGACGTATGTCAACCCTATATGTGAGACAAGCATACAGACTGATAGATGAGCAAGTAAAATGAAACCACAAGGCATTTTTGCTAGTGTTGATTCTCATCTAATCTGCTCTGAAATGGACTGTTTTTTTATTTGGATTTTCAACAGGCTACTATATTCTAGTCTTACATCTATGTAATTATATTTATACATAAAGATATCTATGTACTAGCCCAATGATAGGTAAACGCATCATGGCAAAAGTATGGACTTTTGATTGACTATTCTTTGATAGGTGGAGAAGGACAAGACAGGAGGTCAAGGTAGTAAGAGGTTCTGCATCTTTGCTCATAAGCTCGACACATCGTAGTGACAGGATTTTCCAGTTAGAATTGCACGCTACTGTATTTCTCTGGTCTGTTTTCATTCTTTGGACATTGTTGGTCCATGTCTCCATCATAGGCTGGTGAAATTAAGTCAACGGCATCGTCATCATCGTCGTCGTATTTAGCACAAAATAATGCTGTGACACAGTATGTAGGCGTATACTCATTTTTCTTGGCACGCCGATGTATGATTCCATTCGTTTCACCAAAAATACTCGAGAATCCTTTCTTCAATGTCGCTCGCTCCAGTCGGTGGGTTACATTATTTTTAAATGCCGTTGCGACATCGCTATGGGATTCACATTCTATTGCAGCATGCCCCTTCGCTTTATAAAAAATAGAGTACGTTTGGTGATACATTTCTAGCATAGAAGTTAGTATCATTGTCCTATGGCCGTGGCAGAGTGATAACATCGTAGCTTACGTACACGAAATCACATTCGATATAGACGGTTATAAACTTCGCCAACATGTCCAATATAAATTAATAATGAGTACACGATCAACGTCTTTGGAATGGTTGGTCGCTGTCTGGGCCCATTACAAAAATCAATGACTTATCGTATGACCAATTTGCGATGGTTTGGTGCGGGTGGTTCCCGGTTCTGTCGTACCGTACGGCGCCACTGTGTTCTCGGTCGTAGGTACATGGTATACTATAAATGCTACTACGTAATCTATGTAGTACCTACACATAAAATTTCAGCTGTTTCCTAATACAGCCACGGCCAGAACACATTGTCGGAACATGCTTTAACAGAAATAGAACAGAGGTGTTTGACACGGGCGCGATAGAAGTCGCGGTCGGAAACATCTATGAGAAAGACTAAACGCCACTGTAAAAGTGCTAAAAGTATTTGAATATGGACTGTCTTACCCCACCTCACATAGCCTTTGTATCTATGAACACAAAGAGAACCTGGCATTTACCGTACAAATTCAATGGGAAATTGCAATTACACACACAAAAGGCCCTGCGGTCCGCTCACCTAGCAAATGCCAACATCCCGGCTGCAGCCACTCAAGTAATTTTCGTCAACGCTTCTACGGTTATTCTATGGCGGAAGTAGCACTCCCCTCTTACCCACTCCATACGCGCGACGTGAAGACACCCGTCTATTTCCGGTTGCAGGAAAGTGGGCACATGAGTGATGAACTATAAGGACTTACGCACACTGCAGACTGGTCTATCGGCGGACATTTAGATGAGTATAGAATTCTACGCTGCTGAAGATGTAATGGAAGTAAACATTACCGCAGAAATGCAGGCTAAGCTGTGCTGCAATCTTCAAAGTGATATTGGACCGTGATATCAGCAGTACCTATTGCCCGATACGTGCAGTCACAGTCACTAAGCCGAAGTAACGTCACGTACAGACACAATCTATCACCGAAGATAGCCTTCGAGAAGTCAGCCAACCCAGCTATAACAAATGCAATACTCCCAATATTCCTGAACCAACTGCCCGATATCGATCAAACTGTCGATGGCATGGTACAAAGAAATTCTGTGCGGATATTTTGGTACACGTGGACTCGACACATGTGTGTCGTGTCGTACCTCTGTGCTGGTGGTCTGAGCCACGTGCCAGCGCAACGTTTTGTTGTGTCAACAAAGCGTTCAGACACGCGTTTGGGAGTACGCTAGATATTCCGTTTTAGTTCGTGGTCCTTTTCTTCTAGCGTCGAATGAATGAGCTAGTAAAGCGAGCTAATCTGGATGTATACATATATTTAGTACTCTATTGAGTATGGTTTTGCTATTATTTTTATTCTTAAAAGGCTGAGTTTAGGTTTTCCACAAGCCAAACGGTCAGGTTTAAACTTAAATTAAAAACCGTCGTGATTATGCTTTTCATTTATTACAAGTTCCTGGTAAGGACTTTATATTAAGGGTTTGCGTGTACATAGCCATAATAACATATGACACGATAACACACATAATATTATGTAGTCTCATAGGATTACCTGTAAGTAGATAAGTCTATAAAGTATGTACCTACCTATAAACACTTCGACGCTTCCACAAAATAAAACATCAACGCGACACCGAAGCCAAACAATCCCAAGCACTTAATCAGTGAAGCTTATTTTCCAGCCTAATCAACCAGAACAGGCAGACGTGAATAAATTTAATGTAAAATTAAATCTAGCACCGCCTTGAAAACATTTACACACGATTATCATCGAGGAGTCATCATTACGTCACCTCGGCCGAAGCATCAGAGAATATGATTCATATAGTGCTTATTTACATAAGTACTTGAGCTAATTTTACTATTTACGTCCGCAGTCTTAGAACCATTTGTTTTATTAATTACTTACTCTGCCGAACAGATGTTTTCTCTGTTATGGGTAGTTACGTTAATTGGTTTATTTTATGGATGTCCGTTTGCTCCAGTTTAGAGACTGGGAGGAAAATTAGAACCTGGTATTGTGGATTGTCTTGCTGGATTGGCACCGATTGGCCTATAAAGTTTAAGACCTCCTGGTGCTCCTATCATAGAAAATAAAATACCCTAGTCAGTCACAGATTTCTAAATATACCCAGGCGACGCACTGCAAAACCAAACTCTTTAAAACTCAGGTAAAAATACATGCCAAGAGGGCCAAGTAATCTAAGGTTAGTTGCAATATTCCCTTTTGGATGCTACTTGAAGATTTTGTCATTTTCTGCGTCTTTGGGATTCTCCTCGTCGTGATCATTCAACGTTGTTTGTGGGTTTTCAACCTTCGATGTCCAATCCTCAGCTATAATATCACCAGTTCTCATCAGTTATATAACACTCATGCAACAGACTTTGGCAAATATACTAGTTAATTGTAATTGCGCAAGCACTGAACTGTTAAGTAACTATGGTGCGGCATTCGATCCTTCAACTAATATTTTTTACTCTATTTAACCACTTCCTTTCAATTATGGTGAAGACCTTTTGCATGGTAGCTTTTTTTTAAATTAAATATTCCTGTTTCTCCATGTGAACAAATAAGATGATGTTAATTAGTATTTAAACGGGTCTAATTCGCGCACAAACTAATATCAAAATATACTCGTATAATTTTGATATACCTCGACGTTTCAACCGAGTTACATCGGCCGTGGTCACTAGAAGACTTGCGCGAATTAGACCCGTTTAAATACTAATTAACATGTATTCAGTTCGCGAAAGTTTAAGAACTTCTAAATAAGATGATGATTTCCATTTTTGGAGGTCCATGAAATAATAATATCTACCAGATTACAGAGGCCATTACTAAATCTGTCTTGATTGATGACCGTAATAAAATATGAAGTCTTATTTCTGGTAAGTATTAAGATCAATTGATGTTATGATCACCCACTAGAGTTCATTCAAGAAATCAAACTCTGTTATCCATTTCTTCTCTTCTCTAAACTCCCTCATGCTGTGATAATAGATAGATAGATAGATAAACTCCTTATTGAAACACCACACAACAAAGATAACTTAAAGCTAACAGAGCAGTAAATAACAATTAGTGTCACAAAGCGCGTCTTATCGCTCAAAGCGATCTCAATAAGCGATAATAACTGTAGTCTAGTGATGTACATTTTTGGGAAGAAACACTTCGGTGTTGGAATTTCCGGCTTTCTGTTTACTTGCACCAATGAATGCTAACTGCAGCAAATGCAGCCAGCATAATGTCGGAGTAAGAGAAGACTCAGACAATTGTGTAGACAGCCCCTTAATGTAGTCTTTCCATCCATTAAGACCTCATCTCTTCCTCCCCTTCCTCTCCCTTCTTTCGTGATAATGTTTCAACCTTTGTACGCTGACAAATCTTTGGCTAAAACATCGAAGAATGCAAGAGCATCTCTTTTTATGATTTCGTTCTCAGACTTATTTATAGTTATGGTTACAACAGATTCCAAATACAACAGCCCAATTAATTAATTTAAGAACCTTCTGCCCTAAATAGTGGTGGCGTGGGCTGGTAGCGTGTCCGTTTCTCATAAGCCATAAATATTCGCCTTGGACTCTTGGGACTTGGGCAAAGTTTATTTGGTTATGGAATTTATTTGAAACGGAAGGAATATTTTACTTTGGTCAAATGAACTATACTTTTTCTTTGTAAGGGATTGAATCAAAATCTAATTATTTACCCCAACGAGTAATGAACGAGCTAAGAATGAAAAAGATGCCCGTGCAGAGTCGAAACAAGTTCTCGGATGTTGTTGCGGGATATGCTGTGTGCCAATTTCAGTATCTTATAATCAGTTCTATGGTATGTTTATGATCAGAATGGAAAGATCATTTAAATGGCAACATAAAGTGATGTGGTCAGAGGACACTATTTAGTTTTGGTCCTTCTGTTTCTGGTTGAAATCGAGTTCCAACGTTTTTCGATATGTTTTCTTTACTTGTGTAAGTCTGTATGCGTATGCAACGCCCTGCGATGACACGCTTTCTCGTGTATGGCATAATCAGGTGTTCTGTATGCACCGACCAACTCGTTACCCAACTACGCTGCGGTCACTGGGCCTCGAGGACTGCCCGACGCCTTGGGCCGGCTCTGATTTAGATTTATTTATTCGTTTTTTCTAGTATAATGCGAACTTTGTTAAGATTTTCGGTAGTTGTGAACAAAACTGCGTCATATTAACGTTTTAGAAGGCTAGATGTTGAAGACACTATTAACCTTATTCTTCACTAAATATTTTTTATCAATTTTTTTCTATTAGTCTAAATTCAATCGCAATAAATTGCCAATTTTCCGCAGTTAACTACTTTCAGTTAACGTAGACATCGAAATGCCTTAGGTAAGCCATTTCGATACCAGGACATAATATTGTCTGACTCAATAAAGATAACTAAGAATATATATATATATAACATGGCTTATCGTAGTATTGAACGTTGTGTTATCAATAGATAATAACACGTTATGAATACAGATAAGTGATAATAATGCTACACTACACTCAATATTTGTGCAGGTCGATCCTATGAATCACACATATGATATATATTTATATAATATATTGTTGACTTAACAAGGTACATTGCAATATTGACTGTCACTTAGGTACCTATGTAATATGTATGTTCTATGAACCTATATCGGATGTGTGCAACGACGTTGTTACAGAAATGAAAACACGTAATTATTTGATGACCGCAATATATTTCTTTCATTGTGAGGGAAGAAACGTTTTACTCCTTTCCTCAATGTCAATGATATAATTATTCAAGTCAAAGAAGCGTAATGGTGCCATGACAGGGTGAATCATTTCATCGCCTTGAGTCATCATTGTCGTAGGGTTAGGTCCATCCTATTGTATGCAAAGTTAAGGACTATTAATTCGACTCGTAGTGTCCATAATTGTTTTACGTAGCGAGTTAGAGGACTCTAGCATCGCCATATTCAATTACATATATTTATTTAACCTCTTCTCTAAGCGTTTTTATGGATTAAAGTATTTCTCGCTACGCACGTTTCTAGTATTACCGTGAAGTCTGACTGTTCTCCACCTGCTCTAAAATTTAAAGTCAAGATTTAAAGAGGGCACTCGGATACAAAATACAATCCACGTGTCTTATACTAGACAAACAAAATAATAGGTTTTCATATAGTTTCAATAGTATCCAAAAACATCTTCATTGCTTTTACTACTGACTGTGGGGCGGCTCTGTAATGAAATCCCAGATCGCTAACAAAGCAAGACATTTCACACCATAAAACGCCAATCGGCAATGAGATCAAGAGCGGCTGACGCTGGCAAACCGACGTGCCAACTGCCGGGTGACCTCGGCTGCTGATCTTGAACCGGCGCGGGCGCAGGCTCGCGCGGTGACGTCACCGCCACACGACCACCTTCGACCGTATGCGACACCGACTTGTATGGAGTCCTGGAACCTCACACTTGACTACACCTCAGTACATTATCTACGACAACAACGAATAGCATTAGGGAGTTTGGGTCGCTTTGCGCAAGAATACGGCAAATGCTACATCGCCTGGGTTATGTTTGTGGCTGAGACTTAAATGACTTGTTATATTTTTTATTCTATGCTCGTGCGTTGGAAGTCTCGGAAGTCCACTTTTTGTGCTTTAGGGAGTAAAGAGCCCTTTCAGTATATTTTTTACTTGTATTTAAACTTCGAAACGAAAGCTACACCTACCGCTTCGTGCAATGCACAAAATATTGCACTCATGTCTGTGTAATCATCCGCAAATAGACATTGCCGAAAGAACTGACCGTCTCTAAATAAAACAATAACAAAAAATCTTCTCAATTAGTAAATACTTATTTTTAGCACTGTGTAATCGTCAGATTTTATTGAGTTGTTTTTGTTTAGTATGTCATCACTTGAATAGGATACGAAATTACATCTAACCTTCTACGATCACACAAATTGGACTGGGATTTTGTAACAATACTTCCATGTTCCATAGCAAATGGAGCAAACGACGGCATAACCGGTTTTATCTAGTAAAATTCCGAACAAAATTAATGTACAGATAGCGACATGTCACAATTAAATACCAATTATGATAAAGATTACGACCTGTGGTTTCTGCGGTGCAAAACTATTTCATGCTGTCCAACCTTTAGTGATTCCTGACGTAACCGTCTAACTTCATCGCGTCGGTGCAAAAAGCAGCCTTTATGATTGATGTAGCCGAATTGTGATTTAGTCACGAATCGCCGAGTACTGCCATTCTGCTGAGCTTCCTAGGGTCACTGACCCCATAACCCGACGAGGTTATGATTCCCGACACGCAAACTTTACGGTCTGAAAGTAACGATTTGGAGAAACCATAGGATATTTTTGGAGTGTTCATTAATTTTTCCCTTGCTAAGTAATGCGCCTTGGAAGCTTAATTAAACAGTGCAGTCAGTTAAAGGGTCGTGATGAGGAGTAGTGGGTTAATAAAATAAAAAGTGATAAATGGTAATGGTGACCATGGATCGGAAGACGTAGCGTAGAAAAGCCCCAAGGAAAAATCGACCGTTGTGTTGAAAGATTGCATAGAAGGACCATAGAACGCTATGGGCATTCTATCTTCAGCTATCTTTCGGCTCATGATATAATTATGATGAACGAGAGTAATTTGAATTTGTATGAAGATGCCCGACGATTTGAAGTCGTAGGTGACATCACTCCACGACTACTAGCCAAGACAATAGATATTTAGACAACTGACAAAACAATAACTGTAATGCGCAAAGGCACAATAATATGTCTCAATAGGGCAAATTGGCATCACTAACTAATATACAAACTACTAACTAACTACTATACAAACACCAATAGAAATGAAGCACATAAACATCATTCACAGGAAATCCATTGGAAGTGTGAGACGTTTTCTCCTAAAACATACAATGGCAAAAAATAAAAACAATAGAAGAGTTTTCCATTCTATTGTAATGGCAAAAACGATTAATAGATTTATTACTCGATCTTCTTAACCAACCGTGACGGAATCTAATCGACTGTAATGAGTCGTAACCAATTCTATATAACAGATTCACTATTTGCTATGGCTGTTTAGGTGTCAGTGAGGGAGTTTCCATCGGCCTCTTGTTGAATGTTCTTCGCCCTGACTGTGTTTAATTTAACTTTAAGGTCCAGAAGCTTATTCTTGGGTGTCGGACTTAGAAACATTTTTTTATGCTTTGTAGTCCTGTAAAAATATTTGGCTTCCAACTTAATTTTGTTGCAAGTTTTCAAAAGATACACAAAAATGTCTCTTTATTTTCAAACACCAAATATCTAATATTTTTATCATCACTGACCTGGTTCTAGGCAATGGCATTTCTCCTACTCTCCCTTTTCCTTCCCTGTTCCATAAAAACGAATAAAAACAGGATTCATAAAAACAGCTGAAACAGGCTCAATTGCGCCGTTTTAGAATCAATTATCGTTTTTATTAAACCCCATATGAGCCTTTGGTTTCTTACTGCATACCACCTCACCAATACTGGTAGAGTCAGCGGGACTTTTCCTTCTTATCTGTGCAATCACTACCTTCGAAGACGTTTCACAACCGCTAAAACCTGTCTCGTTGTCATCAGGTTCCAAAACAACAAGATCTACACATACATCGGCGAGGTGCTCGTCTCCGTGAACCCGTACCGGAGCCTCGACATCTATGGGGCGCAGCACATGGCCCAGTACAGGGGCCGGGAGATGTTCGAGGTGGCCCCCCATGTGTTCGCAGTAGCCGACGCGTGCCAAAGGGTGCTCAGGCAACAGGTATGACTTTGTTTATGTTGACAGCACTGAACAATGGACTGGCAGCTATAATATTAGAATCCATTTGAAGTAGGTATTGGCAACCAGTTGATATACTGCTGCTTGACTACAATCATGGTTGATGGGTTGTGGGCTGTCATCCTCTAGATCATAGATGTTAGTTCTAAGAACTTCCGGACTCGGCGTCGGTTCCAGCTCCAACAGCATCAAAGGAGGCAGGGGTAGAAGACAGAATCCTCCACTAGTGACTTCTAATGAATGAATCCCCGTGACTCATAAACATATTTTTTGGGGATACCGCGGTAGCCGTCGTGAAGCGTAAAAAATATTTCAATCGGCTATGAGTTATTTGCTCCAATCATAAATGAAACCGACTTTCCCGATGGCTCTCGAATTCGAATAAAACTTATTACATCAGACTCAATTAATTTATACAGTGATGTCGATAACTCGATGTGTTATTGAATAGTACTAATTGGATAGCCAATCTCAATTTGTATTGAAATCAGGAAATAAATCATTTGAGCAACAGAAGTTCATTGAACGTCATGTCTAGTGATTGACAGTTATGAGTGTTGTCTCTCATGAGCACGAGCTCTGTAAGCTTGGTGAAAGAAGTTACTCGTATAAAATGTTAAAAAACCTGATATTAAACTCCTATAACCTCCTGTAATCTGACAAAATCCCGACACTACATAGAGGCCGTCTCCACGTCAGACATATTAATTAAAAAAATCTTAAAAAATATTTTTGTCTCACCTTGATTACAAAATGATGGAACATGAAAAAAAAAGTAATTCTTACAAGACTTGAATAGTCAAGTCTACAAATCAAGGCAACATTTATGTAAGCCAGGGAGGTTACACGAATTTTGCTAAGCAAATCCTTACAAACTGGACAGGCGCCAAGCCACCCACCGCTTAACGCCTGGTCGAATTACTGTCAGAGATTGTCGATTCCCCACGCTCCCCTCACTAGTGGCACCATAACACCATATCTCCGTGCAGCCCTGGCCTGAGTCCCGGTTAGTTGGCTTCTTCGGCTGGATCCCCGAAGATAGCTTCGCCGTCAGTAGTGTGCCGGGACTCCTCCTCCAGGGTGGTGAGGGGTAAAATGACTACACCCGTCGCTCCATATTAACGTAGTGGTAGTCTATTTATAAATTAACTTAGCTAATATACAATCTTACGCGCGCCTACTCAGCAGTTCTTTCTAAGAATCTACGTGACCTACGTGACGCTATTCGATTTAGGCTGGTTCCGTGTTTACTGGTTGAATCTAGGCTGGCGCCGTGCGAAGGCCATGTTCATGCGTGAACATTCTGGGCCTCTCAGGAACAGGACGCAGGATGTGGCAGTAGGCATGTAGATGTCGCCGCTTCTACTGACTGGCTCAAACCCGGTTCTTCTTGCGCCGGGCACGATGAAACCAGTTGCGGATATCTTCGCTCCGTGTTGCTTTCTCTTGGGCAACTAGTGTTGTACTAGCACGTTGGCCCAAGTGCTGGAAGGATGGTCGGCCAACAATGCAATTTGGTCGTAATTGCATGTTCTTCCCCGCCCTCTGATAGCCAGTAAACGTTGGCTGTGATCTTCTTTGTCGTATACTCTCTGACCTCATTGCTTCTTTCGTCTTTATTTCTTCTGCAAAAATTCTTCTCGATTTCTGTGGTAACAACTGTTCTTTCTTCCCTCTTTGTAGCCCCGTCATGACTTTAGGGCACACTTCCAGCTTCCTCCATCGCTTTATTTCTTTTCTCTGTTCAGACATTTCTTCTTTTCTTTCTCTTCTTGGTTTTACACTTACTAAAGGATTCCATTTCTTCTTACTTGGCAACTCCGCCCTCTTTTCAGGGCACCGTTTCTTCTTACAGACGTAAAATTCCGCCCCGTTTGCTTGTGCTTTCTCTTCTGTACGCACCGTCGTGCTTAAATTCTGCATCTCCCCAGTAACGTTATTTCTACAAATTCCAGAAAATAACCACCCATTATTTCCTTCGCGCGCCTGCCCACCACGCAGACTTGGACTGGAGTGCAAATTTGCATCTTTATTTCTGCTCCCACGGTGTACACAGGCGCTTGTGGTGAGACATTGTGCTGACGAATCACGCGAAAGATACCCTCGGCACCTTTCCTTATCAAATGTTGCCCTTAAACGCTCTTGTGCAATTGCCTTAAACTTGGCACATCGATGAACCGTGTGTCCCCGGTTACGACAGAACCAACAGCTCTTCTCTCCCGGTTGCTTGTACGCCCCCCTATCGTGTTCTTTGTACGGGGTTTTTTCACCCCTACCCGGATTACCCGACTCCAAACATTTAAATCTTTTCTCCAAAAACTGCATCATCTTCGAAAATTTCTGTACGCTATTCGGCTCTGCCACCTGCTGCTCATACTTCTCGTCAGTCTCCGTATCCCATATCGTACTCACTATCCTCGTTAACATTGGATCCCATGTCGAAATATCAATTCCCAAACTCTTTAACGCCTCTAAATTTTCATTAATTGTGTCGTGAAGATACTTTAATTCAGCTGCATTTTTCTTTTTACTATTTTTGTCAATCTGAGGATGTTATCAACATGTTTTATCACCGTAATTCTTTCGTTTTTATACCGCTTCGTCAGCAAATTCCACGCCGTTTCATAATTCGCGTCACAAACAGTCAAATGCCTAATCAGCTTAGCCGCCTCGCCCTTGACATTCGTTTTCAAATACTGCATTTTCTCAGTAGCTGTTAACTGCACATTCTCGTGAATTATCTTCACATACAAATCGTAAAAGGCACCCCATGATTCATATGATCCCGTGAAAACGGGAATAACAATCTTCGGTAAATTAATTCTGTGGTTGTTATTCGGTTTCTTGGCTTCAATTCTTGTCAAAAGTTGTTCTATAACTACTTCAAACTCCGTTTGCACCTTCTCTAACATGTTATCTTGAAAATACATGTGATCCAATGTACTGCTTTCCATTAACATCATTAAATGGGTGTCTTCAACCTCTCGCCACTGTTTCTGCAAGGTTGCAACTAGCGCGTCTAAATACCATTCTGGTTTATCGTCGGACAATGCTTGCGTTGCCATTTCTAACTTCCTCTGTATTTGATTAACTCGATATAATTGTATGAACATTTTCGGTGAACTGACGAGCTCTTCTTCTTGCGATTCTCCAAACCGTGGTTCATAAATCTGGCTGACCACCTGTCTTTTCGCCTCACATTTCTCCAAATACTCCATCGCTTCTGTATAGGACTTCTTCATCGTATCAAAAAACTTGAGCGTCAAATACTTATGGGAGGCCAGGATCTCCTGATCCTCCAACAGTGCGTGGTTAGCACTGGCTTTCGAAAATATCTCTGACAAATCTTTTCTTCTCTCTGCAATATATTTCTCCGTCTTCCTTATCGCCGGATCTTTCTTAATACCCGCGTATATGCGGTTAATCTCCTGGGAACTCGCTTCTTGACTCTTCATTAACTCGTTTATCTTCACGATCTCCATCTTCTTTCTTCTTTCTTGCTGCCCTCGATCCCTATTCTACCCTATCAACACTACCCCGGCACTTAGCTGCAATCTCCCTCCTCGATACGGTATATGCGACTTCTCAAAATACCGGTGATTCCCGCTGGTGGGAGGCCGATACCCGATCCGCTACCGCACGAATACGCAGCCAAGTGCAATCGTCAGTATACTTCCAGGGAAGACGAGGACTGCGAAAATTTCCCCACTGGTTCAAAAAATTGCTCGAAGGACCATATGGACAGGCGCCAAGCCACCCACCGCTTAACGCCTGGTCGAATTACTGTCAGAGATTGTCGATTCCCCACGCTCCCCTCACTAGTGGCACCATAACACCATATCTCCGTGCAGCCCTGGCCTGAGTCCCGGTTAGTTGGCTTCTTCGGCTGGATCCCCGAAGATAGCTTCGCCGTCAGTAGTGTGCCGGGACTCCTCCTCCAGGGTGGTGAGGGGTAAAATGACTACACCCGTCGCTCCATATTAACGTAGTGGTAGTCTATTTATAAATTAACTTACCTTATATACAATCTTACGCGCGCCTACTCAGCAGTTCTTTCTAAGAATCTACGTGACCTACGTGACGCTATTCGATTTAGGCTGGTTCCGTGTTTACTGGTTGAATCTAGGCTGGCGCCGTGCGAAGGCCATGTTCATGCGTGAACACAAACTCTTTAGCCTCTAGGAATAAATATATACAGACTTCAGTCTGGTGCCTTCTACTTATGGCATAAACAAACATGATTACCGTTTTGAAGCTCGCCTGCCTTTCCACATAAAGCATTTACCTACAAGAACTATGATTAAACTGGCGTTTACCGAGTTCTCGGCAAGCCGTGAATTACTAGTAAGTGGTGGGTGTTTTAGAACGTACGTTTAACTTTACTATGTTACTAGTTTAATCGTAGTACCTTGTTTAAGTGTAGGACTGTTTACCAAAATAATAATCGTCTAATGCGTGTCGATCCACGCATCGGTTTCCGAAAGCTTCATCGCGGGATACTTCAAATATATTCATGTCAAGTTTCTAATGTTTCACTAGTAAGGGAATTTCAAGTTCGTAGAATAGTAGTTTGTTTTACAAGGGTATAAAACAACTCATACATTACTCGATGGTTTGCCTCACGAGCGTAGCGAGTGTAGCACATAGAATCGAGTATGAGTGAGTCGTTTGAGACCCGCGTAAAACACAAAATTTTTCACACAGAGATTGCGAGAAATATAATAAGTAGGTATACAATTAAAAAAATCTAAGAATATTTCACAAATAACTTCAAATAAATCGTTCACTTTCAAATAAATAAACAATCAAATTCAATATTTTAAAACCAATTTGCATTGTCGTCAAAATTCTACACACACCTACAGATTATAGGCGGCAATTACAAACTTTTTAAACTTATCTAATGTACGCAAACGCACACGTACACATAGAATACATCCTATGATCGCCAAAAATGTAGACGAGAATTACACTTTCATTTAAAAAAGTAAACTGTTTAGGCTTCGCACGGTTTGTACACTAAGATACTCTTCTTTTTTTTTCGAAGTAATTATGTCAAAATGGAAAATTGAAAAGTCGAATCTTCAGCCTGTAGATGATGGCGAGTACAAATAAAAAAAAACTACTTTCACTCCCTAGTGCGCAACAACCTCGTTTGCTACCGCTAAGCTGAGCTAATCTGACACCTTTTTTGAGCATGAGGTGCGAAAAAATAATACTTACTTATAGAAGAAATTAATAAGGAGCTACATTGACACAAACCTAGAAAAGATACTTACCACTCTGATATTAAAAAAAAAATGTTGAAATTGAGTGCGGTTTTCGACACTATAGAAGACCTTTCAATCGAAATTAGTTATATACTACTAGCTGTGCCCGCGACTTCGTCCGCGTGGAATAGTGATAACATTCACCTTTTAAACCTTCCCTGGACTTCCACAAATCATTCAAGACCAAAATCAGCAAAATCGGTCCAGCCATTCTCGAGTTTTAGCGAGACTAACGAACAGCATTTGATTTTTATATATAGATTGTATAGTAGTATAATAGTCGTGACTCGTGAATGCTGACAAGACAAAGACAGAAAATAGATGTTCATAAAGGTGCGTCTGTTGGACTGGATAGGATAAAATATACTACCTGCGATTACGAGACTATAAACCGCATTGCATTGATGAATCTGAGAAACGGTCCCTTGAAATATAACCACAGAATACATGACGTTTCCGTCTCAATTTTATAACCGAATGAAATAAACATTACTTCAAAGCTTTAGGATTGTGAAATGTATGTCTTCCCCATACCACGATTCCCTTACCATTATATCAGACCACCATGATTGCAAACTTTATAGATGCATAAATTTAAGCTAAGGCCACTCTACACTGACTTAGTTGAACTCATGAGCAAAGCGAAGTTTTCCAACTACAACTGCAGCACACTGAAAAATGGATGTATGACCGGGCAAGTCGGGAAGGTAGGCAGAAAACTGACACAATTCATTTAGCATACTTATTAACTGATATAGTTGACTAACGCCTGAAATTAATATTGTACCTCCTATCTAAGATTGAAATAAATCTTGGATTGCTGCATATCGTTCGATCTATCTCCAATCTGCGTGCCAATAACTATTCGTAACCACGGCAGTGTCGTTTTTTTCGACGGCAGATTGCCGGCGATCCTTACTCTCTTGACAGCTCACAGCTAACTTAAATAATAATGTAATGAACTGTAGTAAAAGACTCCACGTCTACTTTACGTGAACTAAGCTGTAGTTAGTTCAGCTAGCATTGTGGCCAGTGCTTAACTTAACATCTTCCAAGACACACAGAGAGATAAAAGTACTGTTGAATATACACCGTGCCGAAATATTTAATACCTTCCCGGTCGTAAACCGAGGAAACAAAGCCTGCGAGAGTGCTTCAATACTTCACTGGTCATTGTTCTCCTGTAATCGATTGTTTTTGACTGGAATTAGTCGTAAAGCTCGCCGGCTGCGGTTTTACTGTCGACGCTTTCGGGCATGCCGCTTCATATTTTATGGGTATGTTTTAAGACTTTGGTCCAATTTGGAGATGCTATTCCCGGTTTCCGTTGAGTGTAATGGGTGAATTTAGGCGGAGAATATGCTTGTGGTGTTTTGTAGTGGTACAAAGAATACCGAGAGTTTTGACTGGATGGTTACTAGGCGAATTGTGTAGGGCCGTACGGTGCTATCATCAGAATATTAGGTACGTCTGGCCCACTCTTCACTTAAACCCACTTCTTTCTCTGATAGCTTTGTCAATTGCACAAGAGCGCCGAGCGTTTGTCTTAGTTTATCTCGAACCGCATCTTGAACCATTTAGGCCTCTGTCTCACAATTACCCTTTCTCAAGTATGTATGCTTTGGATGAACATATCCCTCAAAAATAACATTGAATTATGTATACTGGTTATAATTGTGCTCGTGATCCTGATCTAAAAATTTCGGCCGATCCTTAAACCCGTCCATAACTAATAACCCGCCGTTTGCTGAAAAGACACTGCATACTCGCCCTTAGCTTATCGTATTGGGAAGCTTCATTCCATCGACGACTGCATAACCAGCCCGAGTGCTTCACATAGTCACATCATTACTTAACCTATTGTGTTCGCCGTGGGACTATAGATCTTATATTTAATTATAGAACTATTAATTATAGATTAAATATAGATTCTTTTTTTGGGCGGTAGGTGTTAAAAAAGTAACAACTTTAAAAAAGAGCTCTAACTTTATTTACTGAAAAACAATATTTTCACCTAACTTGAGTGTAAAATATATGTTTATGTGCACTTAAAAACTTACTCCCCCTGCCCCAAGTTGATAATTTCCTATATATCTCAAACTTTCACTGAGTTTTGCATTTTTGTTCTGCACTCTCACTGCACTGAAAATGGACGCTATTCAAGACTCCCTCAATCAAATGATGGACACATTCAACAAGCGGCTGGACACTATCGAAGAACAGCTGCCTAAACCTGCTTCTTCTTCAAGCCCAGGAGATCTGGCTGCAGAGTTTACATCCTTCAAGGCATTTGTTTTGATGTCGATGCGAGCTCTTCAAGGCCAGATTGCTTTACTGGCCAAACAAGTAGATTCAGTTGAGATGCGGGGAAGACGGAAGATTCTTCTGCTGCATGGCCTTCCCGAGGCACAGAAGGAGGAAACATCAAGGCCAGTTGCAAAGGCAATGTTGGATCAATTAAAGATGGATGGCTTCAAGGCAGAGGACATCAGTAGATGCCACAGGATGGGTCGTGCTGCAGGTACTGATAGACCGCGTCCTATCCTCTTTAAACTGCGAGACGTAGCACTACGTGATAAAGTCTGGGCTGCCAAAACCAATCTAAAGGGTTCGGGTATAACGTTATCCGAATTCCTGACGAAAACACGACACGATGTTTTTCTGGCGGCTCGACAGCGTTTTGGCCTTTCGAAATGCTGGACGAGTCAAGGAAGTGTGATTGTGCTCGGACAGGACGGAGCTCGGCATCGTGTGAACTGTCTTGCTGAACTCGATTGCCTCGTGTCGAAAGAGGCCGGTAAGCCAACGGTGGCCGTTTCGGCAAGGGCTGCGGCAGTGGTAAAGGAGACCGTCGTGCCATCGAAGACCAGACGTGCAGTAGTGGCGAAGAAGTAATCGCGTTATTCATGTCCTTTCATGCATGTTTCGCTTTTTAATTGTAACATTTTTTATAAACTGGCATATTATACGGTAGGCTTGTACAACTTTAACTCTCACCACCCTCTCTCAATGTAATAACATAATTTTTTCTGTTTTCTTCTAATCATGAACCTCCACTTAGATACAAGTTGTTTGCTTGCTTGCTAACTCAATCAAACTGACAATTGACATAGCGACTGTCATATTTAAGTCAAACACATTTTTTTTTTTTTTTTTTTTTCTCTTTTCTCCATAATCGGCGATTTTGGCAGTCAACACACACTCTCTAATCATAACTTCAACTGTCAACGTCAAGTTATTTAAAGCGATGCGTTCCATTTCACGTAGTTGTCAACTAGTGAAGCCCACTCTGTATATTTCCGTTTTATTATTTTTGTGTATTCAGTCTATGAGTTTGTCGTTTTTTAACTTTTTAATTTTTTTTTGCACATAAACTACACAGTAACTCGATTACTTGTAGGTATGTACTTAGTCACTTTTTCATTGTTGTTGTCTAATCAGTGTTAGTTTAATTTTTCGTTTTCTATACCTACTTATTACAACTGGCAGGTGGACTTGCAATTCATTGGTACCTACATATTACGGTATTGATAATTGTTAGCCTTTTTTTATTTTATTTATTAATACTTATATTATACATAATATAATTATTTTATAATATTTTATTTAGTTTATTGTAATATTATACTTAGTATGAATTATAACAGTGACAGCGAAGGTTCAGGCTATGTTTCTTGCGCCTCCTCAGTCGACAGTATGGATAGCTTCATTAGTATGCCCTCCCTATGTGATAGCATTGATTCATTTATTAGTGATGTCCCTAAAAATTTTAATATCCTTCACATTAATGCTCAGAGCATCCCGGCTCATTACCCAGATATGCTGGCGTCATTCGATCACAAAAATATTCACGCTCTTCTTGTCTCCGAATCTTGGTTAAAGCCTTGCCATTCTTCCACGTCATACTCCTTGCCAGGATTTATACTCCTGCGCAATGACCGCGTTGGTAGCGGCGGTGGTGGTGTTGCCATTTATCTCCGTGCACACATTCCCTACACTATCGTGAGCATGTCAGTGCAGCCCCCTCCACCTGATGCCGGCGAACATCTGTTCATTGAAATAACCCTTTTCCACACAAAGATGCTCGTGGGTGTTTATTACTGCCCTTCCCTCCGCATTAGCTTTTTTTCCTCGTTTGAAAAACTTCTTCAAGACCATACGCCTTCTTACGACCACAATATTATAATGGGCGATCTTAACACCTGCCTTCTGAAGGGAGACAGTAGAGCGTCCTCTCTAGATTCTGTTGTCAGGGGTAGCAGCATGACCATTTTGCCACTGAATGCCACACATCATTTTCCAAATTCAGTACCCTCCCTTCTTGACCTTATCCTTGTTTCATCCCTGAATCATGTTGGTAAGCATGGTCAATGTGCAGCAGACGCTTTCTCTAGTCATGATTTGCTTTTCCTTTCCTATAAAATGCGACCGCCCAAAGCAAAGCTCAAAGTTCTTTTACTGCGTAATTTTGGTGGAATGGATTCGGAAAGATTGCGCAGGGATGCCCAGGAGTTGGACTGGTCAGCTGTCACTGATGGTTTAACAATTGACGATAAAGTAGAGGGTTTTAATTCCACCTTGACTAAATTATATGATGTACACGCTCCTACTCGGCCGGTCAAGCTAAAACATCTACCTGCACCTTGGCTTACAGACGAGATAAGGCACTTAATGCACAAAAAAACAGCGGCCAAAACGAAGCTTAGACACCATCCTACTGACCGTAATAAGGAAAAATATTTAGAGTGTCGAAATCGATGCAATAGGGAATGTAGGAATGCACAGCGCCGGCATTTCCACGACTCAGTAGAAAATGAAGACTCCGCTAAAGTCTGGAAGTTCCTCAGGTCAATGGGAGTTGGAAAGGTACGTAAAGACAACATTCCCAAAAACTTAAACTTAGATCTTTTGAACTCTCACTTTTCTTCCTGCTCCAACTTTGACGGACCTTCAAAAGCTGCAACTCTTAATTATCTTTCTTCTATCCCCCCTCCCGACCACCCCTCTTTTATTTTTAGCCAATTTTCCGATTCTGACGTTAAAAAAAGTATTGCTTCTATTTCATCCAACGCGGTTGGTAGTGATAACATCAGTCGTAAAATGATTCTTCCCATAATTGATGATATTATTCCAGTAATACAGTATATCCTTAATTTTTCTATATCTAGTGGTGCTTTTCCATCCTTATGGAAAGAAGCCCTAATAACTCCTCTCCCCAAAAAACCCAACCCTTCTTCCTTCTCTGAATACCGCCCCATTTCCATCCTCTCTTTCTTATCTAAAGTTCTTGAGCGTCTTGTTCATCAACAGATCTCCTCATTTCTAAATAGAAACGCTCTTCTCAATCCTTTTCAATCTGGTTTCCGTCCTGGCCATAGCACTGTGTCCGCACTGGTGAAAATTACTGATGACATCCGTTATGGCATGAGTAACGGAAAACTGACTGTGTTATCACTACTGGACTTCAGTAATGCTTTTACCAACGTTGATTTCGATATTTTACTAGGTCTTCTCCATTCTCTTAACGTTTCTCCGCTGGCTATTGGCTGGTTTCGTAGTTACCTGGTTGGGCGCCGGCAACGTATTCGTGTTGATGACCACTACTCATCCTGGTGTCACACATCGGCTGGCGTTCCTCAGGGCGGCGTACTTTCTCCTTTGCTTTTTGCTATTTTCATAAACTCTATTTCCCGTAATTTATCTTCTTCTTATCATCTCTATGCTGATGATCTCCAAATTTACACCCAAGCTTCCCTAGACCAATTACACGCTGCTATCGGAACAACCAATGAAGACTTGAACCGTATTTTAGACTGGAGCAAATCGTACGGTCTTAGTATAAATACTTTAAAGACTCAAGTAATTGTTGTCGGTAGTTCAAGAATGATATCTAGGGTTGACTGGTTTCACCTTCCGCAGGTTCTTTTTGATGGCTCTTGTATTAAAATCAGCGAAACTGTCAAGAGCCTAGGGGTGCTCATTGATAGGCAACTGTCCTGGGGGCCCCAGTTAACCGAGGTGAGTCGGAAAGTTTTCGCTTCTGCTGGGTCACTCAGAAGACTGCGTAATTTCCTTCCCATCCCCACCAAAATTGCCCTAGCCCAGTCTCTCTTACTTTCTGTAATCGACTACGCCGACGCCTGCTATTTGGACTTGACCGAAGTACAGCTAAATAAGCTCGAGCGCTTACAAAACTTTTGTATACGTTTCGTATTTGGCTTGCGCAAATATGACCATGTTTCAGAATTCCGCAATAAGCTCAGATGGTTACCAATCCGACGTCGCCGGGATGCTCATGTCCTTTCTCTTCTGTACAGTGTCCTATTTATCCCTTCCACTCCCCCGTATTTGAAACAACGTTTTGAGTTTCTTCATTTGTCTAACCCTCGGGTTCTACGATCCTCTACCACTCTGCAGCTTAAAACGCCTATCCATTCTTCCATGTTCTATGACAACTCCTTCACAATTCAGGCTGTGCGACTGTGGAATGCCTTGCCCGTCAACATTAGGCATGCCAAGTCTATCACTATTTTTAAGGACATGGTGAGGAAGCACTACCTGTCGCTGAGTTAGTCCTGTTTGCTCATGCTTCGTAGTTATTTACGTAACGTTACATATTTATGATAATATTATTTAGTACATGCTATGTATTTCTATATATTTAGATATGTATTAGTTTATAATTATACTACTATGTGTAAGTATATCATATTTTTAAAATTTGTGTAATTTATGATAGCCATTATTTCATGTAAGTTTATTCTACATAAGTATGTAATAAGCACCTACATATTATTGTATTATTATTGTTATTTATTTATTCTTCTCTCCGATCCTTTATAATTATTATGATACACCACCACATACCGCAAAATCTCTGATAAATTCTTGTCCATCCAAAGGTTGCCTGTAAGAAATTGCATAAGCGATAAGGCCGCCCATTGTGCAGCATCTTTTTGTTTTCTTTTCTGTTCTGTATTTTATGTTGAATTGTATGGTGTTCAATAAAGAGTTATTGTATTGTATTGTATTGTATCTTAGATAAATCAGCTAATGGAACAGTTACGGTTGTTCGGTTCCGGTTCAGATGTAGAAAATATGAACTGGAAGATGGTTCAACGCGGTCCTATATCGACATGTCGACATGTTCGCCTCGCCTTATCCACCCAGTTCCTTATCTCTCGTAGCATGTTCGGAGAAAGTACTGAAGTAAGGTAATTTTTCAGTTTTTATCGCACTGTTGGAAAACGGTGATGTTGGTGATGATGACTTGTTTGTAGCCTATGTGTTAAATTTCGCCACAATTCAGTCCACGGTCCAGCTGTTTGATCGTGAAGTAGTATCAAACATAAAAACTCACTCAGAAACTTTCAGCTTCATAATATGAGTAGGATAGGTATATCTTTCTCGTTTTCCAGGGTCGGGACACGTGCGTCCTCATCTCGGGAGAGTCCGGCGCGGGCAAGACGGAAGCGTCCAAGTTCATAATGAAATACATCGCCGCCAACACGACGCAGGTGCACAGAGAATACATCGACAGGTAACGAAAACTAGTTGCAGAGATGAGCTGGTTACTCCGCGCAGTATAAGACTTCAGTTTTAAACAAGAACACAGTCTTCGAGGTTACATTTCGAGCATTTATCTCGAAGTGCTTATTGTAATCGATAGGTGCATGGTCAGCGTTCAAAATTGTTACGGGAAACACGATAAAGAATTGAAATAATGTAATGGATTGATTTTTATTTTTGTTAGTTTCGATTGTGATTTGTTGTTTTCGATTATTTTTATTATTGTTTCCTTTTTTTTGTTAACCATTGTCCTCATCGTTCCAGAGTAAAGAACGTCCTCATCCAGTCCAACTCCATCCTGGAGACGTTCGGCAACGCCAAGACGACGCGGAACGACAACTCGTCCCGCTTCGGCAAGTACATGGACATACACTTCGACTACAAGGGTGACCCCGTGGGGGGGCACATCAGCAACTACCTGCTGGAGAAGAGTCGGGTCATCAGCCTGCAGCCAGGGGAGAGGAACTTCCACTCCTTCTATCAGGTACCTTTGAACGACTACAATAGAACTGTAAAACCACTGATCGATTGCAGTCGGTGTGCTGTTCTAACTTCTAACGCCTCCACGCTGACTGCGAGCTAGCCGCATAGTCGACGTGTAGTTCAAATGGAATTGGCCGACACGTCGACCGTATTAACTCCATTCAAAATGCATGTTTGCAGTCGGAGTGCAGTAGAAATGCAATCCGTTTGTCTAGATCTGGAGCCTTAATGTTTTGGCCTCGCTCGATTTGTTAATTCGGCAAGCGGCTAGTGGTTTTATACGCCCAGTTTTTTTAAAATGTATTGTCAAAGAGTTGAGTCCCACACAGTCAGGTAGGCTTTGTAGATACCTATTCGCATGTGAATTCGCAAATGACTCCTATTCGGTAAATAGTCCATTCTATTATTTCAATTCAATGAAGTCGCAATTCCATGAAATGATGGATGCTTCGCTGGGAGTTTTGCGCAAAACACGAAACCACACGTTGTTAGGGCCTCCGATTGTCGATTATTTGCATTACTACAGGAAATTACATGTTGTGGTTTTCCTCATTCCCATCCTCGTCGCCAAAATAGTATGTATCTAGGCTCCTGGAGCTGCCTAGGATATGGGAGGATTATAATAATAAAAATGCGGCCATACTCGGAGACGTCTATAATACAAGAGGCGGATGACAGTCCATAGACCACATATATCGAGTTTTCTATTTAAAGGAAATATTTTTGTGCAATAATCGACGCGGTCCCAATGCGCAGTCCGTTGTAAGTGTTGTAACGGAAAAGCAAACAAGATGGCGATTGGTAAGATTGGGCCTTTTGATATTGGAAAGGACAATTGGGGACTTTATGTCGATCGCTTGGAGCAATATTTTATTGCGAACGATGTGAAGGCAGCGGTGAGAGTAGCCACGTTAATTACGGTCGTCGGTAGCGACGCGTATGAACTGATGGTTAATTTATGCACGCCGACGAAGCCCGCAGACAAGTCATACAATGAGATTGTAGAGGTGATGAAGAAGCACTTGCAACCGAGGCCGAGCGAGCTGGCTGAAAGGTTTAAATTTAGACAGAGGTTCCAAGCTTCAAGCGAGAAGGTGGCAGATTATATGGCAGAGTTGAAAAAAATGTCAAAAGACTGCTGTTTCGTAGCGGAGAGTTTGTCAGAAAACTTACGAGACCAGTTCGTGTGTGGCTTAGTGAGCGACAGCGTTAGACAGCGGTTATTTGCGGAAGATAAACTTACGTTAGAGTCTGCGTTCAAATTGGCGGTCACTATGGAGGCAGCAGAGCAAGATGCAGCTTTAGTGGACAGTAGAAGGAGGGACGACAGGTCTACGCATGTTTATAAGATCACTAGTGGAGGTTCCACCAACAAGGCTCGCAGAGAAGTTGGTGAAGCTGTTGTGCCTATTAAAAAGGCAGTACCGATTTGTTCGACTGTATGTCAAGTGTGTGGCGGTCGTCATGAGGCCAGTTCTTGTAAATTTAAGTCATATGTTTGCAGAGTTTGCAATCAACAAGGGCATTTGAGGAAGGTTTGCCCAAATCGCAGCCGGGGTACTGTGAAATTGCACACTATCGACCAGAAGGTTTCTTATGAGAACGATAGTGACAGTAGTGATGAGGTAAATAACTTTTCTATGTTAATGACTGGTTTGCAGGAGTATGGTCCTTATATGGTTAACGTGGGAAATAACGGTGTTATTTTACCGACGGAAATCGATACTGGTTCTGTTATATCATGTATAAGTAGTGATCGTTACGAAAAATTGTTCGCGAAGTATCCCTTACTGAAAACTAATTTAAGCTTGAGGTATTATACGGGGGAATTGGTGGTGCCTAGAGGAAAGATTGTGGTTCCTGTCATTTTAAATAAAGTATGCAAGCAGTTGGAGTTGTACGTAGTGAATAAAGGGAAAACTAGTTTGCTGGGCAGACAGTGGTTGAAGGAACTAAACTTTAGCTTACCCATGGCCGCGTGTAATCAGATTACAGATAAAGAGGCAGTTTTCGACATAGACGATTTCAGTTCCAGATATAGTTACGTGTTTGCTGACGGTCTGGGGAGGTTCACCGGGGGTACCGTCGGTTTTCGGCTCCGCGGAGATGTGCAGCCCATGTTCCTGCGTGCCCGCCCACTCGCCTTTGCTTTACGAGAGCCGGTGGAGAGGGCGATTGATCAGATGGTAAAAGATGGAATCCTCACGCCGGTAAGCACGTCGGACTGGGCTACGCCTATTGTACCAGTTATGAAAAAGGATGGCACAATACGAATTTGTGCTGATTTCAAAGTTACCCTTAATAAGTACTTAGAGGTGGATCGTTTCCCTTTGCCTAGGGTAGAGGACTTGTTGATTAAGCTGCAGGGCGGGGAAAAGTTCTCGAAAATTGATCTGTCACAGGCTTATGCTCAATTTGAGCTAGACGAATCTAGGAAGTTTGCGGTTATTAATACTCATAAGGGTCTTTTCCAGTACAACCGATTGATTTTTGGTTTAGCGTCAAGTCCGGGTATTTTCCAAAGGAAAATAGAGCAGTTGTTTGGAGACATGCCTAATGTCGGTGTATTCTTGGACGACGTGATCATCAGTGGTATTAATGACCGTTCGCATATGGAAACTCTGCATGAGGTTTTTGCTCGACTGCAAAAGTATGGTTTAAAAATACGTAAGGATAAGTGTACCTTTTTTGCGGACTCTGTGGTTTACCTAGGATTTGTGATCAGTAAGGAAGGAGTTCACACTTGTCCGGAAAAGGTTAAGGCTATCAAGGAGGTTCCCACTCCAAGTAACGTTTCGGAGCTGCGTTCGTTCTTGGGGTTGGTTATGTATTATGCAAAATTCGTGCCGAATATCAGCACTCTGTTGGCTCCTTTGTACAGCTTATTGAAAAAGGAGGTTAAGTTTGTCTGGGACGATCATTGTGCAGCGGCGTTTACAAAAGTTAAGGATCTAATGATTTCCAGTAAGATCTTGGCGCACTATGCACCGGATTTGCCGTTGGTGCTGACTACGGATGCAAGCAGCGTAGGGGTAGGTGCTGTCATATCTCATTTGACACCGGATGGGGAAAGACCCATTGCTTTCGCATCCAGGGTGCTTAATAGTGCTGAAAAATCTTACTCGCAGATAGATCGTGAAGCTTTGGCTATTATTTTTGGCATCAGGAAATTTCATCAATACCTTTATGGTAGGAAGTTCACATTAAAAACGGATCACAAACCTTTGGTCAGTATTTTTGGAAGCAAAGCAGGTATACCGGTTATGGCAGCGAGTAGACTGCAAAGGTGGGCCGTGTTGCTTTCAGGCTACAATGATGATATTGAGTATGTGCGAAGCGAAAAGAACTCCGCGGATGCGTTGTCTCGTTTACCCGTCGGTCAGCCGAAGAGGGTAGTGAAGGAATGTACGTATATGAATTTCATTCAAAGCTTCCTGCCAGTTTCTAGGAAGGTTGTCCGCGATGAGCAGGCTAAGGATGATATTTTGAAAAAGGTTGTTTTGTATTTGCAGAGTGGTTGGCCCGCTAACTGTGCTGAGGTAGAACTAAAGCCATTTTTCTTGAGAAGGAACGAGTTGTACTTGGATCGAGGTTGCATAGTGTGGGGCTATAGGGTGGTGGTTCCGGTTAGTTTACGGTCAAATTTGCTCAAAGAGCTACACCTTGGCCACCAAGGCATGGTAAAGATGAAAAGTAGTGCACGTAGTTTCATGTGGTGGCCCGGCATAGATGGTGATATCGAGTTGGCGTGCCGGCAGTGCAACACTTGTGCGGCAGAGAGCGCGGCTCCACCTCGAGTGCCTCCGCAACCGTGGCCGTATGTACCGGAACCTTGGTCTCGAGTTCATGTTGACTTCTTGGGTCCTTTGAATGGCAATACATTTTTGGTTTTAATCGATTCGACAAGCAAATGGTTAGAAATTTTTAGGATGCCACGGACGACGGCCAGTGCGGTGATTGCAGTTTTGAGGGAGGTGTTCGCTCGTTTCGGTTTACCCAGAGAGATTGTGTCGGATAATGGTCCCCCATTTTCGAGTTCGGAATATGCAAGTTTCATGGCAAATAACGGTGTTAAGGTCACCTTTGCAGCGCCATATCATCCCTCTTCGAATGGCGCAGCTGAAGGCGCGGTCAAATTGTGTAAACGCGCAATCAAAAAGTCGTTACGTGATGGGGTTGATTTAGATGCAGCTCTACAGACTTATTTATTGGCGTATAGGAACTCTAGTCACAGTACTACTGGTGTTTCTCCTGCGATGCAGTTGCAACGCAGAAACTTACGATCTAGATTGGATTTACTCAAGGAGGATAGGCAGGTTGAAGAGCGAGTATTAGGGGCTCAACGAAAGCAAATAGAGTACGCGGGAGGCACTTCTAGAGAGTTTCGGGTTGGAGATTCTGTATGGGTTAGGAATTACGCAGGGGAGAAGAAATGGATAGAAGGTCAGGTGTCAGCTAAGTTAGGTTCTCGGCATTACCTAGTCGGCTACGGAAATGGTCCACCTTTAAAAAGACATATTGATCAGATGAAGGGTAGGTGGTTACAAACATGCACGTTGCCTAGTCCCAGTCCGTCTGTGTCGGCTGAGGGTTATGAGTCCTGCGAAGATGCTTCTCCGGTTCCCTTGGCTTCTCCTGAAGCTAATGTGGAGAATAGGGCGGACACGCAAGCGGATTTAAGTGTGTCGCCTCTTGTGGAAACACCCGGTCAGCTCCGCAGATCGACCTTGCGTAATAGGGACTTACTAAGGCCGCCCAGGCGGCTTGGGCATGATTTTGTGTGATATTTGTTATTGGTTATATTGTTAGCGGTTGTACATTTATTATTAGTTTACATTTGTAAAGTTAAGTTTTGTTATGTTTTGTTTTGTTGTTATGTTGTGCGCTATGTGTGTACCTACCTGTTAAGTTATTACGTTATATGTTAGGTGTTTAAGTGTGGGGGTGTGATATATGTGGTCTATGGACTGTCATCCGCCTCTTGTATTATAGACGTCTCCGAGTATGGCCGCATTTTTATTATTATAATCCTCCCATATCCTAGGCAGCTCCAGGAGCCTAGATACATACTAGAAATGATGGATGCTTCGCTGGGAGTTTTGCGCAAAACACGAAACCACACGTTGTTAGGGCCTCCGATTGTCGATTATTTGCATTACTACAGGAAATTACATGTTGTGGTTTTCCTCATTTCCAGCTCCTCAGTTCCAACAACACAGCGTGCAAGAAGTTCGGTATATCGAGTAGTGCGAGCTACAAGATCCTAGGTAACGAGCGAGTCACGGCGCAGGATTCCAAGTTCTACAACATGACCAATAGCGCGTTCAACGCGTTGGGCTTCCCGCCGTCGGTGGTGGAAGATATCTGGAGTATCGTCGCCGGAGTTATATTGTTGGTAAGTGTCCAAATAAATTTGATAGACTGGCTCGAAGGACCAAAATGTGAAGGACTCAATTTGGTTAATAATTTATTAAGCTGTCTGAAATTGAGTTATGAACATAGCTATAACTTTTCATAATACTCACCTCAAATAAAATCCAGAATCAAAAAGTTTTAGTTGCAGTAAATATAAATTCTGAATTTGATATTTATTTGCATTATATGATATCTATATATATAAAAGCCAAAACTGACTGACTGATTGACTGACTGACTGACTGACTGATCGATCAACGCACAGCCGAAACCGCTGGGTCTAGAACCATGAAATTTTGCACAAATATTCCTTATGTGACGTAGGCGAGCAATAAGAAAGGATTTTTGAAAATTCAACCCCTAAAGGGGTGCAAACAAGTTGTAAAGTTTTTGTGTAACAACGTGTTTTCTTTGTCTGATCAGCTTCAAACTTGGCATTTATATTATTAAGATTTAATTAAACACGTGTTTCATCATTTTTTAATATTCAACCCCTAAAATAATAAAAGGGGTTGCAGAATATTTTTCAGCAGATTTAGTTCAAAACTGAAATTTTGTACACATTCGTAGATGACACTAGGAGACGTAGGTGTGCACTAAGAACCTGACTATATATTTTTTTAATTTAACCCCTGAGTGGGTGAAAAGGGGTTGCAAAGTTTGGATGGAACAACGTGTTTTATTGGTTTGATCAATTTCAAACGTAGTATCTATGTTCTTTAAAAGGTAGGAAGTGGTAGATTTTGGTAGAAAATGATAAATTAAAGTTAGAAAATGGTCGATTTTTGGTAGGAAATGGTAGATTTTTGGTAATAATGTTAGATTTTGGAAGGAATGGTAGCTTTTGGTAAATATTAGTGAATTTGAAATTAAAATGGTAGATTATGGTAAAATGGTAGATAACGGTTAAAATGGTAGATTTAATTTAGGAAATGGTAGTTTTTTGTAGGAAATGATAGAATCTGGTAGGAAATGGTAGCTTTTGGTAGAAAATAGCACATTTAGAAAGAAAATAATAGATTTACAAAAAAAATTTAGATTGTGGTAGAAAAATTTAGACTTTAGTAGAAAATGGTAGCTTTTGGTAGAACATGGTATTTTCGTAGAAAATGGTAGATTTTGGTAGGAAATGGTAGATTTTTGTATGAAATGTTAGATTTTGGTATAAAATGCCAGGTTTTTGTATAAAATGGTAATTTTGATAGAAGATGGTGGATGTCGTACGAGAATGTTGGATATCGCATATGCGGATATATCGCGGATGTCGATGTCGAACTCGAGGTCATGGTCTATTTTTAGTTATTTGGAATTATGGTAAAGTATATAGTCTGCGCGGATGAAGTCGCGGGCAACAGCTAGTTTATTTATAAACGCCACTTGACAAGCCTCAATAATCGCTAACTTTGTTTTAATTCGCGACGGCACTATATTTAAAAAAAAACTCACAAAGACCATAAGCGTAGTCAGTTCTTGCGATGCCCATTTAGATGTGTTTGCACCATGAACTTTGTAGGGGGAGCTGACGTTCACCGAGTCGGCGGAGGGGCAGCCGACGCTGGGCGGGCCGCTGCGGGGCTGCGCGGGCGCGCTGGGCGTGGCGGCGCCGGCGCTGCAGGCCTGCATGGCGGGCCGCGTGCTGGCGGCGGGCGGCGAGCTGGTCAGCAAGGCGCACTCGCTGCGGGACGCCGCCTACACCAAGCTGGCGCTCGCCAAGGCGGCCTACGACAGACTGTTCACCTGGATCGTGCAGCAGGTTAGTGGCCAACTGCGCCATCTGTGGGGGGAACTTGACAACTTTTTTGAAACGTTTACTTTGATTTTTTGTGTGCCTAGAAATGTCTTGTGCGAATCTACTTGTACTAAGTTGCCCTCTAGATTGTACGGCAAATTAAAAGTAGCGCCATCTTTTGATGAATACTTGTAGCTATCCCATAGTTAGATGCGTGTTTAGAATTGTGAAAGAATAATCCCGTCCGCAATCAAACCTGACCGCAATGACTATCTTTCGATTTCAAATCGATATTCTTTGTTCTAAAGTTAAAAATAGCCCATCTTACGGTGAACTTTAAAAACGAATCCCATCCAAAAACTCCTCCGGCAGATCAACAAGAAGATCGAAGTCCCCGAAGGGACGTACAAGAGCACGCTGATCGGAGTGCTGGACATCTACGGCTTCGAGATCTTCGAGACCAACAGCTTCGAGCAGTTCTGCATCAACTACTGCAACGAGAAGCTGCAGCAGCTGTTCATCGGTCAGTTCCGATCCAGGGACGACACACGCGTAAAGCACAGTATAAGTACGGAGTGATGCATGAGCCCTTCCGTCGCCCGCAGAGCTGGTGCTGAAGCAGGAGCAGGAGGAGTACTCCCGCGAGGGCATCCAGTGGAGCCCCGTGCAGTACTTCAACAACCGCGGCATCTGCGAGCTGGTGGACGCGCCGCACCAGGGCATCATCTCCATCATGGACGAGGCCTGCCTCAACCCCACCAAGGTAGCTCCTCCGCCTGCTGGATGCTGTCGGCTGAAGTTCTAGTAGCGGTTCGTCAGACCGCCCGAAGGTCCTGACGTGGCTTAACGACTGCTATCGATCGCTAGCAACTGGGACCGATGAGACTCGTTCAGCCGTCGCTCCCGGTTGTTATCGGTTCATAGCTGTCGTTAAGCCAAACTCTGCACTTCAGTCCACCCCTACGTGATTCGACTAACAAACTCCCCGTATATATACTTGTGCAGATCTCGGACACGCAGCTGCTGGAGGCGCTGGACAAGCGGCTGAGCGGCCACCAGCACTACACGTCGCGGCAGCTCTCGCCCGCCGACAAGAAGCTCAAGCACGCCGTCGACTTTAGGATCACGTATGTATTGTCGTGTCGCCGCTAGATGGCGTTCATTTCAACATATTGAAAAATAATGTTGTTTGTCGTTGATTCCTAGCGGACTAAAATGTTTGATATCTCGCCACAAATGACGCTAGTGTTGGGTGTGAATTATGTTTTGATGAGTAACTGCATCTATAGGGATTCTATAATATAATGTGTTAAATATTCTGTATTAAGCTATTTGTTGTATCTAGAAAAACTATAAAATGATGGTAACTCTGTACTATGTAAACATTTTTCCAATAATAATTGTTGACATTACATGCTCTTATTGACTTTTAAGTTTGTAAATGATCATATTTTTGGTTAATACCGCAATCGAAAATAGTCGGAATCGAGTGGAACTCTCCACTCGAGTGTTCTGAATAGCTCGTCAATGAAGCTTTAGATACAAGAACCACCTCAAAATGAATCGTTTCTCTGCTAGGCACTACGCGGGCGACGTGACGTACGCCATCACGGGCTTCATGGACAAGAACACGGACTCTCTGTGGCAGGACCTGAAGCGGCTGCTGCACTCCTCCAGCAACCGGGCGCTGGCCGCCATGTGGCCCGAGGGCGCCACCGACATACAGAAGGTGAGGGGGATGCGGGGGCACGGAGGAAGGAGTGAGATGGGGTACTGTCGGTAATCGATAACTCAGTGAGCATTAAGGGTAACATTTTAAGAAAGCATCACGTTACAAAAGAGGGAAGAACGGTACGACGTAGAGGGCAAGCTATAATATTCCAAGCGAAAGAGGTCGATCAGTTTCACTTCTATACATACTAGCTGGCCCTACAGCTGACAAATTGTCAAGCTATTCCAAAAATGTACCTATGACAAAATAAATTGTTATAAGTATTTCACTTCGGGAATTTTTTCCATGATTTAATATTTATTCTGCTATTCGGGACGGAGACGAATCCAATAAAGGAGAAATAATAAATATCGGATCAGTTGTTCTTGAATTATAGATAGTGTAACTAACACGGCTTTATTTTATACATTATATAGATAGATTATTACTATAGTCGTGAATAAGTGGTACATAGATGTATGTGTACCAACTACATACCAGATATCACGTTCCAAACCATCACTTTGGTAGAATGCAGTGCAGCGTTGAATATGCATCTCGCATTGTAGACACTTCCACATAAGCTGTACCTCGGTGTACGGAGCGCTGCAGACAGCCCGCGCGCTCATAGGGCCGTATTAATAAATGAACCTCAATAGCGCTACCAAGTGCGCTACCAGCTGATCCACACTCAAAATGTAATCTACATCTTGAAATCGTTGCTATTTAATAAATGGATATTGAGATGTAGCACTGGCTACTAGATACTGTCCTGTATGTGTCAATTGTGTCATAATCAGATAGCACTTAATCGCTGAGTGTCATTTATTAATTTGCCAAATATCATGTAAGTTTCTGTTCCTAATCTACAACTTAAGATGTATATACACCTACACAAACATTTGTAACCCACAGACCTGAAATACAGTTGTTGTACCTCTACTCACACACAATCAAATTTATGAACCTCACACACTCTTACTTGTATAAAACCAATTTTTTTCCTAAAATCTTTAAATACTTTATTTTATTTTTGTTGGTACCTGCATGATAATTTTAGCAATGTATTTACCCTATATACTGAAGTTCTCTTAAAGTTTTATTTTAAGTAAAAGGCTACGGTCTCCTGCGAGACAGGCATGCCCTAGTGCGGGGACCATTAGTAATTTATATTATGTATTGTTTATGTGTTTTGGTAATTAAATTATTTTGATTTTGATTTTGATGTATTAATTAGAACGAAAGAGCAAGTGCACACTGAAGATAGCTCTCAGAGCTAAGTTTGATTTATTAATACGGGCCATAGTCTGGCAGACATTAGCCCAATGCGTTCGTTCGGAACAGCTCCCCTACACGTAGGGCCACATGAGACATCTTGCGTGTCCGCAGACCTCGCGGCGGCCCGCGTCCGCGGCCACGCTGTTCCGCACGTCCATGGCGGCGCTGGCGGCGGGGCTGCAGACCAAGGAACCCTTCTACGTGCGCTGCGTGAAGCCCAACCCGCTGCAGGCGCCCAACGCCTGGGACGACCGCCTGGTGAGCCGGGGGAATCTGCACTCTATGGCCTGGGGCGCTGGATACTGAATGCCGTAGCGTTCGGAGATGTTTAGCTCGCTTTTGGTATGAGTTTCCGGAATCCTATCGGTAGTTCTGGAGAGTTAGCCTCGTTCAAAGAAAATAAATTATACACGCACTTGTAAATCCTCATTATGTTTGTATAGGGGGTACTTTTCCATGTATTCGGTGGTCGGGAATTGTTGTCCAGTGGCGTAGCGCCAGAGAGATAACGGCGGACCCTCGCCTCAGGTGCGGCACCAGGTGGCGTACCTGGGGCTGGTGGAGAACGTGCGCGTGCGGCGCGCGGGGTTCGCGTCCCGGCAGCGGTACGACCGCTTCCTGAAGCGGTACAAGATGCTGAGCCAGTACACGTGGCCCAACTTCCGCGGCAGCTCCGCCCGCGACGCCGTGGCGGTGCTGCTGCGGGACCTCGCCGTCACCGACGTGCAGTTCGGCCACACCAAGCTGTTCATCCGGTCAGTTCTTTCAATTACTTGTTCATTAGGTCAGTTCTTAGATGAACATGTTCGTTCGGTCAGTTCTTGGATGAACATGTTCGTTCGATGAGTTCTTGGATGAACATGTTCGTTCGGTAAGTTATTGGATGAACATGTTCGTTCGGTGAGTTCTTGGATGAACATGTTCGTTCGGTAAGTTATTGGATGAACATGTTCGTTCGGTGAGTTCTTGGATGAACATTGAGTGAGATGAGTTGAGAGTTGAGATGAACATGAACGGTGAGTTCTAAAATAAAGATGTTCTTTTAGTCAGTTGATAACTGAAGATATTCATTCGATGAGTTGTTAAACGAAACTGTTGACATAGATAGATAACTCTGTATTTACATCAACATATTGTACATAACACGGAATGGGCATACTTAAGAGGTACAATAAGCGGTCTTATCGCTTAAGCGATCTCTACCAGATAGCAAGAATAGGGTTAGGTCGGTTGCCATCAGTGTCAAAGATAGATGCCTCGCGGTGACGTTTCGAGTTGCACGAGATCGGCAGGTGTCACTTTATTACTTTATTTTCCGTCCCCAGGAGCGCCAAGACCCTGCACAGCCTGGAGACGTCCCGCGCGGAGCTGATCCCCTCCATCGTGATCCTGCTGCAGAAGCTGTGGCGCGGGACCCTCGCCAGGATGCGGTACAAGAAGATGAAGGCGGCGCTCACCATCTACAACGCCTGGAAGTGAGGACACAATACATAATAATAGTACTGAGTGGTCGTCCGGGACGTCGTCAATGAGGGGGAAACATACATGGATGGCAATCAAAAATATCCTTTATGTCTAGCTATAGCATAGAATACTAATTCATATAATTTATACCCTTTATGAAAGAGGACCCTTTCTATTTGAAGCGAGATGACATATCCGAATTATGTTTGACATTTTGAGCGTCTCGGGTGACCTATTGAGTAATTTACGCAGGATCAATGCTTACGACGCTACGACAATTTAGTTTGTTTTTTGGCTGACTGAGCCGTTTGTATGGAGTGCCCACTCTGTGTTCAGAATTTAAAACTATTTCCGTGCCACGAACCGTTACTCAGTTGCCACCTATAGTCGGTAGGTGGCGCTTGCAACTAGTCCGCAAGTCTAGCGTTGGTCGCACCTCTCGTCACGTTACACCTCCCCCCTCCCCCCTCCCCCAGGCGGTACTGCGTGCGCCGCTACTTCTCCGCGCTGCACAGCGACCTGCAGCGCGGCCGCGGCGTCATCAAGCGCTGGCCGGCGCCGGCGCCCCGCGGCCTGCCCATGGACATCATACAGGTACACTGCTGATCCTGCTGTAGTACGCACTGTAGCTGGCCCGAGCCCAACCACAGTTGTTGCGGTCCAAGTTCATGACCGCCGGTTAGAGTATCCTTAGTGTTCCTCGTACGAAACAGTAACGGTAGTGGCACGTCCCTGGGCGCAGGCGGCGTACCGGCGCTGGCGGGCGTGGCTGGTGCTGCGGGCCGTGCCGCGCGCGCAGTGGCCGCAGCTGCAGCTGAAGGTGTGCTGCGCGGCGGCGCTGCGCGGGCGCCGCCAGCAGTGGGGGGCGGCGCGCGCCTGGAGGGGGGACTACCTCGCCGACGCCGCCTACAACGCAAGCGCCGGTACGTATAGGGGATGCCGGGGTCTAACACCCGCAGCTTCCCTCGAACATGTCCCGCTCGACGAACGATACGTCTCCTCTCCCGTCTCTAGTTGGTATTGTACCGCGATTGATATGAATATTAACATTATACGGATTTCGCGAAGGCGTTCGATGTTGTCGACCGTAGGTTTTTGATTCGAAAGCCCGGTCATTCTGGACTCTCTGGTTCGGTGTTACGGTTCTACCAATTCTAACTTCGAAACCGGTCTCGGCTTGTAACGTTATAACCGCTTCCGAGGTTAGTGCCTTCGAGTGTGCCACAGGGATCTCACCTCGGACCTTTTCTTTTCCTTACCTTCCTGAACATTAATACACCACAGTAACACAGATATTCAACCGTTCCTCTCCCCCTAGCTACGTACCAGTCTGCGCTGACGGCGCTGCAGAAGTCCCAGCAGACGGGGCGTGCGCTGTTCTCATGCCGCGTGCACAAGTTCAACCGGTACAACAAGCTGGCGGAGCGCTGTCTGCTCGTCACCGACTCCGCCGTGTTCAAGCTGGACTCCAACACCTTCAAACCCTTGAAGAAACCCACCGCCATCACGGAGGTAACCGACAGGACTATCATCATAGGCCTATACTCGTCTAATGAGACAAACGCGGGTCCAATTCTGACTATTACGATGATTTCACACAAAAACATTGCCAAATGCGTGCTCAAGTAGGGTTGCCAGATTAATGTCGATTCTGCTAACATTATTGGGTCCGACTCCCGTCAAAATACGAAATCTCCCGCCAAACAGATTATAGTCAACAGAAAATGTTTTTCTTCTCCCGTCAACAATCTCACGATCCTGACATCTTGAAAGTTACTTAGGTTCTCCGATCTGGCAACCCTATTCATGGTGCCCCTGCCACTGCCGCGATTAATTTGTATTTATGAAACTTACCTCAGATCGGCGCCATCCGGATAATGAGCAACGACGCTCAGCTGGTGGTGATCAGCATACCCTCAGCCAAGAACGACCTGGTGGTGGGGCTGGTGGGCGCGCCCTCCGCGCCGCCGGCCGCGGGCTCGGACCTCGTGGGGGAGCTGCTGGGAGTGCTGGTCAACAGGTTTCATGCGTACGTGAATTTAATGGTTTTATTTGTTTAGTAAGTAGTGGTTTCAAGAAAGAGATGATATCATATTGATGATATTTTTAGTTTATGATGTAACCTTGTTTTGATGTAAGTAATTAAGTGTATGATGTAAGTTAGTCGAGGTGTATGTAAGTTACCGTGACGCGTTATTTATTTATTATATTCGTGTTTTCGACATTTCTAAACAGTATTCGACTTTATTTTTAACGGGTGCAATTTCATTTCTATGGTGGTGGTGGGGCTGGTTCCGTAGATTTTTTTTTTTTTTTTTTCGGTTCACAAATTATTATTGAATGTAACACTGTTAGCACATAGAATTAAAATAAAAACCAGACATTCAGTGTTCATCCTAAAAACAGTGAACACAGCTTGCAATTTTGACAAGACAGTGTTGATCTTTGCAGGTAGGTACATAATAGTTATACCTGTGTACATTATGTACCTAATCAAAGTGAAACAGAATATAGATGAAAAATAAATCAGGAAACAAAAATAAGTAAAGGAATTTAACAAATAATAAGGGTCTGTCAATTCACCATAACTTTCTTCACTTTAGCCTTTGTTGAGGCCAAAGAACCATCAAAGATATCCAAAGAGGAGCGGATTGCGTTATAACTCGATAGCATTCGATATAGAGGTGAGTGTTGCCTTATATTAGTGCGGCATCGCGGCAATTTGAAGGTCTTTCGGTTAATCAATCGACTGCCGAGACGTGGAACCTCTATGTCTATGCTCACAAGAAAATCTGGGCACAAAACTAAGCCGTGAATCAGTTTGTACAGAAACATGACATCAGATATTTTTCGTCGTACATTTAGTGCATTGAGTTTGTAATAGGCTAATCTAGCCTCATACGATTGTAACATTTTACATTTGTTCATCGCATACGTCAGCTGATACAAAAATCTTTTTTGGATACGCTCAAGTCTGTCACTATGCACAGCATAGCCAGGTGACCACACAGAGCCGTTATACTCCAGAGTACTTCTCACCAGACTATTATATAACGGAAGTAATACGTTAGGGTCTTTGAACATTTTAATTTGTCTACAAATAAAACCAGAAAGTTGGGATGCTTTTTTAACTATGTTGTCAATATGAGATCGAAAATTTAAAGAACTATCAACCGTAACTCCCAAATCCTTAATGGTCGAAACTTCGATAAGAGGTGTGTTGTTTAAATTGTAAGTGCAACTTATGGGATTTCTTTTTTTTGAAAATTTTATATGCGAGCACTTTTCTATATTCAAAATCATCTTGTTTTGGCAACACCACGAAAAAACTTTATCAATCTCATTTTGGAAAAAAATTACATCATTCTCAGTTTTTATGCGCACATATAATTTTAAGTCGTCAGCATACATTTTGAAAGGACAATTTATCTTAGCAGTTAAATCATTGATAAATATCAAAAAGAACAACGGACCTATGTGTGAGCCCTGAGGTACGCCTGTGGGTATCGATCGTAATCTTGACGTGTATCCGCGGATCATGACCAATTGTGATCTATTTAACAAATACGACTCACACCATCTCAACAAAGACCCATGTATACCCATTGCAGAGATCTTCTTTAAAAGAAGAATATGGTCAATCAGGTCAAAAGCCTTGCTGAAGTCCGTGTACACTGCATGTACCTCTTCTCCAGAATCAAGAGCCTCCGAGATATCATTGACAAAACCTATAAGATTAGACGCAGTAGATTTTTTAGGTAAAAAACCATGTTGGTCTGGGTGTAAGAATTCTTTGATGTGCCAATATATTCTTTGTTGAACTATTGACTCTAATACTTTCCCGAGCGCGGGAAGAATTGATACCGGCCTGTAATTACATGCATTTGCTACATCACCTTTCTTGTGAATGGGCGTTAGACGTGCTTGTTTCCACATATCTGGGAAAACACCATCTCTAAGAGATTTGTTATAAATAATATATAATGGCCGCGATAACGTTTCAGCACATTCTTTAAGAAAAATATTAGGTATGTCATCTAATCCTGCCCCTTTTCGAGGATTTCATTTACAAGAATTTCATTTTTATCGATTCAATTTTTTTAACCCCCCAAGAAAAATAGGTGTACTTATATCTGTGTGTCCGTCTGTAGCAACGTAGCTCCCAAACTAATAGACCAACTTTGCGGTTATTTTCTATTTGAAAGCCGCTGTAATCGGAGTGGTTTTTGGCTATATTTTATACATTGTTGTTGTTGTGCGCAGGCTGACGGGCGGGGAGCTCCCCGTGGAGGTGGAGAGCGGCGCCACCACGCGCTGCACGCTGGGCGGGAAGTCCCGCGCGCTGCAGCTGCCGCCGCCCGCCCTCGCCGCCCCCGCCGCCCCCGCCGCCCCCGCCGCCCCCGCCGCCGTGCCGCCCTTCACGCACGCGCACAACGTCATCACCTACCATCCCGCCTCCGCGCGCGCCTAGGGGGGGGGGGGGTGGGGGGAATACGTACCTCCTGTCGATGTCACACGGAGTGCTCAGAAAGGGACAACGAATTAGCTATTAGATAGGAAAACGCAGTGTTCGGTGATAAATGTCGCTAGCGATCTCGCTTCTCTAAAACTGAGTACTGGATTCCTAGTAAGTTTCTGTCGATTAGACGGCGAACTGTTCCGAAGTATGTAGAGAATAATAATATTTATTTCGAACATAAATTGAGATCCGATTTCGAAACGAGTTGGCTAGTTCATTACAATATTAACTGGAGGATTTTGAAATGTAGTCAGAAATAAACATGGATTTAGTATTTGAAACGGCTATCGTTTTAATATAATTAGAGTTATTGATGATATTTCAGGCATGAAATAATTTAACGATACTAGATATATATTTCACAAGTGACCTTTGAACTTATTACAGAATTATGATGGTTTGCGACGCTAAACGCTAACAAGGGGCGAAATGCACAAAATCCCTCGTGTATGAGACAAACATTGCAGACCATAATCCCCTGAAAAATTATCTAAAGTTAATTAAAATAGGTCAATATAAAATGGTATCTTCTAGCTTTGTAGAAAAGTAGCGTGCCTTCATATTACTTAAGTGCCTAATATTTACTATTTAAATAATAAATTGCGAAATAAGTAAGTTAATTATAACGCACAATAATGTACCTTTTAAAAATAAAGTGAACTTATTGACTGAAAGTCGCATTTCGAGAGTCAAAGCTAGTTAAATTTAATAATTATACAATGAAAATAATAATTGTTAAATACGTAAGTCAATTATAAGGTGATAATAATAATGTGAACCATGTACTTTATTAGAAATAATGTATTTAAGTTATAAAGTGATTAATATTTTTGTTATTTTTCCTTTTGTGATTGTGAATGATGTCAAATGTAATGGAATGAGTTTAGTAGAATAACAATTCTGTGTCATAGATGTATCAACGGAGGAGATAAGTAAAATTTTGTTCAGGTTACTAATTAGCAGAGCTATAAAAATATCTGTATAGAGTATCTGTCTGTACCTACTGTTTTTTAAAATACGTCTTTCTGCGTTACTGCAAGATCAGGAAAGAAATTCAGTTGATATTATTATTCACCATTATTATTATAAAATCAAATTGAAATCTAAAAACTAAACGTAAATAAAACTAATCTAATAGGCCGCTACCAGTGGGCAACGTTCCCAAAATGCTGGCTGCATTGCCACGTTGTATGGCAATGCTCAATCTTTGACCAAAATAAAGGCCAGCATTTTGGCCACGTGTTGCGTCGACCAGACGTCCACATATGTCTTTGAAGATTTTGTGGGCTCCCGGTCCCCATGGCCCCGAAAGAAATGTATCTAGGCGGATCTAAATCTAAATCAACTAGTAGAGCGCGCCTTTACCAATTATTCCTAAAAGTTGACATTCATCCTGAGCCATACATTCACTGTCTATAGAGATTCAGAGTCGTATATTATAGACACACAGACTCGGCAAATACCTGTGGTTCCAAAGCTAAGATGTTTTAGTCAAAGTTTCATCGAAGGGAAGGGTAAATCGGGCCTGACCGATAGGTACTAGGCCCCATATGCTATCCGGCCTCCGTCAAATTAAAGCAAATGAGGTTATTTATTTGAACGCCTAATAACATAAACTATGATACGAAGCCACGATATAAAAATACTATATCTGGCAGGCTACATCTGAATTATATGACATTGAAGTAACGTAACGAAAAATGTCAGTATTTTAATTCCACAGTAATTCCGTCTAACTCCAAAAGCCTCAAATGTGATGTAACATTATAGCTTCGTACAAAACAGTGATTTATAGATAACATAGTATTTATTTTTAGGTCAGTATTAGTTCGTTATAGCGTACAACGAAGTAACGGTTGCGACGTTATCCGTTATAACGTTTGTTTCTGTATATAGCTGTTATTTTGTTTGTGTGATTCGAAACGTGCCTTGACGCGGTGCCATGGTGTTTGTAATGTATTTAATAATATAATTTTACAATTATTATAAAGGCATTTTGATTTTTATACCTTTGTTCCTATTAGACATAAGCTCAGTTAAAAGCACAAGTTAAAAACGTGTCTAATGCTCGCATAAACTAATATCTAAATATGTAATTTATGTTGTATGTCTTGATGGTTATGTTTTGCAAGAGCAAATGCGGGTAGTTGCCTACAACACGCGCCTCTCCGAACGGTGATACCCGCATTTACCAGTCTTCTCGTGACCACGGTCGATGTAATTCGGCCAAAACGTCGAGGTATGTCAAAACTATATATTTTGATATTAGGTGCGCGAATTAGACACGTTTATGTTTTCTTTTCGCGAAGGGTTATGAACTTCTAGCGATAAGTACGTTGTAATCGTTATAATTAGCGTCAAAATAGAGGTGGGGGGTATTATTATGAAACTTAAAAGTATACGATTCAACAATCGATTCAATTTCGATTCAATCCTGGACCAGTGTTGAAAGGGAAACATCCTTTTTCAAACTCAAACCATAATCAAGTAGTATTCACTGTTTATTCCTTATCTATATATAAACCTATTTATTTTACTCTTCATGTGAATCGTCAACCCCTGATACGTAGGTATCTACACCAAAATATACTGGCGTTGGTATTATATGAAACAATCTAATGACAATATTATACACGGCACGGCACGTTTGGCGTAGTGGCTGTGCAATCGGACTGCTGCGCTTGGTGTCGCGGGTTTGATTACCGCCCGGAACATATATTTATGTGCAATATTTATTTATGATTTGTTTCTGGTCTGAGAGTGATGTGTATGTGAAGTTATATGTCTCTAAGCGCGCGATACCCACGATACAGGAGCAATCCTAGTGTGGGTCTAAGTTTTATAAAAAAAGAAGAAGAAAAGTAAGAATTGAATAAGTTCTAAGGAATAAAGGCTGTTTTGTTTTGTTTTGTTTTGTATAATAATATATTGCGCCAGTTTGGCGGTGGCTTAAAAGTAAGCTCCAAGGAAATTCCTATCACGAAATTGGAAACCCATACCTACATTTGTATAACGTTTAATAATAATTACTTTTATCTGCCACTTGGTTACTCTTAAAGATTAATTACTTAGTAAAATTTTCATGAAGAAAATCAATAACGTCATCTCCATTTAGCGTAGAATAATGAATAGTAAAGCCCTCTAAACCTTGGAAGCTTGCGCGTTGGGCGGATCGGAGCTGCATATAAAGCTAGGGCGGGCGGCCGCAGCGGCAGACCGAAAGCGCATCGCCTGCATACGCCACAGCCTGTATATCGCGAGATCAAGACTAACACAAGGTTCGTAGTCTTATATCCCATATAAACTTTTGTTTTCTTATTTAGAATAATTATTACTCCAATAATTATTATGGAAGATTTTTTATACATTTTAGTCCTTATTATTCATTTTGTTTTGATAATAAGTGAGTGTTTGTTTCAAATCCACTGATTTAAACTAAAACTATCTAAATCTAAACCCTACAAATCTAACAAAAGTATGGATGCCCATGTGGTATGGTACCAAGAACACTGGCTGCATTACCTCGCTGAATAGCAATGGCTATTCTCTGTGCGCGATGAGAGCCAGCCCTCTTGCCACCAGCTGGGTCAACAAGCCGAAGAAATGATTTTTGAAAAAAATTTTGGAACTGGGAGTGTGTGTAAATCCAATGTGTATAGAAGTTCTTAAACTTTCGCGAACAGAAAACATATAACTAGCTAAAAAGGGTCTAATTCGCGCACAAACCATTATTATTGTTTCTGCGCGAATTAGACCCGTTTTTAGCTAGTTAATATCCAATGTGTATTTTGTGTGTGCTTTTCTAAGTTTTTTGTTTTTCTTGTGCCTATTGCAATGCAATAATTATACTACGAGTAGAACTAGCTGACCCGACAGACATCGTCCTGTAATTGTCATTAATTTTCCTTTTAAAAAAAGTAACATTTACCTACATAAAGTTAATGTGGTCGTGAAGTTTCCTCTAATAGTCTAATGTGCGTCGTAACTTTTTTATTTTTTTCTTGCATAAGAACCTTCTCCTGACAATAACAAACACAACAAAAAAGAATTAGCAAAATTGGTCCAGCCGTTGTAACGGAACGTTACTTAATTTACAATTCTACATCATTATTACAGTAACAAATTTACAATCTTAATAACTACCAAATACAATTAAAATTTAATACAAATATTATGTATATACAAATATAGAATAAATATATATACTTAACAAATATATACCTTATAATAATATCATAACTATCTGGCATCTGGCACCAAGATGCTGTGACCAAGGGAAATTGGGATTCATTTTTATATGCTAAACTTATAGAGATACAATGCAATAAAAATAATCTCACAAATATAAAAGTGGATAACGCGTCACGCAGTATATATCCTGCCCCCAACTAAGATTCGTGTATCTAACTAACTACGAGTATAACGCTTTACCATTATTTTGTTCTATCACGCACTCGAAATAAAATAAAACAATTCCTCAAAATACCTACCTGTCAATGCCAATGGACCGTGATGAACAAAACTGCGCTAAAGAAAAATATAGGGGGGCATGAATTTATTTTTATAATTCTGGGAGGCACCATGCAAAGAAGGTTGGGAAACCCTGCTCCATACAATCAAAGCGCGCTGAGTTACAGTCAAAAAGCACTAGATGGGCATGTTTTTTAAAGCACCTAACAAATGAAAAGTGCAATAACACTGAATATTTTAATTAGGATAGTTCATACGCGTTATATTTATCTAAGAACAAAAGAGGCAAGTTTGAATTCTGCGTAATCTACGAGATCACTCTATAGCTGTTCTAGCCTCCATGTAACACTATGTAGCTATCTATCTAAATTGCTAGCGCAGCGCGGCGAGCTCTCCCTCAAGATCAAATTGAAAGTTCAGGGTCGATGTAGCGAGCTGAAATCTACGAGTATACTTCTCTATAGTTCTAGCCCTCTAGTCACAATGTAACATGTAACAGGCGCCGCCGTCTCTTCTCAACATCAGGTCAAGGTCGACGTAGCGCAGTTTCCAGCTGCGAAAACTTTCTCTATTGTTCCATGTTTCATGTAACCCTAGCTATCTACAACAGCGAGTAAAGCGGCGCGAGCTCTCTCTCAATGTCAAGTTTTTGAACATTCAGGGTCGGCGTAGCGAGCGAAAATCTACGAACACCTCTCTACATATAGTTCTAGCCCGCTTCCCTCAATGTAACCCTAGCTATCTATACATGTAACAGGCGCCCCTACCTCTGCTCAATGTCGGGTCAGGGTCGACGGAGTGCAGTAACGTGTATATGAGAACCTACCTAAATATACTTCCAAGGCCTCTAGCTACGGTATCTATCTACAGCAGCCAGCGCAGTTGGTTCTTTTCAATGTCGGGTCCTTGAAATTCAGGGTTGACGCAGCGCAGAGTCCGATATTGCACAGCGGAATATTTGCCTTCAGAGATGCGATGTAACATTTTACTAGGTTGAGCATTTTGAGCAATGCTTGGAATCTAGGTAGGTACTTAACTTTCTTAATTACTTTTAGGTATATTGGGTCTCTGAATCAGGCGGGTTTCAGTTCTATTTTCTAATACACTTCTACAAAGACATATTTAATTATTTAGTAACAATTTAGAGATCTTTGTTAACAGATCAGTCAAGAGCGTAATTATTGGACCTATTTAGATTCTTGTTGTGTTCGAATCGAAAAGTGAGAGGCTTTCAGAGTAGGTATACCTACTACTGTATCTACTTATTATACAGTTACACCTGAAGTTATTTTTATTTCTGTTCGAGCATCTGGTATAGGTAGGTATATTATACCTACTAGATATGAGTTTTCAGGCCGCCCAAGTGTATCTTTAAATTATAATACATTTTTATATTATCTGAGGGGGTTTCTTCCCTCATCGGTAGAGGTAATAATAGGATACAACGAAGACTCTACCTGCTACTATTGATGACGTAACTTTTATTTTGTGCTTTGCGCTAACGAGATTATTAACTAGTCACAATGATTCAACTGTAGCTTTTGTGTTTCAACGAAGAAACCCTTGATCGGCTTGACAAACTGACACTAGAGGTCGGCATTTCATACGACAAACAACAGCGAGGAAAACCTGACATCCGTGACGTAGTGGGGTCTGAGCTGATGGCAAAGCGTGAGGTTGCGGGTTATTGATTCCCGCACAGAGCAAATATTTGTGTAAAACTGGGGTTTCCTCGGCATTAAACCGGCATTGAAACCGGCATTTAACGCCAGTTAAGTTTGCTTATCATCATCATCATCATCAGTCTAAAGATGTCCACTGCTGAACATAGGCCTCCCCCTTAGACCACCACGCCGAACGACAATTTGCCACTTGCATCCACCGGTTACCTGTGACTCTTTCGATGTCGTCGGCCCATCTAGTGGGAGGCCTTATAGGATAATATGTTCTACTTATAGGGCTATAAGTTTGCTTATAGGATGACGATCATTTCGTGGAGACTACTAGCTGCTGCGGGCTTGTGCTTGCTCGCCGCGTCGTCTCTGGCCGCTGCCACGGAGACGGACAGTGAACAGGCTTCGGGAGACGTGGAACTGAAGATCCCGGTATGGCCTTCTTTAGCTGGTTATCCATGTTTTTAAACGTAATTTCTTTTTATTTTCTCGTTTTCTTCCCCCGAGTCTGATACACAATGAATTATAAAAAGATTATCGGGAACAAAAGATTCAGATGGACGAGAAAAATCTACTTTTTGAGCGACTTAATATGCTTCGGACGTGCAGCTTATGGTAGAGGTACGTATAAAGTCGGGCGTTGGTAAGAAAAATCGCTTTACATGTCTAATCTCATAATTTACTATAGATTAGTATCTTTATTACGTAGGCTAAGGCGCTGTATGGAAGAGGTCTGTAAAACAGAACTATGTTCACCACCGGCCGCCTTCTCTGATGATGCTGAAGGTACGTTTAACCCTCGATCACGGCAGGAGCAGCCCATTGACCCGGCACTGGAGACTGCCCTGACCCAGGCCCAGATTAACAGCCTCATGACCAGGGACCGCGAGCGCATGTACCGGCAGATCAACGCCTTCAGAAGCCAAGTTGCATCCCTGGATATACTTGCCGGGTGAGTCTAGCCGGCTCACTATAGTTTATTTCATCTATATGTATCTATAACGTATATGTAAATTACGCGTCACGTTGTTTGTCCGCGATGGACTCCTAAAGTACTTAACCGAGTTTGATCTTACTTGAAAGATAGGATATCGTAGCTTACATCTCAATTTACAGACGCAATAACAAAAGCCGTAGCCTGCGTAGCGGCCGTGTCTGCTAGTTAGTACCTACCTACCTATAGTATAAAATATTAGGTGACGATGTTGTCGACCGGGTATACTTAGATAGGTACCTACTTGAAGAGTAGTATATATAGGTAACAGATTGGCAAGGAGATCCATACCATCACTTACCCGAGGCCACCACCACTATGGTTTATCCATCTCGTAGCTACTAAAAATGTGTTTGGCAAATTTCAGCGCGATAGCTTCGAAGTGAGTGAAATATTGATTGCGGAATTCTAGGACATAAGTACGAGGCAACACGTACCTAACCAAAATGCTGGCCTTTATTTTGGCCAAAGATTGAGCATTGCCATACAACGTGGCAATGCAGCCAGCATTTTGGGAACGTTGCCCACTGGTAGCGGCCTATTAGATTAGTTTTATTTATGTTTAGTTTTTATTTTGTTTTTATATTACTTACCATAAAGTGAAATTAAACATTCTGGATATACATACACGTGAAGTTAATATAAAAGTTTGTAACAATATAGGTACCTAGTACTCATCTAGGTAGTAGGTACTTACTTACTAAAATCGTTGTAAATTTAATTCTATCAAAGGTAGTCAGACAATGATGACAGATAGTAAAATTATAGGACACCGTAATTCCTAATAATAATATGGCATACCTACTACCTAAAGGTAGGTATTTATTTTAGGCTATTTGATACTTAGTCATTTTGCGTTTTAGACGACTCGATCATAACAGTATTTAATTAAAAAACCTTACCTGGTAACCTCAATAGGCCACCAACTATCAACGAAATATTAACGAATATCGTATTTCTAACTATTCGACAGACCTAAGTGGATGCCATCAGGCACAATCCTGGTGCCGCCACCGGACATGGACCTCTCACTGCTGACGCGCGGCATAACGAAGAGGAGGCCCGACGAGCTCTCACCCAAGGTAATAGGGCCTCCAACACCAGCTGCCCAGAAGAATACGACTTATCCTAAAGGAACTCCAAGGCTGACCATGTGTGCGACTTTTGACCACATCGTAACCGGTGACGAGATTGTGGTGTTAGGCTATGAAGTATAAAAAAATGGGTTCTCGTTTTTCTAATGCGGTCTTTTGACCTTTGTGGGTAGGTTACTAGCAACGGTTTTTTTCTTCCATTTTTACTCGATTTATTATCGTATAAAAACGACACAAGTAAACTTGATGCGGGAGTTGATGTTTTTGTCTTGTACCTATATGGGGCCTGACGTGGTAGCCGATCGTCTTTATATTGAGATGACCATGACGTGGATATACCTACCTACCTTCCAATATCCGGCTTTGGCTTGATCAAACCTACACGAAGTAGGTACTTAACTATTAAGTAATCTGTGTTTAGTGTCTACACGTCTAACGGTAGGTACTTACAAAAAATACACTTCGCCATGTTTTTATTGATTCTGCATGGGAAACATAACTGGCTTGCAGATATTGTCAAAATACCCTTAGGTATATTTAAAAAAGATAAACCAGAACACAATTAGCATTAGTGTTGAACTGAAGAGTTGTTTACATTGAGCAGCAATAATATAGCCATTCAATCAATACGAAACATAACAATAACCTATTTTATTTTCAGGTACCTATACCCATTCGTACTGCTACTTCAAACTCTGCGCGTCTCGACCTCCTTCATACAATTCGTAAATTAACAAACAATAGCTAAATGCCCAAAAAACAGCTAGGTACCTCTATAAAATTATATTTAGCGTTAGTTATTCATAGGTGTAGGTACCTACTTATTTGTAGACAATTTGAAATGAAAATAATAAAATTATTTGTGACCGTCTCGGTTACAGATCATGGTTTCTGTGGGAAAACGTTTTACTCCGTGATTTTCATAATACATATTATATTTAAAATTTCATTAGAAAATATTCATATTAGAGAATGTAGAGATGTTCTTAAATCATAATATTATCGTAGCGATGTTAATAAATTGTTAACACTAGATCTACTATAATCATGAAGAAGATAAAAAATAAATAATTTCTCATTGGATTTACCTAATTTTTCTTTAGCCAATTCATGCAAATTCATTTTATTTCATCAACCTCTATCTGTCCTCTGCTGAGCACGGGTAGTAGGTAGGAATTATAATCCACCGCTGGTATCTACCCGGTCCGGGTTGGTGGATTGCATGCCTCTGAAATAATTCTCGGGCATGTGGGTTTCCGTAAGATGTTTCCTTCTACGAAAAACGAGTGATAAGTGTGTATACAGCTACCTACATTATGTTTTTTGAATAAGGGACACATTGATGTGTCTGCAATGGGATTTGAACTCTCTGCCCTTCTTGGCAGGCGGATGTAGCCCACTAGGCCACTAGGCTCATTCGCCACTTGATCATTCAAAATAAATATGTAGGTCCACATTATGCGGCAGGTAGAGGAATAGGTAATAAGTAGGTACCTACCTACCCACCTACTTATGTCCTCAAATACAGACAAAAAGTTATAAAGCTCCCAAGTTACATTTAAAAATCCTACTAATATTATAAACGTGAAAGTTTGTCTGTATGGATGGATGTTTGTTACTCTTTCACGTAAAAACTACTGAATGGATTTTGACGAAACTTCACAACAATATAGCTTACATATCAGAATAACACATAGGCTACAATTCATAAAGATATATTATCGTATATTATCCAAACGCGGGTGAAACCGCGGGGCGCAACTAGTAATAATATATAATTCTGCCAAAAAGTACCTATATTCTTACAAAGAGTAATTTTTAATGATCATAAACATAGCTTCAGAAGGTACCTACCTACTTACTAGCTGTGTAATTGTTAGGTACTTATCGCAATCAGAAATCTGCTAATGCGAATACGTAAATCAACAAAAAAATAGTTATATTTATAAAGCGAATTTATACCTACATATTTGCATTTGTTGATATCTCCATATAAAAACGTTTCGCGTCGGAACACGTTAGGTAAGTAGGTATATTATGTACCTATATAAACAGGTGTGTTAGAACAAACTGTAACAGAAGTCGAACAAAATTCTGCAGCGTACATCGCAATTTCAGTATAATAATGAAATTAATTTCAAACGTTGTTATGAATTTTTATGTGTTTACCAATTTGCTAACCGGGTCTCAACAGCGCGCGCCGTTGGATTTACCTGAAGATGCAGCATTGGACTTCCTAGCGCTCGCAACTAAATACGGCTTCAACGCCAAAGAACACGTTGTGACCACTGAAGACGGATATATCCTAAAGATGTTCCACATCCCCGGTAATCGAAAGAAACCCGTACTCGTCATGCATGGGATCATAGATTCGGCGGACAGCTTCATCTTGAGAGGTCAGAAGTCTTTGGCTGCAATTCTGGCAGAGAACGGCTACGACGTATGGTTAGGGAACACCAGAGGGAACAGATATTCCCGGAAGCACGAGCGCCTCAACCCTGACAAGGACAAAGAGTACTGGAACTTCAGCTTCCACGAGATGGCCGTTACTGATTTAAGATCGTTTATAGACTACATTTTACGCGAAAACGAAGTGAGCAGTCTCAGTTTGATTGGACATTCTCAAGGAAATACATTGTTTTATGCTTTAGCTTCAATGAGGCCAGAGTATAATGCCAAAATCAACGTTGCTATTGCGCTAGCGCCAGTGTGTTTTCTCAAAAATCTACAGTTTCCGCTATCCTCGTTAATTGACGCAGGCCCGATGATAAATAATTGGCTGCTGGCGAACCATCAAGAGGAGGTTTTCGGCGAGACTTCACCCGAAACGCAAATCAGGAATGCCGTTTGCAAAGTGAGAGGGACCGGTTACAGTATATGCGGTGAAACGCTATTTGCTTTAGCCGGGAAGGACGTTGAAGAGTTGGAACCGGAGTTCTTCTACACGGCGATGGGCCATTATCCGAGCAGCACGTCGAGGAAGGCTGCGCTGCATTTCCTGCAGCTGGCGATGCGGAAACAGTTTGCGCAGTTTGACTACGGAAAAGAGAAAAACATGGATATCTACGGTTCTACAACACCATCTTTGTACGACCTGAACAAGGTAACGATGAAGGTAGCGTTAGTAGTCGGCAAGAATGACAAAATAACTCCTCTAGAAAATGTGTCCCTTTTAAGAGATAGACTACCGAATGTCGTCAGTTACGAGGTCATGGAACGTGAACTGTTCAATCACCAGGATCATATATGGGGAAAGCATATGTATAAATATTTGTTTCCTCATATTCTAAAACTTTTGGCCACATACAGTTGATTATACTTGTTAAATAAATGTACCTAAAGGTAATGTAGACAGATAGGTACATTTAAAAATATACAATGTTATTAGTGTTGCACCCCGGCAATGGGATTTTATTTGTTCCATCCGATAAAATATGAAAATAAAAAGAACATTGTTGCACAGGTGGGCACCGTTAATCAAATAGTTAACTTCGTTAACGTTATTCCGCTACAAAAAAGCTTCGTTAAACGTTAAAGCGTTACATTTCGGAAGAATTAACGCAAGTTAACGTTAATCGTTAATCCGTTAATATGTGTAAAATTGCATTTTTATATCGTTTTTACCCGTGGAAAACAGACGTTCAACTGCAGCACTTGAGGGTAGGTACTTATAGCAGTATTGTATTTAATTAATAGATTTATGAATAGCTGTTCCCTGAGGAATGCATCATCCTTAAACGAGTTTTTTGATTTCATGTCCAGCCACATTTTAACGAGACTTTGCGCTTTACTTTTTTAAAGAGTTGGAGCTCTTTGGTATTTCTATAGACTGCGTGACAGAATAATTGATCGCACCGCGCCGCGGTGCCGTGCGGTAAATAGTAGACATAGGATTAAAGATTAACGGACTTCTGCATATTAACGGAAGTTAACGTGTCCGTTAACATATTTAAAAGTTAACTTAAAAGTTAATCCGTTAATCAAAATGGTTACTTCGTTAATTAACGATTAACGGATTAACGAGTTAATGCCCAGCTATGGTTAATTGTGTTGTGTACCTTGGCTACCACGAAATAACGAGATAAGTTTGTGTAGGTACCTAACCTACCTAATAGAAGAACGGGAAATTAATTGTTGTTTTACTAATGGTAAGTATAGGGGATTTCTGAAATAAGCCTAAACAAGCTGTTCGAAGTCGAACCTAAAAGATAAAAAGTATGTACGTAACCACTGCGCTGTGTGGGTAGGTCTGTGCTGGGAGTTTTGGCGGGAATCCAATAGTGAGACGTTGTTGGTTTTGTATTATTTTCTTAAACTTGTGTTTCTTCGAGTGTTAATGTGTAATATTGGTGGAATATTAATCATTAAGTGTTCGTTAACGTGCACGAGTGTGGGCGAATGATATAAACCCAAAAAACGTGTCATGTCGCATTTTTTCCAAAACTCCCAAAAAGTTTTAGTAAAGCATAAACTACTATACTGAATCGTGACTTTGACGATGTAAATAATTGACTTGACTACTTGACCACGATTGCTATATTCCTGTGACTTTCTTAATGTGGAATTAAGAAATACTTTAATAATAAAATACTTGACACTGGCTATATGCACACACCGTGCGAAGCCATTACTAAAACAAAAAAAAAAGGTCTGTGCTGTCATTGTCACTGTCAAATAATGAACCTTCAGGAAAGTCACGCCACGCAGGGTGATGGTATGTATAGGTTATGTCTAGAGGTGTAAAAGTAACGAAAAAAAGCATACCCGTATGTATTCGTTACTTTAGCAATGAGCACCCGTTACTGTCGTATCGTTACTCGTTACTTTCCGCCTTACACTGAATACAACGAATTACAAAGATCACATTTTGCCATAATGCCTGTAGTCTGCGTAAAAAAACCCCATAATTTACTTCTTCTCTTATCAATAAAATTGTAGCAGGTAAACTGAAATGTAAAAAATTTAATATGTTAGTGTAAATAATAATATACCGAATATTGAGAACAATTTAAATAACAGCTTTTGTTTACCAAGAAACAATTAAATCTCATTAGAGTATGAAGGTAGCTTTATTATAATATTATGTCTACAAGAACAAAAAACCTGGAATAAAAAACAAAAACATAACCATACCTATTTGTAATTTGTACAAAAGTCTTTATTACCTTTTTTCTGTTTCAAATAGTTCCAATCAACACACTTCACTACTCTACACACACAATTTATACCTCTCTTAAACAAACAAACAGTATTATTTTAATTTTAGGACGAAGATTTTCTAAATGATTACTTCACAAAAACAAAACAAACAAACATCGTACATACTTTTCAAATTCATACGATTTTGCGCGCGCAATACGCATGCGTAAAACATACGATCAGCAAACGTTTCAATACACGTATCACTTGCGTGCGTACTTACTTGCGTGAGCTCGAACAGTGTTGGTGCGGTCGGTGCACCCATACCACGCATACGAAACATGCGAATAACGAAACAGATTCGCCAGTACCGTTTTGCTACTCGGTAGGTACTAGATGGCGCACCCGTTACTGAGTACCGAATACATACGGTTTGCTACAGCTCTAGTTATGTCAAAGAGCCAAGAGTATAATAAGTAAGAGGTTATGTGTTGCGGTGTTGACTAATAATGTCTTTTCCTGGTGATAATTCGCTTGGAAACTATGAACCAGTGACAGGGAATACAGATCGGAGCTTTGGCTTGCGGCAAGCTTTCGAAGATGGTAAGTTTACTGATATTTGATTAGTAAAAATGTTTGGTGCTAACCTACCTCTATATTTTGTAGATCGGAATGTAAACAGACTTCCCTTCGGCTTGTCTGGTGTTCTGAGACACTTTCCACTCTTAGGAATAATACAAGTAGGTACTTACCTACTTACTCTATGTGCTAAGTAAGACAATATGCGAAGTAGGTAAGTATACCTATAGAGGTAGGTACATTTTTTATATTAGGTATGTGGACACCATGAAATGTAACTCTCTAATCCATACCTATTATCCATATTATTATATACCTATACCTATTAATATTTACACATAAATATTACCATCCACCAACCCGGACTAGGCCCCCGTGGTGGAATATGGCATAATCCTCCTCACAAAAGTGAGGGGAGGCCTTTGCCCAGCAGTGGGACATTTACAGGCTGAATTATTATTATTTATTATTTATAAATATTACCATGTTGTGTGGTGGTAGGTATGTGAATGAATCTTTTGTAAGTGCAGGTAGGAATATGAACATGCAATATATATATTTATAATGATTCCTGGGCTTGTAATATATTTTATGAGAACCGTCACCATTGCTTTTGACTTGGTACCGGCACCAGATATAGTAACAGTACCTAGGTACTATTACTTTCTAGTCTAATTTTTGTACAAGCAAAAAATTGACATTAGAGTGGGACAACAGGCATACAAATTTATCGTTGTGCGTCTGACTGCGTCTCTCATACTCTGGTACCTGAATTGAGTACCGATACTTAGCGGTTCCAGCACCAGCACCAGTCTGGAACCTGTACCTACGTGACAGAACCGCTATGTAAGTGTCAGTACTGAAACTGCACTTTTGGTAACGGTTCCAAGCTCTGAATAATCTTGATATTGTTTTGCAAAAATCCTTAAATTCCAAGTTCTTAGCTCACCAAAGGCATGACTTGAGAGACTGCCAACCTCGGATACTCCCATTATTTCTCTTCCCTCCATCGAAAGGTTGACTGAAAGTGATCACATTTAGCAATATTTTTTATTAGCCTATTTTGTTTTTTGCTTTAGGTGTTCAAATGCTTTAAAAAACTTCTCTACTTATTGCTTTTTATAATGGTGTGTTAACAGTGCTGTGAGAACAAATGAGATGAAAGAGGGAAATAATGTATTAGTGAAACTGTAATGTATATATTAATACACGGCGGCGTTAATAACCGCCGAGTATTTAATATACTTACTTTTGCAGCGAGTATTGTATACTATTTTATAGCATGTGCGACATAAACCCGCCATCCATTTAATTTATTTAAAAATAATCTTCTAATTAATGCAATGAAAAGATGTTCATTTGACTCTTAGAAATAAACACACAAATTTTAATGCGGGTAGGTTGGCATTCCACCAGTAGAGAACGGGAAAACACAATTTACACCTACCCTTATCACTTCTAGATTTGATTTTTAGGTTATTAGCATTTTTGGATGCATATTTATTGTTCGTGGATTGCTTAATGTGATATTGTTTCAGATTTAATAATGTTCAGTTTAAATAATAGTCAACTAAAAACAGTGAAAAAGTATCAATAGTGTAGGGCTTCATTTTGTAACCGAATCTTTATCGTAACGTGAATACCTACTTAATATAGGAATCTGTGATTGATCTGGTTTGTGCATAAATGTATTCACTATGCGACTATATTATATAATATGGTGTATAATAATTGAAACTGTGTGTATTCAGTGAAAATAGTTCATGTGTCGGTTACATTTTATGTAAACAACAAAAAACGCAACATTTCTAAATCAAGTAAGTATTCTTATGTTTCAATAATTATACTATAATCGTATTAGAAATTGAATAAAATGTACAGTGTACGGTTAATATCGCTAACTTAGGTATAGCGTTTTCACGTAATATTGTCCGACGAAGACCAAAATGAAAACATGCAGAAATATGGCGCCAAAGACATTGGCGTTTCGGTCCCACACGTTACAGGTAGACGTGTGTAAGGAATGCTTGTAATGATAAGATGTAATATTACCCAGCCGCGTAATGAATTACTTTCCATCACGCGGTAAAATCAAATATCACCTATCACCTCCCATCACCCATCCATCACCCGCGCTGAACCGACGCGCGGCGCGGCACGGCGCCGGCGGCGCTCGAACAAGTCGAATAACCGAGCGAAAGAAACAGCGCGATCTGCGGCAACGCGTGTGCGAAGCGACGAGCGCGTGATGAGATATGAGTATTTATTAATATTCAGCTATTTGTTTTTATCCAATAGGTAAGTGCCTACCTGATTGTCAACCTTATTCTGAATAGAATACGGTGCACGCACGCTTCGGTTGGCAAGTTTAGTATTTATTTCCACTATGGGAACCGCTACGCGTTTGGCTGGTAGTTGGCGCCATAGTGAAATGCAATGTTTTGATTGAATTTTTCGAAACGCTTCCGTAATTTCATGCGAAATCGTTTTTAAGCAATTTGTAAAATACCTAATACAAAGACTGGCTTGATGTCATTTTTGTTGATCGTCATAATTTTAGACATGATCAAAGGTAACAAAATAATGGGTGATGGATGGTGGTAGTCGCCGCGCGACGGTCTCGCTCGTCTCTCTCAATCGAAAACCACGGCCCGACCGAACATCACAGTGAAGGTGAACCGAACATCAGCAACCAACCGAACATCACGCGTGATATTACAGGGTAATATTACGCGACCGCGTGATGAAATGGTGTAATGTATCACACGTTCGCGTAATGATTTGCGCACGTCTAGTTACAGGTACGTATCTTCTCTTGCTTACTATGAGTTTGTGAGTGGTGTAAAAATGTATGACTGACTAGCTTTGGTTCAGTACTACGCTCGCAACGATGGCTATATTCTTCAACGGTGTGAAGTTAGTGAACATCAGTTTAGGTCGCACGGTGCTATAAAAAAAATTAAGTATAATACCTATCTGTTCAAAGACAGCTTGTAGTACTTGTGCGGTGCGGCACCTACACCACATTTGTATGTTAGTGATGCAGAGCATCAATTCTTAAAAAATTGCAAAGGTGTTGTTTAATTTTTCAATTAATTTCCACTTTGGTTTGGATTTTGTCTTTGAATTTTTGTAGCTTTTTAGTAAATATTTCTTTAATAAAGTCGCAGCGTTATTATCATGGATCGATAAAGTCGCACCATTATTATTGGCACGATTGGTAAACAGCGTTATTACCGGTCCTATAATATCGCAGCGTTATTATCAGTCGATAAAGTCGCAGCGTTATTATCATCGGTCGATAAAGTTGCAGCGTTATGATCGGCCAAATAATGTCGAAGCGACGTTATCGGACTCGGATCTATCAAAATTGGTTCAGAAATTTAGATGTGACAATGTAACAAACAGATGGACACCTTCACACTTAAATATTTATATGGAATAATGGGTTGACAAAGATATGTACAAACAATACAACTCGGAGCATAGATGCTTCCCACTGAGACCTCGATTCGTTCGGTCAATTGATAGGTCACACTTGTCGAAATACATTTCCAATCAATTGGAGACCGGTGGCCGTCTGATGTAGAACAAATTCATTGACACAATCGCTAGTTGCTCCCGCAGTACACAGTAGTGTGATCGAGTCGGTGTCTGACACAGTTGGGGCAAGTGCGATGTCATATTTGCTATGTAAGTGGTTTACTCATGTGTATAATTGGTAGAACTAAGACATTAAACCCTTCAACAGTTTTTTTCTCAATTTGTAGTTGCATACTTATCACACATACCTAATTATCATATGAGGGAATGTTTATTCTTATAATGATCCTATCTTGTTTTAGGAATTTACATCTGCCTATATTGGTGATAGGTATATAGGTACCTATAGATAAGTACTTGCGTAAATAAGTACCGATGTTATGTATGTTAGTACTTATACAAAACCGCTGTAGGTCCTATTGGGTTTACATTTATTATGTTAACAGCTAAACGTAAGCTAAATGTATATAATATAATATTATGTAGGTACATATTATGGAGACAGGCCTGCAAAATTTCAAATCGATTCTGGCACCGCCAGTGGGGTAAAATTCATTCGCAAGATCGACTTCCTATTCTCACATATTATATACTATGTAAGTACCTAATAATAAAAGTACATACTTACCAGAGGCAAATAATACTTGAATGTAAAAATCGTGTTTTCAAACCGTTTCATTGTTGGAACCAAAAGAAAGACAGCCACCAAAAGCTGAAAGAAAAAACTTGTTTTAGTTATACCTAGGTATTGTAACACGAGCCACAAAATTGATGATGCATGGCCAAATTGGCCAACTGTCCAATGAAAGTCAGCAAAGTAGTCAGGAAAGTTTATTGACTCAATTGATTCCTAGCAAAAAAAACAGTTTTATTAGGAAGTGCTCACCGACTAGGCAGTGAGCACTTTTATGTTCTCAGACAGAAATATATTCTCAGATACGCTAAGAGTTTGTTCGCGAAAGTTTAAGAACTTCTGAGCGGAGTTTGATACCTGAGTACAGCGTATGTTCATGACTCATGGTGATATCTTCTCTATTGGGGTTATTTGGGAAGCCCTGGTTTCCTATTACACCGAGATGCAGCCATGAATCAGCGTATGAAACGGAAGCTTCCGTTTTCAAATACAGGGGCGACCCATTAATCACATGATGTTTTTTCATCAATTTCTAGCCCCACCCTCCCCCTTGGTGATATGTGGTGATATTCAAGACTAACCCCCCATCCCCTCCCCACAATCACGTGTATTTTTAGTACGTACAAAGAAACTTAAAATTTTTAGTATTGGTAGGTACCTCTACCTAGGCATTATCTTGAAATAAAGGTAGGCACTTATAAAGTATGATCTAATTTTATGCTGAAATTAAGGACCAGGACAAAAATGTCTAGACAGGTTGCAGGTTATTTTTGACTGGCAAAATAAATACACGTGATATCTTACAAACCCCCTTCTGTGCTATCTCTTACGCTTTTTGCTTCCACCCTTTCGAGCCTCACGTGATTGAATTGTTATAATGGACGGCCCCTCATGTAAAAATCACCGAAATATTATCCTAAGTACCATAATATTAAATTTATCATATTTTATAAGTGTTTGGCTTGTAAAATAACTATATTATTATTGCCGTCTTACAATAAATGATTTGTGTTTTGAGTTCGACTGCTAAAGGCGGATACCAATCGTATTGGCACAACTAGAAATTATTAAAACGTTTTTCTTTATTTATAAGTGTGGGTAAGGGAAAAGAAACAATTATACCGTTCGCCACTGTTGGATGCAGTCGTCATCCGATTGTAGCGCTTTGTGGTCTTGTTAGTACATCCTACCGTCGTTTTTGCAACAGCCTACAGTACAGCCAAATGCCAGGTCAGTAGTTTCCGATTTACAATAGGTTTTATTACACAATCTTACTCTGCAAGTTGCTGATTAGTTTTTTTTGTATAAAAAGTGAGACGTCTACGTATTCGACGAATCATAACAGATCAAATGATACTACCACCGTGAGCAATCTATGGTTATGCTTCGTTAACAATTAAGTTTAACTATATCTATCCAATTTTTCAAAATGCTAATTACAGTATTATTTACTGCATAAAGTCATATTTCATAGCTTGTAATAACATAATTCAATTGATATACCTAAGTCGAATCTTCTTCTTCTTCTTTCTTATATATAAAAATCAATCGCTGTTCGTTAGTCTCGCTAAAACTCGAGAACGGCTGGACCGATTTGGCTAATTTTTGTCTTGAATTATTTGTGGAAGTCCAGGGAAGGTTTAAAAGGTGAATTTTATCACTATTCCACGCGGACGAAGTCGCGGGCACAGCTAGTCTATAGTATATTTATTGCTTCGACCAGCCGCGAATATTATGGCAGCGTTCATTGCTAACTTTTACCTACTTAACATAATTCTGCTATCAGCTACGCTGCGTAACATTGGTAAAGAAATAATAAACCTAATTTGTTATCGATGTTTTGTACTAACTATACGTAATACTTGCATACTTCTACAGGTTTTTTGCTTAGCAATAAAGTAGGTAGGTAAATATATTTTTCGAGACAAACCTTTATAAAATACGTACTATAATAATAATAATTCTTTATTCAGGTAACTTAAGAATAACATTAGTAGACTAAAATTATTCTATGACCCAAAACATAATTATATACCTACCTTACAGACTAACATACACAATTATCAACATAAATCAAATTAATTAAGTATCAGCGCCACTGTCAGGGAATTATTTACGCCTACATTCCCTATATCGGCGGTAGACCACCCCTGTAGGCCAGAAGTCCGGGTTGAGGAACATCTCCAGGTGCTCGGCTGGTACCTGGAGCCCTGGAGCACGTAGGACTTTAAGTCAGTGGTCCTAGTCTGCTCCAAGGGCTGCAACTTCACCTTGATCGGCTCCTCACGCGAACTTCGGTACATGCCTAATCTCTCCTGGACATAAAGCATATACCTACTCGGTACTCCAAACTGATCAAAATAAGCTATCTTCTACTAATCTACCTTTTTTCTTTCTTCTTTGTCTTTGCATTCCTTCGATGTTTTATCGCATACCCGTGAAGCGTAATATGCTAATTACGATGACCTCCTATTACCCTTATACTAAAGTAGGTATAATGCATCGAAACGGGAAGCTATTAGGTATTTATAGAGTCAAGAAGTCGGGAGATCCGTTTAAACTCTGCGTTCAAACTACGTAGGTAGGTCATGCTAGTGATACTGCCAACGTAAACTTTCTTGTACAATATTATGAAGGGGTCTTGCACGTGCCTTCGTGTCATTTCCATCACGGACATCAGACAGACCGTCGGTCAGCTGTCACCAACGAGTATAGTAAAATATGACTGTACAATTTAAACACTACCCCCAGTTTAGAGGTCTCTCTGTTCATAAACGACACTGGCGAATTGTATCCATAGAAGCCCCATAATAAGAATTGAGGTTGTGTGTCGATTGTGTGTTGGCAGTCCAGAGGGTGTTACACGGAAGCCACCATTAATATTCAACTACCCCCGTTTTGAATCTCTCCAGGTGGTATCAAAGCCGGTGCTGTGAAGGCGGTGCGGCTCGCCTATGGCGCCCTCTCGCGGCGCAAGGCGGCGGAGGAGGGCGCGGCCAGGCTCGCCAGGGTCCTTTCGGCCCTGGACCTGACGGCACTGGGGGTCGGCAGCACCCTAGGAGTGGGTGTCTACGTGCTAGCCGGCGACGTGGCCAAGAACTATGCGGGACCCGCCGTGATACTGTCCTTCTTGATCGCCGCGGTGGCTAGCGTGTTTGCAGGTAAGCAGGGGTTGCCGTCATTTTGTATAGTAGGTACTGTTCAACACCTCGCAGACGATCAAGAGGTAGCAGAGCGCGCGAGGGGGGTACTAAACCTATCAGTTTTACAGTCCACTGACTTATTATTGAAGAAACCTAATACTTCGAATAGGACGTAACAGGTACACATATCTAGTTATGCTAGCGTTTTACCCGTGTCTCATCTGCTGTCAAGCGACGATGCAGTCGAAGGTAGTTCAATGGTAAATGGTGGTAAATGGGATCGGCTCTCGCAGGACCGCTCCCTAACACCCCAATAGGGGGTTGGCGACAGATTTTCTATGTGAACGTAGCTAGCTATACGGGCACTATGTTGCTTTACCATCAAGGCTTTTACGGTCTTACCACAAAAGATTTAAACCATTGTTGAACAGATGTGTCTAAATATTTTCTCCACAAATCGACGTCTAATTGTAAAATAATTAGAAATGCCAGGATTGAGTAAGAAAACGCGAGGGTTAGACGTCGATTTTGTGGAACGAAATTTTATAAACATCTGTTTAACGCTGGTCTAAACTTTTGTGGTAAGTGGGTAAATGTTATGCTTCATCGGAAGCTCATTCTCAGTGGTTGCGGTGAGGTGGTTTCGAAGCTACGCGCTGAAGATGCAACCAACTGTGTTATAATAGCATCAAAAATACTCAAAACGCTAAAGGGTGATGTGTCTGGTTTCCAGGCCTGTGCTATGCGGAGTTCGGCGCGCGCGTCCCTAAAGCGGGCTCTGCTTACGTTTACAGCTACGTGTGTGTGGGCGAGTTCATCGCGTTCATCATAGGATGGAATCTCATATTGGAGTACATTATAGGTGAGTTACTGGTCCAAATCTTCACGCCGCTGTTTGTATGAGACTGGCATGAAGCGACTTTGGACTCTTAGACCGAGAATTTATATAAGTTTCTATATAAGTAAGTACTTTTCTTTACGTTAGAAGAAACTGGAATATTCCAATAGCCACACTATTGGGGTGAGTGGGCATATTGTAATTAATCCAATCCGAATTTTACACAAAGAAGTATAAAATAATCCACTAAACCTTGCTTTCCAAGGGAATTAGCAAAAATTCTAAAATACCCGAGTGCAAAAAGTGTGATTCCGGCCAGGATCGAACTGGCGGCCTTCTGCGTGTAAAGCAGACGTGATAACCACTACACCACGGAACCATTGCGTGTACTGCTCAAATTTAGTTTTCGTTGAGATGAAGATCGATACTTTCACTGGTGAGGCCACAACTCGCCACCTTGGCAACCACCGCTCGTCAGAGTGAGTTCCCAACGAGTCACACCGGATCCGGTCACAGTGTGTCTCGTTGGGAACTCTTCTATAAATAAAAGTTGCAACGAGTAACAGTGTAACTCAATGGGAGAAGAAAACAAGACCGCCCACCCCGACACAGATAGGTTAGGTTTTTTGTTTTTAACTACCTAGTAATCGCTATTATATGTAAATATATATAATTAGAGTTCACCGAAGGACTTTTCTGTTACTTGTTGCAACTTTTTTTTAAAGCAATGTTCCCAACGTGTACTACTAGTGTAACTCGATGGGAAAAATCTCCCGACGAGTCACACTGTGACCGGATCTGGTGTGACGCGTTGGGAACGCACCGTCATCAGGGTTCCGTGTTCCGTCCCCAGGCGCGGCGTCGGTGGTGAAGGCGCTGAGTGAGTACCTGGACTCGTTGCTGGGCAAGGCCATCTCCAGCCACCTGGCGGCCGCCATGCCGCTGGACTCGCCGCACCTGGCGCGCTACCCGGACCTGTTCGCTTTCAGCGTCATCATGATCTTCACCGGTAGGTGGTGCAGGCATCTATATATGTTTTAGGGTTCCGTACCCGAAGTGTTAAACGGGACCCTATTGCTAAGACTTCGCTGTCCGGCCGTCTGTCACCAGGCTGTATCTCATGAACCGTGATAGTTAGACAGTTGAAATTTTCACAGATGATGTATTTCTGTTGCCGATATAACAACAAAACGCGTTAAGATCAAATGATCTTGACGCGTTGTAATTGTTTTATTTTATATATTTTCAGTGGCTCTGGCGTTTGGTGTGAAAGAGTCCACCAAGTTCAATAACTTTTGCACCGGAATCAATCTGTGCGTGGTGGTCTTTGTAATCATTTCTGGATCGTTCAAAGGTAAAGTATTACCTACATTAGCAAAGAGGCGTTGGTATGTGTAGTGTAGTCGGCATATTGTGTAGTAGCCTTTAGCCTACATGCGTGTATTACTTGTATTTACTTTCACCTGTCCCAGTGTCTGTAATCTTGCAACTTTTAGATCCACTTCCCGGTTTTTGATTGAGGTGAAATGTATGATACAATGGTAAATAGATAGGCAGTACTATATAATAAGCTTATTTTAGAAATAACATCTGTTTTATTGGGTTTTACTGTATCTTTTCCGGTGTATTGATTTTGTAGCGACACATTATTGCGTTTGCATTGCATTCTGCTGACGCGAGTTAATGCAATGCAAGGTGCAGGTGGGGCGCATCAGTCGTCACCCCCCGGGCACGATAGGTAGACGTAGTTTCTGTGATTGATTTATAATATAATATACCGCTTGACCTACTTAAATAGTATTTTCTTTTCTAAACGCCATGTTAGGAAAGAACGGACGGGAGATAACTTAGCACCGAATCTCTCATTCTATTTAGGTAGGTATATGCACACGCATAAAAGCGGTAAACTGGTGACCCCGCGAACATTGCAAGATTTTATGGTGACGACTCACTTTATATTATCTATCGTGCCCCGGAACCTCGCCGAACACAGTGTCATTTAGTGTTCGGTGGACATTTCAAAATTTTCGTGCTACTGATTGTGATGGACTAGTGGATTGTTGCTGTGATTGTGGACAATGGTGTTTAATTAGGTTTCCTGCAACGCTACCTGGATAGGGCCCCGCGCCCGGGCGGACATTTAGCCCGGCGCCCGCCCCCGCTACCCAGGCGGAAGAAGAGAGGTATGCAGATATGGCTACCATAGCAGTCACATCGTGATTTCCGGAGTTTTGGACTGATCACCCGAGGCTCTGGTTTCTACAGACAGAGGCTGTCCTGGCGCCGCAATACTATCCGATGATGCCAACATTTTACCTCATCATCACCAACACATAATGCCCGATGCAACACGATACATGTCGGCGGTGCGAAGCATAACTATAAGACGATGATGCGGCTACTACGCGGGTTCAACTTATCCCGTGCCAGACATATTACCCTAGCTCTTATACAGTCAATCGCGAACTGTTAGCCATTTCGTTAGTAATCATGGATTTTTTATTTTAGAAGTTAGGAATTGCAACTGTCCAGTGTGCCGATGTCTACGTGCCACTCTGGTGATGCGACCCAAGTAGTTACGTTAACATTGTAAGGTATCTGCACTAGTATTATGCGACACATATTTAATTGAGAAGTGTCGACTGACAATGCTAGACCTTATTTACCTTTTGCTTTTCGCAATTAGCTCTCAAGGCGATTTGGATACTACGTCATGAGTGGATAAGTTACCAACTGTATTATTGGAACTCGGAACCACGTTACGTAGTGAACCAATCTTAGCGCCGCTGAATTAACGTACGGATGCACCTTGAGATTGCCGGGCGAATTACAGTTAGCGTACCTACTGATCGACTGGAATCGGCATACCAGCTTAATAATGAGCATACGGATTCTTCCGCGGACGCTCATCGTAAGCAGGTTTTTGCAACGTCCATGTACGCTCCGGTCGCATCTAGCGTTTCTAACTCTACGGGTATGGTGTGTATAAACAAGCCCGGTATTCTTGCCTAGATACGTAAAATACACTTACCTACCGTTTATATTATGTATAACATTTTAATTCTTTTACAAGTATTTTTGTACAAAACTGTTGATATTTTATTTTGTTACGAAATAATATGTGTAAGTATAAAATGTATGAGGCATAATATAAGTATTAGTAGGCAGATAGTGATTTTGTTTTTATTTCGCAAGTATTGTAATGTACACTGTATTGACAGAAATCAATAATATGCTGAATATGCTTTGCATAGTGTGTTGTAATTTCGTTTCTGTCCAATGTTGAATGTGTTAGTTTGTATTTTGTTTTGATTGCGAAACTGTATCTAGGCTAAGATAGTTTACCTGAAGGCATAGGGATTTCTAATGTACTTCGATGTAAACCAGTATACCGATTTTGTTTTAAACCTACTTTGTAATGAATCCATGTATATGTATATTTTTTATTTGGTTTCGATGTAATTCTGTATATTTTTATAGGTGGTATTTTAATCAGAAACGTGCCCTAGTTTGTTATTTAATTTAAAATCAATTTTATTGTAGGTATTAATTGTTATTGTGACACTTAGTGCATATGCCTAGGTAGGTATAGTCGAGCGCACCTGACAACACGGCTGACAATCGTATCGAATTACTTCGGCATCAGCTATTTAGCCGTCGCGCGATGACGATAGCGCCCTGTGCAGAGCGATACGATTTTTACCTAGGCATGGCGAATGTTTGTGATGTCGTCTTGTTTTTTGTTGTTGTTTTATTATATACCTTATTTTTTCAAAAAGGGGGTGGTTGATGTAGCGACACATTATTGCGTTTGCATTGCATTCTGCTGACGCGAGTTAATGCAATGCAAGGTGCAGGTGGGGCGCATCAGTCGTCACCCCCCGGGCACGATAGGTAGACGTAGTTTCTGTGATTGATTTATAATATAATATACCGCTTGACCTAGGTACTTAAATAGTATTTTCTTTTCTAAACGCCATGTTAGGAAAGAACGGACGGGAGATAACTTAGCACCGAATCTCTCATTCTATTTAGGTAGGTATATGCACACGCATAAAAGCGGTATATTTTATTTGTATTTTTTTATATATATAATATAATATATAATTCAGCCTGTAACTGTCCCACTGCTGGGCAAAGGCCTCCCCTCACTATCGTGAAGAGGGTTAGGCCATAATCCACCACGGGGGCCTAGTCCGGATTGGTGGATAACATGCCTCCGAATTAATTCTCGGGCATGTTGGTTTCCTCACGATGTTTTCCTTCACCGAAAAGCGAGTGATAATTACGTACATATGTTTTTTAACAAGAAACACATTGGTACGTGCCCGCACTGGGATTTGAACTCGCCACCTCCGTTTTCGAAGGCGGACGTTCGCCCACTAGGCTACCACCGCTTTATTTTTTTTATATAAATTAATAATTTATTTGGCACAACGGGATAGGCTAGCATCCAACCACAATGTTACCCGATCATAAGCGATGATGTGTACGAAGGTGCTGAACTCGCTAAGACTAGACTGGTACTGACCTTTAAGGACTGCTGCAGCTCCAAAAGGGCTAAAGCGACAGACCCCCCTGTAAATAGGATCTTGAGGCTCCGTATCACGTGCCCCCATCGGTTCCAGCGGACGCGAGGAACTGGCGCATCCCGGAGTCCGAGGTGCCCAAGTCCGCGAGCAAGGACTTCGGCAGCGGAGGCTTCGCGCCCTACGGCCTCGCCGGCATCATCAAGGGGGCCGCCGTCTGCTTCTACGGGTTCATCGGTGAGGACGGCTCTTGGAGAAGACTCTCTCACTTTTTCCTTCTCTCTTTTTCCCTCTTTCTCTTTTTCTCTTTATCTTACTCTCTCTTTCTCTCTCTCTCTCTCTCTCTCGCTCTCTCTCTCTATTTCTCTCTCTTCTTCTAGATTAAATTTGTCTCGCGGCCTCCCTAAGGTAATATTCGACTCGCGACCTCTGTAGGTTACATTCGACTTGCGACCTCCGTAAGTTACATTCGACTCGCGACATCCCTAGGTGCCATTCGAGTCGCGACCTCCCTAGTTTACATGCGGCCCGCACCCCCAGGGTTCGACTGCGTGGCGACGGCGGGCGAGGAGGCGCGGCGTCCGCAGAAGTCGATCCCGTTCGCCGTGGTGGCGTCGCTGCTGGTGGTGTTCCTGGCCTACTTCGGCGTCTCCTCCGTGCTGACGCTCATGCTGCCCTACTACATGCAGGTGAGCGCCGCGGCCCGCCTCGGCGGACAGCGGGGACAGCGGGGCCAGGCCGCGGGACTGCACTGTACACTCTGTTCCAGGACGAGAAGGCTCCGTTCCCGTTCGTGTACGACTACCTGGGCTGGACGTGGGCCAAGTACGCCGTCAGCGTCGGCGCCATCTGCGCGCTGTGCTCCAGGTACTGCGCCAGGTCACTGTGGACCGTATCGATAGCGGGGCAATGTCCCTTTTCGTAGATTGAATACGACTCGTAGTCAGTTTCCGAACATGTAGATAAGAGTCGTTTTTGAAATAAGTCTTAACACCATCCATCATGCCAGCGTGGTCACCGAAGATTCCCGCCGTCGACATTTCGCTTTTATTATCGAATCACCTCGCTGTTATGATATCCAAAGTCCCCGCTAACTAGCTCGGCGGGGACGCTCGGACATAAAGTTCCCATCGTCCCCACGGGGACACTCGGGCATATAATTCTCACTGTCCCCACGGGGACGAATGGACCTAAAAGTCCCACTGTCCCCACGGGGCCTAGAGGCCAGTGGACACGTCGGGGACAGGTAGGTATGCGTAACGCTCCACGCCCCCCCGCAGCCTGCTGGGCGCGGCGTTCCCGCTGCCCCGCATCATCTACGCCATGGCTTCGGACGGGCTGCTGTGGCGCTGGCTGGGCGGCGTCAGCGCGCGCACGCGGACGCCGCTCGCCGGCACCGCCGTCGCCGGCCTGCTCACGGGTGAGCGTGGTCCCAGCTCGGCCCGGCCTGCTGTACATGCCTCTCCAGACACCGGGCTGACGCCGCCGTGTGCCGCAGGTACCCTGGCGATGATCTTCGAGCTGGAGCAGCTCATCCACATGATGTCCATCGGCACCTTGCTGGCCTACTGCATGGTGGCCTCCTGCGTGCTGCTGCTCCGGTGAGGACGGTGCGGCAACAGTGCCATTATCATCATCTAATCATCATGAGATAGATAGGTAGTTAACTGTTTAGTGACACCAAAATGTTTAAGAACACAGAGAGGAAAATAGTACATTACGATACAAGCTGTCTAAGTAGTATATTAATACACGGCGGCGTGAAGTTAGCGCCCGAGCGAAGCGAGGGTGCTAACCGCCGTGTATTTAATATACTTACTTGTGCAGCGAGTATCGTATACTATTTTATAGCACGTGCGACATAAACCCGCCATCCATTTAATTTATTTAAAAATAATCTTCTAATTAATGCAAGGAAAAGATGTTCATTTGACTCTTAGTAATAAACACACAAATTTCAATGCGGGTAGGTTGGCATTCCACCAGTAGAGAACGGGAAAACACAATTTACACCTACCCGTATCACTTCTAGATTTGTTTTTTAGGTTATTACCATTTTTGGATGCATATTTATTGTTCGTGGATTGCTTAATGTGATATTGTTTCAGATTTAATATTGTTCAGTTTAAATAATAGTCAAACAGGTTTCAACTAAAAAACAGTGAAAAAATATCAATAGTGTAGGGCTTCATTTTGTAACCGAATCTTTATCGTAACGTGAATACCTACTTAATATAGGAATCTGTGATTGATCTGGTTTGTGCATAAATGTATTCACTATGCGACTATATTATATAATATGGTGTATAATAATTGAAACTGTGTGTATTCAGTGAAAATAGTTCATGTGTCGGTTACATTTTATGTAAACAACAAAAAACGCAACATTTCTAAATCAAGTAAGTATTCTTATGTTTCAATAATTAAATTATAATCGTATTAGAAATTGAATAAAATGTACAGTGTACGGTTAATATCGCTAACTTAGGTATAGCGTTTTCACGTAATATTGTCCGACGAAGACCAAAATGAAACATGCAGAAATATGGCGCCAAAGACATTGGCGTTTCGGTCCCTCACGTTACAGGTTATACGTATCTTCTCTTGCTTACTATGAGTTTGTGAGTGGTGTAAAAATGTATGACTGATTAGTTCAGTACTACGCTCGCAACGATGGCTATATTCTTCAACGGTGTGAAGTTAGTGAACATCAGGCCGTTTAAAAATGTGCTACTTTGAACAGCGCTAAGCGTGACCTAAGTGCGGGTTTAGGTCGCACGGTGCTATAAACTTAATTCTAGACAATGGGCGGTCTTATCGCTTAAAGCGATCTCTACCAGACAACTTCTACCTAGATGAACAAGATAGAAATTATAGCATTATACCATCATATTATGTAGGACGAGATAAGAATTATACATGTACATCGTTCAAGTCGTGAGCTGGTACAGGAATGTCGCAGTAAAAGGAGCTTTTTAATTTTCCCCGAATTATCCAATTTTCGGTACAAATTTTTCACTTTTCTCTTCGTTAAAACTAAAATGGCTCCATCCGTCCAGCCGGTGTCATGTGTACGGTGTCGTGCCCACTCGCAGGTACGAGCGCTCGGCGCCGCCGCACCGCGCGGCGGAACCGCTGGGGCTGACGCTCCGCGCGGCGACGCGGCAGCTGTGGAACGCGGAGCGGCACGCCGCGCCCACGCGCCTCAGCGCCGCCCTCGTGTCCGTGCTGGTCACCCTATACAGTGAGATCTTATACGAGTACTTACATCTCTGGGAGGTAATGGTATGGGATGGGAAGGCATGGGTTGGGAATGGATGGGATGGGCTGAGGTGGATGGGATGCGATTGGAATGGGATAGCGTGGGATGCGATTTGAATGGGATGAGATGGGAATGGGAAGCGACAGGAAAAGTTGGGAATGCAAAGAGATGAGAATGCGAAGAGATGGGAATAAGAAGAGATGGGAAAAGGATTGAGATGGGAATGGAGATAGATGGGAATGGGAAAGAGGGGAATGGCCACAGATGGGAATGGGAATAAGTAGAAATGGGTATAATGGGAATGTGGACAGATGGGAATGGGGACGGTTGGGAATGGGCACAGATGGGAAAAATACAGACAAGACTGGGTCAGATGGGAATGGGACAAAGTGGGAATTGGTTCAAATGGGATTGGTTCAGATGAGAATGGAAATGGTTGGGAATGGGAATAAGTGGGAATGGGGACAGATGGGCATGACCATAGTTGAGAATGGGAACAGATGGGATTGGGAATAGGTGGGAATGAAACAGGTAACTGAATAGTAACTGATTGGAATGGGTTCAGATGGGAATGGGTACAGATGGGAATGGTAATAAGTGGGAATGGGTAAAGATGGGAATGGGTTCAAATGGGAATGGGGACAGATAAGAATGTAAACTGTTGGGAATGGGTATAAGTGGGAATGGATTCAGATGGGAATTGGGGCAGATGGGCATGGGCACAGATGGGAATGGAGACAGATGGGAATGCGGACAGATGGGAATAAGTGGGAATGGGCATAGTTGAGAATTGAAACAGGTGGGAATGGGATGAGATGGGAATGCGGACAGATGGGAATAAGTGGGAATGGGCATAGTTGAGAATTGAAACAGGTGGGAATGGGAAGAGATGGGAATGGTAACAGATTAGAATGGGGTCAGGTGGGATTGGGTACCGATGGAAATTGGAACAGATAAGAATGGGAACATAAGAATGGGGATCAGATGGGAATGGGATGTGATCGGAATGGAAACAGATGGGAATGAGAATGGGTAGAAATGGGAAAATCCGCTACACGTTGTTAGAACTTGTTCAAAAGTTACGTAGTCAACTTTTAGACAAGTGTCAAATATTAGTTCGACGGCACGTTTGGCGTAGTGGCTGAGCAGTTGAACTACTGCGCGTGGAGTTCGATTTTGATTCGGGTTCGATTTCCGCCTGGAACAAATATTTGTGCGATCCACAAATGTTTATTTCTGGTCTGGTGGGCATGTGCATGCGAAATTATGTCTGTAAGCTGTACCCACAATACAGGAGCAATCCTAGTGTGAGCCTAAGTTTTTCGTAAAAAAAAACAAAGTAGCAATGCTGGATGATCCATATTAACTAGCTAAAAACGGGTCTAATTCGCGCACAAACAAATATCAAAATATATAATTTTGACATTCCTCGACGTTTCGACCGAGTTACATCGGCCGTGGTCACGAGAAGAATATGTTTCCTGTTCGCGAAAGTTTAAGAAGCTGGATGATCCGTCCCCAGGCGTGTGGTGCTTCGTGGCGATGTACACGCTGAACGCGCACGGCGCGGCGCTGCGGGCGCGCGGGGCGGGCGCCGTGCTGGCGGCGGCGGCGCTGCTGGCGCTGGCCACGCTGGCCGCGCTCGCCCGCCAGCCCGTCTCCGAGAAGAAGCTCGCGTTCTCCGTGAGTACTCCACGTGCTGCCTCCGCGACACGAGGCATGGCGAGCCGTTCCATGCTACGCGGATCAGAAAATCTTAACATATATACATATATATATTACGCGTCACGTTGTTTGTCCGCGATGGACTCCTAAAGTACTTAACCGATTTTAATCGAATTTGCACACCATGTGCAGTTTGATCTAACTTAAAAGATAGCCAAACCTTAGCCACAGCAACGCGTGGCCGTGTCTACTAGTAAATATAATATAATTTATGTTTTTTGTTCTATACATGTTTTTTTTATGTTTTAAATTTTATAGTTATTCAGTTGTTCGGAGTGGAGACGAATCCGACAAAGCATAGATCAAGAATATCCGTTCGACCGTTCATGAGTTATAAATGGTGTGACTGACACGAGGTATTTCGCGTGTGCGGGGCAGGTGCCGCTGGTGCCCTGGCTGCCCGGCGTCAGCATCATGGTCAACATGTACCTGATGCTGAACCTGGACTACATGACCTGGGTGCGGTTCGGGGTCTGGATCGTAGCAGGTGAGACGGCTGGGGGTCTCGGGGACCTTTATATCGGCTGAGGGGTTTTAACCCGTGAACCTTTTTATACTGTAGCGTCAGTTCTATTTGAACTTGTGTCTAATTTCCAGGCATTGTACTGTTCATTACCATCTGCCAGGATGTTTGATGAGACGGCTGGTTGGGTGTAGCTAAGGGTATTTTTCATCTCAGGGTGTTTTATAATAGCACGAGTTAGGTCTTGCACCGAATCATCAGACGGTTTAACTTGCCCTTCAATTAACTGCCCATACTGCAGTGCACGTAAGTGCTCATACCATCGACGACGCCAACGCTGATGACGATGACGTTAACGACCGTGACCCTGACGATGATATTGTGCTCCCACGACTCCAACTGGTTATATGGGGGGTTGATACTTTGTGCTTCCCGTGTGGAACCGGGACGGGTAGCTAGTAGTTAATATGGCACTCAGCGATCATTCATCCAAATGCATATCTGTGGGGATTTGGTGACTAGAATTCCTCAGTCGATACTATGTCACAAGTACTTCGATTCGATTCAATTTATATAATTAGGTACATGTAGAGAGATACATGAAATAAATAAAAAAAACATTCGACACTAATCGATTTTACAAACTTTATTAAAACTTCGCCTTGTTAGCATCACATCACATCGCATTCCATATTCGCCCACTGACGACCACGAGTTTCTATGGTTGGGATAAACGGATATAGAGATGGCAGGTAGACAATGGAAGTGGTCACTCGTCAGCAGTAGTCTGATCGTGTTCGGGCTCATTCCCATCGGCTCGCGGTTCAGAACGGTCCATGGCTAACATCTTCAGAATGTACGGGTATTCCACTAAATGCGCGTCTTTGGCCCACAAATGGTCCAAATGTGTGTAAGACTTACGCTCTACCACCTTGTGTTCTATCACGTTAGGAAGCTTACTCATCGCATGCTCCACGTCTTCCAAAGTCGACACTGGGTCGTTGTCTCCGCTCACCAGCACCGTCTGTGCCGTGAACTTAGTCAGGTCGTACTCCGGCGGCGTGAAGGAACGATACTTGTACAAGTTTTTCGAAGGTCCGTAATTGTATTGAGCGAACCTCTTCTCGAGACCTATCTGGGCGTAGTGCATCAGGTTTTTGCGGGAAGTTCCCGCCGGGAAATGGGCGAATATCGTCGGGAAAAACTTCCTGTCTATGCCGTAATCGTCCTCGCCCGACAGCATGCTCATGGCGCCTTTGTAGCACAGCTCGTAGCCTATCACCAGCTGCGTACAGAGCAGGTTCATTATGGCTTTCGTTAGAGAGTAGTAGCCGCCCACTTCTACGATGGCCGCCGGCAATATGAAGTCTAAGAGCGGACTCCACGCTATCACGGCGGACAGGCCCGAGCGGGCGTGGCTGAGGTAGGCCACGGGGGCCATGGCCACGAACATCTTCACTTTGTCGTTGTATTCGGGCACGGTCGATCCGAGGATGAACGTCGCGGAGGTGCCTTGGGAGAAGCCGACGATGCTCAGCTGTTTCTGGCCGGTGGCGTTGAGAACGGAGTCTATGCAACTCTTGAGGTCTCTAGTGCCCAATTCGTGCATGCTGAAGTCCCAATACGAGCTGTTTTTATCTGCGTCCAAAGTCTCGTGTTTTCTGGAGTATCTGTTGCCTCGGTTGTTCATCACCCAAATGTCGTGGCCGTGTTGCGCCGCCATGTACAAGAGGGAAGTGTTCCCCCTCAACAGCCACCCGTCGCCCGTGTCGAACACCCCGTGGCAGAAGAGAAGGGGCTTATTCTGATCGCCAGAAATGTGATACAACGTTATGATGTAGCCGTCTTCTGTTGTGACCTCGTTTTCCTGCGCCAAAAGCCCATACTTTAGTGCCAGTTCCGTGAAATTCAAGAGTCCATCTTCGGGGACGTTGGCTAGAGTCGCTTCGATCATATCATAGGTGCATTTGGCCACATCGATTACGAATAAAATGAGGACTGCGTATAATATACACATTTTAGGCGACACCCTTTACGTGCCGTTCGTTACGGTTTAATCGACTACATTAATTAGTCCACTTTATATAATACATCTTATGTGTTATCGAAAATTACAAAAAACCTTTTCCGATAAAGTCAGAGGACTTTCGGCTTAAAATGCGATACATAAAACACACAATGGTGAGAAGTGAGCACGAATGGCCTAGAGAGATTTTGGGAGCCCGCAGGCTTAGTCAAGGTCCCAGTTGATAAAACTAATCGAAATAGACACATTGGTCCAATTATTATTATTTATTTTTTTGCAGTTGGCTAATAGCCCGTAGCTTTTGCCTAGTAAATTAATCTTGCCGGTGAACTAAAGAGTGCGTATGCCCCAACAATTGTTTTATGGTAGTTCACTGAATTGAATGTTACGTAATATGAAACTGATCGCCTCGCAGCTATTTGTAGGTAGGTAGCTACTGAAGAAATATCGTCACTTACTATACAACTTTGTTTTTCGATTATTTATTTGCATTTGTAGCAGCAATGTTACGGTTAAAACTTGAATCCGTTTACTACTGAGTTCGGAGTTGTGCCTGCGTCTATTCACGCTGCGCTAGAGAGTGACCCCGATAAATTTGAAAGTGCGGTAATGTGGAGAAAGATCTATCTGGCAGATAGAAAAAGTTTTGTTTTGTAGTCTGTCGATATTTGGTCTTCTGCGCATGCGTTGTCAAGACATTATTCGATGAATTTGTACTCAGTGGCTCCTTTGAGAGGGTGGACGAAAAACGGGCAGTGAAGCATATACCACCACTGGTATACATATATACAGGTATCTCTAGCTTATAACGAATCTTATTCCTAGCCTTAACTTTAACTTTGCGATTCGTTTAAAATTACTGATTTAAGTGTGGGTCCAGTTCTCACGAGATTTAAAAAGGCATTTCTCAATGAATTAAGGGTAATATTTTACTATTCGTATTTCTTAGGTTTACAGAAATATTTAATACAGGATAAAACTGTATAACCAAAATATAATAATGAAATTGAATTCATGTACCAAAGCCGTACGGTCCATTTTGCATTCAAGCTAATACCAAAACAAATAAACGCTTGAGTTGCTCTAAGAACTACCCACTACGCATGTGTTTTGCGTCACTCTTATTATATTTGAGGTCTTCTACTTCTAATTTGCCATTATTATCTGTTTTATGTAGTTAACTTCATTGCTATGGTATGTTTTAGGGTAATTGTTTTGAAGCCTCCTCTTTGCCCCGCGCGGGAATTGAACTCGCTACCTCACGCTTTACAGTCGGCTCTTCACCAGTCACGGCACGGAGCCCGGCGAATAGTAAACCAACAAATGGTTCGATACAAATTCTCGTAATTAGCTGACTAATTAGGTACATACTATGGAATGCAAATCATATTAATGGTTTGGTTGTCGACAATGAACTCGTGTTCTACTGTAATTACCATATAACTAGTTGAACTTGTATTTCTTACGTAGTATTTGTATACTCTACTAGTAACATAATATTACCATTAAAAGAAAGCTTAATGACAAAATACGGTACAAATTTTGCTTCTAAAATCCATAATTTCGGTAGGTGAATATATTTAAACTTCACTCTTTAAGTGTTACGTAATATGTCTTTAATGGCAATATTTCCCATTTATTAATTATCTCGATGTTGTAAAATTTAAACTGATATATCTACTGCACAAGAATCGGGAACCAGAAGTCGTTTATCAATCACTGTATTTTTCCAAAATATCGAGCACTTGAGGCAACACTAAAGTATAGGTCGTCTTTCCCCACACGTAATCCAAATGGTTGAACCGGTCGTACTGCATCACCCTGTGTTCCACCACGTTCGGAAGCTTCTCCTTGAGTAATTCGACATCCTTGATGGTGGAAATCCTGTCATTCTTCGCGGAAAATATCGCTACTTTCATCGTGACTTTCCTCAAGTCATATTCTGGAGGCACCCGCGATCCGTACACTGCAAGGTTCTTCCTCGCGCCGTAGTCGTAATGCGCGAAGTGTTTTCTGTTACTGATCTGGGCGAAATGGTTGAGGTTCTTCCTGGAAGAACCGGCGGGGAAGTGGCCGAGCCACACCGGAAGGAAATCAGGTTCAAACTCCTCGGGATCGGCTCCAGTCAACTTGAACACGACGCCTTCCAAACACAGCGAGTAGCCGGTTCTTTCATTTGTGCACAAAGAGTTGATGAGTGCTCTTATAGGAGAGTAGTATCCGAGAAACTCCTCGATTTTGATCATTCGCAGAGCTCTGTTGATATTGGGAGCCACTTTCAAAACCGTCGCCATGTGGGACTCCGCGTTGTGTATGAAGCATACCGGGGCTAGAGCAATGAACACGTTCACTTTCTCGTTGTACTCGGGCCTGGTCGCTCCCAGAACGAGGGTGTTGGTAGTGCCTTCGGAGTAACCGATGATGCTGATCTTCGCCCTGGTCCTCTGCAATATGAAGTCGATCGTGGCCGGGAGGTCTTTGTTGCCGTACTCTTGGACATAGAAGTCCCAGAAAGCGGGGTCTCGATCGGGGTTCAGGGTGGTGTGTCGTCTGGAGTATCGGTTGCCTCGGTGGTTGATCGCCCAGACGTCGTAGCCGTGCCGGGCGAGGTTCACGGCTAGCGACAGGTTGCCTCGGATGAGGAACCCGTCGCTGGAGTCTAAGATGCCGTGCACGAGGAGCACGGCTCTGCTTCCGTCTCCGATGATGTGGAACAGCTTCAGGACGTACCCGTCTTCGGTGATGACGTCGAACTCTTCCACCTCCTGCCCGTACTTGACGGCCAGCCCCGGGAAGTCGAGCCGCCCGTCCTCCGGCAGTTGCACCTGTGCGTACGCGCACCACAACAGCACAACTAATAGTTTAATTTGTTTCATATTGCAATGTTTTTTTCAGACTTCTACGAGGTCTTCACTCGTAATACAATCTCTTATAAATGAAGTATTCTAATGTTAATAGCTGATTCGCAAACTAGGAATCGTTTGCGGATATTAATCGATAATGGCATTATGAAATGTATTTATAATGACTCCTAATGAAGTTGGGCAATCGACTAATTATCCTATAGTTGATGGAAGGTAGAATATGTGAGCGGGTCGGCCACCTGACCCGTCCCGCACTCACAGCTCACACAGCACAGGCTGCAAGCAGACATGATGTTCCCGTCAGGCCTCATCATCTACTTCACGTACGGCGCGTGGCACAGCTCGGAGCGGCGCCGGCAGCCGGAGCCGCTGCAGCTGGCCGAGCTGCACAACGACAGCAACACCTCTCTCTTGCACACGGACGGTCTCGCTCACACGCTCGGCTGACAGCCGGCGCGGCGGGAGGCGGCCGCCGGCCCCACCGGTACTGTCATCTCCTTCATTTCCAGTATTTAGGGGTCGAGTTCCACAGTTGTCTCGTTCGCTCATACCTACGTAATTATTTAATAGCCGGTAGTCTTGTTTAAAAATGTTGTATCGACAAGCAAAATGTATTTTTTTAATAATCTGTGTCTACGAAGTTCACTTCTTTTAATTTTTCATTCTAACAATTTAGTTTGAAGGAAGACCTCAATAGTATTCAGTTATATATATATTTAAAAAAAAGAACGAGCGAGATACAGATGGTAATATGTGTGGGGGAAAGGACAGGTGTAACTGATTGTAGTGCAAATCTGACATAAAATATCAGTAGTTAAAAATCTCGGCTTTGCTTTTGAATTCAGTGTAATTTTCCACAAAACCGTAGCAGCTAGTGTCTCTCAGTGTATCAAATTCAACAAACACCAGCATTGAAATGTATTTTGACACTAGTAGTACTAGATAGTAGTATTTGTACTTAGTTATAATAGTAAAATTAGTTGGTTAGTCAAAGATTAGTCTAGTGAAGGGCTCCTAACTACCCCATACAAAAAAGATTTATACTAAAACAGTCGAGCATCATAAAGTTGTTCTACTGAAATATCGTGTTCCTATTATAATGAAACTTTTCAGATAATGTACGGTTAAAGTATTTTTCAATTAGATTTAGTGTTACCGTGCGAAAAATTTGACTATTATTTTTTTATAATTACTATCCATTGTCTAGAATAAATGCAGTGTATTAATTTTAGTACTTAATTTATACATTTAGTGTATTCTAAAAGTTGGTGTTGGGCGGTGATGGTGTTTACACAAAACTTCTAAAATACACTATGCGTTTTAATGATACCATTTTAAACATACTCGCATTATTCTTTGTGTGATAGATTTTTAATAATATCGCAATCTGGATAATCTCCCAATTAAATATTAGCGGCCTTAAGTCTGCGCACATACGAATCGCAATACAACGTTTTCAATTCAACGATGTAGCATTTGTATTATCAAATTGAAACATGCAAAAGTTTTATAACCATTTCACTATTTTTTTTACTTTTTTTTTATAAAGCCATTGTGCTAAAAGAGGCTATCATTAATAACATATGTATTTGGAATTTGATTTTTGAAATTTAACTTAATTACAAATCATACCAATTAAAACTATTATTTTGAATGTTAACACTTTTTTCCTAATAGCTAACACATGCTTTTTACTATTAACATTGATTAGTATATTCTAAACTATATTTGCTTAAATTAATTAACTCATAGTTTTGTCTTAAAAGTTGACATGAAAGGAATCTCTTTCCTATAAGTACTATTATTTAAATGACTATTATGATATAATTCATGTTCCGGAATCTCTCGCCAAAGTATTAACAGTTTCATCAAATAAGCGTTTCTGATACTTTAAGATATAATCTAATCGTTGCTTCTGTGTTAAGCCTTAGTTTAACAATAATGATTTGTCAAAAAAAGTTTGTTATTAATATGGGGAGCGATTAAAAGATAAATCATTATTGAAAGCATTAGAAATTAGAATTAACTTTATAAGTGCATTAAATCATTGCCGCATAAACGTCTAATTCTTGTGTTCCCATCTTAGTTTAAAACACATCGTTATATTTATATTATTAATTATGTTTTAGCTGTTTAATAATGTTGCATGAGATCCCAGTATTATCAAAATTAGGCTGTGAAACAGCGGAACTGCAATGTCTGAAGTACTTAAGGACGAAATAAAACGAATATAGCTTTCTTATGTGGTAGTTACTGGTTACACATCTGGCATGTGTGGTGTGTAGGTGACTCGAGTGTGACGTTAACGTGGCTCGAGTGTGACGTGAAAGTGGCTCGAGTGTGACGTGAAAGTGGCTCGAGTGTGACGTGAAAGTGGCTCGAGTGTGACGTAGACGTGGCTCGAGTGTAACGTGGGGGGCGTGGGTGTAGTATGTACGCTTGTAGCTTAGCTTATAATAGGCGTTAAAAATAAGTATAATGTTTGTATGAATAAATACACAATTTGTTTTAAATTACTGAAAAACCTTTTGTAAGCTTGATAAAATGTATGTACCTATTCAGTTTGCGGTGAAATAAAAATCTGTAATATGTTAAAGATTATTTTATTTCATCCACTCCTTATTAAATTAAGTATTTTTGTGTCGACTCATCCCAAATCACAGTTTGTTAATTACTTAACGCTAAACACATAAAAATGTAGATCCTATTCATATTAAGTCCGTGAAATGAACAATAAATGGGTATTTATTGTGTAATCTAAACTCTCTTGGTTTGAATTATCTAAGTAATAAAAATAAATAAAATTATACATTATTGTCACAATGAATGTGTGACGGCCCACGTGTCGCTGTCGCAATGAAGACGCTAGTTTCACAGTGAACGCGCGTATAAGCGCAATTAACCTGCCAAAGTTCCGCGTTCATTGCGTCTGGCCTTTCAACAATGAATAAAATGCGTGTCACTTAAACCTACAAAATATAAAATAATAACAATCCATGGAATCTTAAAATACAATTATCACAATCACACGTATCACGTCAATAAAGTTAAAATAGTTATTAAAAACTCAATGTTTGAACATTGAACATACCTGTAATTTAAGGATATCCTACTGTTTTAATTTTAAACATTCATACTACAAAAGTTTCAACAAGAGTTCAAGAGTTAGGACAACGCGAGTATTAATTAGATGACGATTTGTGAAACAAAATTTTAGACGGATCTTTTTAATTCTTGTTTAAATCTCTTATGGTAAGACCCTAATAATACAAATCCATAAAACGCCCATTATCGAAAATCATTTCGTATCGGGCGGGACTATAATAGATTCAATATTAGTTTAAACAACTTCAAAACACTGGAGAGTAAAATGCATTAATAAAACGTTTTTTTTAATCTACTTATGTCAATGTTCCATAAACAAATATATACTTAGTCAGGTCATAAGTATTGTCACACAGTAAAAACTTTTCTTTTAGAATGCTGGCCACAAAAAAGTTTATTGAATTCGAATTTCGAATTGTTCATGAAAATAAAAATGTATACTTTTTAGAATTTTACTCATTTTTAAATATGGAGTGGACGCTTAAAGAAGACCGTGTTGCAGTTATTGCGTTGCATCGTTGCGGTTACGCGCCAATTCAAATTTTTGACATACTGAAAAATTTGAATATAACCAAGAGATTCGTTTATCGTACCATCAAATGATACAATGAAGACTCTAGTGTAGATGACAGGTCAAGAAGTGGTCGCCCTCGGTCTGTTAGGACTCCAGCAGTGATAAAAGCTGTGAAGGCGCGAATTCAAAGAAATCCCAAACGTAAGCAGAAACTGTTGGCCCTTCAGATGGGATTAAGCAGAACCACGGTGAAAAGGGTGTTAAATGAAGACTTAGGGCTTCGGGCATATCGAAGAAAAACAGGACATCATTTGAATGCTCGTCTAATGGACCTGAGACTGAAGAGATGCCGCGCTTTGTTGAAGCGGTACGCGGGAAAAAAATATCGGGAAATTCTTTTTTCGGATGAAAAAATTTTTACCGTAGAAGAGAGCTACAACAAACAAAATGATAAGGTGTACGCACACAGTAGTGAAGAAGCGAGCAACCGTATTCCGCGTGTCCAACGAGGTCATTTTCCATCCTCGCTCATGGTATGGTTGGGAGTGTCTTATTGGGGCTTAACAGAGGTACATTTTTGTGAGAAAGGTGTAAAAACGAATGCAGTTGTGTATCAAAATACAGTCCTGACGAACCTTGTGGAACCTGTTTCTCATACCATGTTTAATAACAGGCACTGGGTATTCCCACAAGATTCGGCGCCAGCTCATAGAGCGAAGAGCACACAAGACTGGCTGGCGGCGCGTGAAATCGACTTCATCCGGCACGAAGACTGGCCCTCCTCCAGTCCAGATTTGAATCCGCTAGATTACAAGATATGGCAACACTTGGAGGAAAAGGCGTGCTCAAAGCCTCATTCCAATTTGGAGTCACTCAAGACATCCTTGATTAAGGCAGCCGCCGATATTGACATGGACCTCGTTCGTGCTGCGATAGACGACTGGCCGCGCAGATTGAAGGCCTGTATTCAAAATCACGGAGGTCATTTTGAATAAACTTTAGTGTCATAAGAATCTATGTTTTGTTAAGTTCATTTTGGTATATAAATGGTTACATAATGAATAAACTTGTTTCAATTATTTTATATAAAACATGTGACAGAATTTATGACCTGACTAGGTATTATATCAAAATCAATATTTACTTTGAAATTGTATTATTTTTTTTATTAAGTATTGTATTTCACGAGACAAAAGTTAACATACTATTACGTTCTATACAATACATTTTTAAACACATAACATTTAATTAAATATGGTCGAGTAAATACGGAAAATAGTGTCAAATCTACCCACCGATACTTTCTAAAAAACTGGTCAAAACTAAAAATACCTACCTACAATGGCGAAACTGGTTGTTTTATTTGTACATTAGAAAACAAATTTACTTAAAAGTCACATTTACTATACCTACCTATATAGTGCAGGGAATGTATCACGGAATGTGAAAGATTATTATTTATTCACGATGAAACGGCGTGAATACATTCACAATGAACGCGCGAATAAGCGCACGAGGGAAACTATCTACAATGAGAATAACTTTTTCGTAATACAAGCAATGTGTGTCAATCTATAGGTACCTGTATCATCACTATTTTTAAATCTTTCAAGCCATTTAGCCATTCAATAATCACTGTGCAATAAACCGCTTCGCGCTTTCATTTTGAATTAGTAAACTTTGCACAATGAACCTCGTTTTGTCACTGTAGTCTAGCTGGTCTAAGAAAAATTTACCAATTTATTTACTTTATTTTTTTAAATTCGACCAACTTCTCTAGACCTTTCAGCTCACCCTGTGTCCACTACAGCGACGTCCACCCTAACTGGACATCAAAGCGAGGTGCAATTCGTGCTGATACTGGGCGACAGATCGCGCTTCTCGCTCGAGAAACCGTTGGTTGTGGGCAAAGGTTCCTCGTTGAGTGTGCTATTTTTGATTCCGTACAGGAAGTAGATGAGGTAACCTGGAACGAAAGATTATACAGGTCCAAATAGGCATATACAACTTGGATCTTATGTAATGCGTTGTGTGTTAGTCGAGTTGAATCGAATATAGATTTTGGGAACGCTAACCGAGGCAATCTTCTGTAATTCTTTCGCGTATGTGAAAAGATAGCCTAAACAAGTGCCGTTTTAATAGATCAATGCCCTATGATTTATCAAAATATCCGGCGCATCCGAGCTTTGACTGCATGATCGCGTCAACCAGTCTCATCCTGCCACCACGGTGTTTCAATCCAAACATCACATACGAGCACATCATACTTTTCACCATTGATACGAAAGAAGAATTGGGATCTGCAGTACTGGCACACCTATGGGAACTCACCAATAACGAGCCAGATGATGAACCGCACCCAGGTCTGATAGTCCAGCTGCACCATCAGGTACACGTTCATGCAGACACTCAGGTACGGCACTAGCGGCACCAGCGGCACCTGCAAAATACACATCAATATTGAATTTATTGCGAATTAGCATGTGAGATAACATCCCAAGGAAACAGAATGCCGAAGAAAGAGAGAATACGGTTAATAATGGAACTCCAACCGTGGAGAACCCGAGGGGAACATCAGGAGTGGAGACGAAGAGAACCTAAAAAGAAAAGAGGATCCAAGACTGGATCAGACTTTCATGTGGATGGTGCTCACCGTGAAGGAAAGATCCTTGGTGCTGTTCCGGGGCTGGCGGTAGAGGATGATCAGCAGCACCACCAGCGCCGCCCCCAGCGCGCCCAGCACGGCGCCGCCGCCCGATCCGGCCCACTCCACGTCGGCCAGGACGCACGTCACCAGCGCCACCACGACTGGAACCATTACGAGCAACCAGGATTCTTTAGAAGGGTCGACCGATGCGGTGGAAGAGTTGTGGGGAGACCGCGTTTAGCCAATGGACGCTGTCGGCAGGTGGAGGAATGACTTGTGGATATAACAGCTGAAGAAGACTGAGTGAGGAGAGCCGAAGATTGGGCTAAGTGACGTTCACTAGGAGAGGCCTACGTCGAGCAGTGGGCGAGATTCGGCGTCCGTGTTTCTTCTGATTGGTGCTCTTCTGTATTTCATCATCGTAACTCACTGCATATCACAGCACTGGTCTCGCCTCGCTATGGTGAGGAGCATTAGGCCTTAGGCCTTCACCAGTCTGGATTGGTAAATCAGGTACCTACCTCCGAAGGTAAGTAGGTACTTCTGTGTAAATACTTACAGAATATGCATATGGTACACTTAGCGATGGTGCTGGAGAGCTGCGTGGGGAACTTCAGGCCCAGGAGGTTGAAGGTTTGCTTGGCGACGGCGGAGGGGGTGTCGGGGACGGGCTTCGTGCCTTGCAGGTGGAGGGGAGATTCCTCTTCGTACCTGGAAGTTGGGGCGAAGACATTGAGAAACTGTAGCTAAAACATACCTACATAATATGTGGTAGTAGTTTATTATTATGGTATAGTTATGAAGATATTGACCTCAGGATGAGCACGCTGGTGGCCACGATGGTGTACGCGAGCAGCGTGCCGATGGACATCATGTCGATCAGCTGGTTCAGGTTGAACATGGCCGCCATTATAGCTGGAAAACGAAGTTTGTCTCAAACTGCTGGAAGTCCAAGCAATGTGTTTGAAGGCCGAAAAACAACAATGATAAGCTAACTCAATCATTGTTGAACACATCGACAACAAAATATCATTAGACTTATAAAACCCCTGTGTTGGGAACAACCAAAGCTACAGAATCCTGATAAAAACTGGGAAATATAGTATGTACCAGTCGTCTCCACTTGTGACGATTTGTAACTTTTCCTAATTATCGCCAGTGCCTACCATTACCACCAGTTTGTCGGACTCTTACCTGCCAAAATTCCACTCAAAATCGTGGCGAGCATGGGCGTCTTGGTCCTCTCACAGATGGTCGCCAACGGCCTGAAGATGACTCCGTCCCCAGCCATGGCGTACAGCACCCTGGGGAGGGGAAACATCGCCCCCAGCAGAGAGGTGCAGAGAGCGAAGATGGCGCCGATGGTGACGATCCACTTGATGATGGGCTGGTTGGTGACCGTGAACACGTGGGGGAATGGGGCTTCGGCGTCCTGGAATCGAGGTAGAGTCCTTTAGTATTTTGGTTGTAGAGGGTTGCGGCTGTTCGACTGTAGAGTTTCCTGCTCTAGCGTTGACGTTTCTAAATGAAAGAAAGGGCGCCAGTGTCGGCGTTGGCGTCGTCAGCTCAATGTCTTAAGGTTTGTCGTTTCCATCGTCGAGAGAGGGCGTCGGCGTTATCAGTTTTAGCGTCTTCTGATTCTGCGTTGGCGGCGTCGTCGGCGTAGTCAGTTGTGGCGTCAGCGTCTGTGTGGTGAGCATCGACGTCGGCATCGTTAGCTTTGCCTCCGGCGTCGTCAGTTTTGGTGATCCCAGTTAGTTTTCAATAATATCTTCAATGTATGGGCAAGGGCATGGCTCAGTTACAGTTTCATAATAAGTAGTATTATAATTTAGATAGATAAAGACTAAAGACACTTACTTGCAAATAATACGGCAGCATCATCGTCAGAACCGTCGAGATAGTGAAATAGGAGGCGAATATGATAACGAGCGACATCACGATCGACAGCGGAATGTCTCGCTTCGGGTTCTTGGCCTCTTCCCCGGTGGTGGCCACGCAGTCGAACCCCACGAAGCCGAAGAAGCACTTGGCCGCGCCCGCCATGACGCCGGCCACGCCCCACGGCATGAACCCGCCGGCGCCGGCCGTGGCCCGGTACTCTTCGGGGATGTCTTCCACTTGGATGAACCAGTTGCCCGGGTCGCCTGGAGTTGGAAATACATCCTTATGGTAACAGTAATGGAACCTTTCCTAGAGCTGGCCGAGCTAACTGATTTACACTCTGCAGCAGTGAGCAAGACGAGACACGATACTTCTCGTGCCCCTAGGCTGCCACTGCTCCTCGTGCTGCCGGCGAAAGTGAAAACGAAGTAGGGCAGAATGTAAATACAGCACACTTCTCTTGAGGATAGTTACTGTCGGCAGCGGATAGAGCAGTAGCAGTCTAAACGGGGTATAAGGAGCTAATCCTTCTTTCTCTTTAACCTTAAAACCCTTACGACTAGATCTACAGGTGAAACAACTTTTATCAGATATTAAACTATGTATATGTATATTGGTGATCAGGGAAGTGAAGGGAGGCCGTGATCACCAGTGGGCGGTTATGGGGGGATGATGATGATCGGTAATAACAGGAACAGAATGGGTTTAGTCGTTTCCGAGATATTTATGTACAGACAAACTGATGACTTGATGGTACATTATCGGGATAGGTTACATAGAGATCCGAGATTGTACAATAAAGAATTGTGCAAATCACCTGCTACATCTGAAGGACGATATCATTGTCTGACAAGTTGTTTACTTACATGTATACTCATTGCACGTGTGGAGAGAGTGCCGACACTTTACTACCATTATCTACGACGGGTAATTATACACATATCTATAAAAATAAGTAAACTGTCTGTGTAAATAGAGTAGAGACAATGATGTATGTAGAAGTGTGATCATCGTGTGAATAATGTTAGTGAACACGTTGTATTTCTTATTGCAACGCGTGATTAAACGTGGTACAATCAAGATTGGCACGTAGTGTGGATTCGAGTTCATAGGATTTCGATGAAAAGTGAAGGAGAATGGGCAGATATAATATAGGAAGATAGATAGGGACTAGGATCGTCATGCGCCAGTGCAAACATTTCTGAGCGCTAATTCATCGGTAGTTAAAAGCTTGGTAACCAACAGCTTATTCAATAGCTTTTATTCTGTTTGCATTTGATGTTTCCCCAAATTATTAAGGCCTAATTTTATCCGCCCCAATCATCATACAAGTACGTCCGATCAGTAATCATACTTACTTTTCATTGCGCCAGCTATGATGACGATGATGATAGTCATGAGGTTGAGAGCCGTGAAGACATTATTCAGCTTAGTTGACTCCTTCACGCCGGCACCCAGGAACACTGGAATACCGATTTTATGTCATTTCTATATGTTATCGGGTATTTTACAAGAGTTCGTCTGATTGAGTAATGATATGAGCGATACTGGAGCACCAAGAAGTAGTGTTGGAGACCAGGTGTGCCGTTTACCAACAGTTCAGCTACTCGTATAATTTGCATAAAAAGCTCATAACGCCAAATTGAGAAACGTTTGTGTCAGTTGTCGAAGCTTGGATGAGATTTATAAGAAATATATAAGGCTCCACATTGATGCAATATTCAACAGCCTAAATGGGCTAAAGTAGTGTCAAGTTCTAGCATCTGATGCTCGTGTTACTTCTAATCCATGCCACGGCCATAGCTCGAACCAGGCACGTGATACCAAACCCTCTTAATCAGGGTAGTATAACAGTAGGCTATGATAGAAAGTGCGGTCTACTCACCAGTAATAACCAGCACCAAAGCAAACGCCAAGAAGTCCGGATACTCCGCCATGAAGGACACGTTGATTGGCGCCAGTTCTGTCATGGTTTTCGCCATCGTGTTATTGCAGAGGCTGTCGATGTAGAGTGACATGCCCTGCGGGAAAGTCGAACTCGTACATAATATTCAAAGGACAAATGACGACGTGCAAGCGATGATCCCAAAACGGGACTAATCCGAAGCAGAACTAACCCTACGAGATAGCTACCTACCAATAATTTCGTACGTAACAGCAGCAGACGGTTACGGTACCTACGTCACAGAATCATTGACGAAGCAAGTGCCAACGAGGATGAAGCCTTACGACTGTAATTTAAGTCAGTCCATGGGAGTAAACCGTTCTGTCACAATAACCACAGCACACCTATACTTGTTCGTACCTTGGCCATGCTGGCGGTGCCAATGCAGTACTCCAGGATAAGGTTCCATCCGATGGTGAAGGCGATGAACTCGCCCACACTCACATAGCTGTAGACGTAAGCCGAGCCCGCCTTAGGCACGCGCGCTGCGAACTCCGCGTAACACAGACCTGGAGGAAGTTAGATGTTCAGGTTCGATTGGAAGATTTGAAGAAGAAGACTTTTCTAGTTTGGCTGGATTAAACCTCATCTTTGTAAGTGATGTGTCAGAATGATTTGATACTTTATTTCCACCTCGTCTCTGATAGAAGACCTGGTTAAATAAGAGAACCTACCAGCAAAAGCAGAAGCGATAGCGGCGACCAGAAAGCTCAGCGTCACGGCTGGCCCGGCCACGCTCTTCGCCACCGCTCCAGCCAGCACATACACTCCGAGGCCGAGGGTGCTGCCCACCCCCAGCGCGGTCAGGTCCAGGAGGCCCAGACACCGGAACAGGGGAGTCGAGGTATCCCCATCGTCTAGTTGCTTACAGCGGCGCAGCGCTGATATGAACCTTGTGAAGCCCATCTGGAGATTAGGAAAGGAATATGGTTTAATGCTTTGTTGGAATCCTCGGTTGGAGAGTTCTAGTCAGTTCTCGAGTCCGGTGGAAGCCATTACTTTCAAGTGTTCTCAAGGACTGTAATGTACCTACCTAGTTAAGAGATATCCATTGATTGGAAGGTTTATTGATGTTCCGATATTTTAGTCGCTTTATGGATATTTTTGGAGGTTTTTAACTACTTCAAGTTCAGATTACTTTGCAGAACCCCTTACAGGTACTGATTGAGATGTGATATAAAATAAGCTACATACGTAGGTTATTTTTGCTTCGAGGATGTATATTTTTTAACATTAATGTACTAGTCAATTACGACAAATTAATAACTTTTAGGAAGTTTGTTTGCCAAATCAGACTGAGTGTTTAACCAGGAGAAAAGAGTCTTTTTTTGTTAAGAACTCAAGATCCTACCTTGGTTTAAATCTCTGATAGATAAACCTAGCTAAGTACGTAAAGATACCCACGTGAATGATTTAACTCCATCAGGAAAACGAGTCTGTTTTTATCAACGGACCTTGATGGACTAGGTATGTACTACAATGTATAGTAGGTACCTTAATTCCATTACTACTTGAATTAAATACCCTCAATTCATAGTGCTGTGAATAGATTTACATATTATGTTAAGGTTGTCACCGTTTTAAATTTGACCTTCTGTGTTCTGTACTATTTCGTATCAATAAAGAGTAATCTATATATCTATCTATCTATCTATCTAGGTATGTTACTACTCGTACTGTCACTTCATTCAACGAGTATGAAATAAATAAGGTTATTTTATGTGACGGCCTTCATTTAAATACTTTATAAAATCTTACGACACTTCGTTACAGTCATGTTCAACTTCAAACATAACTTATTCTAACTGGCTTCTGCGAATAACTGGGTGGATTAAGTATATAAAGTTTAAAACCGGGTGGTTTTAAATTTCCACAATTTCCCCTATGTCAAGTAATAATAATACTTAATAATAAGTATATTATAAACACTTCACGATTTTTGAATAAAAATTATAATAAAATTAATTGATCGAAATTTTCAGAAAACCTCCAAAAATTGTCACAGAATAAAATACAAAAACGTATTCCATCATATTATTAATGAACTTCGGAATTCGTTTAGACGTCACAATCAGTGTATGATGATGAGGGCACATTGCACTTGATGTTATGTAGACTTCACATTATAAACACTTATAGCATTCAATGGAAATCAATCGTCAACGTCACAGACTGAGCCAGTTCAGTAGGTAAGTATAGTATTCTAGCCACGGCGCTGAGCTGTGACCGTGACGGTCACGGTCATGGGCGCGTTTCGTCACAATACTGTATGAAGAAACGTACCTACATGTGACGTCACTCACGTCACAAAATATATTATTTTTAGGGAGTTTTAGCTTTTTGTGGTTGGTGACAAAGAGTGAGAATGATAATTAACAGTTTATTTACTAGAGGTAGGTATGCCTGCGTGGCGTAAAATTAATAGAATATAATAGAAAACACTTTATTCCACACCAGTTATAAAAATACACATGGTATTACAGAAGGAGCTTTATCTAAATCTGAAGTACAATGGGTGGACTTATCGCTAAAAGCGATCTCTTCTGAGAGATAATGGAGAGTGTGAGGTTGGTGGTGCAAATAAATGCGTAGTTTGTTATGAGCTGACTGCGAAGCGTCAGATTAACAGTTCGATTACGGCGCAGGATACACATTTGTATCAACCACAGACACACTTACAACTCGGGTTGTAAGTGTTTGTGTGGCCATGGTTCCTGATTCCAGAGATGCAGGGATCAAAGGGGATGCTATGAAAGAGTCATGATATGGGTAAGGATGGTAGGTAGAAGGGGTTTGTACTCATGCCATATTATTTGAAAGAAACAGATTAAAGATTATTTTTGACTCGTTTTTTTGTGGGTTAAAATGATGAATGGCAGAGTTGGGCTGTAGGTAAATATCTCTATTGTAAAGGTTACCTAACTTACATGTTCATCTTCATAGGTATTTTATAGTAAATAATCAAATTTACTTACTGTCTCACGCATAATAGGGTTTATTCCCAGACTACTACAAAGTTTCCCAAACTATTCCACGAAAAATTTATTAATAAATATAGTTTCATTCTACTCTACGAATTATAAAAATCCCAAAGTACTCCACGAACACTACTACATCTAAATATTATTAAGTAAATAGACTCCACTGTCAAGAGTGTCTTTAAAAATGGATGTAAGTATCTAATTATCTGTTAAGGTAGGTATATTTATTTTTTGTGACGTCAATACACTGCTAACATTAATCTTTGTTCTCGAATACAAAGTCAAAATATTCTAAGACAATTTTCAGCTTAATCCGAGTGAGCCAAGTTTAAGTCCACACTACACTTACAACGCATTTATCAACTGTAAAGATAACAATGTACGCAGATCTAGTGTACGTTAAACATCGATAGTTTTGATTTCCGATTGTTCGATAGTTTGCCAACAACTATCGATTTTTATCGACAGTATCGATAGTTTTGCTCCAACTTTGCCTATAATGAAAAATAGTAGATCGATTTTAGAAAATTATCGATAGTATCTATACAACTAAATCTATACAAGTAAAAAACTATCGATAGTTAAAATCAAAGGCAAAGTTTATGAAAAAGTGTAGGTCGATAGTAGAAAATAACTATCGATGGTAAAAACTATCGATACTATCGATAGACCATCGATGTTTAACGTACACTACGCAGATCTACTACTTACATGTAATTTCAATCCTCACTCCTCTCAATGAGGTGCAAAAGGTTTTCCAGTTTAAAGCCGCTATAATCTCGAGTGAGCAATTGAAAATCACGATTTTCAAGGCTTGTAGTGAATGACCGCCTTAGAGTTGACGAAGCTTGATTATAGATCATTGTTGTGTGTTCCTTTAGTATTTAGGGTTCCGTAAAGGGTAAAACGGGACCCTATTGCTAAGACTTCGGTGTCCGTCCTATCGCTCGCTCAATGTTATTTCTGTTGCCGTTATAACAACAAATAATTACTACAAAACAGAGTAAAATAAATATTTAAGGGGGCTCCCATACAACAAACGTTATTTTATTGCCGTTTTTATCGATAATGCTACGGAACCCTTCGTTCGCAAGTCTAAGGTTTTTAATGTTTATTTATAGCTAACAGCACAGAATAACGAATAGTGCCTTCTATTCATGTTGACATTTAGTTAACCCCCTTACCTAAACAAATGACCTAGATGTCATGCTATCTTACCATGTGGAATGTATAAAGTCACGTAGTTACCTATACTAACCATAATTATTATAGTTCAGATTTAAAAGTTTTAATGGTAAGTATTTTATACGATTGCATGTACAAGTAGGTAGGTTTTGGTCACACAGTCAAGCAGAACTTATAATCAGTAATTACACCCGGCCCGGTAAGAAGGTAAGTATATAAAATAAGCAATAACGTGTGCGTATGTGTACCTATACTTAGATATTCAACCAATAATCTCGAATTATGATCACACGCACATGATTTAATAATTCTTACGTATTAAAAATTAACATTGCAGACAGAAATAACTGAACAAGTGAGTCTGTACTTATAATTTATTCAATTAGGCAACACCGCTCTCCGCCAATGCCCGGCATGGTAGGTATTGAAATTGCATCGATTAAATACAAAATTTATAATATTAGACATACTTACCTACATTGAAATACGTATCATGCAATACCATGTTACGGTACAGTGCAAAATATAATCGACTTGACAATTAGGACTCGGGACAGTCGTTATACTAGTAAGTACAAAAAAAAGTAGTACCCAACTTATATGGCGCGTCGTGAATCTTCGTTCGCGCAGAAAAGAAAGTATGGTCTGAAGATTAACGAAAGAATGCTTAAAACTTACAATCAACCTAAGATCACTATTATAAGGTTCATAATACACTGCAGCTGTTAGTTCCATCTCACTCTAAGCTCGCTAAGATGGCGGCGGCTGCCGACCAATAGCGGTCAATAACATTTCCCGCGCTTTGAAAATTCATCTTCTGCACAGGTACATCGGTAAGTAATATCAGTTGGGTACTACTGTACGTAGCTAATACTGGGTATATGGATATACCTCGTAACTCTAGTAGCAAGTAAGTAGTAGAAAATCATGGAAGGAAAGGAGGGAAGGGAAACTTTTCCCAGCAGTGGGACGATTTAGAATGATAAATAAAGTAAGTCTACTATCACATTGTACTGTATCTATAAGTAAGAATAGTGAATATTTGGGGGAACCGAGAAGAGATTGTAATAAAATAACTCTACCGTATGAGCACATAACATTGTGGAAGCCAAACATTTTATCATAAATAGCATTGGCAATAATTCAAAGTGTTTATTTCTTTAATATCGATTCTAATTTGCGACATAGTAGCTGCATGGTAATGTATATACTTTTATTATGATTGAAAAGCAATAACCTAGTTCAATGGTGAGTACCTATTGTGATGTAACGGCTGCGATGTTTGGAAAAACCAATTTCGTGGCAATATGGAATCGTTGAATGGTGCAAAGTATTGGCTATTATTTTGATACTTATAATTATATTCGTGCATAATGTTTGTCACTACCTTATTTGAAGTTGCACAAGTAGAGCAATTTCAAAAGAATGTGAAATGATAATTATTGCAGGCTGTTTGCTTACCTCTATAAGGTAATACGTAATATTTAATTTGTACAACGTAACACTCATATATAACTAAATAGATCATACACTTGATTTTTTGTATAAAATGTGATCTAGATTTCAATAGTGAGGTACCTACCTAAGTAGGTACAAACTTATCAAATCAATAAGTCGAAAACTATTCTAATTTCCACAAATGGACAAGCCTTAAAAGTAACTCACCACAATAAATTTGAATATATCCACAGCAAAAAAGTAAATATTTCCAACAAAACAATCACTCCAAAAAAGAAATATTTACAGTAAAATAAATAAATTACTAACGATTAGGAAAAGTACAAAATCACGACGTGACTAGAGCCAAACAATGATGTTGTGAAAGAGAATCAGCCCGTCACGGCCCCTGTTTAATGAAGATATCTTTATTGCGATAAATCCGTATGCAAATCGTCTGTATGTCATGAGGATGCCGAGGGAGAGGCGGTTTGTATGTCCGGATGTTTCACAGAGATTTAATATTATTTTCTTGCACATGGTTCCGGATTTGCCGTCGAACATCAAATCCTGATTCTAAATCAACTTGTGGTAAGATACTAGGGATCATTTAGCACTAGGCAGGTAGAATTGAAATTGTTTCAATAATACTTAGTCAGGTCATAAGTATTGTCACACAGTAAAAACTTTTCTTTTAGAATGCTGGCCACAAAAAAGTTTATTGAATTCGAATTTCGAATTGTTCATGAAAATAAAAATGTATACTTTTTAGAATTTTACTCATTTTTAAATATGGAGTGGACGCTTAAAGAAGACCGTGTTGCAGTTATTGCGTTGCATCGTTGCGGTTACGCGCCAATTCAAATTTTTGACATACTGAAAAATTTGAATATAACCAAGAGATTCGTTTATCGTACCATCAAACGATACAATGAAGACTCTAGTGTAGATGACAGGTCAAGAAGTGGTCGCCCTCGGTCTGTTAGGACTCCAGCAGTGATAAAAGCTGTGAAGGCGCGAATTCAAAGAAATCCCAAACGTAAGCAGAAACTGTTGGCCCTTCAGATGGGATTAAGCAGAACCACGGTGAAAAGGGTGTTAAATGAAGACTTAGGGCTTCGGGCATATCGAAGAAAAACAGGACATCATTTGAATGCTCGTCTAATGGACCTGAGACTGAAGAGATGCCGCGCTTTGTTGAAGCGGTACGCGGGAAAAAAATATCGGGAAATTCTTTTTTCGGATGAAAAAATTTTTACCGTAGAAGAGAGCTACAACAAACAAAATGATAAGGTGTACGCACACAGTAGTGAAGAAGCGAGCAACCGTATTCCGCGTGTCCAACGAGGTCATTTTCCATCCTCGCTCATGGTATGGTTGGGAGTGTCTTATTGGGGCTTAACAGAGGTACATTTTTGTGAGAAAGGTGTAAAAACGAATGCAGTTGTGTATCAAAATACAGTCCTGACGAACCTTGTGGAACCTGTTTCTCATACCATGTTTAATAACAGGCACTGTGTATTCCAACAAGATTCGGCGCCAGCTCATAGAGCGAAGAGCACACAAGACTGGCTGGCGGCGCGTGAAATCGACTTCATCCGGCACGAAGACTGGCCCTCCTCCAGTCCAGATTTGAATCCGCTAGATTACAAGATATGGCAACACTTGGAGGAAAAGGCGTGCTCAAAGCCTCATCCCAATTTGGAGTCACTCAAGACATCCTTGATTAAGGCAGCCGCCGATATTGACATGGACCTCGTTCGTGCTGCGATAGACGACTGGCCGCGCAGATTGAAGGCCTGTATTCAAAATCACGGAGGTCATTTTGAATAAACTTTAGTGTCATAAGAATCTATGTTTTGTTAAGTTCATTTCTATATATATAAAAGCCAAAACTGACTGACTGACTGACTGACTGACTGACGATCAACGCACAGCTGAAACTACTGGGTCTAGAACCATGAAATTTTGCACAAATACTCCTTATGTGACGTAGGCGTGCACTAAGAAAGGATTTTTGAAAATTCAACCCCTAAGGGGGTGAAAAGGGGTTGCAAAGTTTGTATGGAGCAACGTGTTTTCTTGGCCTGATCCACTTCAAACTTGGCAATTATATTCTTTAAAAGATTTAATGAAACACGTGTTTCATCTTTTTTTAATATTCAACCCCTAAAGGGGTAAAAAGGGGATGCAAAATATTTTACATCCGATTTAGTTATACATTGAAATTTTACACAAATATTTCTTAAGTGACGTAGGTGTGCACTAAGAAAGGATGTTTGAAAATTCAACCCCTAAGGGGGTGAAAAGGGGTTGCAAAGTTTGTATGGAGCAACGTGTTTTCTTGGTTTGATCAACTTCAAACTTGGCAGTTATATTCTTTAAACGATTTAATTAAACACGTGGTTCATAGTTTTTGAATATTCAACCCCTTAAGGGATAAAAGGGGGCCACAAAATATTTTTCGTCATTTTTATTTCGAAATTATTTTTTTCACAAATATTTCGTAGTGACGTAGGTGTGCACTAAGAAAGGATTTTTTTAAAGTTTAACCACTAAGGGGGTAAAAAGGGGTTGCAAAATTTGTATACAACAACGTGTTTTCTTGGTCTGATCAACTACAAACTTCGAATAAAATTCTTTAAAAATTAATTTAGCACCTGTTTCCGCGTGTTTTAACATCAATCCCTAAAATCTACGCAGGAAAATGGTAGATTTTGGTAGAAGATGATAGATTTAGGTAGGAAATGGTAGATTGTTCTAGGGATTGGTAGATTTAAGTAGGAAATGGTAATATCGGTAGGAAATGGCCGATTTTAGTAGGAAATGGTAGATTTTTGGTAAAAATGGTAGATTTCGGAAGGAAATAGTAGCTTTTGGTAGAAAATGGTAGTATTAGAAAGAAATGGTAGATTTCGGTAATAGCGGTACATTTTGGTAATAAATGGTAGCTTTTGGTAGAAAATAGTAAATACAGAAAGAAAATGGTAGATTTTCGTTTAAATGGTAGATTTATATAGAAAATGGTAGATTTTGGTAGGAAATGGTAGATTGTTGTAGGAAATGGTAGACTGTTGTAGGGGTTGAGTAGATTTCGGTAGGAAATGGTAGAAAATAGAAGATTCAGAAAGAAAAGGTAGGTTGTCGTAGAAAATTGTAGATTTCAGTAGGAAATGGTAGATTATGGTAGAAAATTGTACATTTTGGTAGAAAATGGTAGATTTTAGTATGAAATGGTAGCCTTTGATAGATTCTGGTAGCCTGATAGATTTTAGTAAATGGAAGCTTTTGATAGATTATGATAAAAAATTGTACATGATAGGAAATGTAGGAAATGGTCGATTTTGGGAGAAAATGGTAGAATTTGTTATAAAATGGTAGATTTTTTGTATAAAAAGGTTATTTTGGTAGAAGATGGTAGATGTCGTATGTTGGATATGGGATGGCGATGTTGATGTCGAAGTCGAGGTCGATGTCTTGAATTACTTACGGACCAACCGCTGATTGTAGAAACCTGAAACTTGGAGGGTGTGTTCTTTGTATGACGTAGACATCCGATAAGAAAGGATTTTCCGAAATTCTACCTCTAAGAGGGTGAAAAAGGGAGCAAAGTTTGTATGGGACAACGTGATTCGCCTTGGTCAAATCTACTTCAAACTTGGCATAATTATATTATTTGAAAGATTTACATGTAGGTATTTCATCGTTTTTTAATATACAACCCCTAAAATTATAAAAAAGGGTACAAAATATTGTCATCAGATTTAATTCGAAATCCGTATTAACACGGAACATAGACAGGGTAGAACTTTGACATGTTTGAATATTTTTTGGATTATTTGAATACTTCTTAGGAACTTTCTCAACCCCATCCATACTGTGCGTCAATCAACTGTTCATCCATACTTGAAAGTAACTATTTTTGTTTCTTCGTTACCTTTTCACGGCTAAACGGCTGAACCGATTTCGATGAAATTTGGTATAGAGATAGATTGTACTTTCGAGACGGACATAGAATACTTTTATCACGATATAATATAGTCCGCGCGGACGAAGTCGCGGGCAACAGCTAGTTGGTATATAAATGGTTACATAATGAATAAACTTGTTTCAATTATTTTATATAAAACATGTGACAGAATTTATGACCTGACTAGGTATATGTTTTTCCCTTTCCATTCGCTAGAATATTATAAGCCAGCCTGCTAGAGCTACCTTGAAACGATCATTCTACTTACACGGAAGTACGTCTGCGCCCCGCTCGCTGCGAGCGACGAATAAATACTTCCTCCTACATTAAAATTTGGTCGCACATTCACATACCGGTAAACCACGACAACATGCCACATACAACAAGCCAATAATAATGTCATTACGATAATTTCAGACAATATGAACGTCCACCAAGCCTACTTCGTAACACGGGTTAGACGAATTCTGGAGTCTGGAGACCGCGTTTAGGCAAAAGTAGTGTTGGACGCCTACAGACGGATTAGAGATAGGACTGGAGGACAGCAGTTGGCAGAGGCTGAATGAGGATAGCCGAAGATCTCTGTGACGTTCACTGAGAGAGGCCTACGTCGAGCAGTGGACGAAATAGACAGACGATGAAGCCGAAATAACATACTCGTAATTATAGGTGCAGTCTAAACCGCCCATTGAATTCTATTTATTTGTTCTACTCTTTACCTATCCTCTAATTGTTACTTGTCACTGCGAGTCATGCTATCGTTCATATTTACATGCAATCAGACATGTAGAGATTGCCATGTGCCGATTCTGAGAGCCCGATGCGGTCGTTAACTGATTTCATGTGACCATGCCAGTCTGAATTGCTGCGTCAAGTAGCCGATGGAAGCAAATGCAGAAGAGCAAATGATGGGTGTATTGTGAAGGAAAACAAGACCTTGTTGGCTTATTACATAATGAAGAAAATTGAACGTTAAAGATCTGGTGAAGGCAATATTATAGTACTTAATTACCTCAAGATGACCTGCCTGGCTTGCTACAACACTCAAGCAGAAAATCTGCCACCACCCTCGTTTTGGTTCATTGTTTTTGGCGTTCTAGGCTTTGTGTAGGTACCTATCTTATATAAGAAGTATTTTTAAAATGACAATGAATTTGACGGGATTACCGAGAACATCTTTGCAAAGTGAACGAGTCATTAATTCGTTCTGGTAATTGGTCTGAAACTCAACTCTCATACTAGGCTAGATGTTTGCAAAAAAACGTGTTATATCTACCATTAAATTTGTAAGTTATTACGTATACAATAGAATGAGAAGCGCTTCTACTTACCACGACCGACACGCTCGAGCTGGCGTGCGTCAGGGTTGTCTACGACGAGTTTTTAATAGTTTACAGCAATCATTTGCATCCTACTAATAACTAGCTGTTACTCGCGACTTCTCACTGTCGTATTTTTGTATAATGAAATGAACAGAAGACATTCTCTCCAAGCCCGGTGGCCTTATAGCTGCGCGCCGCCTACATATACGGGTTTTCATCAATTGGTCTACCAGTTGAATTTTGATGTAGGTAATATATTATGCACAAGTTTTATTCTAAGTTACTAAATTGTGGAAACCGCATTGCGATCCGTTCAATATTTTTTTGCCGCCGTCGGCAAATGGTTTATTTTTGCGTATTTATACCCGACTTCCGAAGGAGAGTTATGATATGCGAGCGTCTGTATGTCATCATCATCATCATCATCAGCCTGAAGACGTCCACTGCTGAACATAGGCCTCCCCCTTAGACCGCCACACCGAACGACAATTTGCCACTTGCATCTACCGGTTGCCTGCGACTCTTTTGATATATATACGTCGTAGCGTTTGTATTCTCTTTGATATATTACGTCGGCGGCTGTATATATTAGGTATGTACTTATGTCTAATTCTTTGTGCCACTCTACAGCCTAAACCACTTGACGGATTTCAACATAATGAGGTGTAGTTAGATTCGTCTCACTTGTGTATGTGCTATAGGCAATTTTTTTATATTATGGCGTTACCGGAAAAATAGAGGTTTTTTTAGTTTTTACACGTTCCACAACCTAAACCTTATGATGAATTTCCACATGGGTGGTGTTATTCAACTCCTCTCAATTGTGAGTGTAACATAGGGTACCTACCTAAAATAATAATAAGGAAACAAAAATATATAATTATATACCTAATCTAGTTAGCACATATATCCTCCATAGAACTAATTTCATAACAAAAAACTGTGAATAAAATAAATAATTAAATTAAACAAATAATCTTTGTTCCAGTTAATGACGATTAGCCATGTTAATTATTTAGGTTTACGACCTGCAGTTAGTGTAACAGGTTAAGTTTAGATTTTCTTATTTCTAACCAAACGTAAATAAAGCATTGGCAGCTGCAATTATTTATTATTAGAAGATAATAAGATGTGGCGATCTAATATGAAATCTAGGAAGTATTTTCGGAATTATCTTGATATTGTTGTATTCATTGGGTTGCCATGATAATATAATGATATGATTATAAATATCTCTTTAATCGATAAAAATCAGGTAGGTATAAAGTGTTTCAAAAGAAAAGTTAATATAATATACATCTTATTAACATAAACGACATAAACAATTCCTCTTATAAATATACCGTAAAGATTCTTCCTATCAACCGAAACAAGGCGTCAAAACATGTTTTCCAACAAAATTCTTCCGTTTTTTTCTAAAAAATGTATGTAAATACATGCTAAAATTATCATCGTTGAAGGAAGCTCAGAGAGAATTAGCGTTATTTTTTGTGTCATGATAAGCCAACGACCGCGTGCGGGTGACGCGTCGGTGAGGATACAATATCATTGATGGAGCTCTGCAGTCGCAATTGGTATCATAAGTGGATGCCAATTTAAATAGTCCCAAGATAGATAGTTGATTGATAAAGTCCGCGGCAATTAGAGTGAGATACGAGTATTTATCAAGTGTTAATTTACTACACATATTTACTAGTTAAAACCGGGTCCAAAAGGGGACAGGGTCGGTCGGGTATATGAATTCAATAGCAAATGTTTACAAATTTTAATTTCCTATAGTGTAGGTACCTAATATAGTATATGTATAATATATGTAAACTACTTTCACATGTGACTCCGTTCGCGCGGACAAAGTAGGTACATTTCATTGCGATAAAAAGTGATACAGTACTTCAATCCTCCCAATGTCCAATATATATATCTACGATACGTTTAGCCGTTACGTCGTGTGAAGTAACATACCTTAAAACTCAGAAACCACTCGACGGATTTCGATGGGAGTTACGGCATTTTGTAGCTTTGTTTTCCAATAAGCTAACTGTGTAGATTTCAAAAATAAGTCGCAACCTTTGCAACTTTGCCGGAGCTGACGCCCCCAGCCGCGCATTGATTTTGTTAACTCCAATTTATTAGGTGGAAGACCTTTTCTTGTAACATCTGCCTGTAGTTCGTTCAATATGTAAACAAGGCGTCCTCAACACAGATCGCATGCGGGTTGTCCTTAGCCTTGCAAGTTGCAACCTACGACAAGTTCCGAATATTGACGACACAAGGAAATATAATACTTAAAGAGAAACAATATAATATGTATTTATCTTTAATTTCATGCTTTTGTACAGCCTAAGGCGTTTGTAATGCTTTGGCTTCACACGAATTGTTTCAAATGTTGCTTTTTTTGTGATGGGGGGGTAATGCCTTCGCACTATCCCTTCCGCCACGGGGGTACGCGAACCAGTTAATATATAAGTATGACAATAAAAAATCATAAAAGACAATAGATAAATCAGTCTAACAAGTCAATAAAGTTAGTTACAAATCAGTTATACCTATTCATTATTTTTTATGGTTTTCAAAGTACCTAATGATAATGGATGCTTTACTGTAGGTACGTTGTATGTAAGTAGTTTAAACGTTTATATTATGCAAAATGCAATGTTACTTAGTGTATTCTGAAAAAATCAGCAACACTTGGCCGCACTTCAAATCCAATAGTAAATATAGTAAATGTGATTTTCTATCATAATTATTAGCTAACTAATACATAGACGCGACTATTGACTAGAGGAAAATATCTCGAACCGCTTCTAATGACCTCAATAAGTGTAGTGTAGCCTTGGTCAGTTCGCTGGCTACCTTTTATTTGAACAACTCTTACCTAAATAAACATAAATATTGTTGTTTTTAAGTTTTAAATCGATAAATGAGAATATTGAGAGATGCAAAGATGGTAAACAGGCTGAGTGTAGAATGCTATACGTTACAATTAGGTATTGATTGTTTGTCGAATGAGGTACCTCTACGGGCGATGGACATCACCACATAACTTATGATAGCCATTGGTGCGGTGCCGAGGGTAGGAGCCGGTGTCATTGGATCGCAAAGGGCGCTCGAATATTAATACTGACCTATTGTTTGTCAAAGTAGGTAGGTACGATCTTATGAAGAAACCTTAAAGAAGTAGGTTAGTACTACGTATTAAAATAAAACTTACTAATCACCATAAAACTAGCATGTAAGTAGTTTAACGATTGCCATTAAGTTTTATGTATGCTTTACTATGTACTAGGTACCTACCTACGTACTACTAGAAACTAATATACATGTCCATAGAAACAAATTCAATAAAAATCTAAATTTGAGAGGTCTTAAAGTAATTGCTATTTCTATCTTTTTTAATCAGGTTGGAAAGAGGTTAAAAGTGGATAATCAACACTGGTGCCTCGCCTCAGTTTCATGAGGATAAGGACCATCATATACCACGGTAGGAGGATCAATTTTCTGTGTTTTCTCACGATATGTCCTTCACAGTCCTTCACCCGACAACTTATAAATATATTATACATGACCAAAAATAATTATGAATAAAAAATTAAGTACCTACCTACCTAAGGCTTTGCCGCGGCATATTACGTTACATTAAGATTATAATTATGTTCAATTTGCCGAGACTAATTTGACTAGCTATTCATATAGAATTTGTTATTGTACTTAGTAATTTGAGCGAGGTCAGACTCAATCAGTGCTACTTGTCTACCTACAGAACCTACAGAAAAAACATAAAAATAGTTAAGCATATTATACGTGTCGCAACAGCCTCGCCTCTTTACTAAATGGCGCCGTTTAACTAGTTTCCTGAATGGTATTCAGCCAACCAACGAAACAGGCTTGGCTCGCAATAGCCAGGTCGTTTAAATGTAGCTCCACTTTCTACCACCTGGCGCTACTACGCACTATTACACTACGTCGGCAACTTCAGTAAGTGACAATATAGCTGATACTTCTCAGTTGCTAAGACAATGGAAAGGCCCGGTACCATTCATATATTCCATCAGAATATTCAAGGCCTTTCCAGCAAAGCATTAGAATTAGAACTATTTTTAGACTTTTGTAAAATTCACGTTATGTGTGTAACTGAACATTGGTTCAGGAAAAATACTTTGTTACCGCCTATTAAGAATTACCAAATTGCAAGTTTTTTCACTAGGGAAAAAGCTATTCACGGCGGGTCATTAATTTATGTAGTAAACAATTGCCAATTTAAGGAGAGAAAGGACATAGTGTCCTTGTCTGTCGAACGAATTATAGAGTTATCATGTGTAGAGCTGGAGCAGCATATAATTGTTTGTGTATACAGACCACCATCAGCTGATTTCAACGCATTTGAGTCCATTATGGAAGATGTTTTGAGAAAATCATTTAATACCTCAAAATACCTAGTTGTTTGTGGCGATTTTAATGTTAATATTCTTGATAAGTGCCCATTGAGCGATAAATTACTAAATTTATTTTTGTGCTTTGACTTAAAAAATCTTTTTTATCAGCCAACTAGAATCACAACCTCCTCTGCAACTTGCTTAGACAATGTTTTTTGTAACTGTGAACCACAAAGCATGGCTATATGTGACAAGCTTAGCTCGGATCATTGTGGCCAAAGCACTGTGTTTCCATGCAGATCAAATAAAATCTCCCCGGAGTTTACTTACAGACCCATTACCACCAACCGTATGGAACAGTTTTCAGAAAGCATTGTTAAGCAACTTACATATCTACCGTTCGTTGAGAATCCAGATGAACTTTGCAATTCCTTGTTCAATATGATAGATAAACAGTTCAACACTATATTTAAATTGAAAACATGTAGAGGTAAAATCAAGGCGAGATTTGATGGCGACTGGGCTACACCGGGTATCTATAAAAGCAGGAATAAATTGTATGACTTATATTCACAAAAAAGTATAAATGCAGATGACACTAAATTTTTAGACTATGTGAAACAATACTCAAAGACTTTCAAATCTGTATGCCGTACCGCGAAGTCTCTTCACTTGAGTAGAAAAATTAAGCAATCTGAAGACAAAATCAAAACGACGTGGAAAATAATCAACAATGAAACCGGCAAAATGAAGCCTCGGGACCGTAAATTTGTTTTAAATATAAACCAAAAATTAATTTCTAATGATTGCGAAGTAGCCAATGCGTTTGAATATTTTTTTACCAAAATACCTATAGTTACTACTCAGTCGTTACATTCTTCCCCGGTTGAGGCTGCTTCCTTACTACAAAATAATGTTGAAAGGTGTAATGATGTATTTAAATTCAAACATATTAATGTAGACACGATTGTTAAGACTTTTAAATTGCTTAATATTAAAAACACCGAGGATCTTTGGGGAATATCAACAAAAATTTTAACTTGTATTGTTAGTTCAATTGCCCCATACTTGGTCGTTATTTTTAATATGAGTGTTGATGAAGGAGTTTTTCCCGACGTAATGAAATATAGTAAACTGATACCTTTGTATAAATCCGGCAATAAAAGTGATCCTACTAATTACAGACCAATCTCAATACTTCCCGCTCTTAGTAAAATCTTTGAAAACATTATTCTTAATCAATTACTGACTCATTTTAATTTGAACGGTCTGCTTCACAGTGAACAATATGGCTTCACTAAAGGCCGTTCCACCACAGATGCAGGGATAAGGCTCTTAAAGCATATTTTCGATGCTTGGGAGAAGTCACAGGATGCTATTGGTGTTTTCTGTGACCTATCAAAAGCATTTGACTGCGTTAGTCACGAAACATTAATTTCTAAATTACAACATTACGGGGTTCATGGGAAAGCTCTCGATCTAGTCTTCTCGTATCTCAGTAACAGAATCCAGAAAGTGGATATAAATGGAGTTAAGTCATCTGGGTCTCTCATTACAATGGGTGTTCCTCAAGGTTCAATTCTGGGGCCATTCTTGTTCTTGGTGTATATTAACGATCTTGCCTTTTTTGTAAAGAACTTATGTGATATTGTTTTGTTCGCTGATGACACGTCACTTATTTTTAAGACTGACAGAACTAAGAACAATTTTGACGATGTTAACAAGGCAATCGCGCTAGTTCTTAAATGGTTCACGATCAATAATTTAGTGCTAAATTCTAAAAAAACGAAATGTGTCAAATTCTCACTGCCCAATGTTAAAAGAGACCCCACAAATTCATGTATTTTAATTAATAATGAGGCTATAGACCAGGTAGATTCAACTATATTCCTGGGAATTAATTTAGATTCAAAATTACAGTGGGGTCCTCACATATCATCTTTAACTGGAAGATTGAGCTCTGCAGCTTTTGCTGTACGTAAAATCAGACAGTTTACTGATGAAGCCACTGCAAGATTAGTATATTTTAGTTACTTTCACAGCATTATGTCATATGGCATTCTGTTGTGGGGCAAAGCCGCGGATATTCAATCAGTGTTCGTGCTACAGAAGAGAGCAATTCGTTCGATATATAATATGAAAACCCGCGATTCTCTCCGGGAACGGTTTAAAGACATCAGCATTCTTACAGTGGCTTGCCAATATATATATGAAAACTTATTGTATGTTCGTAAAAATATTAACACGTTTACTAAAAATAGTGACGTGCACAATTTCAACACTAGAAATAAAAATAAACTGAATGTACCAAGATTTCGGTTGCAGAAGGTTAATGGTTCATTTATGGGGAACTGTATACGCTTTTATAATAAGTTACCAGAAGGAATAGATCAATTATCCATGCAAAGGTTTAAAATGTATATCAAGGTTAATCTCATCAAGAAAGCCTATTACACTGTTAATGACTATGTTAAAGATAAAAATGCATGGCCTCAATGTCCCCAGCTCCATGATAATAATAATTAACGTGAATTTTATGAATTATTTTGTTCGTGTGTGTTAATCTATATATTGTATGTTTGTTAATTTATATGACTGAAAAAAGAATTTGAAAAATAATAAGTTAAAAAATGACATCCCCGTAGAGTTTCTTGGTGCTGTCTTCTCTAACGGGCGTATTCCGAAGCACTGGTAGAGTCAACGGAGTTTCCTTTTCCTGTCCAGAATCTTGGTACAGTGCTTGAAAAGGAAACATCCCTTTTTCAAAATCAAACCATAATTAATTACTGTTTAATTTAATGTATCATTATTTATGTTTTTATGATTCTCTTTGTTAACGAAAATTAGCTGTTTTGACTTGTAAAAGTGCGATTTAATTGCCTATCTATATATATAAAAGCCAAAACTGACTGACTGACTGACTGACTGACTGACGATCAACGCACAGCTGAAACTACTGGGTCTAGAACCATGAAATTTTGCACAAATACTCCTTATGTGACGTAGGCGTGCACTAAGAAAGGATTTTTGAAAATTCAACCCCTAAGGGGGTGAAAAGGGGTTGCAAAGTTTGTATGGAGCAACGTGTTTTCTTGGCCTGATCCACTTCAAACTTGGCAATTATATTCTTTAAAAGATTTAATGAAACACGTGTTTCATCTTTTTTTAATATTCAACCCCTAAAGGGGTAAAAAGGGGATGCAAAATATTTTACATCCGATTTAGTTATACATTGAAATTTTACACAAATATTTCTTAAGTGACGTAGGTGTGCACTAAGAAAGGATGTTTGAAAATTCAACCCCTAAGGGGGTGAAAAGGGGTTGCAAAGTTTGTATGGAGCAACGTGTTTTCTTGGTTTGATCAACTTCAAACTTGGCAGTTATATTTTAAAAGATTTAATTAAACACGTGTTTCATCGTTTTTTAATATTAACCTCTAAATAATAATAGGGGTTGCGAAATATTTTTCATCAGGTTTAGTTTATAATTGAAACTTTGCACAAGTATTCCGTGACGTAGGTGTGCACTAAAAAAGGATTTTTGAAAAATCAACCCCTAAAGGGGTGCGAAGGGGTTGCAAAGTTAGTATGGAGCAACGTGTTTTATTGGTCTGATGAACTTCAAATTTAGCATTTATGTTCTAAATAATTCAATTATACACGTGTGTCATCGTGTTTTAATATTCAACCCCTAAAATGTAGGTAGGAAATGGTAGTTTGGTAGAAGATGGTGGATGTCTTATGTCGATGCCAAAGTCGAAGTCATTTAGTTATAAGTAATTTTGGTATAAACTGATAGATTTTGGAAGAAGATTGTAGATTTTGATTAAACATTTTGGTTGATAAAAATGGTGGATTTACAAAGAAAATGGTAATATTGGTAGAAAATTATAGATTTAGGTAAGAAATGGTAGATTTTTGGTAATAATGGTATATTTTGGAAGGAATGGTAGCTATTGGTAGAAAATAGTAGATTTAGGAATAAAATGGTAGATTTTGGTTAAAATGGTAGATTATGGTTTATACGTAGATTATGATAAAAATGATAAAGATTTTGGATAAATTGGAGGTTTTGGTATAAAATAGTAACTTTTGGTAGAAAATAGTAAAAGTAGAAAGAATTTGCTAGATTACGTTAAACTAAATATATTTTGATGGTAAATAGTACCTAGATTTAGAAAGAAAATGGTAGATTTTGGTTATAATGGTAGACTATGGTTAATACGGTAGACTTTTCTTGAAAATGGTCGAATTAGGTAGAAAATGTTAGATTTTGTTAGAAAGTGATAGCTTTTGGTAGAAATTAGATTTAGAAAGAAAATGGTAAATTTAGGGAGGAAATGGTAATTTTTGGTAGGAAATGGTAGATTTAAGTATGAAATGGTAGATTTCGGTAGGAAATGATAGATTCTGGTAGGACATGGTAGAAATTGTATATTTTGGTAGTTATTGTACATTTTGGTAGGAACGGTAGATTTTGGTAGAAATGGCATTTTGATAAGAAATGGTAGATTTTTAAATGAAATGGTGGATTTTTGTATAAAATGGTAATTTTGAAAGATGGTGATGAGTATCATAATATGTAGTATAATATGTTGGATGTCGAATATCGGATGTCGATTTCGATGTCGAAGTTGAGGTCATGGTCTATTATTAGTTATTAGGAATATTGGTAAAAAATATAGTCCACGCGGACGAAGTCGCGGGCAACAGCTAGTTTACAATAAATGCTTTGACTTTGACTTTGACTTTGACTTTGATCTCATGATTACCAAAAAACAATACGTTATATTTTATTAAACAATTTCTAATGTTAAAATTAAATATTCTAGCTTTTGTTTTGGAAATCTCCCCCAAAAAATAGGACAAAATTCCGAATGAGACAAGTCCGCTTGCTACGGGTACGCGTATGGTTAGAAAAGGAACACCAACCCCTATATAATTTAAATGTTGTGATTTGACGACATGGCTGAATATCTTTCAGGAAACTAGTTAGCCAGCGCCGTTTAATTAATAGGCTAGGCTGGTGATTAAACTAGTTAGCTGCGACATAATTATTATGTGGTATTTTGTATGAAGACTAACAAAACCATTTGTAGATTCAGTTTCAGAGGCTCTTTATCAAATATTAATTTTAAACCTTGTTATTAAAAATTTTACTCCCCATTAGATAAGAGTATACTAATTTATCTAAATTCGTAGGTTTATGTTTAAGAAAAATATGCTTTGGGTCTTGATACATTTGAAGATATATTTTAAGAATTTGAAGATATATTGTATATCAATTTGTATATTTGTACTTATCTCAATTTTATTTGTACCTCCTATACCTGATCAGAAAAAGTGCTCGTTTATTTACCTACTGTTTGTATGGTATATACCTACTGTACATAATTATACCTAAGTTAATACAAATTACAAGCGAATCATAGTTGCGGGTCTGGATTGATTAACCGATGGACCATCTGTTTGTAGGGAATTTAACTAAGTAAATAAATTTAACTAAAACCCATATTTTTAAATAGTATAAGTTTGGTCATATTCAGTTGAATTCCTACTATGTAATATAATATATAAAAACGAGTTATTTGAAACAAATGTTGATTTATAACCTTTCGAAAAACTCCAGGCCAGTCTAGGCTATTAATACAAAATAATATTTTTTACGACTTTATTATTCTGATACCAGTTCACTATAAAAATACGTTTTAGCAAAAACAACTTTCTATACTTTAGAAGTTTAGAGATTCCGAACCAATAATATCCTTAGATGTTAGGTGACAAAAACGAACGTGTGAAATTACCATTCACGTTTTTGCACTCTACCAAGGGTATTGTTAGGCGTTCTATGACTAATTGACTACGTCCCGGTGAAGTCGTGACTATGTCCTCAGAATAAAGAAATACAATATCACATTTAATATTTATGTTACCAAGGGATATTACAAATACTTCAATATGATACTGAACTGAATTATTTTGACGCCCGTAGAACATTCTAATAAAGAAGGCGATGTGATTACCATAAACAACTAAGTGGCAAATACGTAACACTGTTATAACACAACAGGTTAAAAATCGGGTCTATCATTCTCATTTTGGGGCCGATGGGAATTTTAATTCCCATCGGCCCTCTTGGCCTGGAGTAAGGGGGCAGATGAGAGTTGTAATTCTCATCGGCCCCATTGCCATTTTCATAAAGGGTTTGCATTAGTGTTTCTTGTTGCAATTTAAATTCCAAAGGTTCTGTTTCTGTATATTCATTAACACTAAAATTTAGTGTTAGTAAGGAACAGTAAGAAATAAAAGGTCAACTTATTAGATGGATTCATGGGAATTTTAATTCCCAACTGCCCCCTTGATGGGGAGGTTAAGGGGCCGTTGGGAATATACTCGGATATAGCCTGGATAAATTGAGATTTAGATAAGCAGTACCTCGGATTATGATCCCTGGGCAGCATCGTACAAATCAAAGCCCTTGGATGACCTAACCCGGCAATAAGGAAGACTTCAGCGTGGACGCGATAAGCGATTCCTTCCGCGTCCCAATCCGGAGAAAGTGCATGTCATGGCGAACTATCGAGAATTATAATCGTCTCACAAAACCATTTCGTAAAGTGTTACAGCATTCGGACGTCATATTTGTTAATTATATGTGGCAAGAGTCGCATCGAATGTCGTGTGAAGAGCAGACAGGAAACGGCCGAGTCTTATGGATTGCCCAACGGATGGTGGTAGACCTGTCACCTGTTAAACTAACAATTGTTAAGTCAAGAGGTTCGTCGCCTGGATACAAAGCCATGGCAGACTGGGCAATGGATGTGGTGCCACCTGGAACTGGAATCGCTATGCCCTTTACCTACGCAACCACTTCTCATCAGACATCGAAATCAGATAGATATTATACATTTGTCGATTAGCACTACGGACAGTATGGCAGTAAAAATGGCTAAGCAATAATATCTTCATCAATGACCGAGCCAATGCTATTTTTCGTTTATAGTGATAGAATTACGTAACCAATTTGGTTCAGACTTCATTTGATAAGTTGATATTTAGAATGGTTCTTCTTAGCTCATCAGAAGCCAGAGCCCCTACTATACGTGAATTACCCAGTTTCCCAATAGTCCCCACTGAATAACTTCGATGATTCGATATTGATTTATAATTAATATTACTAAGTATGAAGCATTCTTTTTTGGAAAGGTAATACACAACCGTGTATGGAATAGTGGGCAACCAATCATTATGTCACTCGTTCATCAGGTCAGGTCTAGTTTCTCTAGAGCCTAGGCCGACAACCCGTCGAATACTCGTGGAAAGTAGTTTATGCTAATTCCAGCATTTCTACGAACGAACATCAAACTTGCTAATCGGAGATTTATAAATTAGAATAATGAAAAGGGTCGGAATGAGGTATAACTCGATTTTAGAGCATAACATTATAACAAAGTTAAATCACTCCACAAAAATTTAATATGTATCCACGACATAATAGCTGTTTTTGCTAAGTTAGCAATGGAATAACCATACAGCATTTATTGAAATAAAAACTTTATTGTAATTTTACATTTATTTACCATCAAGTGTTTATTTACTTACGCTATGCATGTAGGACAAACTTTAGTGTTTCTATACTTTAGGTAGAAAAACAAGATTGCTTTACTAGGTAGTCGTTAATTTATATTTATAGAATTTAGTGATGTGATGACCATAAAATATTATCATATAATAAGTAGTGCGAAGCTAATTCGCTCACAATAAAGACTAGCATAAAGTATTAGGGACCTTTCGTGGCTACTGGAGACAAATTGATGGACAGATAAATAGGTATCGTATCAATGCCTTTTATTTTTGAGAACCGATTGTGTAAAAATATAAGAAAACCGGCTTAGGAAAAACGTTACTAATGGATTGTATAGGTCTTAAGGTAAAACAGACTTAATCCACGACGAACAAAAATGTAATGCCAAGAAATTGCATGCATCCAGGTCACCTAGCATTGATGAGCGAACCCAGTTCGCTTGGTATTTATCCCTTTATAACCTATTTTAATGACGGACGTGAACAAAATATCCGAATTTTACTTATACTTTAGTATGATATACCTACTTAATTAGTAATGAGTAAATCTAGATGTTGAATAGCCTACAAAAATCTCGGTTAGCTTTTTGCTTGCGCAAAACCAACATAAGCGCGTAAATCTCTACTTTTACATTTTTTTTTATATTATTCTGCTCACGGATAAGCAGTACTTACTTATACTTACCTATAAATATCGCTCATATAAATAATAGGTAGGCACACAAAATAATGATAAAATGGCACGTGTTAGCACTAGCGACACAGGAAGCCCGAGGAAAAACAATCACGTCCGATCGGGAGTTGTTTTAAAAAAGTAGCCGCTTTATTTCCACAGTAATATTTAGGTATGTACGTACCTCATTGGTTTTTGATACCCTCCGTCCACTTCAATCAGTCATATTGTTAGAATATAATAGGACACTTTATCGATTATTTTTCGCCCGTGTGCGACACATCGTAAACATTGCCACAGAATAACTAAGAGTAAACTATCGTAATATTGCATTTTAAAGCCACATTTTGCATTTTTTACCGTCTCACAGATGTTATTGCTTCAACCGGATTAAAACCTGTGCGAAAACAAAATGCCTAATCGCCACACCACCGCCATGTTTATACTTTTTTTTTTATTTCAGCCGAGCTGCGCACGCGCCGATAACGCGCAATCGACCGGCACGTCAATGTGTTTAGTTTCGTAATAACTCATCAATAGGTCTTAAGTGCCGCAAATGAGTTGTCAGCGTGGAATGAGGAGTTTAGAGCTAGATTAAACAAAAAAACTAGCTATAAATAGGGCTAATTAAGCCTGTATGTAGGTTTGTTTCAGACGACGTCGCTTAGAATTTCAATGAAGCCTTGGTCGGTTGAAAGCTCGCACAGTGAATTGAAAAAATTGCCAATTTTTTGTATCTACATACGAGTATATAGTACCTACCTACCTACATCATATTTTATTAGTTGAAACTTTGAGAACGCGTCACATTAGTTCACAACAACCATCGTCGTATGGTGCCTGACATGTTAGAGTTAGAATATCGAATAATATATTAACAATAAGTAGGTAATTAATGTTTGATTGTTTGTTCGCACTTATTTTATGTGTTTGCGCATCGTTCAACCGATTGATTTGAACCTTTGTAGGTAGGTAGCGTTGATGTGGGCACTTGCTTGCGTTACAGTTTCTATTATTCGTACACGTAGGTATGTATTTACGTATATTATGTACAGTGTTTACGAGATGTATCGTCTTTGAGCATCTTTTGTCCTATTGAGTTGAAAGTAAAACGTGGACGTATTCAAAGACTACAATATATTATATACGTGGACGTAGTCACGAGTGACAACGTGATGGACACATCTCAAATCAGCTGCATATAAAAGTGAGCTTAAAATAGTAGTTTGTTTAAAAAGGGTCAAAAATGACTCGGTCGTACTCGATGTTTTTTTGCCTCACGAGCGCAGCGACTGTGACATGGAATCGAGTATGGATGAGTCGTTTGAGATCCGCGTTACACACAAAACTTTTCACATCGAGCTGAGCTAAGACGAGTATGACACACTTTTCGAGCATGAGGTGTAAAAAACTATTCTCGTTAATAAATCCTACTTATTCATTTTATATCGAATCCAAATATAACAAATTGAAACATGTTTTAAGGCTAATCTGTAAGTACAGACAATTTTGAAGTTAAAATTGGTCCCAATTATGCAAAACAATTAGCTTAACAAAATGTTGCCATGCATTATGTTTTATGAACCCTCGAGAACCTGCCGCCAACGCAATTTCTTAAGCGACGTCAGAGAACTGATACATTCTGACACTAGATGATATCACAACCACTTACGACAAACCACAACAACAACAACAACAACGGGATGTCAGTATCAAACTTCTGGGTGACCCTGAGAGTGATTATTAAGGATAGGCGTTACAAAAAATAAAGCTGCAGATTACTGACCATTTGGTCGTGACCAATTAAAAATCCTAAGAACTAACAAAATACAACCCGAACTTGACCACGAGGTCATTATGGGGGCATACGCGACAATTTGATCATAAGGTACGTATACTGCGATACCAGATCTGTAAGTTTAAGTACCAAAACGAGTTTTTCGATATTTCCCGTTTACTGTAAAATGCATTTACCTATGCATTCGCGTTGAGGCCAATATAATATGTAAATGGAATAGCCCGATCGTAAAACGGCGCAGTCGCAAAAGTGCAGAGGTTTTCTTTGAGGGTATTTTGAAAAGGATCATTTTATTACGATGGTAATTTTTTGTCAAGTACCTATTCAAGCCTATTCAATTCAAGACCTATTCATATCCGATAGTTTTTTTTATCATAATGTTATTGTGAGGGGAGGCCTTTGCCCAGCAGTGGGACAGTTACAGGCTGAATTATTATTTATTATATAATGTTAGTGTTGTTTATATCGATTTTTACATACCTACTGTCCGGTGTGATCACTTAGCGAAAAATCTACCTTATAAATAACAAACAGTGTTACGGGATTTGTATCGATTTCGATGATTATTTTTATTTCATGGATTCATTTATTTATTTGGATTTCATGAAAGATGTGTGCTTTGTTTTTAGTAAGTAAATTCACTTAAAAGCAAGTTACTGTTTTGGGCCCAAGAATAACATTAAATAAAATGTTACATTCAACTGTGCGAAATCATGGTTCTCAGGTACACAAAATTACATATTCTACCAGAACAAGTTAGTACCTACCTACCTTAAAGTACTTTGGTATGCTAATAGCTTCCTTTTAGTTTATTTTCACGCATAAGTATTAAAGATGCTAATTTGAGTTTACAAAAAATAATACTTATTATTTTTTCTCTAGAAACATAGTTTTACGACCTAGGCTACTTAATAATAATATCACCTAAGTAGCTAAGTATAAATTGCCAGAAGGGGGCTTACCATGACGTCTTATTGCGATGCAATTGAGGGTCAACTTACTCACAAAAATATAATAAATAGAATAGAAAATGCTGTATTATGAAAGATTGAGTTACCTACTGATAGATGAGTAAAACCGCAACAATAGCAGGCCAAATAAGTCGTTACTGCTGTGTGATAGGATATTATAGTAAAAATTGTGGAAGATATCACATGAAACTATTTAACAATTACAGATAGAAATTATTGTACTACTTATAATTGAGAGTATAATTAAGTATATTATATACTGTGTTTTATATACTTTACCTACCATCAAGAAATCATCTAAACTCGGACAGTGAAATGCAAAAATCAAACAAAACTCACCTAATTAATCGTCCTGTCTAATCTCGATTCCACAGCACAGTCCAAACAAAGCCGCCGATTTATCACAGTCACTACACAATAAAAAAGAAATCTAAAGAAGTAATGTGGATCAACAGCTATCGATGTCCTCGCGGTGTTTGTTTGTAAAGGCAGCGGGCGACCGGCGCACGCGCATGTAGATCTGACACTACATTAATACCCGACTACCCGTTCACCGATGAAGGTATTTAGTAAAGAGAAGGTTAGTAGTCACGCACTGTTATAATAACCGCTGCGTTTACCGTGTGTTTCTATCCTACACAATCTAGCATTTGATCACTTCAATCAATCAATTCAACTTTTGATCGATTGGTGTTCAGTGATGATGCGGTTGATGGTGGTAAACATGCTAAACAGGTTCACAAAAACTGCTGGCGAGTGCGGACTGCGGAGTACATCCTCCAAAAGGGATCTGTTGGGTGATCGATTTTATTATAAATGCGTAGCAACTAGGGAGTCATTATTATTACGATTCAAGGTAACTAGAACTACGAGCTTTTCTTAGGCGCTACCTTGTTTAGATGCAAAAAACGTCGCTAGTTTGCAGGATAGTGCGTATGATTTATTTTCATTATGGAGGGTAAGTTAAAAATTAAAGCACCTTTGATTTTATTCTTTCACACAACATGATTTTGATATTTTAGGTAATTGAATCAGTTTAATGAATTTGCTTGATCACAGGACACAATGTAAGTGGAAATGGTTAATAAATTTATAATTTTACAAAGTGGTAAGGACTCTTACCGTCTTATCACAAAGTTTAAATCAGAGCAAAAACACAATGTTTCTAAAATTTCGTGCCACAAAATCGACTTCTACAACTTGCGTTTTCTTATTAAAACCTGGCATTACTTAATTATTTTACTTGTGAAATGTTATTGAGTTAGATAAAGCGAGGGTGCGACGTCGATTAGTGGAGAAAATATTTAGACACATGTGTTCAACTTTAGTTTAAATCTTTTGTGGTAAGCCGGTTATTATACGTTTTCTAGTTGAGATTTGGCCAATACTTTAAACGACATAATGAAGATTTTTACCATGATTTTGTGTCCGCGATCAGCGCCTTGATTGCAAATGATTTCTTATTTAAAGGAGAAAAAAAAACAAGTCAGCATGGAGGAAGTGTGTGGTATTCTATCGGTAAGATCGTAAAATATTATTCATATTTCATCATTTTATTAGTAATTCGTACTTAAATATAATTTCCAAACAACACAATTTATAAAAAAAAAATACCGAGCAAAGCTAGGTCATCCAGATATTTACCATAAAGCTTGAAATAAATTGAAATAAATTCATTGCAAACGAAATTGATAAACTAAAGGAAATATCCCAGCAGTTTCTGGTGAAAGTTGTTCAAGTAACAGGGTAATAAAGTTGTCTTTTTATAAAGGTAGTAAAGGAGTGTTGCTTATAGATATTGAAGCAAAATGTCTGATTTCAACCGAATATATAAACCTACTAATACTGTAAATTTGAAAATTTGTGTACGTTTGTTACTCAATCAAGTTAAACCGGCTAAACGGGGTGTGATGAAATTTGGTAGGAAGGATGAGGCACTGGTCTACTTCGTATGCCGAAAACCAACGAGCCACAGCTATTCAGTTACCATGCAAGTTACGAAGAGGTACCGTACCTACTATAGCAAAAATAAAAATGTGTATAAATATATCACCTACCTACCTATAATAACATCTGTGACCCAGGGAAATCACCGGCCTTGATAATACGTAGGCAATTGCCTTCTTTAGTGATGCACTTTTGCAGTAGGTGTGAATGTAGACGCCATGATAAAAACTGCATAATATTGTAGTCTCCTTACCTTTGAGTTGAATTATACAAAAAACCACTTCTTATTGAACATACGCGAAAACTGTTAATTATAGTGTCTACATTGAACACATTTTTAGCCATTTAGTATCTAATATGATCACAACGTATTCTGAATAAAAGGACGGAACAAGCAATGCGCACTTCAGTATAGCTAATTACATTACAGTAGGTATTATACTTGGAAACCGTCAGGCGTGTTAATTCCCTTTCCTCGATCGTGTTGCATGCACTTTTTAATCAGGCGCTTTTTATCAATTAGAATGTAGTGATGATTTTATCATTATGAGTAAGCAAGCAGGTAATAAAAACGACCGAAGACAACAATTATGACCCATATACATTTTATTGGTCTAATGCATTAATTACTACATTTAATTTGGTAACTATGTGGCTATCAATGATATTATTATCAAATCTGACATTACTCAATCATGAGAATATTGCGGCATCGACATAAATGTGTGATACATTTTGTTTTAGCGGTAAAATAATTATAAACTATTTTTTTATCACTGAAATGAAAGTGCGATATCACGTAGTTACCATTTTAAATCAGTTACGTCTACCTAAAAGCTGAAATCGAGTATTACTCCTCAGACAATAGTCTCCACACATAATAATATAAGTACGAGGGTGAATCAAAAAGTTCTTAGAAGTGCATATATATGAAACCTTTTTGGATCAAGTTCGATATTCAAATTAAAGAGTGTCTATCACACTATATTTATGCAGACTGTCACTTGTTTTTGTCAGTTCGTTCGCATGTAATAAATTTTTTTGTGCAACGAGTTGCTAAAAAGTCAAAATTATGGATAAAAGTGAGTTACGTGCGGTGATAAAATATCTCAGTTTGAAAAAAATGTCTACGAAGGAAATTTTTTTGGACATTCAGCAGACATTAGGGGGTGATGCTGTACCCTATTCTACGGTTGCGTACTGGGTGGCTGAATTTAAAAGAGGTAGATCAAGCTGTAAAGATGACCCGCGTTCTGGGCGGCCTTCAACCTCCGTTACAGAAGAAAATGTCAAAAAGGTTGAGAATCTGGTTTTGGAAGACAGAAGAATGACTATAAAACATATAGCTGAGATCCTAAAGATATCTTTTGGTAGCGTTCAATCCATTTTAATTGATTCACTGGGGTTCAAAAAAGTGTCTGCAAGATGGGTGCCACGAATGTTAACCGACGAAAACAAAAAGCGACGTTTGGAAATTTCCAAGCGTAATCTCGAAATGTTCCAGCGTGATTCGGATAATTTTTGCCGTCGTCTTGTCACCATGGATGAAACGTGGGTCCACCATTTTGATCCTGAAACTAAAAGACAAAGCATGTCTTGGAAACGACCATCCTCTCCATCCATTAAGAAATTTCGAGTTGCTCCTACCGCTGGCAAAGTTATGGCCTCTGTGTTCTGGGATAGTGAAGGAATCCTTTTTATTGATTACATGCCAAAAGGCCAGACGATTACTGGACCCTATTATGCAAATTTAATCCCGAAAGTGCGTGAAGCGATTAAAGAAAAACGTCGTGGAAAACTGTCGTTGGGCGTGTTGTTCCTTCAAGATAACGCTCCTGCTCATCGATCGGAAGTTGCGCTCAACGCAATCCGCTGTGCTGGCTTCAATCTCCTTGACCACCCACCATATTCTCCGGACTTAGCCCCAAGTGATTTTCACTTATTTCCAAAATTAAAAGAGGAAATTCGTGGAACAAAATTTCACGATAATGACGCGGTTATAGCTGCCGTAGAGGACTTTTTCGAGAGTCAAGAAAATAATTTTTTTTCACAAGGAATAAGGAAGTTAGAAACGCGTTATTCTAAATGCATTGCATTGGAGGGAGATTATGTAGAAAAATAAAATATTATTATTTAAATCTTTGCATTTTTTAATATTGATTCCAAGAATTTTTTGATTCACCCTCGTATGTACTTTTTTTTTATCTCGCAATGAAGTCTTACGCCACTTGAAAACACGGTAGTTAGGTAGGTATATACGTAATACAGGAGTGCTTTTGCGTATTGTGCCACAGTGCGCTCCACGAAATCGTATCACTTGACCTTTACGATCGCCGATTAATGATTAAAAGATCGTCTCTAAACAACTACGAAAGCGTGCGATCATAAATATAATTACACATGTCGTTGTTTCATCAATATAGATACAAAGTGTTGATAAATAGGCAAATACTAATCAAACGATTATGCGTTATCAGATAAGACGTCGGCGACGCATTCCGCCAGTGAATACATTATTCTACGGGAATATAATCGTGTTTTGCTTTTACTGGCTGAAAAGATAATAATAAAAACTTCTTTCGAAACCTGAAAATCGTTTATGATAATTGTGGACAGTGCACACGAAAACTGTGGAAAGAAAAGCGGCGACAAAACCGAACCCTGCGAGACAACCAATTTGGAAGTGTGTTATAAATAAAGTACCTACCTATATACATACTCATAGTTGTAACTCATAATTTATTATGAGTGTTTTTATACTTTGTATGGGACCTCGTGAAACTCTACAGGTAATACAGTGTACTTTACTGAAAATGACTCGACTGGGTTTGTACGTAGTTTATCATTATCTCGTTTATAATAAGTACTTGCCTATGTTTTTTTATCTGGGTATTTTTTTTTGCATTTAGCGAGTGTTAAGAAATATTTAAGTATTTCTAATTTTTACAATAGGAAAGTCGTACATTCCTCGTGGTCAAGTAGTCAAGTCAATTATTTACATATTCAAAGTCAGGATTCCGTAAAAATCCCAGCGTCAAACAACTAGGGAGGAGAGTGCGTTTCTACATTAGTTTACTTAAGAAGCAGAATGGAAAACCCCACTAAACGAATCTAAGGTCAAGTACCCAAAATAACAGTAGAAACACCTCCTCGAAGGGCGTAGTCCGATACACTCTGGGAAGTTTGACTATTAGTAATCCTCGGTGTTTCAACTATAACAGGCATAACTAGGTTTTTGGCAAAACTGACCTGAGGTGAACACGGAACCTCAATTTCGCCAAACAATCGTTAAAGCTTCATCTATATCCACACTGTAGATATATTATTTGACATTTTATATGTAAAAGTAACTCTTTATTTGTTACCTTTTCACAATTTAACGGCTGAAGCGATATTGATGAATTTCAATACAGAGAAGACTGAGTACTTTTTTGCGATATAATCTATTTGCTACGATGTATTTGTCGCGGACGAAGTCACGGACAGCTGCATAGGTTCAGATAGGTATAGCTGCCTTTGGGAGCAGGTATCTAAATCATGTTCACGATATTTGATAAAACAAAATTAGGTGTGCGAAGTGACGTCAGCCACAGATAATTTTAAGTTTGCACGATTCTGCCTGCACTGAGATAATGGTGCTTTAGGTACTTAGGCTACTCGTTGTTACCATGTTCTCTCGTCTGTTTGTTTATCCCTACTAACTGTAACATTTTGTTATATAGGTAATTCTTGTTCACCCAAAAGTTGTCTGTAGGAAATTGCTAATAGCGATAAGGCCATCCATTGTACATTTTTTTTGCAAATACACCTACCTTAAAAAGTATGCTGTTCTTCTCCAAGGTCCAATCTATCTGTATTTTACTTACTTATACAAAATTACGTCAAGATCTGTCCAGCCGTTTAGCCGTTAGAAGGTAGGTAAGTACTTATCAAACAAATAAACAGACCTACTTTTGGATTGATACTTATTATTAATGAAAAAACAACTATACGTACCTACTTTAAATATTTGGCTTACTAAACTCAAAGAATCTTCCCATCAGCCAAGATATTTCATCAACACCTCATGAAGCTTCTCGTTATTATAACCTACGATAGAGCGCGAGTAGAATCTCGCTTGAACAAGTGAAAAGATCTCCCGATTATTTTTATTATCTTATCGCGAGCACCTCAAACTTATCTGTTTAGTTACTCACCGCTATCCGGGGAGCTAGCAACCTCTTTAACCGCTATTGTTTATGTGAAATGGTTGTGTGATTTATAACGATAATTTCGTGGTAGAAAATAAAAAGTGAGCCACGGTAAGATTCTTTAGTGATCTTTGCTACAATCTTTCATAGAAGAGTAAACTGTCGATTGCAAGCAGTCACATGGTCTTCATTATTAATGCAGGCTGTTGTAATATTGTACACTAGACGCGCCGCGCGGTTTCATTCGCTCAACTACTATCCCGCGGGAACCGTTAATTCTTACGGGATAAAAAGTAGCTTAAGTCACCCGGGGATAGTGTAGCTTCCCAACAGCGAGAGAATTTAAAATCGGTTCAGTAGTTTGCGAGCCTATTCAATGCAAACAAACAAACAATCAAATCCTTTATAATATTAGTAGACATGAATCAAAGTTGAAACGACGACGCCTGACGTCAAATGAAAAATGAGAAGATTATTTGAAGTCGAACAAAAATAGTACCAGCACCTGATTGTCGGAGCAGAAATTATGGACTAGGTGAAATCAGTAGTCTATCACCTAATATCTATACTTACTTGAGAAGGAACACTTACTAATTACTGATGAGTTTTCATTTTCTTTTCTTATCTTAGTAGTTCCTTGTAGATAAAGATTTCTTATAACAACAAGCATTCTTAAATTATACTGAGTTCTACTAAAAATATTGATATACTTTGTAAGCAACTAACTAGGTGTATTATTCATACCTAGTTAGTAGGTATGTAAGTAAATTGAATGCGTAATGTAAGTAAGTAGGTATGTAAGTAAATTGAATCCACATTCAGAAGTTCGGTATCACAATGCCATTGTGAAACAGTATGGAACGTAAAGTTAACTTAACCGCGAGATAAGAACAGATTACTGTGGTTGCGGACTTAGATTATACAGATAACGGACGCGATCATGAACGGATTCTGAAAGAAAACACGCTAGTTTACAGAGCCGATAACTTGCTCCCGTATTTGCAATTACTAGAAGATATAGATGGAATAAGTAGGTATACATTATGAACGTTATAAATGCTACATGGACATTACTAGTATTTGTTACATCTGTTTTCTTAGAATAAATATCCTACGCATGTAATAGACTTTTGTGATCGGCAGATTAGGAAGAATTTTGTTTAGTACTTACCGACTGTTATAAGAGTAGAAGGCGGTGGTGAGATACAGATACTGCGAATTGGAATCCGATTTTAATATAAGTACTTAGGTAATAATGTGCTTCACAATTCACATGCCAGTTAGATTTCCAATTTTGCTCTATACCTTTGTATACATTTCATACACTCCGTATGAATTGTTCGAATTATCACATGATTTTACTCCAGATCATAATCTGCCGGTGATATACCTACTAGTGATAATAATCAGGTAAAACGCATTTCCTTACACAGAGCATCGATATTTGCGAATATGAGACCTGACTCTACTCAACCCAGCCATGCAGATTAACTAAATACATAGAGGATTAGTAAATTAAGTACCTACTTGCATGATAAGCCTAAAATGAGAGTGGTACTCGAACACCGGTGCCGGAATACCCCGGTAGGAGTTGGATAGATTTTCTACTTGAGGGAAACTCTACCAAGGAAAACGTTCTGTAGTAGTTACTATACTATTAGGTATGAAACTCGTACGTGTCATACGTACCTACATACGTACGAATTAATAATAATGGGTAGCATATTCGAATGGCGTTTTCTGGGTTCAAGTTTCTCCAATATTTGTGTTTTCAGGTGTATTGAAGCTGTGCAGATGTGTTGCCGGTCCGTATGACCAATGGCCGCGGGCACGTGGCGGGGGCTCCGGAAGAACCTCCTTAGGAAGGCGGAGTATGAGCCAAGTCAGGTGGAGGACACTAAGCTGAGGAGGTCGGTATTATTATTGTATATACGTTCCTTCTCACGACAGTGAGGGAAGATTCTCAGAAAAAGGCTACGGGTGCGGGTAGTACGATACGGGTTGATGATGAAACCATTTGGTTACAAAATGATGTAATAAAGTGCCTCAATAAATAATAATGGTGTGTGATTAGAAAAATCACATCAGAGTCCTTGAAGAAAGATTGACTAATCCTTGGATAGGGTAATTTATATCTAAACTTGTGAGGGGAATGTTGCTCTTGCAACCCGCATGTTTTATCTATAGTTGGTAGCAGTGCAATAAAATCACCACTTATACCAAGCGACTACTTATACTTAGAAGTGTTTCATTTCCCATTTAAATAGAGTGGAAGACGCTTGCCTAGAACCTTGCAATGTGGATCGACGACCTAGTTAAAGTTGCGGGAAACCACTGAGTTTACAGCTGATTCTGTCATCGTGTATCGGTCTAAAGGAGAGGCTTGGGCTGAGCAGTGGATGTCCTCCTAAATGATGATCACGTATGCTGCATTGCGAGTATTCCTTCTACCCCAGATGCCTGACCCGCTGGGACCTGACAGCCATAGGCGTAGGAAGCACGCTGGGCGTGGGAGTGTATGTCCTCATTGGGCCCGTGGCGCTCCACCTGGCTGGACCATCCGTCGTGCTCTCGTTCCTCATCGCAGCTGTGGCCGCGTTGTTTGCAGGTGAGACGCTTTTAGACTATCCTTATAAACACTTCCTCGATCCGGTAATGTGCTACTACTAAGAGTCAGCGAGACGCTTTCATTATATTCACTTGACGCTTTGCTAACAGTAGCTGAAAGACTGTGGAAGTCTAGCGCTTAGTCTATTTGGACTGGGACAACTGGATTAGTTCATCGGTCATTTAAAAAGACTATGATATTATCCTTTATATTAAACGCTCATAGCCATAATTTTTTTATTGCTTTTTCAATGAAAAATTACTTTATGACGAATCCATTTTTAAATTACTTACCTAATTCAATAAGGGCATACCAACCTATTGTGCTAGTTATCTTCCGATTTCTCCTTATCGTTCGATTACTTGTTGAATCAGTCATAAAGCAATACAACAAATATTTAGCTAATGCTACGTACAAGAATTTACAACCCACTGTTATTTTAGATCCTAATGGTGGATATTTATTATTTTGACGTCACCATTTGAATAAACCTAAGTTATCAATCTGCTGTTAGTCACTGAGTATAGTTTCGTTGTCTATTTTCCGTCTCTCTCTATCACTACCATGGCCAGCTCGCTGTCTCGTAACTTTAAAAGCTTGAACTAGACAACCGTTTTAACCGTTAGGAGTGCTTTCACAGAACTCATGATGTGGTAGAACTGGTCGGAAAACATCCCAGGCCAACACTATCAGAAATAAGATTAAACTGAGGTTTACCTTTCTGGTTTTTCAGGTCTCTGCTACGCAGAGTTCGGCGCGAGGATACCACATGCCGGAGCGGCGTACAGCTACACATATCTGGCCATCGGTGAGCTGGTGGCTTTCATTGTAGGGTGGAGCAGCATATTGGATACTGCTCTTGGTAAGTTTAGATATTCTTTCTCTGCATTGAATATTTGGAAACCGGAAATTCTACTTTTCCGGACCGAGGTTACTGGGCGTGTCGTGCTCGTGGGTATAGAAATACAAATTCAGTGCTGCAGAAGTTTCAATGTATCGTTCTGGGCGGTATTGTAATTATTATAGACAATCGTGTGCCTCATACAAAACAACCCAGAACAAACCACCACGATTGTATCTGAAATCGTTTCCGATGCCGCTGTTCCAGGCGCGGCCAGCATTGCCCGAGGCCTGAGCATGCACATGGACGTAATGGTGAACATGACCATGTCCGACTGGTTCAGCTCCATAGCTCCCATCTCCGCAGGCTTCATCTCTCCGTACTTCGACTTCTTCGCTTGCCTGATTGTTCTTATCATGGGAGGTAAGATAATAATACTGTAAGTTACCTGCAGCTTTGGCTATCTCTGGTTCATCATAATTCAAGATTGGTCTCTAAGATGTTCGAAATGAAATGACTGAAGTGAATGAAACGAATACATACAATATTGATGATATGTTCAATACATGGTACAACATTGATGATATGTTCACGAAGTCCTGCATGTTTCACCAGAAATGACAGAATGACGGCTCGTTTTTTTTTATAAAACAAAAAAAAAACTATTATTTCCAATATATTTGAAACATTGGTAATGATTGCAGCGCTGCTTGCGTTCGGCGTGCGCGAGGCGGCGCTAGTAAACAGTATGTTCTCAGCGGTCAGTATGGTCTTTGTACTGTTCATTGTCATCGTTGGAGCTTTTGCAGGTCAGTACTTAACAACGCGTTGTAATTTTTCATTATGACAAGTTTTTTCGATTTCCAATTTGAGTGGTGGCGGGTGGCAACCAGAAAAGATAATTTTAGAGCTAAGCTTGTTTTATTATAGCTCCTAATCCGCTGGTTTGACAACAGTTTCGATTTATCAATGATAGATAATTGAAAACCACTCTAAAGACAGTTGAACGAGACACGAGGAGCTCGAAGAAGTTAACATGTTCTAACGAAAATGTTCCAGTAAACAGCAACAACTGGTTCATTCCGGCCGAGGCCGTCCCTCCGAGCCACGGAGTGGGCGGGTTCTTCCCGTACGGCGCGTGGGGCACGCTGCGGGGGGCGGCCGTCTGCTTCTACGGCTTCGTCGGGTTCGATAGCATCTGCTCCGCCGGTGAAGAGGTCAGGAGTCAGGATTCGTTCTTCGGAGATTATCCTCTTTTATTGGCTGGTGCCAGAACATGGCCTAAAAACGCTAGTGTAGCGTCATGAGTAGAGCTGATAGGGATTTTGCGTCTACTTCGAAAATATAAAGTAGGTATGTCAAAAGCCAGAACTCGTCTTCAACAAGTCCGTCTATACATGTTCCATTATCTTTGTCGAAGTTCTTCGGATGCACCAGTGGGGCTGTTATCTGTCCTGGTTAACAAGACGTTTGTTTATGATGAAAGAACTGGATGCTTTACGGTTGATTTTGGAATTCGATTCTCAGTTAGATTTCAAAGAAGAAAATACCCTAGTGTTCCAACATCGATAGATTTAGAAAGCTCTTACTTGCTCGTCGAGTTTTTATAGCCCTTCGTTTAGCCTCCTTCTTAATAGCACAATGTTACATAAGCAAAACGCCTATATGATAGATCTATGTTAACAATATAATATTTAATGGTTCCAGGTCCACGAGCCCCGTCGCGTGATCCCCATGACCATATTGGTCGTGCTGGGCATCTCCTTCCTCTGCTATGCCAGCGTCTCCATCATCATCTCCATGATGGTGCCGTATTACTTAACGGTAGTTCCAACTTTTCATATTACTGTAGATGTTTCAGTGTATTCTACGATAGTGATATTATGTTAATTTGCAGGATAAACTAATTGCGGTATCGGACGCGTTCTCATACGTGGAATGGGAGTGGGCAAAGTGGATAGTCGGCGTTGGATCGTTATTTGGACTCTATGCCAGGTATATAAAGATTCATCTTAAATGGCTACTGTGAAGATAGGCGCAAAACGCTGCCCAGTAATAAGTATATGTTAGAAGTAAGCGAGGCGTTGTGGCGGTGAGATTTGCACACTAGTCGCGCTCACAGCGTATTTGATGAACTTCCTCGCTATAGCTATAGTTTGTCAATAAATTCTACTCATAATAGAACTAGAAATGTTTGGCTTACGTAACGAAATATATGTATTACTAGTTGCGCCATACGTCTTTACCAACATTGTTGATACAAAACAACACAAAGTCGCTAGTAGCAATAAAGACATCTAGTAAACAGATGTACTTACGATAACAATATTTCAACTATTTCCAGCCTATTCGGAGCCATGTTCACACTGACGCGGCTCATGTACCGCATGTCCCTGGATGGACTTCTCGTCGGCTTTCTGTCCAAGGTGACTGCGAGCCGGCAGTCGCCCGCAGTCGTCACCGTCGGGTGTACTCTGGTTATTGGTAAGCCGCTTACAGAAGAGACAGACCAACGGCACGATGCTCCAAAAAGTTTTGTCAACGAAATTTGTACTATATTTGATTTCTTTGTCGAATGAAGAAGTGCTGATCTTTGCTATCGTCAAGAGTTTATCTGGAAGGTCAAGGTTCTCTAACGTGACGTGATGCCTCATCGTGACCTACAAAGTACGAGGTGAAGGCAACCAGCTCATTGCATATCATGACGTTAAGGCATTCATGCGGGCAAAGGTGTTCAACGGACTTGCAAACCGTAGATATTACCGGTTGCCAGTTTTATATTCATATGAACCTATGTAAGGATCCTTTTATAAACTGTTCCTAGTTATCGCTACATTTTAGGAGTGTTCCTGACGTATCCTGAGTTGTTTTTGTTGTAGCTCTACTGGCGGGGTTAGTGGAGGTAGAGCCGCTTCTTCTCATAATGTGCATCGGGACATTGATTTCGTATACCGCAGTTGCGGCCAGCGTTATAATACTCAGGTAAGACTTATCTAGTACTACAAAACATCGCTTTTCAACTATATCGTTTTATGAAAACGCTAATGGCGTCTGTAGAGACGATTACTCTAAATTGACGGAAAAGGAGACAGCAAATGCTTTTGTTTACCATCTATCGTCATAGCAAAAACAAAAAATACAAAATGACACGAACATCCATTTATGCGGTTTTATGCTCTCTGATCGGGGAACACTTGGATATGATCGCCCCACTAGCCAGGATTAGGACCTCAGACTTGCTCACATTCAGTTCATCACCAATTCACGCCACGGTACCTTTCGTATCGTAAATATCGTAATACATAATTCCCATTATTCAATTCTCAGATACGGCTCAGACTACACTCCGGGCGAGCCGCGGTATCTGCGACAAATCTTCGGCATCGGCCGATCGCCGACGCTGGCCTCATCGCGTATCGTCAACGTGGCGCTGCTTTTATTCCGTAAGACTTTCTTTACTTGCTAAAGTATCAAGATTTCGGAAGCAGACGCTAGTGTTAAAAGGCCACATTAACTGTTCCATTGCAGTGTGTCTGACGCTAGCAAGCGCTCTGGTAGCGACCAATGTGCCGAGTCCCCTGATCCCGAGCGCAGTCCTCAACGCGTTCGTGTTGGTGGCGCTGCTGGTGATGGCGGTACAGCCGCAGATCAAGGAGGAGATATATTTCAGGGTGAGCTGATATGAATTAAATATAATTAAATCAACTCATAAAATTATTTGAGCCTTAGCAGACGCAATGAAGCAGCAGCTGTTAGAACCAATATTCCGAAAGCACATAATGGTTTCCCTAGCCGTTTTTCTCGAGAAGGTGTATGTTTAATGAAAGCGCAATAAAGTTACATAGCGTGAATTTCTTGTTTCAAGCACTTAAAAATAAAGATGAAAAAAAGTGTGTGCGTGTAACCTTTACGCGCGATTGAAGTAAAACTTCTTTTCCGCTATATTGTTCCGCTATTTAAAAAAGGTTACATTGACATGTTAATGTAACCTTTTTTAAACAGCGGAAACTACACAGACTATAGTAAGCGTTACTACCGCCAGAAAAAAAAAACAGAGTTACTCCCTAGGCGCGGCTTAAGAAGTTTTACTTCAATAACTTTTCTGCACGCTTATTGGGCAACCTTTTCAAGGTGGAAGAAGTTTCTCAATTGAGAAACCGCAGGGAAGTTAAATCCCACTGAATTATCTGTTTCAAACATTGCAGACACCTCTCGTGCCGCTCGTGCCGTGTCTCTGCATCTACATAAACGTCCATCTAATGGTCCTAATAAATGTGCGCAACTGGATAGCAGTCGGAATTTGGATTATTATTGGTAAGAACAACATTGCACTCTAATACAGAGAAAATAGACATTAAGTTCAGTACAGAAAATAGTTTAAGCGCAAAGATATTGAGTAATTCAAATTTGTTTCAGGAATTATCATTTATCTCACTACAATTTGTTGCTGTAAACGCTCGAAAAATATCAAATTATATGACAATGTAAGTGTATCGTTCGCGAACATTCACACAAACAGAAATGGAAAGCCAGCTGTTCAGATCATTGTCGTATCACCCACCCCACCTGACACACTAACTCGCGTTAGATACTATGGAGATCTACAGAGAGAGGAAATAATACAGGAAGAAATACAAGAAACTACAGTCAGAAATGAATTACCGATCAAAACGGAAGATATAATACTACACCAAGCGTACATAGAAAACAATGAAGAGAAGGAAGCGAAGATAATAGATCTCCTTGATCAAGTGTTGCAAGCGGAAGAGGATTCTTATGGGGAAGAACCAAGCATTAAGGAACCGAATGAAGCAAACGCATGTTCCACGGAAAATGTGGTCCAAAGGAAATCACTAAGCGAGTTATCTGACGCTGGATCGGAGGCATCACTTGGTAATTTAGGATTATCTAAATATGATGTCGTAGCGCAAGTTCACAGAGAAGATTTGCCCAGAGTGAACGAAGAAGAGGAAAAAAGTGAGAGAGAAGTTTTTATAGATGACGATGACGACCACGAACAAGTGACGGCTTTTAACGATAGCGAGACCAATTCACGGACTGATGAGTCGGGCTATTCAGATACAATAGACAGAAATGCCCTCAGTGAATCTTTGGAGGAATCTAAAGAGGAAATTTCTAATATACCGATTCCCCCACCACTACCACCATCAGATTTTAACGTTTTTAGAAGTCCGAATTTTAAGAAATCTTATACTATAACATCAAAACATAGAAATGCATCTGTTGCTGAAATAGTAGACGAAGAAAATAAGCCTCGAGAAAGCATCAAGAGTAATTTCTCTAACAGTTCTCTAGGTGATGGAAATTTGGCATTTGGAAGTGATAGGCAGATTCACTTCATGTCCAAATTAGCTCATATCTTTCAGAACAAAATTAATGACGATGACGATGAACCTCGCACACGGTCGCACTCAACTGGTAACGTGGTAGAAAATACAGACTTTGCAATGAGACGCGAGAGGTCACCAATGTTTATGGCATTGAAAAATGAGATAACGTCAAAAGAAGTGGCACAGAACTTACGCCCAGTGAAGGCAGAAGAACCAGAGACTCCTGTCAATGAAGAAGTAACCAAATCTGAGCAGCAGCCGGAAGAAGACGACGAAGAAGAAGACGTAAGCTTAAGTAAGCAAGATTTAAAATCCAAATTAGAAACCATTTTTGCTGTAGGAGGCCATCAGTTGGTGAAGCCAAGGCTAATGAAAGCCAATCCAGCTACACCAGAAGAGTCGTACCAAGCCGAAGCGTCAAGTACTGAAAGCATACCAAAGCTACCTAAAATGGAGAAAAATGATACATTGAAGCGACAGAGGGACAAGTTCAGTGAAGTGCTCAATTCATTTAAACTAAGCTTTAACAAAGACGATGCGGTTTAGGAAGGACAATAATTCGTGATAGAAACTATCGTAATTATTTCCATTTGAATATTTTCGGGTATTTATGCCTAGTCATATGTCTAAGTGCCTTATTTATGTTGAGTGTGAGATATTCATGAATAATTGTTAAGTTTTAATCATATATTTATGTAGGTTACTTAATTCTATCATAGTACTACTTAGATCAAAATCAATGACTCAAAGCATTTTATCAGAAAGAAGACTGAACTGTCAATCTAACTTTTTGAAATTGCCACAACACTGGCTTTGAATTAGTAGATATTCTCAGAGTGCCATTACGTAGTATTTTGAAGATTTGAAAACAATCATACCTACTTATTTGTTTATAGACAGTTAATGCTGAAAAGAATGCCAGCGTAATATTAGATAGAAATAGAACTATTATTAAGGTAATAAATATTAAGATGTACTAAACAGTGTTAGGCGCTGCCCTTTCAACGAGTTTCTCTAATTTTAAGTAGATACAATTAAATAGGTAAATATTTAACAATGTGTAAATTTTATTGAATCAAGAAAGCAAATAAGAAAAGGGTACAATTAAGTAAGTAGTATAGAAATATATCGCCCATGGATATAGTCACATAACCTCCACCTGCTATTTGGACAAATTTTGTTGTCGCGTGAGACTGAACCCGCGATCTTAGCCATATATTTTATTTTTGTGGGTATACGTATGTATACCTCGTAGACAAATTACAGAATCTGTTGTTTTACAAAACGACTAGCCAGTTAATAAAACTAAAATTTTACTACGACAGACACCTCCTCAACCAAACCATTAAACCACGGTAATACCAAAACACATTAGTCACTAAGATTACGAACAAAAAAGAAAATTAGTAGCAAAATACATACATACACATAGAAAATCAATTTGTCTCACACTTGTACAGTTCTTGTATCACGCCATTTATCTGCATCTCTTTCGCGCAAGTCATCAGCATGTCGTCGATTATCTTTTCCGATATGCTGAAAATGAATATTTCTTGTTCATGACTAACACTCAAAAAACTGCCCAAGAGCGAGTCAGACGCGCGAATAGTTCCGTGCCCTTGTCTATAAAAACGGCAAAAAATCACGTGGTACCTATTCTGTTTTTTAGTATTTTTGGTATAGCGGCAACAGTAATACATCATCTGTGAAAATTTCATCTGTCTATCACGGTTCATGAGATACAGCCTGGTGATAGACGGACGGACGGACATCAGAGCTTTAGTAATAGGGCCTCGTTTTACCCTTTGGGTATGGAACCCTAAAAACGGGCCAAGAGTGTAACATCACGTAAGAGGTTGACGTCGAGTACAGACTGATGATCAGCCTAAGTGTTATAGTGCGACCATTTAAATCAGTCCTCGCCCGCGGGGTACAGGGGGGTGGGGTGTGATATCACAGGGGGTTGCGGGAGGTGCGGGCTGCAGGCGATCACAGATTACTAAACAGTTACTCCATCCTCGATCCTCTTTAACATCCTACCCCCACGCCCCTGTACCCCGCGTACTTAATGCTAACGATCTGAGCCTCACCTCCCCACCACCTCCCACGGCTTGCTGACGGCGCAGTTGGCATACATGGGGCTGGTCAGCATGTGCTGCACAAACTTGGTCCGGTACTGGAACATCCGCTCGGCGGTCTTCTCGGGGATGTTGAAGCTCAGCCGGAACCGCTCCGGGTCTCTGTTGGTCTTCTGGTACATCGGTCTGGGGGTCTTCTTTTGGATTGTCTCTTCTAAGATCTGTTAGGGGTGTGATATTGATTAGCTAAGACTCCATGTGAAGATAATGATGAGGAAAATGACTTAATTGGATGTATGACGAGCCAACTGCGAGTTGTGTGGTAGCCAATGGTAGGCAAGGTATTCCAACACAGTTCGAGAATTTGTGGTAACCACATGCATATGCTCTAAATTTGGATGTGTTATCATGGTTCTCGGAGTTCCCTAGTAGATTCCTTAGGTTACCTAGACACAGGGATGCCTAGATTGGGGTCAGGCAGGCATCGGATTATGCTAAGCCATTTTCTAGTTCTCAAAAGAAAGTGTAATTTTTAATCTATTTAGAAATTAACTGACCAGTAGGTACCTATTTGTGAAGCATCGAAAACATAGTTGCCCAGGCGTCTTTACTAGACCCTCTCTAATTTGAATGGTATACAAACTGAGAACTGGTGAAAACACAAGGTATATTCAAGAAGTATAATTACTCGTAACAGTTGAGGAGTGCTGGGTTGCCTCGAAGAAGTTCCATTGATGCATAGTAGTTGTGCGTTCTTCGCTCCCGTTACTCTCTCAGACATAGACCTGTAAGTACATAATTATAATAAACACTCGCTGATACTGATACAGAAGTCGAAACTTTAATAACTGACATACCTACAAGCTTATTGACTATACTATGACGTCATTAATTTGTATGTAACTGTCCTATCGTTCATATATTCTATACTATTTAGGTTCTCACAATGAGATGAAAGTCGTTGGAAGTTTGTTCGTCACGACTTATATGTTAAACCACAGATCCGATTCTGAAAATTCTTTCCCTGATAGAAAGCTTCACTATTCCCGAGAAACATAGACTATGTTTTATCTAGGCAAAATGTAGAGTTCTAGCAAAAAAATAGATATAACGAGGGTGATACCGGGGGGCACAGCTAGTTGTACGTACACAGGGGAGACATGGCATCACACTGAGTTTGGGAGGGTCTATCCCCTATAGTCCCCTACTAGTCGCGACGCCGGCGGCGTCGTCTGGTCGCGGCGACATAAAACTTCCATTTTTCATGATACGCAAGGTCATGTATACCTAATCATATGCCGTATACAAGATGGGGAACTAAATATATACCGCCCTAGGGTCACAATCTACAAGCGATACATGCATCACTTGGATCTAAGAGACTATTCCAATGCCTAAGAGTGAATCTGTCGGTATGAAGTTGGTCATATTGTAGGAGTGTTTAATAATGCAAAATATCCAAACATGCAAACAATGAAGTATATTTCCATATTTTATTTATTTATTATAGGCTAGCAGTTGACCACTGATCTTAAGTAACAATATGGTCGACGTTTGCAAACACGCTCTGTGTAGAAAGGGACTGGTTCGTAAGGACCACTGCCGAAAGCGGAACACCCCCAATAGGGATTTGGCGACCGATTGACAGATTAACTACTTCTATATATTACTTGGATATATCTAGTGGGGTTAGTAGGTACTTAGTAGGAGAGGATAATGGCGGCATCGCAGTAGATTGAGACGACCTCGGCGGATCATTGTTGATGTCATTGCATTATCTTATAGTTTAGACAGCATTCGTACCAATTTAAAAGCCGTTGAAGTGACTTTTGAGATGATGAGTGAATCTAGCGTTGGTTGTGATAAGAAACACGCACATGTTATGACGGTTGACTTCGTTCCTAAATTACAAGTGCGTGATTAGATTAAGTTCTCATTAGAAGAAGAAATATATTTCAGAGAAGCTAAATTTCTTCGCATAATTGAATAGCTCACATCACAATTTGCTATGAACCTAAAATCTTTTACATTCTAAATATTTTGGCCATCGATGGTTATCACAAGAAAAGTATTTTTTATATGCTACCAAAATTTGTTAATTGCATACCAACAAAAACACGGTACAGTCGAAAACAAAAATTTTATATTCGACACAAAAATTGTAAGTATATTACATTGCGTGCATAGAGCTAAATATTATTATGAGGCTAGATCTATACGTACTGTATACGTACAAAACCATCAAAGCCAACTGTTGTCCATTTCAACCACTAACGACTCTAATCAAGATAGGAATCAGTGATACTCCAGAAAATGAAGACACTTCCATGACACAAGGCTCCAACCGCAAGTCACGGAAACCAGGAATAGGTATGATCTAACGTGATGGTATCTGAATTCTATCGATCCCCCATGACCTTGACCCATCAGTAGAGGGGAGACAACCGGCAAACATGCGGCACGACAGAGTTTGTGATGGGACAGGGTGGTACCGCAGTAGGATGCCTATGGGTTTGAAGTTAAAGTTATTGCACCATTTTAATTGCTGAAAAGGTAACCCGGTGAACTTCGTACCAACTGATTTTTGAATTATCAAACCCTGGACCGTCATGAATGCCGTATATTGAAAGTAATCCGATGAGACGCCACGTGGCAATTCCCATACAAAGTTACCAATTAGATTTTGATTTTTCGACTGACTCCAGTAGAGAATCTGTCTTCAGATCCCTATCGGGGTGTTCCAGCAGCGGTCCTTGAGAAGCAGTTTAATTCTATACTGAGCAATGAGCATGTTTACCACCTTCAACATCTGGTCAAATGCTAATCTATAAAATAATAAAAAAGGCAATTTGAAACCATACTCATTATAACGACACATTGTCATTTGCCTTTAACTAATCCGTGATACAGTGTAGTATCTTTGAGGGCTTTGCTAATTGTTTACTGACAGGTGAAGGCTTTTTTTGAATTTTCTAACAATATATTATGGAGTTAATAGTACCTATTGACACGGCACGCCATAACCGCCTCGAGGAAAGGGGGTTCGGATATTTATGTACCGCCATCGTGCACCTTTCAAAACAATGCTAACTGCATATTTGATCAGGTTAAAATGAGCTATTTACATACTAGCTGCGGGCTTTACCCGGGGTGGAAAGTAGCCTTCTTACCAAGGCCATAGGTATCTTTCTATACCAAATTGTATCAATCGTATACGGACTGCTACCGTTATACGAAACGAGCTTACAAAATCGAACATAAAGGTCATAAGTATTGTCACACAGTAAAAACTTTTCTTTTAGAATGCTGGCCACAAAAAAGTTTATTGAATTCGAATTTCGAATTGTTCATGAAAATAAAAATGTATACTTTTTAGAATTTTACTCATTTTTAAATATGGAGTGGACGCTTAAAGAAGGCCGTGTTGCAGTTATTGCGTTGCATCGTTGCGGTTACGCGCCAATTCAAATTTTTGACATACTGAAAAATTTGAATATAACCAAGAGATTCGTTTATCGTACCATCAAACGATACAATGAAGACTCTAGTGTAGATGACAGGTCAAGAAGTGGTCGCCCTCGGTCTGTTAGGACTCCAGCAGTGATAAAAGCTGTGAAGGCGCGAATTCAAAGAAATCCCAAACGTAAGCAGAAACTGTTGTCCCTTCAGATGGGATTAAGCAGAACCACGGTGAAAAGGGTGTTAAATGAAGACTTAGGGCTTCGGGCATATCGAAGAAAAACAGGACATCATTTGAATGCTCGTCTAATGGACCTGAGACTGAAGAGATGCCGCGCTTTGTTGAAGCGGTACGCGGGAAAAAAATATCGGGAAATTCTTTTTTCGGATGAAAAAATTTTTACCGTAGAAGAGAGCTACAACAAACAAAATGGTAAGGTGTACGCACACAGTAGTGAAGAAGCGAGCAACCGTATTCCGCGTATCCAACGAGGTCATTTTCCATCCTCGCTCATGGTATGGTTGGGAGTGTCTTATTGGGGCTTAACAGAGGTACATTTTTGTGAGAAAGGTGTAAAAACGAATGCAGTTGTGTATCAAAATACAGTCCTGACGAACCTTGTGGAACCTGTTTCTCATACCATGTTTAATAACAGGCACTGGGTATTCCCACAAGATTCGGCGCCAGCTCATAGAGCGAAGAGCACACAAGACTGGCTGGCGGCGCGTGAAATCGACTTCATCCGGCACGAAGACTGGCCCTCCTCCAGTCCAGATTTGAATCCGCTAGATTACAAGATATGGCAACACTTGGAAGAAAAGGCGTGCTCAAAGCCTCATCCCAATTTGTAGTCACTCAAGACATCCTTGATTAAGGCAGCCGCCGATATTGACATGGACCTCGTTCGTGCTGCGATAGACGACTGGCCGCGCAGATTGAAGGCCTGTATTCAAAATCACGGAGGTCATTTTGAATAAACTTTAGTGTCATAAGAATCTATGTTTTACTTTTTTTTTAACTGTTGATTTTACCGCTAGTAAACGTTGCACTTCGGTCTCGGTGTTTTTATTTCCGTTTACCGGTAAAATGTCCGAATTTAACTTGGAAACTGCTTTTAGCAATCTATCAAAGCTAGTAGCTTCGTTGGTGGCAAAAATTAATGCCCAATCGGCTACGATTGAGGCTCAATCGGAGAAATTAGAAAATCAAGAACTCGCGATCAATAACTTTTCTGCAATAATAACCGAACATAAGAGGGTATTGGAGCAGATATTCGCCAGAGTTGAAGAACGAACCGGAACGAGGGAGCGGGACGAGCCTGTGGTAACCACACCGAGAGCGAGTGAGACGGCTGGCGCTACTGCTAACTTGGAGCGAACGTTCTTAGCGCCAAACGTAACGGTGCGTCCACACCGGGCCAAGAAAGCAAAGCGGGTGACCGTTGAAGACTTTACCCATAATGCACCTTGCTTTGACGACATTAAGGAAAGTAAGGACGCGTCTATCCAGGAACACGCGGCAAATACGTCTACAGGAAAATGGACTCTTGTCACCTACCAGAACAAAGGGAAAAATGCTCAACTCAGTACTATTAACAAAGGAAGGAACACCCAAATCTCTTCTTTCCAAGCAGTGGAGAACAAGAAATTCCTGCATGTCTGGTCACTCCATCCCGACACTACGGAAGAGGCCATTACTGAGCACGTTACTAAACAGTGTGGATCTGCGGATGTAAAGGTCCAGAAAATCGTCCCTAAAACCAAGAGAGATTATTCATCTTTTATGATCGGTGTACCAGAGTCGTATTTTGATAAGATTAATAACATTGAATGTTGGCCACTGAACACGAAATTTAAGGATTGGGTGTGGTTTCGAGACCCCAAAACCACTAAAACTGTCGAAAAAGTCTGATAGCCAATCACTCCAGATTTTTTATCAAAATGTACGGGGACTTAGGACAAAAACTACAACTTTTTATAAAAATTTGCTGACCTCCACTTATGACTTATTTGCAATAACGGAATCGGGTTTGAATTCATCAATCCATGACGGAGAACTCATACCATGCGATTTTAAGATTCTTCGATGTGATCGAATGGATGGTCGTAAGCAGGGAGGCGTGTTTTTAGCATCTTCCTCGCGATACGAACTCAAGCGCATTCCTATCGCAAATGTGGACGCGGCCTTATTCGAATTAGTTTGTGCGACGGTACACCATAAAAATATATTTTTGTTTATGTGCTGTGTAGTTTACATTCCACCAAATAGTAATGTTTACGAATATATGCATTTATTTAATATTTTAGAAACAGAGTGTGTTAAGTTCGACAATGTATTGGTGTTGGGCGATTTTAATATGCCTTCGACAACCGTGGAGGTACAAAGTTACATGGAGTATGTGAATGCTTTCTGTGGATTTCGGCAGGTAAACAACTTACTTAATAGTAATAACCGCACGCTTGACTTAGTTTTGTCTTCATTACCGGCGAGTGACTTGGAGGTAGTTTTGTGTGACGATCCCTTGGTACCTATCGATCCCCTGCACCCGCCGCTCGTCTGTGTGACGGCGGTCACACGTCGAGGAGGCCATGTACCACCAGCTTCTACTCACCGTATAGATAGCTCTGCAAATCATCTCAGTTGGAACTTTTCTAAATGTAACTTCCCTTTGTTGTACTATAATTTTGAACTTATCGATTGGAATCAATTATATAAAATTGAAAATTCGGAGGCAGCGCTGGCTTACTTCTACGATATTATAAACGAAGCCATTTCCGAGTGCACGCCGAGAAAAAGTACAAAACTTCCAAATAAATCACGTTTTATTTACCCAGACTGGTATACGGCTGGTTTAATAAACGAGATTCAGCGTAAATGGCGTTACCATAAGATATTTAAAATTTCAGGTTTACAAAGTGATTATAGAATATATTGTAAAAGTAGGTCTTTAGTTAAAATAAAATTATCAGAAACTTTTGATGCCTACCAAGAGCGGCTACAAATAAATTTTAAAAATGACCCTAAGTCTTTTTGGAGCTTCATTAGGCAAAAGCAATCTAGACGTAACAAAACCCGTATCACTAAAGATGGGCAGGAGTTAAGTGAGAAAGAGTGTGCTGAAAGCTTTGCCTCATACTTTCACTCCGTGTATAGTCCGATTCGGCCTAAACTGGACCCTAGGGAGGCGGAACGCGGCTCGCCCGCGGGGGCGGACGCCGCACGGGTGCACGTCGGTCAGCTGACTGCCCGGGACGTACGCACTGCGCTTCGCGCACTAAAGCCAAAGCACTCTCTAGGTCCGGATAACATACCTCCCTACATCATTAAAGACTGTCGCATGATTTTTGAAAATCCATTACTATACATATTTAACTTGTGTTTAGGTGAATGCCATTATCCAGACCGTTGGAAAACGACGCGAGTCATTCCGGTCCCTAAAGCAGGAGGTGGGTCCGATGTAAGTAAGTACCGTCCAATCGCCGTGCTGTCGGCTTTTGCCAAGGTGTTTGAATCGATTTTGCATAGGTGTATCTATTCGCAAGTAAGTGCGCGTCTGAGCGACGCCCAGCACGGCTTCCGGCCGGGGCGCAGCACGACCAGCAACCTGCTGTCGTTCGTATCGCAACTTGCACCGGCCGTGGATGCGGGCGGGCAGGTGGACTGCGCATACTTCGACTTCCAGAAAGCTTTCGACGCTGTGGATAATGATGTCCTGCTGTCGAAGTTTTCTGCCATCGGATTCACGCCGCACCTATTAAAATTCTTTACGAGCTACCTTGGCGAACGCCGGCAGTATGTGGAGTACGGGGGCTACCAATCGGCACCTTATTACACTTTTTCAGGGGTGAGTCAGGGCAGCAACCTTGGCCCTCTGGAATTTGTTATAATGATTAACGACCTCCCGGAGGTAGTTAAGGAGGCGGGGTGTTTACTCTTTGCGGACGACCTAAAAGTGTATTTAACGGTAGCGGACACTTCTGATTGTGAGCGGCTCCAGTCTGACATTGATAGGGTGGTCGATTGGAGTAGATCCAATAAGCTATTGTTCAATGTAGCTAAGTGTTCCGTGATGAGCTACAGCCGCGGGTGCACCCCGCTGCAGTACCAGTACAAGGTGGAGGGGGTAGGGATGCCGAGAGCGATGTCCGTCCGAGACCTAGGTCTTGAGATGGTGCCTGACTTGAGGTTCCGTCACCATATCACAAACGTTTGCGCTAAGTCTTTCAGAAACTTGGGTTTCATTCTTAGGCAGAGTGTGAATTTTAAGAACATTAATGTTATTAAAATTATTTTCAATGCCCTAGTTAGGAGTCACCTAGAAACGAATGCCATCATATGGAATCCTCATGAAGCGAAGTACAAAAGCATGCTAGAAAAGATCCAAAATAAATTTGCACGCTTCCTTTACTTAAAAGAATATGGAGTCTATCCGTACTACCCATTAATGTACCCGAGTCTGTTCGTGCTGGGCATGGTAGGGTACTGCAGGCTATCGGTTCGGAGAGACGTGGCGCTGGTGAAGTACGTGGTGCGCGTGCTGCGCGGGGAGCTGCACCACCCGGCGGTGCTAGCGGCGCTGCGGCTGCGCGCGCCCAACGACTACTTGGGTGCGCGCCGCCGCCCCGCCATGCTGGAGGTGCCCAGCTGTAGGACCAACCTACTTAAGTTTGCCCCCATGTCACGCGCTATTTATTTACTAAATATTCTGTCCCAAAACAGCGTAGATATATTTTATCATAACCTGCCGAAAGCCATGGAAATGGCACAGCATGTCATTGAGACAAAATGTATAAATTATTAATTTTTTATAAGTTGTATTTAGTTAGACCAGATTAGTTAAGATAGTAATAGATATAAATTACCTAGATATAACATCGCTTTAGGGCTGAACAAAAAAAACCTGTTATGGTGTTATTATCTTATTAAATAAATAAATAAATAAATAAATAAATGTTTTGTTAAGTTCATTTTGGTATATAAATGGTTACATAATGAATAAACTTGTTTCAATTATTTTATATAAAACATGTGACAGAATTTATGACCTGACTAGGTATATATACTTATTACAAGTAATAGTAATAATATAAACCTATCTAGGCGTCTGGTTGAGACAAACGTGACCAAAATGCTGGCCTATATTTTGGTCAAAAATTGAGCATTGCCATACGTGGCAATGCAGCCAGCATTTTGGGAACGTTGCCCATTGGTAGAGGCTTATTAGATTAAGTTTATTTATAGTTTTTATTTTGTTTTTTATATTACCTAATGGTTTTGTTGAAATAAATAATCACAAATTTTCTAGGATATAATTTAAACAGAGTTTACGTTTACACACAGTAGTAGCGATAGGATATTTAACCATTTTTAATGCACCCCAGATATACATATAAAACTACAACCAGACAAACTCTGACCACTTTATATACAAAACAATAAGTCAAATATACATGTAAATGGGTAATATGGTAAATTAAGTTTCATCAGATATATTTGTCTCTGAGTGTAATAAAATTATCACATAATTAGCATAAAAGCATTAATTAAGTGCCATAAATGAGTAAGTAGGCACCGCCAGGCATTATTAATGGGTTAGGTACAGTCCATACGTTAAATTTACTTGCCTACGCGAGTATTATGCGAGCGTAAATCTTTAAGAACTATTCCACATCTTTTTGAGTTTGTTTCTTAAATTAGTTCGTTTTCTAGTATCAGGCCATTTGTTAGGCCAGGACCTGTAACGTGGCTTATGACTGATATCAATCGATAATAGCCTGTGCTGAAGAAACTTATATATTCTTACAAAAGACCCACCATCACACTAAGTTTCCTGTCAAAAAAGAACAAAACCAAATAGTTTGCATTTTTTTGATACTGAAATAGCTTATGACATTTTGCCACCAACTGTACTTGGTATGCTTGCAGCTTGCAATAACCTAAGTCTTTATGTCAAAAAGAAACAACAACTAAAATGTTTAGATTCTTCATTTTTTTCAAATTAGAAGCGGGTTAGCCAATTTTGTGGCCGACTGTACTGGGTATGAGCACCGCGCCTTGTAATGAGCTACTCGTAAGTGACCTAAGAGAACGTGAGGCCAGGGGCTCTTTAGGACACCTAGCTCGTTAGCTTTGTTTATTTGATGGCACTCTCGCGTGTCATCGTTAGTCATTGTGTGCATTTTTAAAATTAAATTGTATGTTCGTATTTTTCGCGTATACCTATAATGGGGTTCATTATTCGTTTAATTAAAGAGGTACACCGAGTAGAGAAGACACGATTTTTATAATTCCTAGCAAATTGTAATTTCAGGCTATTTGGGGGAACTTATCGTATGTAGGAATTGGCATATACACTATCAAATTTCCTGCCAGCTCTTCTGGGATGTATTCCGAATAGTAGAGTCCGAACTTTCATAAGAAACGAGCTGAAGAGTTTTTGGATCCATATCAATATATTGTACAGAAACGGGTTTTTAAGATTTGTGTTTATTTGAAGCACCCAAAATATGTTAGTGTATTCGTAGCTTCACTCACATTATGCCAAGCGACATTTCAATGAGTATTCAAATAAAACTGATACCGCCACGCAATACCATCCCTGTCTCATTAATTTCTGCCACAATTAGATTTTCCTTTTTACTGCATTTCCTTTTTATGACAAAAGTTTCAATCACGCAGCTACACTTCAGTTCCGAATTTGGCGTCGCGCCATCCTTAGTTTTATAGGTTCATGCATGCAATTCTACGATAAGACCATTAGCCCATATTTTATTCCAACGACGATCCATCAAACAATGGGATAGATGCACATAAACCAGCTCCCCTTATGGGGCCGACACCGTAATACTACGTGCCGCTGTCGTAGGAGTCGACTTTGATGTGTATCGAAGGTCCTTCTATTGAGTACTTTCTATGTTGTTGGGTTGTTTAGAGACCTCGAAGTGCAGAATTGGATGAGACAGAGAGATGTAAGCCCCAGGGTAACCTGTGTGCTTTAGAATCAACGATACCGGGTTTGATCCTCGGCCCTGCAAAAATGAATTTTCGTAAGTTACGTGCGGCTTTCCGTCGCTCGGAGGGCACGTTAAAAGCCACCGCGCCGGTCCCGATTGTTAATGATTGATAGCAATCGTTCAGCCACGTCAGATGCCCATTTGAGGCCTGATAAACTCTAGAAGTTCTTAAACTTTCGCGAACTGGATACATGTTTATTAGAATTTAAACGGGTCTAATTATTATCAAAATATATAATTTTGACACACTTACCTCGACGTTTCGGCCGAGTTCCATCGACCATGGTCACTTATGGTGGTCGAGATCGAGGTAATATACCAAAATTAAATATTTTTAATATTAGATTGTGCGCGAATCAGACCGGTCATAGACTTAGGCCTTAGACGAAAACAACAGCAACAGCGTTTGAAGTTCGTCAGGCCGCTCAAACGTCTCTGACATGCTCAGGACTGTCATCATTCGGAAACAACCGGGACTGATGACCATTAGCTTGCCCTCCAAAGCACGGAGCAATGAAAATCTGAACTTCGCTTACGAGAAGACTTTGGCGGAGGATCGAAACGGATGTCGATGGGTTCGGCCACCCTCTCACCACTACTTTCTGCGCTTGAGTACTTGAGCTTAGATGGAGAACGGCCTAGTCTTTTTATAAAATTACAACGAGAAGTAAATGATGTCACCAAAACCATGTACCGCTGAAACGAGTAAAAAACATGCCCACGCAACTAATCTCTATTTCTTACTAGGTACAATGTGATAGACAAATAATATCATCAGATTAATTTATTAACACGTAGAAACAGATAAGATATCCGCTGACAATGACTTGGTCCTACAGAAACTGAACAAACATTACACAGAACTATACTACGGCTCAATATTTTTACAAACTACTTAGGTACATAAAATAATTATATTGATAACGTTTAAAGCCCAATAACAGGTGCGACTACGTAAAGTTTGAAGATGAATGAATGGGCACAACTGTGTTAATAAGGTCGACTTTATACCTTTCTACGAAGATAGACAATCAGAAAAACCTTCATAATACAATAAGTTACTTTAGAGGTTCAATCAGCGAGTTCAGACACTCGTAAAAGTTAACTGACTTTACGATCGTATTCTGAATACATCAAACTCCAGAATAAGCCACAAATAACTATTTACATTCTCATTCTCATTCGGATAAAGGACATTATATGCAACATACATTTTGGGTAAGAGAATTCCACCATCTTTGCATTCTCATAAGCTATGATGACTTATGAGAAGTTGGGTAGCGAAGGTATGTATACGGAAACGCGGCAATCAAACATTTTGTAAAAGGGTCGAATCAAACACGTGTTCCTTTATTAGGTAAAATCAACAACCCCGAAGGTCACCAACGAAATAATGACTCAAACTCCAAACCCCATAACGTGACTAATGGCACAGATACGGCCAGTTACTGGGGCAAGTGGCTAAGCGCCGCCTTTGTAGATTGCCCGCTTCCGAATGACTACCTTAACCATAGTAGCACAGGTAGCAGTGTCAAGAACATTATGGGAGTAGTTAAGATTAGCTGCGCCCCGCGGTTTCACCTGCGTTTGGATATACGATATATCGATATGAATTGTAGCCTATGTGTTAATCTGATATGTAAGGTATATTAGTGTGAAGTTTAATCAATATTCATTCGGCTAGCTTTTGCGTGAAAGAGCAACAAACATACATACATATTCACAAACTATCGCGATTATAATATTAGTAGGACTAATGGCAGGGGCAACTAATTTAGCTCTAACCCATAATGGACATACGGTACTGTGAATCAGTCACGATGGGAGCTCGTCACAGATGTGTAAACCTTTTCTTATGGATTATTAGGTGCAAGACGTACTGTGTGCCTAGTGCGAGTTTTGACAATTTATTTACGCGCTCGGTCCGTTTGGCGTAAACTTGAAATTGTATGGAATAAGAGCAGCGCCATCTAGCGTCAGTGAATCAGTCACTAGATGGCGCTGCTATTATTCCATACAATTTCAAGTTTACGCCAAACGGACCGAGCGCGTAAATAAATTGTCAAAACTCGCACTAGGCACACTGATGTTATCGTTGTGTGGACTGTGGATGTGACCATGTACTGTCAGGTGGGCCGTAATATGCTTGATTGCAACTTATATAATAAAAAAAGTAGTATATGTCTGCTAATCAGTTTGTCGAATGCCTTATTAAAGGTTATTTCTGCTGATCTGGCTGGCAGCACTTGTCTCCACGATTCTACCACACCCTTCCACAGGGCATAACAATCTGGGATATACAATGACCGATTCCCCTATAGCTAAAACAACCCGAAAGATCATGGGAGTTTTCGTGAAGTTACAACAAATGGAACTGGATACATTTATTGTAAACACAATTATCTAAAACACACTAAAGCTCACATTTCCCCACAAAAAGAGATCACACCTCATCAGGTGCAATTAGTCACACGGCCAAATAAGACACGCACGTGGGCGCACGAGCAAACTCACCGCGCTTCCCTCTCTCTCTGACCGGTATAAATAGATAGAGAGAGCCGTGTTTGCGCCCGGTACGCAAAATAATGTGGACCCGTATTAAGCAATAGGCGATTTGTTGAATTGTTCGCGAATTAACTATGTTATTGGGAATGTGTTTATTAGCCGGTAAACTGTTATGGTTTTCCTAATTGAAAGATATAAATACCAAGTTGTTGGTATTAACATTATCCGCCTCTGTCTTGTTAAATACATTTTGTGTTCTGATTGCATTGTGGAAACGGTTATGGGTTTATACCATCTCTAGCTCTTACATTCTCTACATTGTAAGGTTCAGGTGGTAAGGTGGGTGGTGCAGTGCTCAAGACTGGATGTGTGGCTACGACAGTTCATCAAGTTCTTGCTGGTTTCGTCAAGAGTGCGAAGAGATGGATACAAGCCAGCTATGATTCCTTCTTAACCTAAAAGTTTTCAGATTTCACCTTCAAGGACCAGTTGCACAAAATTTGTATCTAAAATTTTTGTAAGTTAAATAACATAGCCGCCTCATCTCAACTTCTCTCCTCTCATAACATAGTGTCTTTCAGATCACATTTTCATTATTACGTGTTTTTTAAACAAATCATAATATTTCGATTGCGGTAGATAATTGGGCTGCCATTCGCTTGATGGTGCCGCGACACACATGCCCTCAACTATCAATAAGTAATATAAAGACTTACCCACAAGTGTCTCCACTGCACAGCTGCCGCAGCAATCGCGTCACCTCACAGCGAGCTGGTACCTCATTCAACACCTGCGAACAAACGAAGAATCTTGTCATAAACTGTTCTGATGAAGCGGTACGAGTATAAAAACATATTTTAGGGCTACAAAAGAACTGTGTGCAAGTGAGACAATGTTGGGTATCATGTGGAAAAGGGATTCTATTTAAATAGACGGTTCTTTAGGTTACACGCAAGCTGAAGAGCTGAAGTCGCTTCGTCTTGAGCTTGATAACCTAGCCGAAGCAAAAGCAGGCATCCGCTGGACAGTTCGCAATTCTACAGAGAGGTTGAACCATTGGACATATCACAGCACCATAGAATCTATTAGAGTGTATAGCCAACGAAATCTCTACCTAGGCGTAGCATCCAAGAGTCGATTTCGACCGTGAAATAAGCAAATCTCCGTGTTAAATTCAAGAATTGCCTCAATTTACTCATCAGCGTTCAAGGTCAGTTCATGTAACAAGCAGCAAGCAAACTGTCAGCAATCATCTAGCTGACGGTAAGCAGCTGCCCCCGCCAATTCGCACGTGCACCAACGAAACATTTCGACGACCTACGCGACACTGCATTTTTGTACCAGACAAATTCGGCAGATTTAAAGTGCTCGTTACCTCGTGTTAGTTGCGACCACGATTTTATTTTTTACCTAGAGATGAATGCTGGTGATGGTTCTAAGTGTCCGTTTGTTTTTGCAGATAGTTATGAAATAAAATGAGAAAGGGAAAATTAATTGCAGAATATTATAGATATATGGGGATATACATATATTATTCTAATTGAGTCTCAAATGGAAAGTACTCCGGGAATTCATGGAAACCCCGACCACAATAATTTTGTTTATTTATTCTTGACGCACTATTGTTCGTTGGTTATTAAACGTGCCTACTCGAGCTTATTGTATTAACACGTAATTTCCAATAACCCATCTGCAACCCTTATCATAAGAAGAGCATTCACGGCTACATTTACTCACTCGTTCATTTCCTTCCCTGTTTTCCTTTATTTCTTTTCCTACTCCAGACTGTCTTTAAACTCATATCTTAATAACAGCATTAAACGCTGTCAAAGCCACAAAGAACAACAATAACATGCTAGTTCTCATGCGTGCTATGACTGACCATAAGCGTCCCCAACGGTGATGTAACGCCTCACTTTACGAAGGTCGAGGGCGATCGAAGCTATCTCCTGAAGGATGACTAGCCTCCAATGTGACATAAGCTCTGCGAATTGGAAAACATATACCAAAACGCCGAGGATAATAAATGCAGCTTACGTCATGGCCGATAACGCGATCATGTCGGGTTTGCCGCGCCGGCACCGGCCAGTCCGCGATACGCCCGCGACGCAAACGCCCGCGTCCACGTTACCGTTCGTAGTCGCCGCCGTCGCACCATGGTGAGTTGTTTGTAAACTGTTGCTATTCCTGGCCAGGTGGCGACTTAGGATGAGTCTGGATTTAGGGACCATTTGAGAAAGTTTGGAATAGTTTATCTACGTTCAGGCTGGTGTTACGATAAAGTTAGATTTTAATTCAGTGAATTCCTTGAAACTATTTTATGTAGGTAGGTACTAAGTTTGGTACTTAGATTTATACTCGAGATTCAGTTTTATTGTTTCGTTACACCGCGGAAAAAAAATGTCCAAACTTAGTTTGATATCGTAGTGTCGATATGCTATATATCAAAATAATGTACTTATTTGACATTAGTTTGTGCGCGAATTACACCCCTGAAGAACCTACCAAAATATATTTTTTACTTTTTTTATACAGGTACCTATTGCTTATTTTAAACAATACCTACTGTAATTTTAATTTATAAAGAAAATCAAGATACCCTCGTAGGTTTGAGGGTGATTTTCCATTGAAGTAATATTGTCAGTAATCAATGAAAAGTGAAATGAATTCTAAGATAATCACCAGTGTAAACCCTGAACTTTAATTTTAATTAGGTACCTACCTACCTACTACATATCTCAATTCTTTGAAATAAACAAAATAATTATACTGCTCACGTAAAGGGTTTAAAGTGTTCAAAAGGTTATAAATGTGTAATTACAAAATTACACATTGTGATCATATTTATCTTATCAAATTTAATAGCATTCTGAAGTAATGATCCGATAAACTATGTCTTATCTGAATGAAAAGTAGGTTTCTTTTGAATTTATGCAATGGCGCCCTAATTTCCTTTGAATCACATTTCCCTCCCTTTATAATCAAGTGAAACGTATCGTGATGTGTCTGATCTTCTAACCCTCGAGATTTACTATACGAGTATATCACTATACTTACATACCAATAAAACAAAGGAAAATACATCTACGTAGACAGTAGGTACAAAACTAATGTTATAAATGAATCCATAGACTCATCCCAGTAACTAATTGTTTAGTTCTGTCGGTGGACTGGTGGTTAATAGAAATACCAATTCAAACGTTGGATTTATTTGAAATCACTTTAAACAGGAAATTAGGTAAAAAATTAATTTATTCTCGCATGGAAATTAATAAGATACAGTCACAGTCAGTGTGGTGCAATGTGATGGTGACCGAAGGCACATATTAACTAATAGTACTTTAATATTATAAACAATTTAGTTTTTGTAGCACTTGTTTCTCTGACTGTACAAATATACAATAGCGGTGGAGTTACCTATTAAAAATAATATTTAAATAAAAGGTGGCGACTCGACCACGCAGGCGAATTTTACTGGGGTCGTGTAAACAACCTACCTACTCGTAACATAAGAATCACTATCTGAAAGTTTAGGTAAGGGTAACGAATTGTCCGAAAAAACGCATCCTCAGATCCGTATCCCCAACTAGGGTTCCCTGTAGCTCAGGAATGAGAATCTACGAGGACCATAGCCCCCACAAATACCTAGATTCAGATCAAATACCTGTGGTACAAAGAAATTCCAGCTCTTCCTCATGGAACTGCAAGAATTAAGTATAAGTACGTAAAACAAAAGACAGTCTTAAAAAGGCAGACTTTTTCTTCACTAGTTTTGGACGTAACAACCGGGCCTAATGCCCAGTTTCTGGATCCCTTTGACCAACCGATAAGTATACTGTCGTCTTTGTTATTTGCTTATAGCGCCAGACAGGGACAACAACATACTTATTTGTTGGTCAAAGTTAACTAGGGGTTCAGAAACCCGATATAGGCCGGGGTTGTTTATCTTAATATTTATAAATTACGCGTCACGTTGTTTGTAAGCGATGAACTAACTACTGAATTACCCGATTTTCATCAAATTTTCACACCGTGCGCAGTTTGATCTAACAAGAAAGATAGGATAGCTAACATCTCAATTTATAGACTCAGTAACAAAAACCTTCGCCACAGCAACGCGTAGCCGTGCCTGCTAGTATAACTATACCATACTGCAACTCTACACAGCCAAGTTGTTCTCTACATCCAGATGCAATCACTGGCGCAGTTTATTGCCTAACTACTGGCATCTGTTTCAATTCAGACCAATGGAGAAACTTAGACGCGACATGTTCGTAATTCCAGTGCTAATGTCATATAAGATGTCTGACATTTCAACTTGACGCGCTGCATTGGAGGTCAAAGGCAAACGTGTATTCAGCGAGGAGCGAGTTTTGTACATGGTACAAATAGGAATCAATTTACTTCCTAATGTTAGTCAAATCATTATTATAATATAGGTACTATTTGTGTAAATTATATATTTAGTTGCAAACTGACAATGGCAGCAGTGATAGCGTATATCAGTCAAAGCATAAGAACAGCCGATAACAGCATTACTACAGTCTAGCAAACAAAAAAATCGCTTACTCGAGTTGTTCCTACACAAATCAGATGATTCCTAAGTTAAGGCTCGTCGTAGTTCATGAATTCATGGAAATCAGGAACTACAAGAACTGACATGATCTCGCGAACTTCCAGAAATTTGCTCTGTGCGAGAGTCGACCCGCTCACACTTCTCAGTCGCTCACCACAGAAGCCTGCATACCTGTAATGGTGTCACATTGTGTCACAGAACTTGCCATGACCGTGCAACGCCGCAATGCCACAGGACGACAGTGTACCTATTTTGGCATTGCATTGCCAATTGTAAAGGACACAGGTGACAACTTTCGCTGACCATCTGCTGTTGCATAGAAACCTAAATGGGACTAAGAGAGAACATCTTCTAGAGCATCAGTTCGATTATGTGTATCAAATACTAAGTTGCAAATTATGAAGTGAGTTTTTTAATATGGCCTCTTTCAATGGAACAAAACATTTGGCTCAACCAAATTTGTTATCATTGACATTCAATGGAGCAATGCCTCCAAGAGTTACAACATTACATTTGTCTTAGCTGCATATAAGCCTGTAGCGGCGTGCAGGTAGACCACCTATTATTATAGGTGGTATTATTATTATTATATAACTTACTAGCTGACCCGGCAAACGTTGTTTTGCCATATACATTATTATTACTATTGAAGATTTTTAAATAAAAAAATGGTTGTTGGGCCTCACTCGACATAGATAATGTGCCGCGGACTTTTTTGTAGATATTTATAAGATCTACAATTAATTAGAACATTTTATGGTTCTATCTTTTATAGTTTAGGCAGCGTACGCAAAATAAGTAACTTTTCTGGTTGATTTTTTACACCTTGTGTCCTAAAATACCCAAATATCTTACAACACCCTATTTTATTCCAAAATAAAATGTAGCCTATGTTAGTCGTGGATAATGTAGCTTTCGAATGGTGAAAGAATTTAAAAAAACGGTCCAGTAGTTTTTGAGCCTATTCATTACAACCAAACAAACAAAGTTTTCCTCTTTATAATATTAGTGTAGATTATATATTTAGTAATAAGTTACATCTTTGCACTAGTGAACAATGAATTCAACCAGTCAACAACAAAACAAAATGAAATTAATCCGACAATCAGGTTACAAGTAATTATGTAAATGTATAGACTTCCAAAAGTTATTTCAAAAGACATACAAAATCCGACGAAGGTCGCCGTCCGCCGCAATAAACTTCAGCGCTATAACAATAATGAGCTTCGAAATAGAGACTAGCGTATAAATAACACTACGTTTACGAGTCGCGGATCCTTACGGCCCATTTAGACTCTGCCCCTGCCGCTGCTTTTCCCGCTGCGCTGCGGCATTATATCCCTCAAGAGAAGTGTTTCTACATACTGTCCTACATCTCACTGCGCTTTCACCTTCGCGGGGCAATACGAGTAGCAGAGGCAGGAGCATGAGAACTACCGTGTTTACGTTCTCGTCCTGCTCACTGCAGCTGAATATAAACGCGACATTACACATTTTCGGATGTAGAGAACAGCTAGGAGGAATTCGTGAATGGTACAATATCTTTTGAAAATCTATTGCCTAGGTACCGACTATTTTAAGTTACGGCCCTTCACCTATCAACTACTAGCGGACGCGGCCACGCGTTGCTGTGGTCAAGGTTTCTGTTATTGCGACTTTAAATTTGAGATGTAAGCTATCCTACCTTTCAAGTTAAACCAAACTGCCCACGGTGTGCAAATTTGATTAAAATCGGTTAAGTACGAGTAGTTTAGGAGTCCATCGCGGACAAACAACGTGACGCGTAATTTATGTATATTAAGATTGAAGAGCATACGAGCATAAGAGAGAGGCTGGCCGACTGGATGAGTTTTGAAAATCGGGTTCAGTGCTGTTCATTAGGAGTGGACGAGTATAGGCAGGTGATGATGATGACTCGTGAAACATCCAGAAGAGCGTAAAATTTTAAAGTTTAATTCGGAGCTCTCTCAATAATAATATTAAGTTTGCGTTCGTCCACTTCAGTAGAACTTCATGTTCCAGATAAAATAAATAATGTGTTTTCACGTGGACAGCAACGGGACAGATAAAAACTAGGTTGACGATACTGACGGCCCCTGCGCTTGGCTATTTTAGAATTTGAACATACATTCTGGATTGAACGCAATAATTTGAATGCTGTTGTCGCGTGATAAAGTCTAGAAAACAGTAAAATTATGGAACAGATAAATCATTCTAATTTAGAGCGGTTGTTTCTAAAACAATTAGGTTACGTAGGTTGAAACAATTATAAACAAAGTTTTATAAGAGATTGAGAAGCTTTACGCAGAATTCGGTTTCGGATTTGTTAGGAAATTTGCTGCTCTACATTTTTGTAAATGGATTTTAATAAGTCAACGGCATAAGCGCAGACAAACATTACTAATGAAGGTTACCTATGCAAATTGCGTAGAACATCATCCCAACATGGGCATCAATGCGTTGCATGCAAATGCAGTGATTTGTCATTGAAACTGTCACGGTCAATGGAAATGGTTTTTAATTTATGAGCAAGATCTGAACATACTTTTTCCCTGGTGGTGGAAATTCTATATTAAGTATCCTATCTACTATTATACTCTTCACGAGATTGCCAATCAAAACAATCCTCATCTATTTGTTTAAATTAGATCGTTATTGTTTCTCTCAGTTATATTTGTGGAGGAATTTACAGAACATATTATTTTTAACTGGCGTGCTGATGTTTGTTTATAAAGCTACTATTGAATAAGTGCTTCGATTCATTGAGCAATTCATTCAATTGGATCGAATAGGTGGCTATCATGCTGTTACATTTATTGTTACGTCTCCATAAGACCCGACAAGATTTATTTGTTTGAAATAATATCAAACTACTTGGTTTGGTTTCATTTATTGTGTTTATTTTACTACCGTTAACGTCATCTGTGATATTATTCTTTGAAACATTGTTAACTAGAAACTAATAGAACATGTAATAAATCAACCAATTCTTAGCACAAATTATAATTATGCATGAAGGAGAAAAAAATATACATTTAGTTATAATCGTACCTATACCTACCTAACCTAAAAAGTACTGGTAATTGGTCTATTTCCGCAAAGTAACGCCTGATTCTATCAACTACCAATTGGTCTATTATTGATGATGATTTGGTCTAATGACCAAATAGGATGAAATATTGATCGGTATAGTGGTAGGTATACAGTAATTTATTGACTTGTATTGGTAATCGGGCATCGCGCTGAAAACTAATGGATTTAGCCTTCACATCTGCCGTGACTTGTTTTGAGTTTTTGCTTATGATCGAGATCGATACTTGCATTATTATACATACACCAGTGAATAAGCAGTCTTTAGGTGTTTTTATACTTTACAAAGTTAGCTTCTGTAAAGTCTGAACGTTAAACCGGAAAATGTATGGCTCTATGCGCGTCTTTTTCGTAGTTCGGAAAGGAAGGCAATATTTAGTAGCTTCTCATCATCATCCATTATCATTAGAGTAACACTTCCCCTGTTAGTGGTTAGGTTCTTATTCTTACTCTAGAATATGTACTTATATTACTTTGCCTGCTAGTGCTCAGGTTTTATCTCAGGGAGAAAAGAGAGTATTGGCAATTATGCTAGCCTAGCACATTAATTGTGGAAGCACTTAGTCTATAACGCGCAAAATCATTTTCTGTGTCATGTGTGTGCTTTGCTATATCTATTGATATTAGTAGTCTAAATTATCACAAAATGTGAATCACTATCGGCTAGCATTATTTTAGGTTAGTCATGTGTGCAAATCTGTGAGCGTGGATTCTGAATATCTACGAGTGAATCTCCGTGCGTCCCACAATCCCACTACTTGTAAAGACTGAGTCACTGAATAGAGATAGCATTGCGATAAACTATATTTACTATTGTTTGAGCTGACGTATTCGTACCAAACATAAATATTTTGTAAAAAATCTAACACAAGTTTTTTTATTTATTTTAATATTATATTAGTTCACTTAGTAAAAAACTAATAACACAAGTTTTACAAAAACATAATGCAGAGTTTTTGCCCGTTGTTCTCGGTAGTGATCCTTGTCAGAATCGCCAAGGTAGTAATTTTCAAAGTGATCTCATGGCCATCTGGGTCCTATATATGGATTGTATTGTATCCAAGGAACATAATTAGTGGCAACCGCGTTTGTGTACTTAGACGTTTTCCGCCTCATAACAATCATGCAAATATCCTACCCCTGGTATACGCTAATCGCCAGCCAATGAACAGATGAGAGGTATCGAAGATATGTATGTATGTTAGTTCTTATGTTTAGGTCTTCTGGAGCCGACTTCCACATGATTCATAAGAACCAACGGTCCCAACAAAACACAGGAAAAATCATTAGCCCAGTACGCTTATTTGGTCAGAAAACATAAACATACGTGTTAAAACAGTACAGAAATGTATTATTCTTTTAAAGAGCAAAATTAATTAACTGTACAAATCGCCGTATTAACAATTAGCCCACAGTTAAGCAAACGTTTGAGTCACGCGACACAAATACACGGGTTTGAAACGAAACGTCTCAATGTACTCAAAGATAGTTAACGTTTCGAACTTAGAATCAAATTATTGACGTTTGACGTTTATTTAAAGTAACTTATTTTGCTAGCTACGTCATGTGGCTTTACCTGGAGTTTTTCTAATGTTATATGCTCATTAAGATTCCATCGCATAAGCCTATCTGCGTACTGCGGCACAAGCCTGTTCATTTTCATTTCAGCCGCAATTCACGTACTTATATTATAGATTTTCTTCGCAACGTACTCAGTATTTAACCACAACATCTAATAAGCGTGCAACGCTATGTTTCTACACTGATAATTGCTACTGTTACTGTACGTTAGGATTTCGGAATGTAATTAGGTACTTTCGTTGTTTTTAAACTACGTTAGTACTTGACTATTGTCGTGAAATAGTGAATATTGCGAAATGATTTAAGTAGTCGCTATAATTATTGCGTGAGAATATATCGAGTGAGGAATAATCAAGAGCATGTGGCATCCACCAACCCAGACTCGTCCAGCGTGGTGGAACTCGAAAAGAAGGAACTTGAAAGGTTGATGATGATGAATGCATGAGAATTACCAGTTCGATTTCTGAGACGGGACGAGAACCACATGTTTCCGATTTTGAGTTGTGTTTAATTCAAGTTTGTTCCAAAAGTTAAAAAAGAAGGAAAACAGCCAATGATGATCTATTGCCTAACCATGGATTGATTAAGGCTGGTGATAGCTGGTGATGATAAGACAGCAAATTCAATTTTCCACATCACACGCAAATTCAAATCATTCTCGGTCTGTAGTGACGATGATAAAAAAGCGCATTCTTATTTCTACACAAACAAGAATCTAATGTAGAAAAAATTGTAAACATTCTCGCTGCCAAAACGTGGTTGGATACAATGCGCAATGTTCATCTTGTTCAAGAAGGTATTCTCGGTTCCAGTGTTGTCCGTAGTGTCGTGTGTAAAGCTACAATGTCTGATGCTGTAAATTTTCGGATGAACTCATTGGCTTCAGTTTGGCGGTGGCGAAAGACACTGTTTATTTTAATGTCATTGTCAGCTCGTACAGTCAATGTCTGGGAATACTTGCACGTGTAAATAACGCTTAATATAAACGCGTATAGTTACTTATGGATTCGTCTGTTTCATTTCGTCATACGTCTAAAACCAATCAAAATGTGTAAATATCAAGCAAAAGTCCCAGAGTGAAGACCGCAGTGAAGTTCCGCAGAAGATTTTGCAATGCAAACTTCTGGATGGCACTGCAATGCAACTGCTATGGGGTAGGCGTGTGGCTACAAATGATCGTATAGTCTCTTTACTCAGCGAAAACCGCTATAAATTAGTCCGCAAACGTTACCAGAACAACCTACGATCAGATACGGATACTTAAACATGAGAGAAGGTTTTAACAGTTGTCTCAATTTTCTCCAAAACACAATTCGAAAAAATTGATGATCTAATCGAGCCCACAGTAATGTCATTAGTCGACCGCCCACAGGTCAGCATGAAGCCATTCGGAACCAAGTGGGCGGGGACCGCAAGTGTCATTAATGCTTGATTAACTAACCGCTATTTTAAAGAGATTTAAATCTATTTGCTGTCATCTCAACCATCAATCTGAGATAAGCTATTGTGGTAGTCAAAACAAATAATTTTAGCGGCGAGTAAAAGTATAAAATCGATAGATGATTCTAGGTAATTGTTATACCTTATTTACATTCAGCCGTAGTGAGCATGGGAATGGGAGTGGGCAGGGCGACAATGTAGGTAAACACGATACTTCTCATGCCCCTGTCACTGCTTCTCGTGCTGTCGGTGAAAGTGAAAACGGAGTGGCTGGGCAGAATGTGAATACACTCTTGAGGGAATTGCCGGCAGAAAGAGAAGCAGGAGCAGCGGCTGAGTGTAAGAGCGGGGAACGATTGAAAGTGAAAAAAAAAATATCTCAAGAGGTGCATCCAGAATACTCAAGTTTAGCGATACAGTATCAGCCTGTGGTTAATAGCCAGGCGGACTCCACGCTTCCACCAAGTCAACTTTACTCGTAATCATTTAGTTTTCTTTTTTCATTACCAGTGCTACAAATCGTGATATTAGAGGCGTGAACTGGAAGGTGTTGCACAAAATGATGCTGCAATGCGCTAGTTACATTAAGACATAAATATTCAATAGGTAAGCGAAACTTTTTTAGCGCATTTGAACTAAGTACATAAATCTAATTTTTATTTTAGAGCACGATTATTCTTGTTGTTATGAAGATCCTAAACGTAGCCACTAAAGGTCACACAGGTCATATTGTGTTGAATTTTACGTAGAAACTAAAATAATCTATGATTTTATTTTGTCACAATGAAAGTCACGCAGGGATAAAAATAAGAGTATAATATTGGCGTTTATAGAGATGGGAAAGGTAGAAAACGTTGATTTTTTGGTGTAAACAGATAGACCAGCATTTGTTTTAATCATTAGTAAAACAACACTTTCAGACCAACTACGCTCTCTATTAAAAATACCCTATAAAAGGCAGTAAATTGTGAAACGAAAAAATCTTCTAGGAATAGGCATATGCCTATTCCAAACGAATCCTAAACAGGCCTATTTACCTACGAATGCTAAACAGATAAGATTCTGATCATATTAAAAACCAAGTGATAGTCGATTTTAAATCTCTAACGACCGGTTTCTGGACTGACTGTTAACTTTGACCAACATGTAAGTAGGTATATTGTTGCCTCTATCTGCCACTAACCTAATGACAAAGACAGCAATATACTTATGGTTGGCCAAAGTTGAGCATAGGCTCTGAAATCGGGCATTAGTCGGCGGTTAAAGTTAGCTAACATTCCAGAAACCGGTCTTCAGAAGACTTTTTTAAATTTTTATGTTGGGTGCCGTGTCTGTATGGTATATTATTATGTATGTTACTGTCTGTAGGTACCTAAGTGGCACATCACTAGCATTTCAGCATTAATTCTGGAGTGCGAGGCCGATATTACAATGCCGCCTACGCGTGGACTATTTCAGTATTTGGGGTTATCGCGAGCGACGCAATCTCGGATATTGCAGGACTATGCACAACATGAATACGTTTTTAACATTGTTTTTATAGAAATGCTTGATATAATGATCATAATTATTGTTCGAATAATTGTTAGCACCAGCAACTAACAATTACAGTGTCAGCCAAAAGCTTTGGATTGCAAACACTTGCGCGCGGTGTCGTACTGCCTAAACGCTGAGTTTTTAACTGGTCACATTTTTTATTGGATTGGATTTCTATTGGAGTACTATTTGCTACAATTGAAGGAAGATAATTCACTTGGAAAAGGTGTTTTATTAGAGGATTTTTTATAAAACATTATAAAACCAAATTGAATGGATTTCGTTAATCCAAATCGCGTAAGTTTATGAACTTCTATTGAACGCAATTGATTACTAAGTACCTATTTAAATAAAAAAATGTGTAAATATTCATAAAAAATATGACGTCTTGACATTGAATTTTCACATTAAATACTTACCTACTACACTTATAGGTAATAACGAATATTAGCCGATAAACTAAAGTAACAACCCTTATCACGGCCAGTTTACCTATAATCAATGAACGCGCGATAACGAACACGATAGGTGGAGCTAATTAATGTTTACTATTATCGGAATATTTATTTGTATTATTTATAACTTCGAGTCAGCGTAGGAGACAAATGATTGTGGTCACGTATGCGCTAGGAATATTTTGTTATAAACTGAATCGAATCTAACCAGCCCACAACAACGTATAATTCATATCAATTAACATGGAGAAATTAATATAGGACCTAAGTGGAATAATTTTCTAAGAGTTCTTATTGGCATAGAGCCGATTTAGTTATCTATAGAATACACTTTATTGTAGTTACATCCAAATTGAAATACTATTCAATTAGCAAAAAATACATAATACTTATGTACAGAAAACATAAAAAGTTAATTTATAGGGCTGGTGACACTAAAATTCACTAACCCCATAAATTAACAAGACACCCGGATAATCCCACACAGTCCATTTGATAGCACCGTTTAACTATAGTATACCCTGAATTCGGAACACAGGTGTCAATATTGGGACAGACAAACAACTAGAATTAGAATAGAATAAAATGTAACGTAATTGTTACGTGTAAAAAACTATTATTAGAAAATCTGTGTTTTACTGCCATCATAGGATACCTAGTACCTACCAATACTCTACTTAGATCTTGACTATGGAATTCACATGGATAAGTTCCATGGATATAGACACAAAAAGAAAGCCACACAAAAATAGATAGCAGAATCAGCTCCGCCAAGTTTGGAGACATCAAGGACTGCCAAAAATACACTCACAAAGGACAAACTTTCAACACTCCAAAACAAAAAAGAAAGCGCTCCACTTTATTATAACCTAGGCACATAATTATAGCCCGCGTCTAAAATACAAACAATAAGTCTCCTTGACCTTGCCTGCACTGGCCCACATCTCACAGCGGTGCAAGTCATAAACTTCTGCCGACTCAGATTTGTTGCTCGCCTCGGATAATTAAAATAAATTGAGTTGTAAATATAGTTCCACAATCGCGTGCACACAAGTTCCATATTAATTCATGTTGTTCATGCTTGTGAGAGACGTAAAATGGATTTGAATCAGTATCTAAATTTTAGTAGGTACATACCTAGTCTAAGATTTGAGTGAATGCTCTCGTGAGGTTCATGCCAATAATGACATTTAAATGAGTTTACGTTACAGATGAATGAAACTAGATGTTATTTTTATGTCATGTACTGTATGTAGCCCCTGGGAAAAATATAGGATTATGTTCATCGCGAGTGGAGCCACGGGCACACCTAGAGTACAATAAGACGTTTATCTATTTGTATGCGTATTGCTATTTGAAGTATTCGATGCTTATTATGACCTTAGACACTTTCTTCTAAGGCAAATCGAGACAAGGACAGAGTAGTTTAGCAATGTAGCAGCTTCTCTTATTTTTTATAGTTTAACACCAAGCAAACAACTGTTACGTACTACTCATATATTTTTTCCCATAACTCTGCTTTAGACATGGCACTTCCGAATAAAACAAGACCTGTCTTTAACTACCTACTACAAACATCGTTTATGGGTAAGCACGCGAAGTATTTGGTAACCATTCGTTTTGCGGTATTCGAGCATTGAACAGATATTATAATAAACTACTAGCAGACACGGCCACGCGTTGCTGTGGCTAAGGTTTTTGTTATTGCGACTATAAATTGAGATGTAAGCTACCCTATCTTTCAAGTTAGATCAAACTGCACGCGCTGTGCAAATTTGATTAAAATCGGTCAAGTAGTTTAGGAGTCCATTGAGAACAAACATTGTGACACGAGATTTATATATATTAAGATATCCACTATATCTCGCTTATAACTTCTGACATGGTGACCCAGTTTATCACATTAGTCGTCTTTTTGACTCGCTAAGCTTTTAGGGTGCATATTTTAAGAACTTGATCTTTGAATAAAACATACTTTCAGCATACTGACAAGGAAAAGGCTAGCTTAAGATAAAATATCAGTAACAACGTTTGATTTACTCTTGAATACGAATCACTTGAAAACCCGACTTTAGTGTTAATTAATGTACACATTTAGCACAAGCTATTTTATAAAGGTCAAGGTTCTCTGTGCTCGTAAGAGCTTTCATTTCATTGTCATCCTGATAATTAAAGTATGTTTCCAAACAAATCTGTTGTTAACACTCTTTATTGTGGCATTTACTGCAATGAAGTAAATCAGATGATTTTAGAGCCGCATGCGATATTGCCAGTGAATATAGTTCAATAATTTTCTTGGTTTGACCGTTTTGTAGAGATGGCTTTCAAACGTCTATGCTACAAGTGATATTACTATTTACACGTTAGCATATAGAAAAATAGACTCGTCAATAGCTGAAAGTTTTTATGCTCTCACTGGCTATTCCCCGCGGATCCCGGAATAAAAATTGTGTTGGAACTTTATGTTAATTCAGGGTATCTGTCTCCACACCAAATAACATACATATTGGCTCAGCCATAACGGCCTGAGAACGCAACAAACACATAACCTTTCTCATCTTTAATATAAGGGTGACGGCAACCATGGGCGTTTGATTAATGCCTGTCAAGCGAAGCAGTAGCATAGGTGTTATCCACTGTATGTGTCAGACGACCACCTACACGCTCCCGATAACTGATTATAACTGGCTGAACCACTCGCTGATTCAGTTTGTTCATATTTGGGAATATGGCGGCAGATTACGGCCTCCTTGACGCCGCTGGAGGTCGAAGACATGACCAGTTTTGATGAATAAATGGACCGTTTTGAATGATTCAGTTATTTCACCAATTGTGTGCCCATTTGGACCAGCCCTCGTGTCCAGTTGGTGAATAAGCTAATGTTTTGAATAATGTTTATTCACACTGATGATTTATCAATTTGGACATGTTCAATGAACAGTTTTCAAAAAACATCCCGTTCTTTGTTTCGTTAACCTGTTGTAATTAATAGTCGGGAGCTTAGTGAGTATTTAATTGCATCTATTAATAAAGTACCTAATTGTAAATAGATTCAAAACAGTTTAGCCATTCTGTTTAGCGTAATCTGTACCTACTGCAAATTGATCATGCGTCCAAACAAAAGAGATTTAACAGGAATGAAAACTTTCAAGTCAAACGTTGAAATATTGATCCACTGAGATGTTACATTGTCGTACATTCACACATACAATACACAACAAACACATACACCCAGCACAGTAGTAGCAATGATGTTTGAGAAAACCAATTCTATAACAATATACATATAAATAGAAACATAGAATATAACTATTCTACGAGCAGATTATATTAGAACTCATTCGTGATACGTTTTTTTCTTACCCTCAAAAACCGATTGACTGCATCCTGATCAACATAAGACTTGAATCGACGGATACAGGAAACTATAAACGCATTCGCAAAAACACATTAGCAACGCCGTAACAGGACAGCTATGGGAGCCGCCACAGAGATGATGTCATTGCTAAAATTTCAAACGTGATTATATAGGGTTGACACGTAATAAATAGCCTTTGTAATAAATTGCAACTTGATCAAAATGGGCTTGAATCGACGGATGCAGTAAGCGACACATTTTCAACAACACAGTACCTACAGCAGATTTACGGCCGAAATTAATAATCAATCCAATCCAAATTTTGCTATCTGGGATTGATATCAAAATCCATTTTTAGAGTCAAACGTGCCAATAACCGATCCGTGGATTGGTTTATATAGGCATGCAGATTGGAAATCGATCGAACGATAGGCAGCAATCCAAGATAAACTGTAGGAAAATAAACTGGGTCCTTATGAAAACGAAACTCGCCTTGACGATGCTGAAAACCATTATTAGGACTAATATGAACTAGCGGGGCCGCAACGGGAAACAAGAGATGATGTCATTATTTAAACATTCTTGTTACTAATAAATCCTACGTAAGTAGAAACCTATAGCCTATAGGTACTTATAACAAAGCAACGATAGGCTCGGAGGACAGTTAGAACTTTTACACTGAATTCAAAATCTCCATTCAAATACCTGAAGCTGAAGGAGCTGCTACTTGACAACAGCAAAATTGTTTACAAACAAACTTTCCTACTATTTAGTATAGATAAATAAGTGACAACCCTAATCTTATCCCTTATCGACATGCGCCGCGCATCGAACGGGCAAGGTGAATAGATTAGATTGTGTATACCTACCTTATTATTTTTCGTACCATCGCCGACTTAACGCGTGCAAAATGTCTACTTATAATACAGTTTATAATGTGAGTTCCTAATTAATAAGAAAAAGCTTGGTTATACAATTTTGGTCTAGGAATTTATCAATCCATTTCAAGTGCAAAACGGCAGGTGAATAATATAGTTTTCCCCGATGAGTAACTCGGTCAGTGTGCCTAGTGCGAGTTTTGACAATTTATTTACGCGCTCGGTCCGTTTGGCGTAAACTTGAAATTGTATGGAATAAGAGCAGCGCCATCTAGTGACTGATTCACTGACGCTAGATGGCGCTGCTCTTATTCCATACAATTTCAAGTTTACGCCAAACGGACCGAGCGCGTAAATAAATTGTCAAAACTCGCACTAGGCACACAGTAGTGTCAATGTGAACTGTGTTACTCGATTGTTTCCTCGTTAGTACAGGGGGCTTACCATGACGTCTTATTGCGATCCAATTGTGGACTTAAACAGAATCGTTTCACTTTTAAAATAATAGTAATACATGGCTTTCGATATCATTTAGGTGGACGTCAATCCTTGTAGATTTCAAATCAACCTATATTGAGCGTCTAGATGTCACAACAAGACGTCAGGGTACGAATAAGTAGTAAAACGATTCTGTTTAGGTCCCTGGTGTCTTATATCGATGGAACTATAATAACATTATCATATCCCTTTAGGACAATATGCACATCCCTAGTATCTAGTTTCAGCAAGAGCTGTGTCATCCATTAAATTTTCGTTTTAATTACGGACAACCTTATAATTTGATTGAAACCTTTTTTTATAACTTTAGCTGGTAAACATAAAATAACTTTCTAAAGATATTTTGCCAGATATTTAGATAGTATTCAACCATCAGCAACCATTTGCAACGAGTTTTAATAGTATCCTCTTTTGTTCTAGTCTACCAAAGAGGAAGCGCCAGCAGTCTGCAATGGCTGCAACAATGTCATCACAGGAAGGGTAAGTTGTACTTAAACTTATTTTTACGATGCACTACTTTGGTAGATATTGTAATAAATTTGCTCGGGATAACTCGTCTTTCTCTCTCACTGAAAGTCATACTGAAATAAGATCTGTGTATGTTATTCAAAATCAACGCCGTTTGAGAAGTTTATCTTATGTTCATCATGCCCCTTTTTAGAATTATCGAGCAATTCCAAAAGTGCCGGCAAATGGTGCAAAACTATAAGTAGTGGCTGAAGAAAGCCTGAGCTTAGCACGTAAAGTCAGCGATCATGTTGAGGTTTCAAGAAATAATTGCATGAGGAACATGATGACAGAATGAGGTGGAATTTGAAACGAATAGGAGACATATAATACAAGCTGCTAGTGCATTCCTAATCTATATCTATACATCTATATCTATATTAATTAATAAAAGAAAGTCGTGTTACACTATTCATAACTCAAGAACGGCTGAACCGATTTGGCTGAAAATTGGTAGGAAGGTAGCTGAAAACCATTATCACGAGGAAAATTTAGAAACTGTGAAAAATATATCTGATCATATCGGGTTGTACAGTTGACTACTGTCACTCATTTTGACTCATAGAGAGAGACAATGGCAGGACAACGTCTGTCGGGTCAGCTACGTAGTACGATATAAGTGTTTGTTGATCCGCACCAACGGATTGTCAACGGACGGTCAGTTCTTGAATGACTAAGTAATGAATAAGTACGGCTCATGTGGGATAATAGGAAACGCATGAATCTGTGCGAAGCAGCTAGTTTTCAAATAAATACGTAATAGTAAGTAGCCTATTAATTCCAAAGAACGTCATCGTTTATCGCAGCGAAATCTCAGATACGGCCAACAAGTGCTGGTCCAATACCGATATCGTAAAACCAAATATGGACCGCTATTCTAAATGCAGCGTTATCGCGAATTGCAATAAACTCGAGTAGGTGTTGTTATGGGCTGTTGACCTACAATGATCGCTGAGAGCACATCATATAGTTATATTGACGAACAAATACTAGAAACCTGACAATTAAGTGAACTCGAGTGACGAGAATAAGGCCTTGGACGAGCAAGAAGAGATTCATTTCATTAATAATTATCCGCATGTATTTCTAATAATAAAAGAAGAAGTTTGAGGAAAGGCCGAGCTACTACAGTAATGGAATATCGTGGTGCAGTTATCGTCAACAAATGACCTAATGAAATAAACAATATGTAATATGTAACAGTTTAGAGACTTCGCGGTTTAGGTAGTGAAGCTGACATGTTTAATAACAGACGTCAGTTTTTCCCGGTAAACAATATGAGATAACAAGTGTTCCTGCGAGCAATAGATAGTATTGGTCAGCGAATTACTGTTGAAACATTCACAGGTAATAAACCCGGTGTAATGTTGTTAAATAGAGATAGACTTCTCAGTGAAGAGTAAAGAGAGTTAAGCCCCAAGTAGAGCCAAACAATTAACGGTCTTACCACAGATGAGTCTAAATATTTTCTCCACAAATCGACGTCTAACCCTCGCTTATTAGCTCGTTTAGGTATGCCAGGATAGAGTAAGAAAACGCGAGTGATTGACGTCGATATTGTCGAACGAAACTGTAGAAATCTCTGTTTAACTCTGGCCTAATCTTGTGTGGTAAGACGGTAATAGTTTGGAATTTAGAGCTAAAGACAAAGCGCTACTTTGAACAACAGTCCAGTCATAGTAGGTCCAGTGTCAAATCTATTTCCATCGATGTCAATTCTCACATTTTATCGGGAAGGTGAGGCGACGCGCCACTCCGCGCACGTTGTTTTCCGGACAGAACGTTTGTTGCCAACTTTTTCACCGTTATCTTAACAACTGAGCAAATATCGAAAAGGGAAGGTGTTTGTTACTCTATCCAAGATCATTTAGTTAGGCACCGGTCAAATAGATACAGCTAGATTTAAAAAGTATGACATGGAGGTGTTTTACTGATTCAGTCATCTGCACGCAGAGGATTGGAGGAAATTCCGGCACTCTTCCTTTGTAAAAATTTGGTAAAACAGTGAAAGGCGTCTTATGGCCAATCGTTTTCCATCTCATCTGGTGAGATGTTGACAAATTCTAGTTAACTTTAACATATTATTCAATGCGTAGAGGAGATGCATTGTTTACGCAACATTCGCGCATTCCAACAGATTGAAATAGGGTTTGATATTTTAGCAGGGGTATCACATTCCTGAAGTGTCTTTTGCTGATGGACTATGTTCGTACCAAGCTACTGAGTGTATTCACAAAGAAAAATATTAATAACGAACGTGAACTATATAAACCCGTAAACATGATAATATAACCGAATAGATGAATCATGAAACAACACGACCTTCTAGCCTGCAAAGCATCTGGAAAAAGTTGAGCGTTTGACTGAACTATTTGCTAATTAGTATTTAAACGGGTCTAATTCGCGCACAAACGAATATCAAAATATTATAGTTTAAATACTAATTAACATGTATTCAGTTCGCGAAAGTTTAAGAACTTCTGAACTATTTGCCTCAGTTAATTCTAGTCTTCATCCAATAACTTTATGATGAATCACAGGCGATTCCAATTATACAAAAAAATACATGCGTCTCTGGAAATAGACTTGACGATTCGAGGTTACGCAGGGCATGACATAGTTATGTGACTATGTCATAAAATACACCAATAATTTAGGGAAAGGAGTCTCCCAGAATTAGCAATTTTGAAAATAGGATGAACCATGAACAATAAAGTTACGAATTTAAGCAGTTATAATAATTCTTGTCTTCACATGTGAAAGTCACCTGGTTACCAAGTTAGTCCAACGCTTAAATAATAGCAGTAGAAGAAAACACGAATATTAGCGTGACCTCGAACACCAGTAGATCGATTGAAGTAGACTTGAGAGGGAAACATCCTTTTTCAAACTCAAACCATACTTAATCAATTAATTATAGTTTGTTTTCTTTTATGATTTTATTAATTTGTTTATTAGATTGAAGTGTTTGACTTGTAAAAGTGCGATTTTATTGCCTATTTACAATAAATTATTTGACTTTGACTTTGACTTTGAAGAAGATGAGTTTGTTATTATTGTTTTGAGCCTAACATTAACCTTATATGAGAGAGAACATGAGCCTTATATACCGACAAAAAGTGAAAACGGATCGGGAAAAGCAACACATCACGGTCACTTGCAAGTAGTAAACTTTGCAAAAAAGGCGTCGGATCTATTTTCATCTGCCACGTTTCGGGATCACAAGCTTTACGACTGCTGCCAACTAATTACTATGCTGACCTTGACCGCGGCGTGACCGCCACAATGCAAGCACGTGGCAAGGTATTTTCTGGAGACATTTGTTTTATTGCAGGCAGTAGGATTATAATCAAATCGGGCTTAGAATTAAGCGTCACTGAACGATCGTAAAGAGGTAGTAGTGGTTATCTTCTTCGCTAGTGGGTTTAAAGAATAGGCTTTTGTTTGAAACGTTGTTGTAGTGATTGGACAAGCCAGATAACTTGCAGTGATGCAGATTGCACCAAACTATTAAGAATCATAGGTGTTGATTTTAGCAATCGCATTAGTGCAATCTTCGTAAACTTTGGACAAAACAAGACATATTCAGCGATGTCAGTCGTGTAGCCTAGCATTGAAAATACCAAGAAATAACGTATTCTTGGAGAGTATCTTCCAGGTAATAACCAGTTGCATGAAGCTGAACAACTGACAATAAGTATATTAAGTGGGTAAACATGCGGCGAGCGTTAACTGGTATATAATTAGATGGAAGACTAGGCATTGTTCAAGTATTGTTTTGCGGTAGCGAAGAGAATTACTTGCATCTGATAATGATCTGCAAGTTCAAGGTTAATCTCACGAACGACTCCAAAGCAATTCTAGTTTAATTAAATTGCATTGTAATGTATTGTTCCACAATCCGCTAGACATGGCAATAGTATTAAACTCTACGTAGCCGATCTAAAGATTTGTGCACCAAATTTTCGACAGCAGTTCAGATTTTGATAGGTTCTAGGCTCTGTAAACAGCTGGTAAAATCTACCAACGCCATCCAAATCGTATGTCGCCACTGCAACTCTCAGTGTCCATTATCACCAGCAACTAGGTGAATTCATCTAGTTCCTTCATCCCACAGATCGTGACGGCCCTGAACAAGAAGTGGCACCCGGAGCACTTCACCTGCAACACCTGCAGGAAGCCGATAGACGGCGCCAAGTTCCACCAGCACGAGGGCGGCGTGCACTGCGTGCCGTGCTTCACGCAGCACCACAGCCCGCGCTGCCACGGCTGCGGGGAGCCCATCACCGATGTGAGTATACACGTTAGCCGGATACATGGTGGCAGGTCCATGGAACAGCGCATGATTCCAGGTCCTTTATTTATTACTAGAAGCACCTGATTTTATTCGCATTAGCTACTATCCCGCGGGAACAGTTATTTTTACGGGATAAAAAGTAGCCTATGTCACTCGGGGATAGTGTAGCTTCCCAACAGAGAGATAATTTTTTTATTTTGTTCAGTAGTTACGGAGCAATATTCAATGCAAACAAACAACCAATCAAATCTTTACTCTTTATAATATTAGTATGGATAACTTGGTAGCGTCTTGATGCTACCATTTACTCAACACAAAGTGATCCATGTAAGTAGAGGCTTATGAAAGATACTGAGTCTTACCACAAAAGATTTAAAGTACATTTTAACAGATGTGCCTGTAATTTCGTTTCACATTTCTACGTCTAACTCGCGCGCTTTAACTCAATAAAAATTCACAAGTAAAACTACCAGACATGACAGGATTAAGTTTAGACAACGCGAGAGTTAGACGTCGATTTTGTGGATGAAATTTTAGACACATCTGTTCCACCCTTGTTTTTTGTGGTAAGACGGACTGTTTCTCATCTAGATATTCTGGCTGCACTGATTCTTTTGCTCATATCTCACAATAACACAACTGGGATTAACAGAAATAGGTAAGACATACTTACTAACATACAATACCACTATTCTAAGAAACCAATAAGGTCAAAGATACCACGTAAAACATCGTACCAAGGTGTTAAAGTTAATCTATTAAAAAACTTTTGCGCAAATCCATTAACGAAACCCATTAACTCATTTCGTTGATAAGATAGCATGACGTGTTAAAAACAATAGTGCGGTGGATAAAAACGCTTCCTGTTTACTAGACCTAGATGTTTTAGTTTTTTAAGCGGGCTTCCATACAACAGACATATTTTTTTTACCGTTATTATAGATAATGGTACGGAACCCTACGTGCGCAAGTACGACTCGCGCATAGCCGGTTTTTTTTTTAAATTTCAACTACAAAAAATAATCTACTTGGGAAGCTAAACGATAAAACATGACCTCTGTGAGGGTTTTTAAATTGTATTTAACGGTAAATTTTCCCAGTACTTTTTCTTTGAACCTTGTGAAAAATTCAAATTCTTCTACTGCACCGGATTTCACGAGACTCGAAGCTTCAGTCAAATTCAGTCTCTTTGGCCATCAACGCCACATAATTACTAAACTTTTCATCCTCAAACAAACGACAAATAAAATAAAAAAGTATTACACATACAAAATTAGGTATCACACTTCAGTTATTAATGATAGGTGAATAGTTCTGATCCTCGGCCTTGGACCTAGAACCACTAATCCAAAGATAGCGGTAAGTAGAAGGCAGGCAGCGTGAATCACAGATACGTACGTGTAAGGAAGTCCGTGGAAAAGCATGTATAATGATATATTAGTTGTTCTATGACAAATATTTTCCGTCTTAATCCAGAACAATATTATAGTCATTGAGCAAACTCAGAACCTAATGCCTGTTTCTATACTTAATTAATCTACCAACAATAGAGGAAATAAGACGGATATTCAGAAGTGGGATTATAGAGGTCCTACAGTAATTTTGAAACATACTGAACTGAAAAAAGTCTATAATATATTATCCATACTATAATATACTAATATATAAATAGGAAAGATTTGATTGTTTGTTAGTTTGTATTGAATAGGCTGTGAAACAACTGAACCGATTTGAAAAAAAAATCTTTCACTGTTGGGAAGCTACACTATCCCCGGGTGCTATAGGCTACTTTTTATCCCGTAAAAATTAACTGTTCTCGAGGGATAGTAGTTAACGCGGGTAAAACCGCGAGGCGCTTCTAGTTTGTGATAAATGAGAAGCGTCTACTAATCGCGTAGGTAGACCGTATCATTATTTAAAACCATAGTAAATGAATGCTTGGTCAACCTCAACAAATAAGTAAATCCTACTGATAGGCAGGTAGTAATACCTACTATAAATTAATACGAAAGTGCGTTCCTTGGTTTGTTCATTTTTACGCAGCACTCAGTAACAGACAAACGGATTGACGTGATTTTTTGCATATAGATAGAAACATATCTTACTAATATTATAAACGCGAAAGTTTGTAAGTATGGATGGATGGATGGATGGGTCAATTTTAATCAATTACAACATCAATGAATGGAGACTTCTCGGTGTCAATATCTATAAGTGTTTATATAAATATGTAGGTACATATAATACGTAAGTGATTCATAAAGGCATCTATAGCCAACCTATATATCTGTACTACGAGTATATACGTAGGTAGGTATATATAGTTAGTCATTCAATAAAAGGTTGGCCGTAGGCTTTTACATGACCACTATTATTTTAATTAACGCTTCCGCTAACAAGAAGTTGCCACCAAAAAGTTATACATCTAAACCCATGTAAATAAGTTGATGTAGCACTAAATCGAAGGGATCACTAAGACATGAAATTTCCTACTCTTAAAACAGAATTTGTCGTATACTCGTAGACCTTAATAGAGTAAGGGCCATATTAATAAATCAATCTCAGCTCTGAGAGCTCATTAAATTAATAACAACGATTGCAAGATGTAGATTACATTTTGAGTGTGGATCAGCTGATAGCGCACTTGGTGGCGCTATTGAGATTCATTTAATACGGCCCTAAGACCTTATGGTTTTGTCCATCAATGTGTTGTATTGTTGTATAAACAGACGTGCCCGGTAAACAAACGTATTTATTTGTTCATTAGTACAGTAAATAATGTCTTATGGCTGTATTTACCTCACTTGCGCATACGCAGCACGTCTATTGCATATCAATGGAGCGGAAGGGAAAATTACGATGAAGTTATACCGTTTTAGAGGGAATTACTCATGTTACAATTAGACTGGTATTATTTTTACATTTCTCTATACTTATTATGAAACAGTCGTGGATAAAGTCTGAGGACAGGACACCGTGGTTATTGTAAAGAGACCATGCTTGTTTGTTATGTATTCAGTGAAAACTGTCTTCGGTTTTCACAGTATCACCATCACAGAATAAACTGAAACTGCTTTTAATAAAAAATATGTCGGAGAGGGCTCCTCTTCTATGGGCTTTTCAGTATCAGCCATGATAGGTGGGCGTACTTACTGGGCTCCTCGAGATGGAAATATTAAGGGAAACACGTTATAGAGGTTTCACAAACTATAATGGTCACAATCACTGGATAGCTAAGTACAAGTAAGTCTCATAATCACAATCTTAACAATGGTAGGTACGAGCTAGGTTCAGAACAGATACGTCTACGCGCGACGGGTCCCCAGCAATGTCTGCCTTCCCCTCTCGCCGTAGCCGATATCCAAGCCGGCGCTCCACTAGTGCTGACTTGCGTTCTGCCTCTAGGTACTTCCACCGATTCCCGACACGGCCATCTCTGACCATACACCCGTCCTCGGGTGCATCGCCTGAAACCAAACAGGCAACACACAGAACAATGTTCCACATCGTTAACTAGACCGCTTTGATGCGGGTAAATATACTTCAGTCTGGGATATTAATTTCATCTATCACGCTATTTACTAAAATTACTGCCATCGCAAATCACAAAACACAATGAAACTCTATTTCAACTTGCCACACCATCAGGTACTTATCAAGTGTCAACAAACTATACACTCTAGTACACCGTAACATGAGCATCAAACTGAGTTCACAGTTTGTACGCCGCACCAACGGCCGTACAAAACCAAGCGCACCAACGCCAGCCGCACCAACGGCTACATAACCAGGCGCACCAACGCCAACATAACTAGACACCAGGCGCACCAACGCCAACATAACTAGACACCAGGCGCACCAACGCCAACATAACTAGACACCAGGCGCACCAACGCCAACATAACTAGACATCAGGCGCACCAACGCCCGCCGCACCAACGGCTACATAACTAGACGCACCAACGCTAGTCAGTCAAAACTTTATCCAATGCTCATTATTGCTCATACAATACGCCACTATTTATCAACTTGTTTATCGGTCTCAACAAAACTCGGGTGGCACTTGATGGTCAGGCATTTTTCTTATCCGGTCATGGGGATACTTAGACGATCGATTTACTTTGGCAATTTTAACAATAGCGGTCATTATTAGCAGCTTGATTATCTTAAAAGGGTCTTTGAATTTTGTATCAAGTTTAAATTGATTTCTCTCTTCGTTTTCAATTAACACATAGTCACTAACATCAAATTTACATACATCAGCCTCATTTTTATCAAACCTAGGCTTATCGTAGGCGACATTTGACTCTATGTTCTGCGCCGATTGCTCTCTCACTTCCTCAATATTGATCAAAACATCATCGTCATTAACTGCCATCAAACTTGGCGGTCTTGCCACTTTCCCGATCATTAATTCTAATGTACTGGCTTTGGTCACACGGTTCACAATAAAATTTAAAGCAAGTCGAACACACCTAGCGCATCTTGCCAGGAACAATCGTCACTTGTTTCGACTGCAGTAAGTATGCTGTTGAGTGTGCTCATTGTTCTCTCCACTTGAACACTCGCACGACTCCCCGACTCAACACAAAAACATTTTAAATCACCTACCTACATGTTAAAACCCTCTGTAAGTGTTTCACGACTAACAATTATATCACAGTTAAATCGTCCGGTACCACATGGAATGGAATTTCTACACAAAGAGGATTGTAAACTACTGATAGGATTTGTTGCGTGCTATAAATACTGTGTTGACCAATGCCAATTAATTTGACTACGCCATGAGATCTTTTACCACTCAATTTATTTGCAATGCTTTCTCTAACAAGTGAGCATTCGGCACCAGAGTCAAAGTAAAAACGGATCTAACTCACCATTATTCATTTGCCATACTGCATTGGTTAATACGATGCACTCGTGTCGTACCCGGCTGATTCGAACCCGCCATAGCGCCACCGGAGACACCCGCAGCGCCGCCGCTCAACCCAGCAGCTGCACCGCGCGGGCAATTGGTAGCGAAGTGGCCCGTCGCCCCGCAGCGGAAACATACCACGTTCGATTTGTCCACGTTTCTACGCTGTGGTTGTGCTTGAAACTTCGTCACAGAACAGTCTGCAGCTTTGTGGCCTAACTTGCCACAGTGAAAACATTGAAGCGAAGTACTGTTATTCTTGATCCGTTCTGTATTAGTCGCCTCTTCTTTCCAGTTCATATCACTGAGATGTCTTCTTTTTAGACTAGATAGCGCATTGAGCTCTCGCTGTAATTTGTCGTGCGTAAACACTTCACTCGTAAATGCAATTCGCTGAATACGACTATCAAACTGTGCGATGTGGGCTAGCACAGTTGAGATTGCTATCTGCTCCATATTTAGGTTTTGCCACCTCGACGTAAGTTTGGTGATTAGTCGCGATGCGTAGGCGCTCACATTTTCGTTTTCGTTTGGCCGGGAGTTTTGCAAGTTTATGAGCGTAGCCGCGGCCGTCTCAACACTATCATATCGCGCCGTAAACAATTCTTTGAATTGTCGCCACTGCATTCCAGCGTAGGACACTTGAGAAAACCATTGCGACGCATTCCCTTTGAGAGCTGCACTTAATGAAATGATCAGTGCACTTCCTTGCAGCGGTTCTTCAGCTAGGCACAAATCCACGGTATTACACCAGGCACGCGGATCGGCATCGGAAGCTTCAGGGTTATATTCTGGTAGTGTTATAGCACTCGACGTTGTCGGCGTCTTCATAGCTTCGATTAGGCCCATCATGTGGCGATTTTGCAGTTCAAACATCGCGCGCCAAATTTTCTGGTTACTGTTCACGTCACTAGAAGATCTTCGTTTTCATCTCGAGAAAATCCCACTTCTGATGTCGGAGAGGGCTCCTCTTCTATGGGCTTTTCAGTATCAGCCATGATAGGTGGGCGTACTTACTGGGCTCCTCGAGATGGAAATATTAAGGGAAACACGTTATAGAGGTTTCACAAACTATAATGGTCACAATCACTGGATAGCTAAGTACAAGTAAGTCTCATAATCACAATCTTAACAATGGTAGGTACGAGCTAGGTTCAGAACAGATACGTCTACGCGCGACGGGTCCCCAGCAATGTCTGCCTTCCCCTCTCGCCGTAGCCGATATCCAAGCCGGCGCTCCACTAGTGCTGACTTGCGTTCTGCCTCTAGGTACTTCCACCGATTCCCGACAAATATATATATAACCGCTAACTAAAATGCGATTCAGTATTAAAAAAATAACAAAAAGATGAAACGTTACTCTACATAGTTAACAATACTCAGAGGCACCCCGTCCCTACTAGATATAGAACGATCCAAAATAATACCATAGCAAACTTTCGCACAAATATGACCATATATGGGCCTGGAATGGAAGGCTTCCGAGTTTATGAGTCATGTCATGTTACACCATGCCTTTATTAAAGCGTAACTACACCTTGATTTGAGCCTTAGCCGAAGCAGACAGCGTATTTTACGCGCACGGCGTACAATTCAATTTGAATTGAACTTTCGCAGTCGGAAGTCTGCGTTTATGGCGCGGAAGGACCCTGACCGCTTTCTGCGAATAACGCCGCCATGACACCACTGACCCGACTGCTGTCTTATGCATACTTTTCTAGAAATGTAGTGTTCTGTTTCAAATATATTTAAAAATTTTTGATCACCGAAACTACTAAAGCCGTGCGTGATACTTTTCTATAAAATAAATTTGGAGAGTAATATTGGAGTATTGGATTGATGAATCGACAACAAACTAATCCAGTAACAAAAAGGATGTAGTTTCAACCATTTTTGTCAATGTTTGTGGAAACATGAACCCTAAGATAACGGAAACACTGCCGATGGCGCGGCGTACCAAAATGATATGGCCACCACAGACCCAGAAAGTCAACTAGATACGGTCAAATTACATAGGTGTAGGATACTATGTAGGCGTTACTAGCACTATCTAAAAGTTTACAAACAGGATCTAATTACCCGATAATCTTGATTGACAATCTAAATTAACTTTGTTACCCACACGCAGAACCCACACTAGAGAATGACCGAAGATCCACGTTCAACGCGAGCTAGACAAAACAAATCATTACAGACTACTGCCATAGTTAAACACACCATTGTCTCAGGTGACATCATGGGGGGAAAAAAACTATTGTTATGGTGTCACCGGACTCATAGAATATTATGGTACACTGCAGACATGGGTTTGTGCCATGGCGAGTGACTCGATCGAAGCCAATGGTAGTGGAAGTCAAAGCATGCCCAATATTTCAAACAATGTCTAAAGAGTAAATCACGTCTGTACGTTTTTAATTCAAGAAAGCTTTGACAGTTTACGACGCACCCTTGACAAGACTCAGCCGCGTATTCACAAACCTTACTTATATAAGGGACGTAGCAACACTATGCAAATTAAGACTCTTGCGTTCGTTTTAACGGACACAGTAGCATCTGACTTCACACTGAGAAGTGTTGTTCACGAATGGGTTTTTGTTACCCTGCGCGTTCGAGGACACTGCGAGACCGCATAGTAACCTTTGTGAACAAGCGCGTCATTTTCGGTTCGATTATGTTCAACGCGTAAACATTGAAAAAACCAGGAGCTCTTTCCTTTCTCGCATAGTACAAGAATCAGCCTCGTGTAACCCATGTTGATTGCCTCCAAAGAACATAGGAAGCTTTGTTTTGTGTTAACTATTAACTTGTTGTTTCCAGCGCGTGATCCAAGCCCTGGGCGTGTCGTGGCACGCGCACCACTTCGTCTGCGGAGTCTGCAGGAAGGAGCTCGGCGGCGGAGGCTTTATGGAACAGGTATGCAGCAGTGCCGCGAGGGCGGGAATCGACCATTGATTGTCTAACTGATATCAACCATTAATATCTATCATATTGATCAGTGCGATTGGTTTAGAGTTAAACCACTGTGTTCTGGCCTAACACCTCTCGACTAGTGTCCTGTCCTAACAGTGTCGGAACACCTCTCGACTAGTGTCCTGTCCTAACAGTGTCGGAACACCTCTCGACTAGTGTCCTGTCCTAACAGTGTCGGAACACCTCTCGACTAGTGTCCTGTCCTAACAGCGTCGGAACACCTCTCGACTAGTGTTCTGGCCGAACAGTGTCGGAACACCTCTCGACTAGTGTCCTGTCCTAACAGTGTCGGAACACCTCTCGACTAGTGTCCTGTCCTAACAGTGTCGGAACACCTCTCGACTAGTGTTCTGGCCGAACAGTGTCGGAACACCTCTCGACTAGTGTTCTGGCCGAACAGTGTCGGAACACCTCTCGACTAGTGTTCTGGCCGAACAGTGTCGGAACACCTCTCGACTAGTGTTATGTCCTATAACACCGTTCAGTGTTGCAACTCCCTCGTGTCCCAGGCGGGGCGGCCGTACTGCGCCCCGTGCTACGCGGACAAGTTCGCGGCGCGGTGCGCGGGCTGCGCGCAGCCCATCGTGGACAAGGCCATCATAGCGCTGGACGCCAAGTGGCATCGCGACTGCTTCACTTGCATGGTAACTATGAACTGTCGCGGGTCGACGTACTACATACTAGTCGTTTTGTGAACAGTAGACCTCGCGATTGCATTAAAATTGCCTCACGTTCACCTATCAGCGCGATGTAGATATCGGTGAAACAATAGAGGGGAAGGCAATAAAATTCAAAATTTCAAATTTGATTAATAGGTTGCCACTTGCCATCCAATATCATAACTCTAGACCAATAAAAGACCCTACAGCAAACTTCCCCCCTTTTTTGCTCCCATTTTCCCACTTAATGAAAATCGCTCTCGACAAAAATATGGCCAAAAATCATAGAAAGTTTTACCAAATGTCGTAAAAATCGGTTGCGGAATGCGACCCGGAACAAACGTCCGGACAAAAGTAATATCGGCCACTCTTCAAATGGACACTTTTGCTCACTTCGTTTACTCGGTCAACTATGCGTAGCTTAGAATGGAATCGACTCGTATTAGAACTTGCCTTCATGCTCAGTCTTACCTACCGACATCCCACATCTATGGTTCATTCGCTGGCGGCGACATCTCTTAGATTACTCTAGTACTTCCCAGGAACTTGAAACACAACGCAACCCGACGTAAAAGTAAACGGTAGCAACCACTAGAAGGCGCCACATGTTCAACTAAACTGCGTTATAAACTATAGATGTAAATATCTCTATCGAGGTTTGACTAATTTATTTGAGCCGAACAGACTACGAAATATCTGTGTGCCTAGTGCGAGTTTTGTCAATTTATTTCGGTCCGTTTGGCGTATACTTGAAATTGTATGGAATAATAGCAGCGCCATCTAGTGACTGATTCACTGACGCTAGCTGGCGCTGCTCTTATTCCATACAATTTCAAGTTTACGCCAAACGGACCGAGCGCGTAAATAAATTGTCAAAACTCGCACTAGGCACACTGAACAGTCTCTTGATAGTGCTTTTGTTTGTTTCTCGAATGACATAATGCCAGTATTTGGAGTCAGAATATTATCATGTCAGGATGTTCAATGGCCCCTGACGAGGAAAAAAAAAATAGATAATTGGTATTTTGAGGCACTAACTTTATTTAACCTTTCTATTTATCGCGTTCCAGAAATGCAGAAGCCCAGTGACCGACTCCACGTTTTCCGTGATGGATAACAAGCCCCTGTGCGGAAAATGCGTCTAAACGACGAAACACACACACACGCAGACAAAAACACAAACACACACAAGTCGTATACCCATCGAGTAGGAATACATCATCTTCAGAGCTTCAGAGCTTAAATACATTTACTATTAAACGTAAGGAGCTGGCGCCATTACGTTAGATTGAATAAGTCTACAAGCTTTATGTAGATTAGAATAGAGGGCGCCACCAGTAGCATCCACTATCGACGGGTTAAAATAACTAGTGGAAATCTTTGCTGGCATAAAAACACTGTGTTGAATTTGACAAGCCATTATATTTTGTGAGATTATAAGTTGAATATCGTTATATGTCGAGTAACGACAGCCTTTTTTCTAAACCTCAAAAGCTCAAGATTTAATAATTTATAATATCCAGTGAAACTAAGTTAATTATTATAAACAATATTAATTCTTGTTCGAAATCTATTCAGTGTAGAAGTTACATACAGTTAATTGCTACATGCTTATAAGGACCTACATTCTACATTATATTCATAACAATATGACATTTATTGTAAGAGATTTATTACGTTTTTATTGTTTTTTATGCACATTTGAAATATTATAATGTAAGAAACAGTTTTACAAATCGTTCTGATCACTTTTAAATTGGTGTTTTAAAAAAACACCGTTCTTAAAGCTAGGACGCGATTACTCTAAAATTTGGTTTATCGTTGTAAATAATTATATTATTTAAAAATTGTAAGTTGCTGTGATGCATTTCGTGCTTTCGATACATATTATATACATTTACGGCGTTAAATTATGTATTTGAAATTAGCTAAGTTGATTTGTACGCTTTTTTAAATAAATTATTTCTTTTGTTTTTTTGATACAGTTCGTCTTATTTAGACAAGGTACCTCTGCTCCTTCTCATTTATCAATCATACAACATGGAGATACAGCCAGAAAACCTACAAATTAACGTTGATTAACCTTAGTTTAGCACTGATTTTGCATTGTGGTATGTACAAGTAAACTAAAGGATAATTTATCTACAAACCTTCCGCAAAAAGAATGAAAACAATAACACTGACCTTATTCACTTCTCTTTCACTCCTGCCGCCTGCACTTTCACTTTCCTTTGTCATGTTTCTGCCCGCGGCACTGCCGGCGGCACAGCTGGCGCCGCACTCCGGGCCGGGGTCGGGGTCCTCCTTCCCGGGGTTCCCGATGCGGCCGCTCTGCTTACCCGGGGTAGAATAGGGGCTCATTACATGCCACGTTCCTTCTTTGTCGTCATCGATATCTTCGTCCCGGGCAAAGTTAGAACCTGGAATAAGGTGTGTTATTCACAAAAGTGTAAGTTGATATTTCAAAATTTGGGATTCAGGTCTGGAATTTGATTTGGGATTCAAACAATGCCCGGGAATTATTTCGGAGGTATGTGAATCGGGCTGTACCCCCATGGCGGATTATGCCCTAACCATCCTAGAAAGGAAGGAAAAATAAACAGTACTTTTACCCGCATTAAGGAATTTTTTAGAACGATCGTCTCTAGGCGTAAGGACATTTCTGGCGCTTCTCTCTTCTGTAGAACGACCGTCTCCGTCATATTCTGCACCGCGCCCGGGACGCTCGTCACCTTTGCCACCTTCGGACCCTTGCTCATCCTTCTGTATTGTAGTGCGGAGCGCAGCGATGTTGGCGACAGTGCACTGCGCCTCGTTACGGTTGTAGGGCTTCTTGGTGGGAGGTCGCGAGCCGCGGGGGCTGCAGGGGGGCGGGGGGCGGAGCCCGGGGGGGCTGCCGCGCCCCCGGAGGCTCGAGAGCCGCTTCGGCCGAGGCGCCGGCATTGCCGTCGGCGATTTCCTGTGTAAAAACAAAAACAGTGAACATTTTCTGACGTTACACATGTGGAAATTATCTTTATTATATTTGTAATCTGTTGTATTTGAAAGGTAACAAGGTGTAACAAGTGATTGGCCGATATACTCAGTGGAATAGTTACCTCGGAGTGCTGAGGCGCGCCGAGCGCGGGGACGCCTCGAGGCTGCCCTGCGTGGAGGGACACTGTCGAATGTACGTTTCTATTATTTAAGTTGCTGTGGAGTTACTATAGACTCGAATAAAAAATAAGAGAAAAACATATGCAATCAACTTTTAAATACAACAAAGACACTAAAAAAAGTTGTTAAAAAATAGCTACACTTTAGTTGAAATGAATGAATATTTTGGAAGTACCATCAACATCATGCTGAGCACAGATCTCACTTTTACGATTTCAAGAAGCATGTAATTTAGCAATCCGGACCGGGCCTCCGTAGTGTATTATGGCCTCCTCCCAAATTCAAGACGACTCATGCCCAGCATTGGACGGATATGGGTGTAGAATAAAGAATATTGAAGTTAGTGTGGTTACCCGGCTGACGGCCCCCACGGCCTCCACCATGGTGGCGACCTCCGCGTCCCGCCCCGGCCCCCGCCCTCGCCCCCGCCCCCCCGCGCCCGGGGCCCGCATCAGCGGCCGCCGCGCTCTGGGGGAGGAAGAAAGAAAAAATACCGACCAAGTGCTAGTCGGACTCCTGCACGAAGGGTTCCGTACCTACCAAATTCTATAAAAATAGTAAACAAACACGGTTGTTGTATGGGAGCCCCTTTAAATATTTATTTTAATATTTGTTGTGTTATAGCGGCAACAGAAATACATCTGTGAAAACTTCAACTGTCTAACCATCACGGTTCATGAGATACAGCCTCTTGACAGACAGACGGACAGACAGACAGACAGAATGAACGCGAATTCAGTTACTATAGCCGGAACTAGACAGTCATGCAGTTTTAACTCCATCCCATATGTGTACAAAACAAAATAGAATAAAGCTTGTATAATGAACGAGAATGATAAGAGGAACGTACTTGTGCGACTTGTGTCCCTTCCCCGCGGCATCCGGCGCGGGGGGCGCGGGGGGCGGCCTGCGGGGCATTCACAACATAGTGTTGGGAGGAGGTGGTACCACTAGTTTGATTGGGGGTTGGTTAATTAATTGGCTGGTGGTGAGTTAGTTAATTGGTTGGTGGCGAGTTAGTTAATTGGTTGGTGGCGAGTTAGTTAAATGGTTGGTGGTGTTAGTTAATTGGTTGGTGGTGAGTTAGTTAATTGGTTGGTGGCGAGTTAGTTAATTGGTTGGTGGTGAGTTAGTTAATTGGTTGGTGGCGAGTTAGTTAATTGGTTGGTGGCGAGTTAGTTTATTGGTTGGTGGCGAGTTAGTTAAATGGTTGGTGGTGTTAGTTAATTGGTTGGTGGTGAGTTAGTTAATTGGTTGGTGGCGAGTTAGTTAATTGGTTGGTGGTGAGTTAGTTAATTGGTTGGTGGCGAGTTAGTTAATTGATTGGCAGTTTAGTTGGGTGTTTGGTGGTAGTTGGTTTGCGAAGCAGAGGTTCAATCCTGAGCATTGAAAATATTTGTGAGAAGCACACGATAATATTCGCTTTTCTAAGTGTTAGTGAAACAATGGTTCCTAATTTTCTAGATAAAGGGAATGTTTAGTCGAATGCCTTCACCTGCTCTGGTTTTCCTTGGAGCGAGCCGGCTTGGCGTGGAGGTTAATCCGGAGCGTGTCCAGCGCATACATCGACAGGCGACCGTCCGTCTCCCGACCTGAAGCAACAGTATTTTCTTTATGATATTCTCAAAAAAATTAAGAGGAAACTCCATAATTCTACCAGCCTTTTTCAAATACGCCCGTTACAGAAGATAGCACCAAGAAACTTCACGGGACGCTCTTTATACGGTATTCCTTTAAGTCACAATGCTGTTTAAATTATACAATTGTCTTATATTCTTTATTGTACACATAAAACATAATATATACAGTGACATTCACACTAAAGTAATGTACAAAGGCGAGCTTAACCCTGTAAAGAGTTTTCTTCCAGCAAACCCTTGAGGAAAGAAAGCGTTCAGTCGAGTGTGTAGGTGCCGTGTACACAAAATATATAGTTTAAATTGTCAAATAATAACACTAAGAATGAATAGACTAGTTATGAGGTAACTCACTAGAACACAACTTTGTGGCAGGCTTGGAGGCGCTAAAAGCGTTTTGTCCTTTCTTCTTTGGTTTACCTCTATTGTTGTTGGATTTTATCGATGGTGGCGTACTCTAGAAGAGACAAATATTTTTTTGAACATATTTGAAAGCAACAAGACAACGGTTTCTAACTAAAGGTATCCTTACCAAAGAATTTTCTCAATGGAGTAACTAGTGACGTCACTGGCTATGATTGGTGTTTCAAATAGCGCTCCGTTTCACGTATTGTAAGTTTTACTTACTAAGATTTTACTACAAAAACTAATTCCGAATAATAAAACGGATCGTATTTGTCAATTTTTTTTATTTTTAGTGTCATTGGTTTTGGAAAAGACATATTAATCTGTGTGAAAGTGGAATATAAAGTATTTACGGCGTTCTCGATGGGAGCACCTTCGTAGGGGCGTAGGGCTTCCTCCACGCGCGCCTCGTAGCGGCACAGCGCCGCCTCCAGCCGCGAGCAGTGGGACAACTCCTGCACGGGGGCGGGGTCGTATGGTTCATAGGTTAATTACGTGGAAGATGCGGCCGAAGGCGGTAAAGATGCTCAGCTTAGAATTGAACCGGGATCAGGACCAGGTTTCTACTAGGTAGTGGTTAGGGCATTAAAGGAATTTCAAAGTGTGTGCTCACGTCTGCGTACAGTTCCGCAGCGGCGCCGCCCCCCGGCGCGGCGGGCGCGGCGGGCACGGCGCGCGCCGCCGCCGCCACGCCGCGGAGCGCGCCGCACGCGCCGCGCAGGCACAGCGGCGCCGGCAGCGCCGCGCGCGCCACCTGCGGGCACGCGCCGGTCAGCACCGTGTCGCCCCCCCCCCCCCCCCCCGCCCCGCCCCGCACCTGCACCGCCCGCAGCATGTCGGCGTGCAGCGCCACGAGGCGCGGCATCAGCGCCCGGAGCCGCGTGTGCTGCGCGAGCGGCGGCGCGCGGGTGTCGCCCCCTCCCCCCGCCCCCGCCCCGCCCCGCACCTGCACCGCCCGCAGCATGTCGGCGTGCAGCGCCACGAGGCGCGGCATCAGCGCCCGGAGCCGCGTGTGCTGCGCGAGCGGCGGCGCGCGGGTGTCGCCCCCTCCCCCCGCCCCCGCCCCGCCCCGCACCTGCACCGCCCGCAGCATGTCGGCGTGCAGCGCCACGAGGCGCAGCATCAGCGCCCGGAGCCGCGTGTGCTGCGCGAGCGGCGGCGCGCGGGTGTCGCCCCCTCCCCCCGCCCCCGCCCCGCACCTGCACCGCCCGCAGCATGTCGGCGTGCAGCGCCACGAGGCGCAGCATCAGCGCCCGGAGCCGCGTGTGCTGCGCGAGCGGCGGCGCGCGGGTGTCGCCCCCCCCCCCCCCCCCCCGCCCCGCCCCGCACCTGCACCGCCCGCAGCATGTCGGCGTGCAGCGCCACGAGGCGCGGCATCAGCGCCCGGAGCCGCGTGTGCTGCGCGAGCGGCGGTGCGCGGGTGTCGCCCCCTCCCCCCGCCCCCGCCCCGCACCTGCACCGCCCGCAGCATGTCGGCGTGCAGCGCCACGAGGCGCGGCATCAGCGCCCGGAGCCGCGTGTGCTGCGCGAGCGGCGGCGCGCGGGTGTCGCCCCCTCCCCCCGCCCCCCCCCCGCCCCGCACCTGCACCGCCCGCAGCATGTCGGCGTGCAGCGCCACGAGGCGCGGCATCAGCGCCCGGAGCCGCGTGTGCTGCGCGAGCGGCGGCGCGCGGGTGTCGCCCCCTCCCCCCCGCCCCCGCCCCGCCCCGCACCTGCACCGCCCGCAGCATGTCGGCGTGCAGCGCCACGAGGCGCGGCATCAGCGCCCGGAGCCGCGTGTGCTGCGCGAGCGGCGGCGCGCGGGTGTCGCCCCCTCCCCCCGCCCCCGCCCCGCCCCGCACCTGCACCGCCCGCAGCATGTCGGCGTGCAGCGCCACGAGGCGCGGCATCAGCGCCCGGAGCCGCGTGTGCTGCGCGAGCGGCGGCGCGCGGGTGTCGCCCCCTCCCCCCGCCCCCGCCCCGCCCGCAGCATGTCGGCGTGCAGCGCCACGAGGCGCGGCATCAGCGCCCGGAGCCGCGTGTGCTGCGCGAGCGGCGGCGCGCGGGTGTCGCCCCCTCCCCCCGCCCCCGCCCCGCCCCGCACCTGCACCGCCCGCAGCATGTCGGCGTGCAGCGCCACGAGGCGCGGCATCAGCGCCCGGAGCCGCGTGTGCTGCGCGAGCGGCGGCGCGCGGGTGTCGCCCCCTCCCCCCGCCCCCGCCCCGCCCCGCACCTGCACCGCCCGCAGCATGTCGGCGTGCAGCGCCACGAGGCGCGGCATCAGCGCCCGGAGCCGCGTGTGCTGCGCGAGCGGCGGCGCGCGGGTGTCGCCCCCTCCCCCCGCCCCCGCCCCGCCCCGCACCTGCACCGCCCGCAGCATGTCGGCGTGCAGCGCCACGAGGCGCGGCATCAGCGCCCGGAGCCGCGTGTGCTGCGCGAGCGGCGGCGCGCGGGTGTCGCCCCCTCCCCCCGCCCCCGCCCCGCCCCGCACCTGCACCGCCCGCAGCATGTCGGCGTGCAGCGCCACGAGGCGCGGCATCAGCGCCCGGAGCCGCGTGTGCTGCGCGAGCGGCGGCGCGCGGGTGTCGCCCCCTCCCCCCGCCCCCGCCCCGCCCCGCACCTGCACCGCCCGCAGCATGTCGGCGTGCAGCGCCACGAGGCGCGGCATCAGCGCCCGGAGCCGCGTGTGCTGCGCGAGCGGCGGCGCGCGGGTGTCGCCCCCTCCCCCCGCCCCCGCCCCGCCCCGCACCTGCACCGCCCGCAGCATGTCGGCGTGCAGCGCCACGAGGCGCGGCATCAGCGCCCGGAGCCGCGTGTGCTGCGCGAGCGGCGGCGCGCGGGTGTCGCCCCCTCCCCCCGCCCCCGCCCCGCCCCGCACCTGCACCGCCCGCAGCATGTCGGCGTGCAGCGCCACGAGGCGCGGCATCAGCGCCCGGAGCCGCGTGTGCTGCGCGAGCGGCGGCGCGCGGGTGTCGCCCCCTCCCCCCGCCCCCGCCCCGCCCCGCACCTGCACCGCCCGCAGCATGTCGGCGTGCAGCGCCACGAGGCGCGGCATCAGCGCCCGGAGCCGCGTGTGCTGCGCGAGCGGCGGCGCGCGGGTGTCGCCCCCTCCCCCCGCCCCCGCCCCGCCCCGCACCTGCACCGCCCGCAGCATGTCGGCGTGCAGCGCCACGAGGCGCGGCATCAGCGCCCGGAGCCGCGTGTGCTGCGCGAGCGGCGGCGCGCGGGCCGCGGCGCGGGAGATGTCGTGCGTCTGGGGACGACAGTAATACTCATTTTTTTTACATGGTTTCGGCTTCGGTCGATTTGTGCATTTAGCTAGTGTAATATTTTTTTAGTTATTAAGTTTAATTGGTCCCATTGGTCGCTTTGTTACCGGTGGATACTAAACCTAGTAGACGAGTGGTGATAGATTGATGCTGATTCAAAAGCCAAACTCACCTGTCTCTGCAGCTGGTAGAGATATATCCTGTTGTACCGGTTGCAGAACTCGGTGGAGCGCCGCGACCTGCGCGCGATGTCTTCCTCCTCCATCTCCGCCAGGTCCTGGCACTCCAGGGACACGCTGGAACACCAGAAACATGGGAGCAACAATGAGGCTGTTCTTATCCCTTAAAACCATCTTCAACCACACTTACATGATACTTTCAAGCTCTTCGTTGATCTTTAGTCGGAGATCTTTCACTTTCGCACAGTAAATGCTGCTCTCAATAGAGGTCACATTCTCCGATGATTTCACTGCAATAGTTTAAACATTTCAATTCAAGTTTTGAGTGTGAAAGCATAGAATAGAACCCGGCTCATCTGATGGTAATGCAATATGTCAGATAGATTTGACTACGGGACCAGTTTGTATCTGTAGTATATAGATTGAAAATTTGATTAAAAACAATTGAGGAACTCACCCGATACTTTATCGGCGGGTACCTGTAGGCTGGTCTCGCTGTGTATCTCGCGCACGGTGCTCGGTGAATCCAGGGCTTCATCTTCAGGCCCTGAAATAGCATTAAAAAATATTTTTTTTAATTAGTGGCGGCCTCTAGGTGTTACAGTTTGTTAGGTCAACCAAGGCCCTTAGACGTGGTATAAGGACTCGCACCAATGGATAATCACTGGTGCTGAACCCAATCAGAATCCCAGAACAATGGAAATCTGGACACAGGTCATGAGAAGTAATTGTTGTGGATTAAACTCAGTATATAAGTAAAGAATTAGACTATAATACAGGTCATGAGCTCATGCTCATTACAATATTAACAATTGAAATATTATACCTTAATACTACGGCGAAGTCTTACCAGATAACTCTTCAACGGGGTCGTTCTCATCCTCAAAGATGTGGAACATGTTGCATTCATCCTTGTCAGATTCCTCGGAAAAAGTGACTATGTGCAATGCCTGCTTGTCTATGGGTGGGTCCCCTTCGCCTTGAATCGGCTGCTCCTGTACATTCAATAAATAAATAAATAAATTCAAGTATTTTTTACAAGAAACTAACACCCAATGCAGCCATCACGTTTCTAATATTAGTAACTTTTGTTTGGGTGTGACTTGCAATGAACTACATTTTATAGCGGTAGAAAGTATCCAGAGTTTTCCCGAGGTCCTACCTAGAGTCTGTCAAGCGAGTCGAGTCCACAACCCTTTTACTGATTTCTTATAATGGCAATACTATGATCTGTCAAACAGATTGTCACAAATTCTGTTTCTAACTTCGTAATAATCCGGTTTTTGTTGAGTTTTTTAATGTTATAATGCCGAAACCTGTTAAAAGTAGTGTCAGGAGCTTGTTGTTTACAATGATTAATAAATATAATCATGTACAGAGTGAATCTGACGACGTGTTATCGCAAAAACGACGACTTTTGGATGAAATCGTTTCAACATCAGGTAGGTTGGCAACGACGTGTTGATACTTTTAGCTCAATTGTCTAACTTTTTTTATTTTACTGTGATGTGATCACGATTTCCGTTTTGGTTTAGATCCAGACGTCGTGTTCATGACCTTGAAACTTACTGAGGCATCTCTAAGTGAAAACTACTATAAAGATTGTTGTCATTTTTTTTCAGCCACCTTTGATGATGAATTAATAAAAAGCACAATTCATAATTTAGTTAAGCAAGTCATAGCCATAGAAGACAATAAAAAAATGAAATCTGAAACAGACTATCTGACAAAAATTGCTGCTATGACAGGTTAGTACACATTTATTGGTTTACCCTGCATTTTCTACATAATATTATGTTATCATAAAATTTGTGCGTTTGATACTGAACTGACATATTGAATTTTCAGATTTAAGTGTGAAAACACTGCGGAGAATTAAAAAAGAAGGTGCTATTAACCAAGGTGAGTGGAACACACCAGGGAAAAAGCGTCCACGACAGCCAACTGTAGCCAACCTGGATAGTTTTGATTTATCAGCCATACGCAATAAAATTAATGAATTTTACTGTGTGAAAAGGCAAGTACCAACTCTACGAAGTTTGCTTGCAGATTTAAGAGAGTCTATTGGATTTACTGGATGTCATGAAACATTGAGACAATTATTACTCAAAAATGGATTTGAATTCAAAAAAAATAAAGATGAAGCGATCTCTTCTTCTAGAAAAGTATGAACTAGCTGCATGGCGACATAGGTATCTCAGAGCTATTGATGAAAAGCGGAAACAAGGAAAATTAATAGTTTACCTCAATGAAACCTATGTCCACCAAAATTATAAAGTTAAAAAATCATGGCAAGGGCCATCAACAAGCGGTGTAATTGATAAAATATCATCAGGCAAAAGACATATTGTTGTTCATGCTGGATCCGAAAAAGGTTTTGTCCCCAATGCTTTATTAGTATTCAGTACTAAATCAAAAATGGCAGATTATCATGATGATATGAACAGAAATAATTTTATGAAATGGTTACGCGAAAAATTAATACCTAATTTAAGTCAGCCCAGTGTCATTGTTATGGACAACGCTAGCTACCATGTAACACAAATAAATAAGCCACCATCTCAGAATGATTTAAAGGCTGACATTCAGCAATGGCTAACTGAAAATGGAATCCATTATGAAGAATTTTTCACAAAGGCTGAGCTTATGTGCCTTGTGAATGAAAATAAAACAACTCCAATATATGAAGCTGAAGAATGTTTGAAACAACATGGCCATGAAGTTTTGAAACTTCCACCTTATCATTGTGACCTGAACGCTATTGAACTCATATGGAGTTTGGCTAAAAGAAAAATAGCCAGCAAAAATTTAGGGATTCCAGGTAATGAAATGGAGAACCTTATAAAAGAATGTTTTAACAGTGTCACAGCCAATGATTGGAAAAAATGCACAGATCACACTATTAGTGTCGAAAACAAATATAACGTAAGAGACAGGATATCCGAAACTGAGTTGGAACCTTTCATCATTTCTGTGCGTAATGATGATACTGACAGTGATTTCTCATATGAAGGCATTGAATTTCTTGATTCTGATTTTAGTTCTGATTGTGACAAATAAATACTTACATTGAAAGGTTTTTTTTTTATTTATTTCAAATGTGTTTTTTTTATCAAAAATTCAAGTATCAATAAGTTTTCAGCGTGCTATATCAGTGTTGACACCTGAAAGATTTTTGAATTTGCCGCCTTTTTCATGGGACTAGACTCGCTTGACAGACTCTATCTTTTATTTTATGTTTTTAGAAAGAGAGATTTTTTACATTTATATTATTAGTATGGATTATGGATAAGTAAAATAAGTATGTTTGGATGTTATATAGGTAGCTGAACCTTGAGTGTTAGGCATCTGTGTTGCATTGTTTTTGAATTGTATTTTTTTTTCAATCAATTTAAAGAAATGCTAATTCCCACTCATTAGTTTGGCATATTACTGGTGTTAATTTGAATTTTGGTGATACCTACAATGATGGGATCTGGTTCAGTGTCCTTCTTAATTTTCTGCAGCTCAGTTTCCATGAGCTCTTCTAGACAGGTCTGAGGTAGTTCATGCAAGAATTGGTAAGGATCTTCTGGAACAAGGCATTGTTTTATGGTACACAGAACTTCATCCTTTGAGTTACTTTGAAATATCCGATCAGTGGTTTAAATGTGAAAACGTAATAAACAAACAGACACTTTTGCATTTATAACAAAAGTATGGATTCCGCACTATGAATTATAGTAAAATAAAAAATGCTAATGGATTTCAATTTCCTAGTGTACCTATGCACGGAAAAGAAAAAGCCCCTCCCCCATATCTGTATTTGATTATTTTGATATGTAGGTAGGTACCTACTTACTGAGCTATTCATGACTGTGGACATGAAGGTGGTGCCTGTAAAGACCTTCAGTTAGTAAAGTACATATTTTTTCTTGTTGGGGTAGACAGAGCTTATATTTTTCTATTAGAAGAGCTTATATTAACTCCTCAACTGCAAAAATTTGCATCATGGAGTTAACTCCATGATGCAAATTTTTGCAGTTAATAAGAAAGAAAAGATAAAATATTTTTTTTATTTCTATTTTCTACAATACAACTTCCAGTTATGTTTAGTACTAGGTTACTATACCTTCAATAGCTTTCTGAACAGCATCTTGCTCCTTGACAAACTCGTCCCATATCTTCTGTTCTTGGTCCTTGAGTCGTTGCCGCCGGCTCATCTTCCATGAACGCTCTAGTTCACTGCCTTCGATGTACTGGAAGCAATTTATGAAAGTGTTTTCTACTGTCTTTATTACCTATTACAAATGTTGTTGAATAATTACAATACATGCTCGCACTAACGCCCGAAATTAATAATTTGTATCTCCTATCCAAGACTGAAATCGATCTTGGATTGCTGCCATTGTTCGATCGTTCTCCAATCTGCGTGCCTTTATAAACCAATCCAAGGATTGATTATTAGCATGTTTGATCCTAAAAATGGATTGTGATATTAATCCCAGATAGCAACATATGGATTAGGATTGATTATTAATGTCGGCCGAAGTGAGTAAGTATTTGTGAGATATTGTAGGTGCAATCAACCTCAGGAGCAGTATAATAATTATGTCGTTGATAGGTAGGTACCTACACAAGTACACATTCGAGATTTTTTTCTATGAGGGTAGGCTCTACAAAGTTTGCTCACGATCTAAAGGTTACAATAAAAACGAAAAGAATTAAATGGAAAGATAATTGGTAGGTAGTACCGTTATTTCCGCTTTTTAGTTTTACGTAGACGAATTGAATGAAATCAGCATGACGAAGGAGAAAGTTGGTCATACTATTGATTACAGAAAAGTATACCTAACTAATCTACTACGTAGCGTTTGTATTCTCTTTGCTACTACCCACAAAATTCAATCAAGGAGACTAAAATTATCGGAAGGCAGGAAATACCTACAAGATTTATCAGTTAATAATAATTAAAAAAATGTGTCTCAGGCTTACCTGCAAATCCATGACATCAACCGGCATGTCTTTTGGTACCAGCGGCATGCAAGAGAATCCTCGTACATAGGTCTCCATTAAAATACTCAATATACAAAATACAAAGTCTTATCGTGGGTTCAATTATATGATATGATTCGAAATTGGTGAAAAATTAATAATAATATTATGCTCCCCAGCAGTAACACAATGACTTGATAATTATTTTTTGCAATACAAACGACGAAACACAAAATATAGGTATTTTAAACTTTGTTTGTTTTGACTTTTGACCATAGATCACTATTTTACAACACACTATCGTTTCTTCGTTTGCAGTTTTGCATCTAGCGTAGCGTTTGTATTCTCTTTGGTTTTGCACCTACATACATACTAGGCAATAGGCACAGACTTTTTAATTTTGACTTCTAGAAATAAATATAGTTGAGTAGGTACCTACTACGTATAATTTTTTTTGTTGTCGTCATGCTGTCGTCCAGTGTCCAGTGTCCACCTACAATCAAATCAGCATCCGTTTACATTACAATCAAAACAGACAGAACTACTCATGACCTACTTACCTAATCCTACCAACCAAATACCCAAGTTATTTTAGCTCAATATTCATTGAGGTCAGTATTTGAATAGCAGCTGTTGAATAAATACAGGGTAAACAAAACCTGATCGGTACCTATCATGCCGGAATACGCAAGTAGACTTCGTCGCTAGGCAACCAGCGATGATTTTAAAACCAAAGAGCTAAAACGGGAACTTACCTAGGTACTTATTATAGGTACCTAGTGTATAATAGTAATATCATCTATGCTACCTACTTATTTAACTTGTAGGTACCTATCCTTTAATCTGTGCCTAGGTACCTAACCTGTTCATGATTCGATTTGTACCTACCTACGCACGCAGTAAGGAATATTTAATTATATACTTAAGAGGAATATAGTAGGTTAGGTAGGTACTTACTTCCCCCTTACTTATACTACCTACTCTATGGTACTTACTCTCTACTATGCAGCGATTGATTTATTTAAGTAACTAGGTAGGTGAGTTTTGGCGGGAATACGATAGTGAGACGTTGTTGGTTTTGTGTTATTTTCTTAAACTTGTGTTTCTTCGAGTGTTAATGTGTAATATTGGTGGAATATTAACCATTAAGTGTTCGTTAACGTGCACGAGTGTGGGCGAATGATACAAACTCAAAAAGGGTGTCATTTCGTATTTTTTCCAAAACTCCCAGGAAGTTTCAGTAAAGCATCCACCACTTTACTGAATCGTGACTTTGACTATGTAAATAATTGACTTGACTACTTGACCACGAGGATTGCTTTAAAGCTATTACTTTCCTAATGTGAAAATAAAAATATTATGTACTTACGTTATTATTATAATACTTGACACTGGCTATATGCACAAACCGTGCGAAGCCATAATTAAACAAAAAAAAAAAAAAAAAAAAACTAGGTAGGTATGTACATTATAAAAGAGAAATAAATAATAATAATGCCAAGTGTCTATTTTAGTAGGTACCTACCTACCTACATACTTACTATATTATTATATAATATCAGTATCCATTGAATTTTTGAACTGAAGTAAAGTTTAAAATTTCAACGGAATTACAAAGTGCTCGCTAAATGCATGTGCGACTTTTCGTGATTGATTGACGGGGGAAATTACCTAGGTACCTACAGATTACGATCAAAGTTGTGATTGGCGTGTGCAAGGGTGTAATAATGTTATTTAGCGCGCGACCACTGCATGACATGGGAGCTCCGCCGCTGCCACCGGCGCAGCCACCTCGCCACTTCCCGCAGTGGAGCAGGACTGCGATACTGACGTTATCAAGCGGTCATGATGACGAGTTTTCAGAAGTGAGTAACTTTACCTACGTTTATAATAATATAGGTACCTAGGTACATAGTTTATATATACCTACAGTACTGTACTTGCCTACTTACCTAGATAAATTCACGCAACGTGAGGCCAGTGTCCCCAACCCAACCAACATATTTAAGAAGGTAATGCACCTATTAGTAGGTAAATACCTAACATGTATGTAGGACCAGACTGATCACGGAAATTGTGCAGAATCATAATATCAAGTTTGTTCACTAGTTCACCTTTCATATATTGCACCTACTGTTATGTTGCATCCTTGACTGACATAGCTTCCATAATAACGCTATAGGTTATTTGTCTTTTGCAAGGATTTTTCCCTGTATATAAGAAAAAACGAGAGACACACATACACAGCCAAATCTTGTATGGTTTGGTAATGTACACACACATTGTAATTATTATCTAATAACTATATTCGTCCGCACCACGCCCCTATACCGTACGGTGCTATTAAAAACATGCCCTGTTTGGAAGAAAAATAATGATGTTCTGTACTACAATACTATTTATTTAGGTGTGGGTATACTATAATATGTCTGAATAAATAAATAATAAATAATAATAAATGTCATAAATTGGGATCTGCATGATATTGATGCCCGATTCCTTTGTGCCTGCTTACTGACTATTGAAACAATGAACGGATAGGTATAGCATGCCAATGAAATACCTGAAATACTCCAGTATCGGAGTTCATTTTTAAGGCACATTATTGCAAGCTACTAATCGTAATTTTTCACTTTCTCTATTTCCAATACCCTACTTTCTACAGTTGTTAGTCAGGGCAATGCATTAATTACATTCCTTATCGATTTTTCTACCATTTGTGTCACACCATGGCGGAAATTACATAAATCATAGCTGAAATTATATTCAGCGAAACGAGGCTAAAATTACGAATAAAATGTACTAGGGTGGATGAATATTCCTCCATAAGTTTCCAGCTTTTCCAGTCCAGTTGGTGTTATGGTTATAAGATACCTAATCACCTGTCTCTAAGTTTTTAAGCTGTCATGGAAAAGAAGCGAAGACACACTCAGTCTTCTGAAAACGAGCTAATATCAGATACCTACTGGAATGACACGGCATTAAGCTATCGGAGAAGTTGGCACGGAGCCACCGCTGGATAGTGACAGAGAAGCCCGTGAGTCAGCCGTACACGGAACCTGTGTGCGGCGGCGCGATCGATAGACACTGCACCCCTCCTCCGCACCGCCCGCCCTCACCCTGCACCTGCCTCGGCTCCACTCAGCTCCGAGCCCGGCGGGCCGTCCGTTACAACGCAAAATTACAAAGTCCTCTAATATCTCAAGAAAAACTAAGTATTAAAAAGTGTTTTCCAAGTCAATTCAACCGGTCATCTCCAGATTATTGGTTCAAGGTCACCACGGGCATCGACCCCGGTTTATAGTTAACGAAACGTCTACCTCATACATAACGTAGCTAGTTAATACGGTGTTTATTTCGTATTTGCGTTGGATATTTTATTTTTAATTATTACGCGTAGTGGGCAAGGTCGTGTTTTGCCGAGTCCGTGCACCAATGCTAGATCTTTATCATTGGTCGGTCGCGCGCGATCCGAGGCGGTCCACAACAAAGGAGGTTGTGCTAATTGCGCTACCCTGAAATCCTTGTTGCTTTGATTTGCGTCGGAAATAATAGTGCAGTTATGGCATCGAAAGTGCTCGTGCCAGCCGCACCGTTCGCGAAGCTACAAGTGAGTAAATTAGTTTAGACATTCACATTCATAATATTCGAAATATTTCGTGTTGGGCCGGCTGCGGTTGGCCATAATAATTCTGAGGCGGTGCAAAGATCCAGATTCCTGACGAACAAGTATACTCCATTCATACATTTACAGGTATATTTTATTCTAGATCTACCTATAATAATTGTGGATACATCTGTATACCTTTTAGCGCATAGTAGTATTATTTTGCTCTTCATACCGTTCTCAGTCAAATAAGTTCCCGGAAAGTAAATAAGGGTTTTGTTATTTGAAGGCATGAGAGCAATAAAGCGCAATTAACTGTTCAGGTTCATAGCCAGATTCACCTTTGAATCACCAGACAAAGGACTGTTATCCGGTCATTGACTTTATAGGAAAATTACATTGTGCTCCATCAGATGGGCTTTCCCGTCGCTCACCTGCCTGGGAAATTCGATCAACGTTTCGGCTATAATTATTTATGGTTCATTGTTCAACCTGTACTTGAATAGAATGCCTGGATTGTTATGAAGTTGGTGATAATTATTTTGTAGTTGGATACATGCCTAGGGTAATGCGGTTTGTGGTTAGAAGCAATATTTCTAACGCATCATACATGAAATCATCAGGCAATCATTCTGTTAATACATAAACAATACATGACTATCCACTCTCTATAACTGAATGTTAAACTAAACGATGGCGAGCAGGCGGCAAATTTCCCTTAAATCTTCCCTCAAAATAGGTAAATAGTTCAAACGAATCCTTTGTTTAGGTAAAGAAGTCTCCCCCCGATGCGGCCGGTCCCGGGTTTATCATAGGCGCCGATCCTGCTGCAAGGGTCTCACACTTGGAGCACAGTGTGCGGTTTCTCCAGGAGCAACATCGGCTCATGCTGAGCGGCCTCCATGCGGAAATCGAAGCTCTTCGAGAGCGGAACCGAGGTTTGGCAAAATAATTCATCAAATAACAAAGTACACTTCAAGATTGTTATCAAGCAAGCGATGAGATGTTATAAAGCTCCATAAAGCAGTTTTATGGAATAAGTTTTTTTTGCCAACTTTGTTATTTTAAACAAAAATGAAAAATATAAATATAAAATGTTATCGAAACAACCAATCTTAGTAACAAATGAAGAACGTGCAAGCAAGTGCAACTTTTGGTTCTGTGCAAGTACCTATGCTATGATAGTTTGCAATTTAGATAAAAACGTGAGATTTTTGTTAAATGTGTCCAATAATTCGCTTATACTTTTAAAGGCTATAAACAGCAGCGTATATCTTAATATACTTTATCTGTGAACTTGTGTAATTGGTGAATCATCTACTCCGCAAATGCACGTAGGAGTGCTTAGAAAACAAACAAAGAAACATAGTAGAGGGAATGCATGCATGTCTTGCTACTTTTCTATGATTTCGACGTACAAGACGTCAAAGATTAACTTCAAGAAGCCAGCCAACTGCAAAGATTGAAATTAAAACAGGGGTTTAGCAGGAAGCTATCAGCAATGGAAAAAAGGAAAAGAGGCTTTGTTCAATCGAACCGTTTCATCTTAAATGTTACGTTATCAAGAATAAATCCATTCTTGATAAAGTAAGATTTAAGATGAAAATTATATTTTTTTCAGACTTGCAATTCCAACTGATTTTCAAACAAGAGTCGACGCCACCAGCACTCCCACTGAAGCCGGCTTCGCCAGTCAAGGAACAAGCTGAAAACCCTGAGGTAATCTAGCAAACTGAGGTATAAGTAAAATACTTTCAATTTTATGGGCTCACCTAAATCTTACTCAATCGTTGGTGGCACGCGCTTGTTACGTAAATCAATTAACATTCCTTACAATCCGTGCGCTTAAACGTGCATGATTTAACTGTGTTCTGGTTCAACGGATATTATTTAGTACTTTAACTAGTTTAGTGGGAATTTACATTAGATTAATTTATTCAAGTACCTAAGCATTTAAACATTTCGTGACATAAGTCGAGATATGATTATACTACATTGTATAGTACTTAATCAATTATTGAGTTTTTTTATGAAGGATATTATGTCCGTGCAGGTAACAAAGCTTAAAAGCGAAGTTAGCCGCTTGGAGCGTGAAGCTGTTCATTTTGAGCATGAAACCAGCCGCTTGGAGCGTGAAACGAGCCGCTTGGAGCGCGAAAGCAGCCGTTTTGAGCGCGAAGCAACATCGGCACGAAACGAAGCGCGTGCGGCCGAAGCGAAAGCGCTTCAGCTGCAGAAATTAGTCGACGAACAAGCCGAGTATGTCACTACATTGTCAACTACCTCAAATCGAAAAATGCTGTCAGGTTCCTTTTATGCAACACACTATCAACATCATCGACCCATGGTTATAACAGTTTTTCTCGTTTCCAGAAAAATACGCGAACTTGAAATAACACCAACAATAGTAAAATGCCCGACATGCGTGGAAGGCATCCCGCCATCGCCCCCGCCGGAGCCAGCGCCGGTGGTACTGGCCGCAGTGGGTTCGGACGGCGAGGACGGCACGGCGGAGTCCCGCGCGGAGCTGCGCGCGCGGCTCGCGGATGCGGAGCGGCTGGTGCGGCGCCTGCGAGCGGAGGCGGAGCGCCGCCGCAGAGAGGTACTCGCGGCGGCGGGCGCGGGCGCGGGCGCGGGCGCGGGGGGCGCGGTCACTAACCTGTTGTTTGACGGCGCCGCCGCGCGACACGCACACGTACGTCACGCACCGCACGCCGCGGCCACGCGGACCACGGGCGACGAGCGCGAACACGCTTCTTGTTAGCGCTAATTTTTGTCGTGTCCGTAAAAATCTTCACTCTATGAATTGAGTTGGATGAAAGAGTAGACAATAGACGTACCTAGTAGGAATATGTAATGGGTAAAGCCCGTACGAAACCGTGGCCGCGGCTGTAAAAGGCACAAATACGCCGGCGCGGACGGGACGTCACGTGACAATAATAAAGTTTATAATGTAATAGATATTATGGAATTTTTGTTGTTCTCGGATATAAAAACGCCTTGTTTAGTTTTTAGCCACAGTACCTAACTATAAAGTACATGTAGTTGAGTAAATTCACAGAATGCATGCTTGTTTTGGCCTACCTACTTATAGTACTGTTATGTCCCGTCCTTGTTCCGCTGCGTTATTAAATTATGTTATTTTTTTTATGGCAAAACTTGTGAATTCTGTCCTCAAAGCAAATCAAAAGCTATTGAAATATATACTTCATTTCAGGTACTACCTACCTATTTGAAGTATATACCTACTTACCTAATTATTTGAGAAGTAACCGAAACAAGAATTCGCAAATTTTAAATAGGTACCTACCACCTTTCAGAATAATCCCATTTATTAAACTGTAGGTATATGGTGTTAACTTTAGCATTTGCACTAACACTTATGAATGTAGTACTAACCTAGGTAAGATATCTAACTCTTAGGAAGATAGTATTATTTTTAGTTCCCAAAACTTCACTAAAAACACTGTTGTAACATTAGTGTACCTATCTGCACTAGTGAGTCGTAACAATCTACTTATGCCATAATTCTAAATTAAAGAAAGCTATGGGACTGACTTGCTATATTATTATTATAACAAAAAAAACTAAAAGCATCATACATTTTTTGTTTTAAATAACCTCTGTACATAAAGTACTAATGTTCCAGAACTATATAAATATAATCCTGACTTTCATCTATTTACTGCCTTTGTCTTTTCAATAGCAATATTCAGAAAAAAAACATCAAAATAATAATATCGATTAATTCGTCGCACACAGTTGCAGTGTATGAAGAATTCACTTCACGCGAGCTTACGCGCCACGGGACTCGACGGATACGGATATCAAAACAACTACCACTTCCCGCCGGTGCACACGCCTGAGTTCTGGAGAGAGCCGATGCGAGAGTGAGTTTTTTTTGTGTTTTGGCTTCGCACGATTTTGTCGCATACATTAACATTACACATTTTTTGATTGCACTACTAGACTACTACTAGGTAGTTCAAGGGGTTAATTTATAAACTAGCAGGTGTGAGGTGTGTAACTGTGTGAGACGTTGCGGCGTATGTATTATGTTCATGGTCGTTGATTTTCCTTCATCATCAATTTACTCTCCTCTGGACTCGCTTCAGTGAGGGGGACTGAGGATTCCATGAAGATGTTCATTTTCGTTGATAGACAAATTTATTTTTTGGAGCTAGGTGGCACTTTATCTAGTTGTTTTATAGTACCTGCCTTGCCCCGCTGTTTTCAGGGACTACGGCATGGCGGGGCGGGGGCGCAGCACCCGGCGGCCGCTGACCCTGCCCGAGCTCGGCCAGCCGATGGGGCGCTCCACTGTATATGCAAACAGTAGGTTTCATTTCTATTACCTAAATTACCTTTACGGTGACGCACGCGCAATATTTTTTATCAGCCGCTATTCTTGTAATATCCTGTACCTTTTCAGACTTCAATTCCTATTCATGCTATATTCCTTTTACGGTACTTATAATTCTGTGGCGTAAGTATTGTATAATATAATGGTTGAAAAGGCCTTTTGTTAACCATAGTCAACCATGTGAATACAGTATTTTGTACAGATAAAAACCGTCCAAGTGTGAATCGGACTCACGCATGAAGGGTTCCGTACCATTATCTATAGAACCGCAAAAATGTATTAATATTGTATAGGAGACCTTAAATATTTATTTTATTCTGTTTTTTAGTATTTGTTGTTATAGCGGCAACAGAAATAAATCATCTGTGAAAATTTCAACTGTCTAACTATAACGGTTCATGAGATACAGCCTGGTGACAGACGGACGGATGGAAAGCGGAGTTTTAGTAATAGGGTCCTGTTTCAGCCTTTGGTTGGAACCCTACAAATTATAATTATACATACCTACCTAGTAGTCAGGTACAAATAAAGTTTTCTAATTTCAGATCATACACGACCGAGAGCGAACGGGTATGAGAATAAGAATAAGAGACAGCAGTCGACTACCGGGGAAGTCCCCAACGGGAAGAGTCCAGAGGAACCGCAAGGTATCATGATCTTAACTCTAAAATATTGTCTAACCCATACAAACCTTTGACGGCGCGTTTGGCGTAGTGGCTGAGAAATCGGACTGCTGCGCTTGGTGTCGCGGGTTCGATTCCCACCTGGAACAAATATTTGTACAATCCACAAATATTTGTTTCTGGTCTGGGTGTGGTGTGTAATGTGAAATAACATGTCTGTAAGCGGTACCCACGATACAGGAGCAATCCTAGTGTGGAGCTTGGTTTTCTTAAGAAAAAACAAAAAGAAACTTCCAGGAAGGAAGTTTTATTTAAAGCGCTCACCACTCTACTGACTTCTGATAATAATATTATATGGTATTGGATGTGACTTGACAAGACTATCTGACCTGCTGACTGACATGGGCCCGATATTTTGAGTTTAGTAATATAATATTATGACCGGATAAAAATGTGATAGGGTACAAATCGTGCAAAGTACAGAGGAAATTAATGGATTATTGGAAAAAAATTGCTGTCAAGTGTCAACATGCACTCTACATGGAACGGATTTTAAAATTTTTAATCAACGAGCCTTTGACTTTGATTAGTGTTTCAAAATTACGTTCCATTTCACTTAAAAAAGTAGGTACCTACCTATTTAAATGTTAAAGACATTTTTATAAAATAAACCTTTCAACATGTCTAAACTGAAATGCTTTCCAAGTATTAAAATTGAACGCAAGTTCTTTATTTGTATAGGTACCCGAAAAAACTGCACAACAAGCCAGTTCAAACATTTTGTTATCATTTTGTAATTCCAGAGTGCCGCTTAAGCCCCAACTATTTGAACTTATTACCGCACTCGTACGATACCGCGGCACCGGTTGCCACCTACCCCGAGTTGAAAATTGTTGTTACTAAATTCATACCACACGGCAACGGTGAGAGAGAACGTTTGTTTTACTTTATGTTGTGTACTAACAGAATTAACTGCCTTGTTGTGCATGGTACTAATCATACTAACCTGTTTCAAGTTACAACCTAGTTAGGCCTAAGTATACTATTATGTATTCTGTGGTTAGGCGTGTAACTTATTGGTTATTTTATTGCATTTTATTTATTTTATAGTCGTGTAGGTTGGTTTTCTTATCAATGTTGCTTCTATCAGCAACATCTGCATGCACCTTTGTCTTTATCAATACAAATGGCATATAAACCTCTATACGGTATGCGCTACGGATCTGTCATTCCGAAGCCAGGCTTTCCGAGTTGCGTAAAACTAATTTCTTAGCTCCTCGTCTTGTTTAGTTGTCGATAACTAGATGCCCTAATAATATTCAACAAGGCTAAAATCCTTCGCACACGTACTTAATAGTCGACTGTGATAATAAATTTTTATATACTAATACCGTAATTTTCCATTCGGCAGTGAACGGGCAGAGCGTGGAGGCCGCGCGGGCGCGTCCGCGGAGGCAGCACCGCAAGCACGCGCCCGACCACACGTAGTGCGCCGCCTCGGCCTCCGCCCCCGCCCCCGCCTCCGCCTCCGCCGCCGCTAGCGATCGTACCCGCTATGTACACGCCGAGACCGCACTACCGACAGTTTGGAAAACTTTGTATCCTACCGACTGCGCCAATTCAACTCGAGTCTACATGCGTGACTATGGGCTAAGTGATTTCTGACCATCTTGTGATATCTAGCGCACGTCACGTGGCACGCTCGAAATTTACGTTTCTCGCGCAACTGCGCATCACGTGGCAGCTAGTTGTCTTAAGAGGGTGACCTTTTACTTAGGCCGTGTCGACGACTAACTTGGATTTAATAAAGATGCACTAGTGGGCGGCTTACGGTTATTTTTTAATAATCTTCGAATCGAACGTGATTTATTTTCTGTTTGGAAGCAAAATCTACTATAACGATGAAAAAATGCGAATGGATAAACTACGATAAGTAGTTGAAGTCACAAGAAAAAAACTAGCCAAAACTCCGCCTACTTTTTTCTTCTACCTTGACTGTAACGAATCGCATTTGAAAATTTAATTTGTTTTTCTAAAGTAACATTTTTGTCAACAATGTTGAATGGTCGGTCTTTGTACGTACATAGCGAATAGATGCCATACAAAGTTAGACCTTATAACTTCTACATCAATGTGAAAACAGCAATACAACGTGGCAAAAGTCGTATACTAGGCTTGAGAAAGAGTTCAAGTATTTATGCACAGAATATTATGAGTGCACGAACTTTTATAACCGTTGTGTAAACTGTGGGGCCCGAACCATTATAATTATGATATGATTTTCAATCCATTTGTTAGCCAGTAACATCAAATTTTGCAAAATGATTGATTAAATATTATTATGTTCTTCACTGTATCCTATCGGATGCGCCAAGGAAAGTGCTAAAACAATAAAAATGCAGTTGGAACACTTTTATTACATGGTTCGAGTCTCGATGGTAAAGATCTACGCAATGTCAATTTCAGTAATGTTATATACTAATATAAAAGCGATTGTAATGAAATAAACTTCACTCGCCAAGGTTTTTGGTCATTATTATGTAAGTGAGATACATTTCGGCGAATGTAAGGAATGTCAGCCCTAGATAGTTATTTAGTATTTAGCTAGTATGTCTGAGCAAGGGCTTTTAAACAAAGTAAATTAGTGATAATTTATTGGTATTACTCCTATGCACATATATTTTATTGGTATAATATAATAACTCATATTGAATCCATCACGGTCATAAAATTACCGAGTGCCAGTGAGTCTTGACTAATAACGGCATATACAGTAGGCACGCCTTTTATAGTTCCGTCTCATTCTTTTTCATCCATTAAAAAGGACGTATGACGAACTCTATAAAGTACAAGTTTATTCAATTTTTACTATTATAGATTGTAGATGTAGAACAAACATTTCATTTCACGCCTCATAATATCCTTAGCTCTTCAAGTTCGTTAGTCGTATCCTCATATTTTGACGTACCTAATGGAAGAAAGTTATGGCAACTAAGTTCTAGCGTGCGTGATGCGATGTTGTAGCGTGATGCGATGTTGTCGGGTGATGCGCTGTTATAGCGTGATCACGTGATGTTAAAATAAACCAAAGACTTCGAAGATGCAATAAAAATAATGTAGCGTACATATCCCAGATGATTATAACGTGAAGTTTTTGTCAACTAGATGATATCCTTTCCGCGCCTACTTCGGACTCTCATTGGGCATATTATTATGTCGAATGAACTTATATTTGTAATTCCATGTAAGAAACGTAGCTTTTCTCTATGCCCTTGTAAGAGTAAAGTGATTTCCAATTCCAATAGTAAATAACTGCCAATTTAGTATTTATTTCAATGTATTAATTCAACTATCAAGCGGTACGATCAATGAAATCGAAAATTCAACAGAGTTGTAGGCAAAACTCGATATAATTGTTGAAGCAATAATTATTGTATTAGCTAGTTTTTAAATTTCGTACAAGTAATAATTAGCGGTAGAAGCGATGTTAGCCTACACCTAATATAGGCTAGCTGATGACAATGACATCATAATGAGAGCTAACTTTAATCTGGGCAAGAAATATTAAAAAAATGCCCTTGGTTCTATATCGCCAAACTTACTGTAGGTATGTAGGTAGTTTTCATGTGGAACCCTTTTCCAAAGACAAACATCTTACGGGTCAAGAACTTCGACTTTATCTAACAGCCCACATTAATTACTCGCCAGGTAGGTATTATAGGTATCAACCGTTTGAGAAAGATTATCAACTGATTAGAAAAAAAGATTATCAACTGATTGACAATGAGGAAACATTTAATTTAGACTGAGATTTTCAGCTTCGAAAGCTCAGCGTAGATGCATTATCTGGTAGACGGTAGGCGTCATTTGAAGCGCTAAAATATTATAATAAAAGCAATATTTAATACTTGGCTCATGGCTAGAAAGTAGATGGTGGAATGCCGCAATAGTGGTTATATAACCACATACGGAATATATTTATTCGTGAGTCGGATGTAACTGTGCTTGTACCCGATCCCTGAACCGTGTTGCTGTTTCATCGCATACCTACTTGGTTTTTGTCACTCAGAAATAACTCTTATGTCAAGGTTAAAAAATATTGATGGTGTGCATGTTCACTTTGGGTATTTGGATCCGTTACTCAATGGAGTCGATAATCTTTATAGAGCACATTGTCGTACCGTAATAGTGTGAATTATTTATATTGTGAGTGTGACGTGAAATATTAAACGCTATTCGTAGCCTTATCCAATATTAATCTAATAAATTATTACCTATTATTCTTATTGAATATTATGATAATTATTATTATTGATATAATAAAATATATATTGCAAAATAGAAAATGATTCTTTTATTTTCCACATTTTCTTAAATTTTTAGATAAAATGATAGCATAGATTTTACCTTATAAAATTGATAAACATTTAACACTACCACAATTATACATATTACCCAAAAACCACAGTAAACTTTTGTCCTCATCGACTTCCAAAAGCCTCCTAATGTTCCCTGTTATATTATTACTGACAAAATAATTATCAAGATTACTATAAACTTTTTGACTATTCAAGTTCGCTAGCACCCTTAATAAATATACTAGTTCACAGCAATTAGTATCAGAACTGATTAAACTGTCTTGGTCACTTACGGCATTTCGTTCTTTGCAAACACTCAAGTGATTGTCCATGCTTTGGGTGAGTTTTTCTACTACCCTCTGAAGGTGTGTTTCCGATATGAGCTCTGGAGTGAAGTCCTTATGACAGGATAGCAAGTATAGGAGCTGCGAAGATTCGACGTTGATATCCGTAGTGGAGAGAGACTGAATAATTTTTTGGAGGTGTTCTGGCCTGAAATACAGAAAAAAATAAAACAATGACAGTAGTGACCAAATATGTTACAAGGGAAAACTGTAAAAAATTAAGTAACTATAAAGCCCTGACACTAGAATACAAAATATACAGTTGGCACCTAATCCACTGAAAATGTCTAAACATTCAATTGATCATTCATTTTTTATATTAATTTAATTTGAAAGCTGCTCATGTTTAGCTACTTGTCGGTAACTAACTGTAATAAACCTTGCCAATCTTTATAAAACTAGCAAGTATCTAAAACACTCACCTCAAATCATCTTTCAGCACATATGCAGCATGTGTCAAAGCATACACAGCTGCCTCCTGCACGTCATTGCTTCCTTGCATGACGTCACAGAGTTTAGAGAGCGCCCCCTGTGCAATGAGGAGATCGCATGCGCGGGCGCCGGAGCCTGACAGGTTGCCGAGTGTCCAGGCACAACACTCCTGGAAACATAGGCCAATAGCATACAGAAGAATGCAAGAAATGATGGTTGGTGGTTGGTATAATTAAAGGAGACTGCCAATCCTGTTCAACAATATCTTTATAAGTTGGTTGGAAATCAAGCATGCAGTCCGGTAAGTAGTCTCTGCTGCCGCCTATGTACATCTGCAGTACTGGAGGCATTGCCAGGCTGTTTAGGTTATTAGAGGACTCTTCTTACTTTCGACTGGATAAACAGATTTTGATTAAGTTTAGGTCCTGATGACATAAATAAACTCTTCATGACAGTCTACAATGGCAATGCTGGGCACACAACTAGTTTAACAACAAACACAGTGTACTTACAGCTAGTTGTGTGGTTAGAGTGTCTAATGAGGCTACGAGGTAAGCACCAGCAGCTTTGGCCACAGTGCAGCAAGCCTTGACATCTCCCAAGGCGAGGTTGCAGAGGCAGCCGCAAGCGGCACACTGCTTGGACACGTCACGCCCTGTGACATAATTTACCAATCAGTTTAGACACCAACAGACTCTGCCAATCTTAATGTTAATGTGTCTACCATTGTATTGGGATAAGGGACTGTTTAGTTTGAAACAATTTGGTTTCTATGTGCTCTGTACATTTTAAGAATTATTGCAATACTTATACTCAACGAGTCTCCTGTCTTGTACCTTTTACAAATGATCTTTATAAATAAATGCACATTCAATATGTAAACAAAACAATACATTCCACATAACAATGTGAGACTCCAAGCAAAATCCACACAAAAACAAATTAATCCCGTTATAGTGAATCAACATTGAGTTGGTATCCTTGTTTGGATTTCCTACTGTAACTGGACAGTACTAACCTGACAGTTCTCTCACCAATCCCCGCAGAGCTCCATTAGTATTCAGTATCACTTCTACATTCCCAGGGTCATCTACCAGCGCATTCTGCAGCAGTTTCAGATCTGTAGTGGAGATTGACGACTTGGTCTTCAGCTTGTTGGCTATTGTAGTGACATCCGACTGGTTCATACTAGAAATTCATTCATTGGCAATGATTTATGTATGTAGGTATTAAATGTCCTAATTGAATAGTGAAACAAGGTGTCCAATTAAACATACTGAGCATACAAAGATATGTTCAAGATTTTGAGAGACCAAGCAGTAATCTGAGAGCTTGGTTAGCCATTGTTAGCAGCAATAAAGCCTCATTTAAGGTCTCTCCTACTAGGACTACTCCATTAGACAAACACAACTTTAAGTTAAGTACTACATTAAAGGCACCTACGCAAAATGTTTACCAGAACAGGTTAAAGGTAGGTAGATGATCATTGGTATTACCGTAAGTTCGCCAACGAGCGACGCACGTCAGTTTCTTCATATTTCTGCTTCTTCCGATTGAGAAACAGCACATTCCGGTTTGTTTCTCTGATGGCTTGCACTGTTTCCTCTTCCATGATTTCAATTTATTAATTTTCAATGAAATGAATACACGAACCACTTCTGAAAGAGTCCTGCGTTCTGAACGTTCCTAAATAGCTGTGCTGTGAACGTTCAACAAACTTAGTATGTCGCGGCACCAGCTACAAACACAAGCAAGCTAGATAATGTTAATGGGAACCAAGAATGAACTTCAAATTTTCCTACCCTACCCGCAATACCGCCCGCAACGCAAGCACACAAAACAAAACTGAAAGAAAACACAAGAGTTTTGGCGGGAATCCGATAGTGAGACGTTGTTGGTTTTGTATTATTAGCTCAAACTTGTGTTTCTTCGAGTGTTAATGTGTAATATTGGTGGAATATTAACCATTAAGTGTTCGTTAACGTGCACGAGTGAAGGCGAATGATATAAACTCAAAAAGCGTGTCATTTCGCATTTTTTCCAAAACTCCCAGGAAGTTTCAGTAAAGCATCCACTACTTTACTGAATCGTGACTGACGATGTAAATAATGGACTTGACTACTTGACCACGATTGCTATAACATTGCTGTGACTTTCTTAATGTGTAATTAAGAAATAGTACTTAAAATAAAATACTTGACACTGGCTATATGCACAAACCGTGCGAAGCCATAAATAAAACAAAAAAAAAAAAAAAGAAAACACAAACATACAAACGCAAACGAAGTGTCATTTTGTGTAAGTAAATGTCACTGTCTATCAGTGACAGCATGTTTTTTTTAAATTTTTTTTTTGTTTTAGTTATGGCTTCGCACGGTTTGTGCATATAGCCAGTGTCAAGTATTTTATTTTAAGTATTTCTTAAATCACATTAAGAAAGTCACAGCAATGTTATAGCAATCGTGGTCAAGTAGTCAAGTCAATTATTTACATCGTCAGTCACGATTCAGTAAAGTAGTGGATGCTTTACTGAAACTTCCTGGGAGTTTTGGGAAAAATGCGAAATGACACGCTTTTTGAGTTTATATCATTCGCCTACACTCGTGCACGTTAACGAACACTTAATGGTTAATATTCCACCAATATTACACATTAACACTCGAAGAAACACAAGTTTGAGCTAATAATACAAAACCAACAACGTCTCACTATCGGAATCCCGCCAAAACTCCTTTTTTATATTTCTACTGTATGTATGTACCAACCTACCATTAATAAAGGAGCCACAGGGATGTGTAGTGTGTACGGATGGATATCGTTATTTTAAAATATCGGTGTTGTCTACGGAAATACCGATAATGGTATCTCAATCAAATACGTACAGTATTACCCAACTGATATGGCTTACCGATGTACCTGCGCAGAAGATGAATTTTCAAAGCGCGAGAAATGCTATTGACCGCTATTGGTCGGCAGCCGCCGCCATCTTAGCGAGCTTAGAGTGAGATGGAACTAACAGCTGCAGTGTATAATGAACCTTATAATAGTGAGCTTAGATTGATTGTAAGTTTTAAGCATTATTTCGTTAATCTTCGGACCATACTTTCTTTTCTGCGCGAACGAAGATTCACGACGCGCCTTATAAGTTGGGTACTAGTATACCTATAGGTATTTAACATTATTTATCATCAGTTAAAGATGGTATTGATACTGATACCGTTACTTTAACGTAAATTACCGATAATTTTTATACTGTGATGCCAGTAGTTTGAACTTCAACGGTAATTTATCGGAATCTATGATCGGAATATCGTACAAAGGGACTTTACCTACTCAACTGCTAACTTGTGGGCAATATCGAAATTATGTAATAACTTATCAGCCACACCGCAGAACAGCCACAATATTGCCTAGGTAAGTAGGTACAGGAACCTACCTACTAATCGTATGGATTGATTCGTCATTTATCTCCCTTAGCACTGGCACCAGCAACCAGCAATAATGACCTCTGAACCTACAAATCTTCAAAAAGCATCGTTTCATTAGACAGGTCCAAGTTACACTAGTCGAATTAACGTGAATAGGGTGTCTGTCCAAGTGTCCACCCAGCTTAGTCATTAATCAATTTGGGAAATCCATCGAATTGTAGGATCGAATCTAATCGTTTTGTGTGATTGTAAGTACCTACCTAGGTAGGTAGGTATAATATGGGGTAATCCTTATCTTCTTCTTCTTCTTCTTATATATAAAAATCAATCGCTGTTCGTTATTCTTGCTAAAACTCGAGAGCGGCTGGACCGATTTCGCAAATTTTGGCTTGAATTATTTGTGGAAGTCCAGGGAAGGTTCAAAAGGTGAATAAAGAAAATATTCCACGCGGACGAAGTCGCGGGTACAGCTAGTAATAAATAATTATTATGCAGTGGTTGGTACAATACCAGAATTTCAATAGTAATCGGCTAGGTAATAGGCTTAACTAGAGGTACCTATATACCTACCTACTAAATAGCTAAGGGATTATTTAGTCTTTTCTTGGCAAAGTACCTACAAGAGATTAGCGATTGAAATGATTTTATCTATATACTTACTCGTATACCTATCTAAATAAAATGAACTGTTGTCTATACACAGTAGGTACCTACCTACTATAGTTATTATAATATACTATAGAGTATCTTATAATGAAACTGTAACAGGGCCTTTGTAACCAGAAATGTACACCAGAAAAGTATGTCAATGTTGGTAAATCAATCTGTTTCCCTTTGAACGATCATCACGCGGGAGTCGAAACCGCAACCTCACGCTTCGCAGTCAGCTCAATACTTACCACGCCACGGAAGCTGTCGAATATTTGGCATCGTTAGTTGGACCCTGCCACCAAGATTTTAAACTCGTTTAATTTAAGGGTCTCCAAAACAGGCTACACTTACATTAGTATTAACGCTGACGACGCGATTGGCGTAGTGGCTGAGCAATCGGACTGCTGCGCTTGGTGTAGCGGCTTCGATTTCCGTCCGGAACAAATACTTGTGTGATCCACAAATATTTGTTTCTGGTCTGGGTGTTATGTGTATGTGAAATTATGTCTGCAAACGGTACCTACCCACGATACAGGAGAAATTCTAGTGTAGTGCTGCGAATTAAAAAAAAAAAGAGAAATAAATTAAAATGCAGTATCTACCTACAAAACAAGGAGACAAACACAGATTAACATCAAAATTGTTTATTTTCATATTATATAATCTTACTTTAATACTTGTTCGTAAAGTAAATATCCACTGGGAGAGCAAGACAGTAGAGACTTCGTTATAAATAATTATATTTTTCTTTACTAGAAGTTTAAAGTATGCCTACTATAATAAAATTTATAGTTTATAATTACTCGATCTACCTATTATGCTAATCGGAGGAAAGGATATATTAGTATTAGATAAATTTATAAGTAGATATTGCATAAGCGATAAGACCGCCCATTGCACCTGTATTCTTACGTTTGTCTGTCTGTATTTTATACATTTTGGTTTCAATGAAGAGTTGTCCATGTATGTAATGGTAGGTATTGCCAGTTCTTTAAATATATTATTGTGTAGGTATAGGTAGAGGTACCTATTGGGTTAGAACTACCAATATAATTTCGTGATATCATTATTCAGACTTAATACAATGACTTAATTTACATGTTATTGTACCTATCTATATTTAGGTACCTACCTATAAACGATTTTCTTACATTTATCGTTACGGCGTCAGTTAAATAGACCTTAATTCGTAGATATAATTACATGTATTAATTATATGAAGTCCGTACTATCCTGGCTCACAGCTCTTCCAGCGCACATTTAGTTTCAATTCGCTTAAATTATACATTTTATATATAAAACACAAACTTAATACAATATAATTATACTAAGTTACCTATAATAATATTATACTCGATGTTAATTTTATTTACAGTAAACATCACTATTTTGTCTTGACCTTATAATCATAATATGCACTCATGTTTTATAATATATCTAACTATTTACACTTAATAGATTGAGTTATAATATTTTATTTACACATTTTACAGATATTTTTTATAATTTTGATATAAGCTATATGTACATGGAAAGCGATCTACTTTATATAAGAATGATAAACACGGCGTTCCACGCCCTTACACAACCTTATACAGTAATGATAAAACTCTTTATTGTTCTTACTGCTACATAGCCTGGTTGTGTGTTGAATGCAGGAATCGTAGTAAATAATGAACGCAATGCGATAAGCACAGAATATTTCATGTTCATGCTTCCTTTCAGTTATTTCAGCAATATATATGCACTGGTGGTGTTATACTATACGGCTGTAAACAGACAGTTTCGACGCAGTAAAAAAATTGCACCAAATTATTATTTTTAAACCTATTTAGAATGTCACAGCACTTGGCAGTCCTCACACTATGACCGGTTTCCTCCCTCGCACTTTACATGAGCAACTCTTCTTTTTCACACTTACGTTATTATTCTGTTTGAAAACCTCGTTGAGAGATCTCGACGAGTGTCGTTGCTATAAGGTGTCAGCTTTGTCGTTTGCCACAGGAACATTGTTCGTCACAGGAACATTCGTTGCAGGAACATTGTTCTTTGCAGAAACATTTTTCATTACAGATACGCTGTTTTGCTTTTCGTATACGTCGTTTTTAACGTTGTTGCATTGTATACGGTCCTTCTCTGTGGTTTTGTCATCTTTGATGTGGTTTTCTTCTATTTTGTTGCCGCCGTCTTTGTCTAAAGGCGACAGTGTTTTCCCGTTTACGAGTTTGAAGTCAACGGGCTCGGTTTGTGTCTCCTTATCGGTGCACGTCGCTTCTGAAAAATGTAAACAGATCAATTAATAGTTTAAATCCAATATAGACAACAAAAAAAAATCCAATTATAACTTTCAACGAATTTTCATCCAATTAAAAATCCTATCCTATCTCTCTTTCTAAATAAACAAGGATCGTTGTAATAATTTGCGACGGATGTCCAACATGTTTGAATAGAAAATCTTGACCCACTCATTCCTAAAAACGGCAATTGGCAGCACAATTATTACCTTCTAATGAATTCGTACAATCTTGGTGGAGTGCCCGCCTGACTAGCTATCACCCTCAAGTAGAAAATCTGTCACCAAACCCTATCGGGGTGTTCCGGCCGCGGTCCTGACACCCGATCCAATTCTAGGCTGAGTACGTCTATCCCCCTCGACCACATAGACAGTTAAGGCCGCGTGAGGACAGTGGTCAAATAATGGCCTATTAAGTATTAAAAAGCACAATGCCTGGTGCCTGGAGCTGGGCAGATAGTTGTATTGTAAGTATACTTACTCTTGCTCTGCGCTTGCGTGACCGTGATATGCGCTGGCGGCGGCTTCCGGCTGTACCGCACCGGCATGATGCTCTGACGCACATTTCTCTCTGGCCGGATCAAGATTATGTACAGCTGGAATGGAAAGATTTCACATGTTTATAGACTTATTGCAACCAAATAGTATTCTAACCAGCGGTGGGTGAGCTGTAACTTGTGCTCTAACAGGGCCCGTATTTTCACGTAACGAACGCGGCACGAAACGGTACTTTCGTGGAATCGTGTTTATGTAGCACGTTATGACGTCACAGTCTCTTGCTAGGAATTGTCAGTGGCATAGCAAATACGACCTCAGCGCTCAATTCAGCAATCAGCCTTGTACCAATGACGTCAAGAGTATTTGCCAACCTCCTTGCACTTCGATCTATAGACACATCAAATATTTGTGTGTAACAGTACCCAAAGGCATTTGCTCTGAGTCTGGGTGTAAATGTAGGACTAGGTCCCTCCCTGTAGTTCCGATTCTCTAGATGCCGAGATAATAATTAGGCATCAGAATTTCAGTAGTTTGAACGTGACGCATCGTAATTATTAAACATTTGATATCCAGGAACATGCACCGATAGCACGAGGTGGAAAGCTCATCTTTGAAGAGACCACCTCTACTCTCCCCAACACTCCAACAGTAGAAACGAAATAGGCTGGCAATGATTGCAAGGATGACAAGGATCTTAGAGAAGGTAACCATTCCTGCGTGGCATTGTCTCTCTCATCCTTACCTTCGGCGAGAAGAGGCAGACTAGCGTGACGCTAGCGCTGAGCGAGATAGTGACGGCCATGCTGGTGACGCGCAGCGGCACGTGCGACGCGGTGCCGAAGTAGAGGGGCACGAACGCCAACCAGATCACGCACGTCGTGTACATCGTGAACCCTGCGACAGAGTAATACAAGTCACTGACAAGTCTGATGACTTTTAGCCTTTCAACGGAGTCGTGGCCGGAAACAGTGTGGAAAGATACCTTACACGGCGGCAAAGTCATTAAAGCATAATATTGAACTAGCAGACACGGCCACGCGTTGCCGTGGCTAAGGCTTTTGTTATTGCGACTATAAATTGAGATGTAAGCTACCCTAGCTTTCAATTTAGATCTAACTGCACAAAATGTTTAGAAGTCTATCGCGAACAAACAACGTGACGCGTAAAGAAGCTTGACTCGACTTTATCTCACTGCTGTGCTTGACAATGGTGGTAGGGTCGAACGTAAAATACCAATACAAGTTTCCTTTCAACACACATTTTCTAACCACCGTTCGGGTTTCCCATGTTATATGTCCGTAATCGCCTCACGGAATTTCTCAAACGGTAGGGGAAAACTGGGTGGCTCCGTACAGAGGGAGCCTTCGTACAGTACGTATATCTCCACTATTAGTTATTTAGGCGCGTTCATCTTTTTATGCCTGATTGCCACTCGTATGCAGCTACTAATTAGTGGGACAAAACATCAGTATGGCTGCCGGGTCCGTTGAAATAAATTCAAATAATGTTTTCGCGCCGCGAAAGTATAATTTGGACTTGAATTCAAACTCATGTAGCTCTAGTAAGTTTTACTGAAATTGTGTAAGTAATTCATTGTAATTGAGGAACATATCCATTAGTTTATTATGTATTCGTAAATTTTGGGATACAGCTTAATGCATATTTATTTTTATTTGAATTGTGTAATTAATTGGGTTGGGGTACCTCCGTACACATGTGTGTGGGGTACATTCGTACTATATAAATGCTTCGTGAAAATATTTTTCAGCCTGCAATGTCCATATTAATATTTAATTACCACGATTATGTCATGTTATCGTTATTATTTATGTTGATTCTTACTAAGTAGACTATTTTAAGTGACTTTTTAATTTAAAAGAAGATTTTTGTGAAATACTTCTGCATTAGTACTACTATATCTAAAGGCTGATAATTACTCAATTTTATGTTATTTGAAACTCAAACTGATGAATATTTATAGTTATTTGATGATAAACGTATGTATTTTTATTTTAAATAACTTTTATTATTGTGTTTGCTGTGTACGAAGGTACCCGACGTCTGGGGTGCCTTCGTACGTTTTTCATTTTTTAGTAAATCCGTCAATACTCAGTCAATTATGCTGTATCGATACTAAACCACACTACATTTTATAGCCAGATATATGTGTAACATACCAGCATTGAAATGAGTTTGAAATAGCTGTTAGTATTTTTTTTACAAGGCCTAATGTAAAAACTGTACGAAGCCACCCTGTTTTCCCCTACAGTGCACTTACAATTATACAGGAATTTTCTAAGAACCCTGAAATTAACTTTATGCATAGATCATAAACCTTGTGTAGGTAGTCGAAACGCAGTGAATTCTACGTTTTGTACAGGACCGCAATAAGTGAATGAACCTATTCCTAGCAGTGTGTTAAAACGACCTGAGATGATGATAATAATTATCGCACATAAATGAACCGTATAAATGTCACTTACACCTTACGAGTAGGCAAATGAGTTCTATGAGCGCGGCGGTTACTTTAATCTCAGACACAACCTAATATGAAATGCACGTAATCAGTTGAAAAAGTCATCAAGCGTTAATAAGTTCAACTCGTCAGAACTTCATTATTCAATACCGCAGGCTCACTAGTAACTTTAATAGCTTTCTGACACTGCGTTAACTTGGCTTGATATTTAGCGGCAATTAAAGCTGTCAACAAGCTGCGGTAATTGCTTTATTTAAGTTTGTAACTTTGTGGTAACTTTAGGCCTAAATTATCCACTACTCTGCTCTTGCTGTTGATTTCCAAATTTGATCTAGGTATCTATCTAATAGGAGCGTCTTAAAGGCAATTTTGTTAGGTGTTAGGTATCTATTAAAAGTTTCCCATTTCTAATCATTTTTGGGAGTAGCTCGACAGATTTTGCTAGGCACGTTTCGTCACTTGTCACTTGTTACGTAGATGAAGCGGCAAACGTCACTTTCCTCGAGGGATTACATCGAGGAACTGGAATTGAGTGTGGAATAAACCCTGGGGGAAGGTAAGCTCGTATACCTTTCAGAAAATACATGTAACTCAGAGGAGTTGCTCGTATAAACCAAAATGTCTGCGGGTTGTTTTAGTACTTACATTTTATATTTTAGTTGATACCTGTGTCGTTGAAACTTTACAAGCTGAAGAATCAAAGGGTCCCAATTGGACCCTATATGCGTAAAAATGTTTTTTGTATCTCACACATAGGTATGTTATTTCTAAAACTTGAAATTAGGTAACTTTCATAGTTACATAAGCTAGTGTGCAAATTATAGACTATACTAAAAGTAAAAAAAAAACAAAATTGACTAGGTAGGTATAATTGCAGTTCTTTAACGATTAATAAACGTTAGGTTTTGCTCAGATACCTAATTATTGGTTTCAGTAGTTTTTTTATGACTATGATTAGGGTAAAAAATTGTTAAACGATGTGGGGAGAAAACCTTCATTAAGTTTTTGATGATATTTTCCTTTTACGGACCGTCACGCTCTGTTTTTGCGGGTAGCTTTAAAACCAGCTGACTGCAAATACTTACCTACCCTTACCTTACTTACTTACTTACGCTTACCCTTACCTACGCCTAAAGTGTGGCGTAAGATCCGACGATACCAACGGCGCTATCAACGCCTCAAAATTTAGTGGTAAATTAAATGTAATAGATGTATTTATAGTAAGTAGGTACTTATATAATAAGTAAATTCTGTATATCGGTATTTCTTATTAGTTCAAGAGGCCGGTACTAGTTTCAATCAGCGCAGGTCAATATGCTTGCATTGTTCCGTCACAATGGGCCCCCAATAATGGGCCCCCAGTGTGTACGGACAAACAGACGTACCACTGTTGCTTGCTCAGGATTGCGTTTGATTGATTGATTGATAAACAAATTTAAGTGATTGAATATCTCGAACCTGTGAAGATAGGTTTGCTCCAGCTACTGGAAAACAGTTACTAGATGACGTTAGAATTACACAGTGGCAGTGCCTTAAACCAAATTTCGTTAGATGTTTAAGTTTCGTTAGTTCTTGTTTTCTATTTTATATTAGTTTTTCTTAACGCTACGTTTTTAAATAAAGAAGGCTAATTAGAAAACCCGCAGTGCTTCACAAAAAGCTTTTCTCATCCAGCACATTTAAAAGCACAGATACGGCTAAGCTCTCTAAGATAGCAGAAGGAATGTATTCGCGTAGACCTCGGCCCGACGAGCCCATTGTTTCAGAGAAGCGAAGCACAAATGGACCCGCACAACCCGCCGGAGGAAGATACATGAGCTATACACGAGAACGAAATAATATACGAGAGGTAAAGGAAATTCATATCCCAGTTTGTTTAGGTGTGGGGCAGCGGGACTACTTTGAGTTAGATTATATTTAGCTTAATAGAATGGTATGTTATCATATGGGCAAAGTTGGTGAATGCTAATGTTTGTTGAACGAATTTTAATAATATACGGTAGCACAGTAAGCTAATCCATGCTACTATGGTGACTTGGTAGAAAAATGTACTTATACTTCATACTAATAATCATTCTAAATACAATAGTGTCTGTTTGCCTCGGCTGTTGCACCAATTCTGATTAACGTTGGTACAGAGTTAGAGAAGGACATGGGATACTTACCATCGCGGTAAAAATGACGCGGACGATGTCGCGAGCGAAGTAAGCTACGAATAAATAAACATTACAACATCGTCACTCCTTCATTCCACTGTATATTTGTAGAGGCCTAAAGAGATATATATTCGTTCTGAGAAGTGCGTAAATAAAGCGTAAATAAAGTTATTGGTTTAGGCCCTTGCACTAGACAAAATTAAAACTCTGCACGAGGTTTGCATAGGACGAGAGAGGACGAGTGCTAACAACAGAATCATAAATAAGTGATGGATGTCGTCAACCCGAGAAGGTCTTACAAGAAGCAATAGAATGCTTGTAAGCAAACATAATTAAAAATGTTGGACTTGTCTGGCTATATTAACAAATCCTAACTAGGATCAAGATTACCTCTGTGCGGGGGAAAAGGATCTCGAAGGCCCATGGCCACTCAAAGCAAATCCTTGGCTACACTTATATACTTACTTATTGGTTGGAGTATCTATCTACCAATTAAGGCAATCTCCTATAACCTTCAACGCGTAATTTCAATCAAACCCCTACTTCGCTATTGGCCTCACCACACTTAGGCGCGAACGTAGTTATGTAGACGTCACAAGCGATAACTTTTAGAAGACGCTATCTGTCCAATTAAGGCTTAAAACACTAAACGCCATTGATAAAGGTAAAAAAGATATCAGGGTGCCTTCAATTTCGGCTAAGTTACATAATATACTTACTTATTTCTGCTGTTGTCCTACTGGCCTAAGATACGCCCAAAATTTTATCGTGTATCGCGTATATCTATATTTCAATGCCTGCCAACATCGATACGCGGAGTTACGAGCAGATGAAAATACAATTTCACATTCATCTCTCCTCTCTACTATTAAGAGAAAGGTTGTATAATATACAATGTAGGTACATAATATACCTTTGGTTACAAAAACTTTATTATTCTATGAAACGGTGATAGACTAGTGGGCGAACGTACGCCTTCCAAACAAAGGGTGGCGAGTCAAATCCCAGTGCGGGCACGTAGCAATGTGTACGTAATTATCACTCACTTGTCTTTGAAGGAAAACATCGTGAGAAACCAATATGCCCGGGAATTATTTCTGAGGTATGTTAGCCACCAATCTGGACCGGGCCACCGTGGTGGATTGTGGATTAATCCTCCTCACGAAAATGAGGGGAGGCCTTTGCCCAGCAGTGGGACAGTTACAGGCTGAATTATTGTTATTATTATTAAAAATCATTGTTGTTGATTTTGCGTGCGTAAATCGCAAAGTTATTTTTTTAGGGACGGCTGTACTCTCTCACTGTACCGTCAGTCAACGTTACTAACGTGTTGCTACCAGTCGAAGACCAGACACCGACAGGAACCACGGCTTTTAAGACTTAGGTAAAAGAACACTCACCAATATGCTTGCTTTCATTGAAAGCTTCAGGTATCTTCCTCGTCAGAACAGCGTAGACCGTACACACGAGGATCAGCACGATGGGGTAGAAGAACGCGATCATGTATGACGCGTCCACGTAGGAGTCGCAGACCAGCATGTTGTCTTCCCGCGTGGGGTAGTGGAACATGGCTTTAGCTGGGGCCACTATCATCCAGACTACGACAATGAGGACCTGTGGGGAGTTGATAGTTTTTTTGTGAGTCTCGTGAGTGAGAGTCCACCTACGTTTTAGGTTGTTCGGCTTTAATTTACAATAATTAATAAGTAGAATAGAATGTATACTATAAAATGTTTGAAATAGACATCTCACGGATCACTGACATCTGTAGGCACTTCTACCTTTTGAGACAATACCAATATGTTTTATTGTATGATGATGTAATGCGTGGTAATGCCATGTTTTTACCAATATTCTTCGTCTTTATGTTTACTAGATTTTCGGTTTATTGGTGCTTCAATAAAAGTTAAAGGGAAACAATTTTATAATGAAGGAATTTATTTGGTAAAGTTGTAAAAATCTAAGCCCTTTGAAGTAATTTTGCAATCGATTACACATTGTTAATGAGCTATGGAAGCCAGTTGGAGCTAGGCCTAGGTATTGAATTCCAATTTGCCATACTCACTTATTGGCTTTCAATATTATATTGATAGGTTTGCAATAAAGCCAAACCTTATCATAACATCAACTAGCGTGCATATTTTTATTAACACCGTACTTAGCGTGAACAATGCGGAATCGAAAACTCTTTTTTTGCTCGTTTTGGCTAAGGCACTACCAGGCCCACGGCTTTAAACACCCCTACAGCTACCCCGGTTTTTAAATTAAACTGTCAGTTAATTGTATACGATAAAATAACCTACCATTAGCACACAAAAAATCCACATTTTTGCACGCTCTTTTATGTAAGTCAAAATCCTTTATTACCTCAATAAGCAAATTCCCAGTCCGATAATGCCCTTGCCTGTTGAGGTTTTCAGAAAACCTGCGTGGATGACGCCCTTGGGTAGATAGTAGATATTACATAATATCAGTGATTGCCCTCAGGCTGCCAGGCTAATTATGTTTGCGGGTGGGTGGTCATGAATTTGGCCGTTAATTCGGGTCAGCTTATTGGGAAGTATGTTGTTAGGTTTTGATAGGACAAGCTATATGGCATCAGGGGTTCATGTTCACCAGAGATTGGATTGATTGATGATTGAGAACAATCTTAGATGATTTGGGGTAGGTTAGCGATAGATACAAAACGTATTTAATGAAACCTTAGAAGTATTTTTTATTTAAGTTCTCAGATTAGAGTTCGGGGTTTGCTGTTCCTCTAAGGTGGCTGTCGTCAGCAGAGCAGTTTTATTATTGAAACGCGTCAATTATGACTTATAGCTGGAATAAACTAGGAAATCAGACAGAATCGGTTACTTGACAGAATTTTTCTCCCTCTTTCTTTTTCTATCTCCCTTGCTATATTACATTACCTGTATGGAGATCAGTGCGGCGCAGATAGCAAGCTGCGAGCTCGGAGAGATCAGTATCGGCCGCTTGGCGGAGTGCTTGCTGGCGTTGAAGATGCGCGAGATCCTGTTGGTCTTCGTCAGCAGCGCTGCGTACACCACGGTGAAGCAGAAGCCTGTTCCGAACCTGGTAAAAATTATAATGTATGAGAATGATAACTCTATCATATACATAAGTATCCTGGTTACATTACTAGGATTCCATTTATATAGAGAATAGGGAGTTCCGAAGCCCTCAAACTATCAGACTGGGAATAAATACAACAAGATTACACAAATATTTATGCTGATGCAAATCGAACCGAAAAGCTTACATTTCGAAATCTACTCATCACCAGCTTACGGCACGTTCGTTGCGGTGACGTAAATTTTGGTGATGACGCATTTAACTGTTTAAAGTATCAGTCAATTCAATATAATATATATTTTTTATAAGAATATCAGCTAAGACAGTTAATCCCAAATAAAATTAAATAAGATTTCATAACCAAAGGAAGATATAGAAATTGGAATTATTGTGCGCCAGTACCATTTCCATAACAAAAGCAAATCAGTTCACAAGGGCACAGAGCTTTCTCGATGTTGACATAGAATTTATTAAAGTCAGCACTCGGCAATCACAAGGCCTTTTGTCCCATATTTTTTCTTCACACAATCTCCGTTCCATCGTCTTCCCAACTTCCGAATCCATTCGTAAGCAAAAGAGAAACTCCGACTCTTTAATATTCCCGAATGCATCCGATAACATAAATTGTACAAGACGTATGAGATTCTACTGGCATTATATTCGGGGATAAATCTCCGGCTTTGTCATCCCCACTCGTCCCAGGCCGAGTACGATCGACCACCGTCCCCGGGGGACATTCGGGATAGTCGGTACGTTCAGTGCACCGCTCACGTTCCCCAGCATGACAATAGCGATAGTAGTTCTCGAGTATGACAATTGCAATCGTCGCGAGTCTCGAATGGGATCACGTACGGTACCGGACGGCCATGTTGTGATAGGAAAATGTACGTTTGAATGCGGGTTTAGTTCTCAAGAGGAATTGATGATAGCTGCGCTGAATATTGAATAGGAGCATATTTTTTGTCTAGCCTTCGTTTTGTGACGGAGAAACTGTGGAAACACATATTCTTTCTATGAATAAGTTGGCCGATCATTTTCAAATGAGAATTATTGGAACGGATTACACTTTCAGACAACAATAAGAGTAGCTTTTTGTTAAAACAATAGAAGACATACTTGGATATTCGGTACATTGTAACGATACGAGTAGATTGTTAACTAATACCACGACTATCTTAAACAGCTGGAGTAAAGTGACACCCAGAACTATGCAATATAAACCATTAAACGCGCTACGCTACGCTACTCATACTGAGATATTAATTCCTAGTCTATTCTGCCCACTTTCACAGTAATTATTTCAAAATAAAAGCTTCATTATTCTGTAGCACCAAAACGAGTCTCCAAGCTGCTCGTCACCGTAAAAAATTGTTACATAGAGCTAGTTGATTGAAAAGTAAATTGAAAATTTCAAACTGTCTCTCGCACCGCCAGTGCCCCAGTTATCGAACACCAACACCGCATATTGGACCAACTATCCGTCCGGACGTCACGGCTTCAATTTGTCCAACGGAAGTTATGACGTCATGTCTACAGCTCTACGCTGTTGATATTTGGCCATTGCATTTAGAATGGGAAATGTCAGGTCACTTATAAGGCTTATTCCAGAAATCCTCTGGCATAATTCCCTGCGCAGGGGATTTTACTACTGCTATGTAACCAAATAATAAAGAAACCGGTCAAGTGCAAGTTGGACTAGTGCACGAAGAATTCCGTACCAAATATATCTATAAAAACCGCAAAAAAACCCGTTTGTTATATGGAGGTCACCTTAAATATGAATTTTATTATGTTTTTTTGGTTGGCTGTTGGTTGTTATTATAGCGACAACAGAAATACATCCTCTGTGAGAAACTGTCTATCACGGTTCATGAGATACAGCCTGGTGACAGACAGACGGACGGACGGACAGCGGAGTCTTAGTGATAAATTCCTGTTTTACCCTTTGGGTACAGAACCGTAATAACTATTTCGTTGTTGTTTGTCGTTTGTTGTGCTAGATCTAGATTCTAGAGTATATCAGGCCGCCTATGTGCCTCACCTAAAAACAAGTAAAAATAAGGTAGTCTTTAAATATATTTATTTGTTGGTGCATATTTTTACTTCATCATTTTGTTTTACCAACTACACTTACGACTTTGTCAACCGATAGTCGTAGTTTCAGCTGAAGTTACAACGGAAAGTGCAATAAAATTTTATTTATAAAATTCATAAAGGAAACGAGGCAACAAAGCAGAGGCGGAATTGTAATATCATAAATTGAAAGCAAAAAAATTAAAAAAAAAGCTTTTATTGTAACGCACATACATACATTTTTTTCCTTAAATAATTTAACTATTAACTTACTCTACATACTACTCTATATACTACTAACTCATTATATAAAATTTATAAACAATAATATTAATCGTTTGAAGATATCTACTTCAAAATTGAGTCCAGAGATTCTACCCGAACAAACATACTTACATACATAAATTGCCAGTTAAATAAAAGCTTTAAAATAAAAAGAAACCGAATTGACGCACACGTCATACTGGAACCAAAAGTAACACACAGATAAAAGTTCCCCTAAACTAGTCGGCGGCAATCAGGACTAGGCCAGCAATCCAAACCACATTCAGGCGACAGAGTCACGACTCCCGACCCCAATTGGCACGTTCACGTAATATCGTCTGCGATTTATCTAACCCGTCCCGGACGTGGCCCGTCCCGTCGGCCACCTGTGACCGTCAGGGGTGCGGGGTCACTGTTTGCGATTCCCCGTGCGGTTTGGGGGCACTAGGACATGTAAGGCGTTACAGTTACCATGTACCGTTGGCATTCAACATGTAATCAACTTGATTGATGACCACTACATACCGACGTTAGAGTAGACAAAGTAAATACGTATAGTCATTAGTTAGAAAGGGAGACTTTCCACCTTTTTGAGTCCTTTGAGTCACTTATGCCCGGTTTCTGAACCCCAAGTTACTAAAAGCTGTGCCAAAATATACCTATATACTTTGAAGATTTTCTTGTAACACAATATCTACAAGTAAGTCAAATACAAGCAATAATAAAAAAAATGAACAAAACAGTGATATCGATAGAACACAATCTGCTGAAACCAAAAAGACCGCAACGTACACGTACCGACAAAGCGCCATAAACATTTGCAGTTAAAGTTTCAAATGCCATACCAACTGGGGGAATATCCGGGATAATCGCCTATAAAACCGGATTTGCAGAAGAATAACCGGATCAAACAGACCCGTCGAAACTATCCGTCATGATAACACGCGACGGTTTCCGACAGTTTCATATAAATGTTTGAATGCGGGATCCATCTCCTCGCACGGGATGGAATATATCCCTTTCTGTCGTTGAGAGAAGTCATTCGTTAGAGTGAGATGTACTCGTAAATGGAACATAAAGTGTGGCTGCACACGATCGCATCTATAATAGTTTGTGATGCATTTTCATAACCGGGAAATATTGGCGTTGTGGAATGAAGTACTTTGTGTTGGACGTTTGGATATGATCGGAAAGTATTATTCTCTTTGTCTGTCCAATACCTAAGGAATATTATAATTGACGCGCGGTTCACACCAAAATGTATTTATTTTGAGTTTAATTTCTAAACTCATCAGTTTCGCTTTGTTGTTGTGACGACAACTCGGATGACGCTGGTGCCGACACTGACGCAAAACCTAACAACGCCGACGCCAGCGACGCCGACGTTGGCCTTGACGCCGCCAACGCCAACACCAGCCCTGACGCCGCCGACACCGACCTTGACGCGACGACGCCGACGCTTTGAAATTGGAACCAATTTGAAACACAAAAGGATCAGGATCCCTTACTAAACAGCCTCATTATGCAAACCTTGTAGAGACGACACAACTTCTAATCAAAATATTGGAATACGATTACAGGACCATCCAATACCTATTCAGAGACCCTCCTTACTTCCCTGCAGTGATGGTAAGCGAATCCCATTATAAGGATTAGATGTGCCGTCGAATGCTTACGACCTTTTCTTTAAAAAGGTATTAAGATAGGGCTTTATTCAGAGTTATCGTAATGAAACATTGGAGTCGTTAGGTTAATCGATCGTACTGTATACATATTGGGAATTAGAGTTGATACAGCGTGCCGTGCGTTGCAAGCTTGAAAGTAAAATGTTGGTAGTACAAAACATGTACGTACAATGTAAATGCGTTCAAGGCTTCAGACAACATGCCACATAAGAAATTCTGTTAAGATTACAATAATCAAAGACAGTAATGATCTGGCAGAAGTTGAGTAGTCGGTGTGGCTATTTTGAAAGTAAAAAATTAAATTCTCAAAACAATGTTGACGAGTTGATGAGGTTTATTGATGACAAAATTTACGATAGCAATCAACGACATTTTACGTTATAGCAATTGAATCGTACTAATAACTAGACAGAAATTCACTACACATAATTAAAATATAAAATGATTAGGATAGGCTAACGTAACTCAAATAAAATTACATTACCTACAAAAACTTTAACCAAAGTCAAAGCGCTACAATAACTCCAGAGCAGCTGGTGTCACTTCTCTAATGGGATCGTTGCTGTGCTCGCTAAATGATATAATCCGTTACCTACGTTAATGCCCGAGTAACTCCTCTTTGTAGGGAAGTAGTCAGGGAAGGGGCAATTGGTGGTTGGGGTACAGGCAACATCATCCTAAAATATTATTGTTGCTTAAATAATAATGTCTAAGAAGCATGAAGACAAATTGTTCAAGCGCCTTGAATTCTAAATCTGTTGGTCGAGGTCTTGAGAGAATACGGCTTGATTTACCTTTTAGTCCTGACTATCCAGACAAGCAGGCTGCCATTTTAATGGTAAGAGCTTTGTACCTCATACAACTTAATGTTTTCTAGCTACGAGTATACCTAGCACTATGTCCCCCACCATCAGCGAAATATTAATATAATCTTACAGAAGGACCTTTCACTTCAAGACATGGATCTAAGTTGGTTTCCGCCTTGATTTAAAGTCCTCAGTACCACCACCTTGCCTTGTTGCTGAATTGGAGAGTAGAAATTATGATCTTTATAATAGCGCTATTGAAGTACTTTAATGGGTGCTCGTTCGCAGCTGGTCAGATTGCAGTATGGCTGCCGCAGTGGCCATTTATAATATGTGATGGTTATGGTCGTTGTGGTGTATCCAAGTATACGTGCCTTCTCAAAAGCATTTCGTTGTTAATTTTCTTCGAGTGCAAAAGTGATATGTTAGATCTTTATGTCCACATTTTTAAAGATTATCTGTGTTAATAAATTTCACGCCACGCTATTTACTAATTACATAATTATCTAATACAGAAAATACTGTGCAGGATGCCCTTGAGTAGTTTCAGGCCCTGGTTTATGCCGTAAACAACTTCTCACGTTTCTCATCACTTCGCGGCTGATGAGACTTACCTCTGTATAGAACACATAATGTCGGTAGGACGGAAGACGAGAGCGAAGGTGACCAGGTAGCACATGAGGATTCCAGCCAGCAGCACGTATGATAGCTCTCTGCCGCTCGCACGGACCACGGGTGTTGAACTGTGCCGCACCCATACTCCAGCAACGAATCTGAGGTACGGAAGCAGTTCTAAACGATGATCCAGAAGCATTGACTACTAAATAATTACTACTTATGCTTAAGTAGCCTTTACCCATTACAAACAAAAACCTTGAAGAGGAGAGGCTTGATTGAGGCTTGCCCGTTAGGCCAATCAATTATGGGCATTATAAGCAAACTGAACTGCTTCTATTGATTTTATGACTCATCCCATAAAGTTTGTGCTGTTGGAATCTTTGAGGACCTATAGTAGAATACAGGCACAGACACTGTTGGTTTAGAAACCTACTGTTCGGACACAAACAGACACTAAGACTTAGAGGTATACCTACATTTTTGATACTATGGTACTTCAACTAACAAGGAGACGGCAAGGGTGTGGGGTCCTCCAATCAAACTTAGGTTCCGCATGTAGTTAGCACTCAGTGAGTGTATTCATATACACAAACCCTAGAGCGCACTACTTACAATAAGTGCCGTTTATATGAGGTTGGTTCATAGAGCTGGAACATTACGACTTACTCCCATTGGCTCCAGTGGCAGATGGGAAAAGAGTGTCATCCGCTCTGGTTGCGTCCATGTTGGTGCCCTATCATTATCATCCCTTACGAGCCCACTGTTTCAAAGTATCGTCAATAACTGACTGTACTCACGCAGTCAACAGTATCCCTACGGAGGAAAAGGACATGGCTCCAATGGCCCAGGCGGAGTCAGGCCGCAGGTAGGCCTCCGGGATGGGCCGGCAGTGCGTGCGCGTGGGGTCCGGCAGCGTCCCCCGCGGGCACACCATGCATGCCGTCTCCACGAACGGGGAACGGATCTGTGGGCAGTTCATCATCCTCAACAGTCTAGTACTGGATGGAGACCTCTCAAGATCGACAAATGTTAGTCGATGCCGTGCGATACTGGGCATTTTGATGATATTACGTATATCCTGCAACGTTAGTAGTAACTAGTAACCCGCAACGAATTTAATAAACAATTTCTACTACATTTTAATCCAACTTTTTTGGACATTGCACTTCCGAAGAATAAACGAAACGAAGAGAGCTTTTACTCAGTGAAACGATGACTATTAATCTTTTAAACTGCGAAGACGCGCTTTCATGAAACGTAGCTTTTGAATAATTACCTACTGTACTTGGCACAAAAAAACGCTTAGCTTTATCTATGGAATCAACTCTGTTTTATGAAGGCTGAAGTAGGAGTCTGCTTTTTAGTTCCACGAATTGGTCCTTCAGGTTCTCGTAAGGTTTTTAAAGAAGCACATGAATTTGACATTGGTATAGTAATACTGGCTTAGTTTAAATACCTCGTACTGCGTGCAGTTGAAGCAGTGCCAGCAGCAGCTCTCTCCCTCGACGTACTGCTTGGCCTGCCCCAGCTCGCACTCGGCGCTGCACACAGACTCCGGCGGCCGACGCGAGTCCCATTTGAACTGGATCTCTGATGAACGATAAACAAGGTTCAAAATACATTGGTAAGGTATCTGAAGCCGTGCTTTTAGAATCTGGTGGCAGATAGGATTGCCATTTGAATTGTATCTCTGGGGGACGCAAAACGAGGATTAAGTTACGTGACTTGTGTAGCGTGTTTACTGATGCACTACTTCAAAGGTGTATTGACAAGCTTTCTGACTACACTGAGAAGTGGTTGATCTTCATTTTTAAGTCCTATAACAGAAATGCAGAATGGTTCAAAATGCTGGACCGTCAGCATAATACTGCAATCACTCTCTTAATTAAAATGGAGCTCAGGATTCAGTTACTGGCCCACCTTTACCTAATAGTATCAGCTGCAAAAAACCTGCTTGACATGCAAGATCGTATCTACAATATCAAACTATCACCAATATTACAGTGGGGCTGCACTCACTATCTAAATGCAGCTGCAGCTCTCCATCCAGGTACTGCCCCACCTCAACCCAGCGGTACGTGCCGCGCGACACCTGCTTGAAATGCAGTATGATGTAACGCGCCGGACCATCCCCGTTGGTGTCGAAGTGGAACTCGTCACCTGTCAGACCTGGACAGGGGACAACATCAACCACCTCATCATCATATCAATCAACAGTATATGAAGAACAAAGTAAACAGAATGTTGTTTAAAATGAAAATTACGACGTTGCTTTCTTACAAAGCAATAAAAATACTTTCAATTCTATGTGGTTTTAAAAAGTCAAGGAAATAATAATATAATGAGAGATCTAGTATCTATCTGCAGAAAATAAAATTCTATCAAGAATATTTTGTTGTTCTAACACGATCTAAATTAAGCAATAACTATAGCGTTTCTTATGTTAGAGCCACATGAACAAAATAAAAATATAATAAAATCAATATTAGATCAACGTTGTACAATTTTCTCCTATCTTGTTCCTCACGATGCTATCGTTAACTTAATTCAATAAAGGAAATCGAGATGATCTCGTAAAGATCAAGTATTGTAAATAATCAGTATGGACAATGAAGACGTTGCTATATTTTAATGAAATACACCTTTGGGATGAGTATGAAAAAATAGGCATAGCAGATCGGTAAGAGTAAGAGAGACCGCAAGAGAACCGGAAACAAAGTTGGGAGTTTGGCCCTCAGTAAGTACTCTCAGTAGGGCAAAGTTTGTAACAGCAAAAGGTTTCTTACTGCCATAGTGTTACGAAGCAGAGATTTGATTGCACTATAAATCTTGGATGCCTAGCACTGACCTTCAATTAAGTATACCTACCTAAAGGTCTCAAAACATCAATTTGTCAATACTGGACTGATGGACAATTATTATTGGACATACAATAATGAAGCTCATATATTTTTCATAGCTTGAAAAAGCTGAATTATATCAGAAGAAAATACGAGGCATTTTATTGGGTTCACGTTTTTATAAGTTGTTCAGTTAGCGATGGGTGAGTCCGAGATGTTTTAAGACGATTGTTTTGATTGTTCAAACATCTCGATGGTTCTCGAAGTCACATTCAAGTAAATTCGAGTTGTTTTGAAACGTCTGAATGGAAATAATCGCGGGCAGAACCTCTGAGATTCTTTCAAGTTTGCACGACAAGAAACGAGTAAGAGAGGGAGAGCAATAGAGAGAGAGTGAGAGAGAGAGAGCGAAGAACGTTTTAGCGAGTTGGTCGATTCGGAACAATTGAAAATCATCTCGATGGTTCAGCCGCAAACCGAGATGTTTATAGGCTCGATTGTAATTTTGCACTGAATACTATTATTTCAATAGTCAAAAGATCTCGGTCTCGTCCATAGCAATCTATTACGTGAAGATTTGAAACATAAATTGGTAACGATTCAAACTGAAAACAAAGAGAAATATATCAATAAGTCTTGAGATAGACGAAAGTCAGGTGACTGACAATGAAGATCTCTGAATTATTATAAATGGATGATAATATATAAAGATATCTAATAAATATATTATATAAAGATATACTGAAAGAAGTATGGGTTTGCATATATAGTATTATCACCATTGACGTACCAATATCTCAGGGTGACGAGCGGCAGTGCGGCACAAGAATATGCAATGCAAAGTTCTGGTTGGAAGGCGTGGCGCACCATGTCAACGACTGGCATAACTCTTTATACTCAGTAAAATAAAAAAAGAACACAAAAACTTTTTGTACACAGATTGATCATAATAATAGATGCTGTTCTGTTGTATCCCTCACCAGTGAAGTTGACCTTCCGGAGGTACCGCAGCAGGTCAGCTCCGCTGGTCGGCCGCATCGCGTCGCACAGCCCCGTCCTGCCGCCGCACACTGTCGCGTGCATGTCCCTGGCGACAAAACGGGCCATCAACAACGTATCACGATACGCACCTACTGGCTGGAACGGTGAGTGACAAAAATGAACCGGTCTATACTTCGAGAGATAAAAATAAAACCAATCCAATCAATCTAGGTGTCAGTGAAGCGAATCATAGCCCGTAGAGTTTTAGATTATTAGATGCAAACAATCCTAATAATCTTAATTAGGTGGTAATCATGGCGCAACGTTATTATCGTTAATTTATGGACTCAAAAGTAGTCGTACGAATCATTATTGTACTGAATTAGAAATTTTTCGTGCGATGGCACAATGTAAGACATGGCAAGTATAGAGGAAATAAATTGATACTACGTAAGAACGTCATGTGGGTCCAGTTGAATAATTCATAAATATGCTATTGGGCACCCGAGACGCGATGCTACGCGTAGTCCCAGCCTGTCGCATCTCCTCAACAAATGTTTGATCAAAGAGTTTCACAGAAAATCTATGTTGTTCTCGTAGAATCCGTTGAGATTGTGATGTACTTACCACAAATACACTAGAAGCACCTCGCGGTTTCACCCGCGTTAACTACTATCCCGCGGGAACCATAAATTTTTACGGGATAAAAGTTAGCCTATGTCACCCGGGGATAGTATAGCTTCTCAACAGTGTAAGATTTTTTCAAATCGGTTCAGTAGTTTCGGAGCCTATTCATTACAACCAAACGAACAAAGTTTTCCTCTTTATAATATTAGTGTAGATAGCACTCAAACTTCAAAACCGTAGTTACACAATTCGGTTGCGAGGTTCACTGCTTCAAAATGAGTCAAGTATTTAATGAAACAAGTCCGAACAGTAACTAGGCTTAAACTTGTAAGGTTGTTACGCTCCGCTGAACGCACGGACGAAATTTAATATAAGCCTTCAGTACTTACAAATTTTACTAGAAATTAGGTACTTAATATACCTAAATTAACTAGAATTACCCGTCGTCACAAGCAGGATTTGCTGCCAAATTCGAATTGAGAATAATAATTATGCTAATACTCAATCACTGGAGGAGTGATCGTCAAATTTGTTTTGCGTCATACTTGTGCTTCTCTATCATACAAAGAATATAATTGGCTATAATGAAGTAAAGAATTAGAATTCTGAAGCACCATAAGTTAGCATCAAACCTTCGCGAGTGTAACTTTTTTTTTCTAATATCTATTTCTGCAGGCACCCTAGGATTCACGGATTAATTCTAGGATCATAGGAGACACCCAGTACCCCTTTCGGAGTATTCCAATTTCCCCCTGAGCGACGAAGAAATTCCTAAAGCTGAATACGTGAAGTCGGATCCCATATGATGCCCTGAATGCAGCCAGGCAAAGGGGTCACGGAATAACTCAGTCACGCAGTCAGGTGCAGTCAGGTCAGGTGTGCTTTATAATGTAGGTTTTACCCTGAATGCACCCTTAGAAAGGGAGAGAAAAGGGTGGAAGTTGGAAAGTTACTTTTAGCTCTTATTTTTCGGTCATGCTTACATAGTCGAGGAAGATAGGTTATTCGCTTCATAGTTGATGGAGATTATGTATATTTAAGGATTTATTAGCGTTTTAATTTCACAAAGACAATTGTATGTGATAATACGAACATAGAATGGAGTTTTGTGCTCTGTTTGTTAACATTCTGATTTTAGTAAAAATGTATGAAGAAAATTTTTAATGTAATTTGCCTATACAGTTTTATTTAGTTTAACTATGGATGAAGCAATCAATCCGTTCACTGATTCCATAGTTGGGATGAAACACAATACCTATAACATCAATATACCCAACTTCCTGTTATAAAAGAGTTTATAGTTCCACAACACTGATCTAAATCAGAGTTAACCCTTGATTAAGGCGCTAATATAGGAGCGATTCATGTATTTTAGAAGATGAAAGTTACCTGGCCGGGCCGCGCGCCACGCTGGCTCCGCGCTCACGGCTAGTCGAAAACGCTAATTCATAATTATTATACTCTTACTAACGGCATCACGTGGCCTTAGCACAGATTACTAGATAGTTACTACGTAGGCTTTATTCTGAAGCATTCAATTATTTCGACACTGTAATGACATGTCAGATTGGCCGAGCGGTCTGAGATGCTACGTTCCGTTCCTAAAGAATTATTACCGCCAGCATTACATAAATTATTACCTCCTTGACTATAATCCTATCAAATTTAGAATGCCGCACGAATTATTGGAGTCACACCTAAATAAGTTGTATTAAATTTATTTAGTGTTGGTCCCTTCTGGTATGCGCGTTTGTCAAGTCCATTTGATACAAGACATCCTCTTTAGTCCACTTCCATAAATTTCTTTTTGATATAAAGTATATTTTGACAATGACAATGACGGAGTAAAAGATTTGTGCATTTAGCCAGTGTCAGACATCCGTACTAAGATCATATAAATGCGAAACTGTGTGTGTGTGTTTGTTGGTTTTTTTTTTAGTTTTTGCCATCCTTTCACGTCTAAACGGCTGAATCAATCTTGACCAAGATTGGACCTATGAGATGGGTATAGGCTATTTTTCGTCAGAAAAAATAGGGATCTTAGTAGGTGATCTGACACTTTATTATTTTAGGCTCTTGATAAAATATAAAGGTTAAGACTAAGGATAGGGAAAAGGAAAGGGACAGGGACAGGGATAGAGATACAAAGACTTCAATATTTATTTTCTAAACAGTTGCTTTTTCATATACGGATGAAGTCGCGCGTAAAAGCTAGTTTTAGTAAAGTTTACTGAATCGTAGCTATGACTGTAAATTTACTTTACCACGAGGTTGTAATAATATGGAATACTAGCTGTTTCCCGCGACTTCGTCTGCATTTAAATCGAATCCAGCTATAGTAAGAACACAATATGCGTGAACTTTGTATGCTATTGTAAATCAATCGGGCACGTCACGTCTCTGTCAATATCTCTATCTTCCTATTTCCTCATCGCTTTTTTCCCCAACTCCCAATATCTCATCTCCCATCCCTCATCCATCTCCGATCTCCCATCTCCTCATCTCTCCAGCTGCTGCTCTCCATCTCCCCATCTCCCCAGGTCCTCATCTTTCCTTCTCCCATATACCTACCAAATTTCATTTTCATTTTTGTTGTCTCTCTATACCTAATTTCATCGAAATCGGTCCAGCCGTTTAGCCATAAAAAGTAACAAACAAACAAACATACAAATAAACAGACAAACAGAGAAACAGTGTTACTTTCGAATTTACAGTATAATATTTGACAGTGACTAAATGCACAAATCGTGCGAAGCAAAAACATTGAAAAAACTGGCTCATAGCTGAGCAGAAAGATTACTGGAAGTGTGCTAAAAATAAAACGTCAGAATATGCATCCGCCAGATCCGCCATTATGGAAAACGGAAGTTCACCACATCTTCATTTTAATATACAATCATAATCTGCTCCTTTGATTAACTCCAAACTATCATAAGAAATCCCAGTTTTATTTAAGTGAACAATCTAAAAACGCGTTTTTGCTGCTAATTACAGTTACAGGTGGTGCAAGAATAGTCATATTAGCCATTATTCTTTACACACAATGGAGAATAAATACAAAGTAATAAAGGTTATAATAAAAGTTTAGTAATCGTCGAAGGAAGTCATTTACGGCAACTAAGTAAATAAACCAGTTGTATACCATGTAGAGATTCTGTTTGCTTTATTTTTTTGGAGAACTAACAGTAAATTCGACGAGAAAATTTTGAGGAACAGCGACATACGTCCTCTCTCTGAAACGCCGTAGCGGGTACTGAGCCGTCTAGTACGCGCTCAAACTGATCATATTCTCGTCGTTTTTATTAATTTAGAAGAACGGAATCGATTCAGTTCATTGGAAAATTCAAATCTCATTGGAAAATAAAATTGCCTTTTTTATGGTTCCAAAAAATATGATAGTTGTCGCTGAAAATGTTGAGCATTATGTGACGAAAGATTTTTTTCGGGTCCTTTCTCGTGAATTTTTTTCTCAAGATACTAGACAACTTTAGTCCAATATTATTGATTTATTAGCTAACTGAAACACTTGGCTATACACTGTATTTTTTCTGGCTTATAAATATTTGTAATTACAGCTTAACTTTTTGACAAAAAACCGCCCATTTTACGGAAGCTCGCTGCCTACAGGTCCTTAACCCACAACACAACGACCACGGTAGATATTTCCTACATTTTCAACACAAAACTGCATCGTAACCGGTCAACTCGTAAAATGGACAACCCTTTCATTAGGGATGCCACCATTTTCAACAGTATTATTTAAATCAAACATTGTTCAAGGTGAGCTGTATAATATACAAAAATAATGAAAACGATTCTTTATTTTTACTTTTTTGCATAATATAATTTACAGAATTTAACGGAATTTGATGTGCCAATTCCGGTGTTAGGTACCAATCAATATGTTTGGTACCTAACTTTAGGACCTCTACTCAGTATAATGTAGAATAGAATAGAAACAAAAACAATTTATTAAATCCTAGGTAGGAGAAACAAAAAATACTCATTCCCAACCCTAGCTCAAACCCTCGCTTTTATACGGCATAATATGGCCGTGTACCAAAAAAGCGAGGTTTAGGGCTGACACTTCGACAACCCCTGATTGATGACTGGGAATCCTACCCAAATTATACGCGTGTTTTGTGTGAAGACCCTAGCTGAGGGCCTGTTACCCTTGTAAGTGGGTATAACCCATAACCCGACTTACATCGGATTAGTACGTTGCGATTCGTAATATACTAGTGAATTAGTAAACTGTAATTGTACGTATTATTTCTAATCTTATATTATATAGGTAGGTACACATAAATAAAATATTAGTGTCTGTTTGTAATTTCAAAATAACAGCGTTTTACTAAATTTATATTCATGAAAGAAATGAAAATTGCCTAACCCTCCACACGAAAGTGAGGGGAGACCCGAACGAAACGAAAATAGCACAAAAATAACACTGAGATAAAATATTTATTGAAGTGGTTGCTATAGAGCAATCCTTTATTAATCCTTTACTTATAATAAGTAAAGTATGATCAATGTATGAAAAAGTATCTAATGTAGTATGAAATTACGGGCACCCGCTATTTCATAATAAAGAAAGAATTTGAGTTTATCGGTAAAGAGGACAGTAATTTTATTTTAGGAAATAGGTAACCTAACTCTGATTCGCCAGGGCCCAAAACGCTTACGTTTCTATCTTCCATTAATAATTAATCTAAGTACCTGTGATTTTGAAGTCTACAAATAGGAAGAAGTTTAATTTCTATTAATATAGCAATACCAGAAATATTGTTTATTTCATAAAGCTCAGTTTTATCCCCAACGCCACACGCCTTTGTTATTTTATTTAATTTCAGTTTCTAAGTACAAAAGAGGGTGAAAGTTAATGGCTTCCATTCCTTAGGATTTGCGCTCTAGTATTCTACGAAAAATGTTATTTGTAATGTATATTATTTTTGAAGTATTTCTGGAACTAATTAACAATAAGAGATTCTGGCAAAGGAACTACGTTTGCGAGGTTTCAAAGGCTAAGCTAAACGTTTCCGTGAAGTTAAAAGATGCTTCGTAATACAGCGTTAATTGAACAAATTATAATGAAGATGGTTGTAATATTGATAATTATTCAAAATACCGTGAGAAACTGTACCGATATTGAAAATGCTGGCTGACGAAATGACGTAGGAAGACGCTTGTTTTAGGCAATCAAAAATTTAGGCCCCACCACTATTAGCGTTGTTAATAAGGGTCACCATGCCATGTTTTGGCCAACTTCCTTACGAACCATTGGCTCACGACGCACCACAAAATAACCCCTACTCAATTTGGAGCAATCAAACAAAATGGGGCAGAAAGACAACATTCACAAGCTAAACCTTTCCACTGAGGCAAATCAAAACGTCAGCCACCCTCAAAAATAAGATCCAAATTATTTGCGCACCACCACTTTTATTTCCAGGAAAAAAGGTTTAGAAATAAGACCCCTTTTATAAAGGTCTGTGATCCGCCGAGTGAGTAAGCCATTGGCGGGCGGGCGGTCGACGTACTTAATATTGCAATCAACGGTTGATTGCAGCCGACCTACGTTGAATGCGTGTTTTCAACCGGAAAAGTGTTTTATATCTACGTTTGCCTATCGCCCGTATAAAAGATGAATGGGACTTAAAATGTATGAATGCTTGGAAGGCACAGTATGAAATTGGATTACTGATTCAAGTGTAGTAAAGAGTGGATGTTTTTTCGATTTTTGTTAGCAATCACTTGAATATTTTGAACGCCTGTATTTCTCTAGTTCCAAGTATGAAATCCCACAATGACCGTACACTATATTGAAACTACAGTAGTACGATGTACATTTCGAATAGAAAAAAAAACAATTCTTTACACTTCACTTTACACACTTTACTTTTCACTAGTCCACTTTTTTATATAGATCTGTTCTACATTTTCAATCTGTATTCCATAGACGGTCTTGACCAGACAGATCAAATCCGTCGAAGAGGGTCCATGAATGGCCGGAAAAAGGTCCATCTAGGGAAAAGGGGAATCTTTACAAATTCTACCTTTCGTATTCACGTTCCTGTGGATGTAGAATTTGTAGATGTCACTTCTAATGTCTGTAGTGGCTGTCCGATGTGCGAGTGAGATCAATTGCGTGATAAAAAAAAATCTTAACAATAAGAACGCACTGCAGTGTCTTTGGGATTATTTTTTTATCGAGCCAATTATTCGTAATCGCGTTTTTGTCATCCCGTCTCGATATCTGCGGTATTATTTCGGCACTCACTTTACTCATCTCTGGTGGACAACCAGCCTTAAGGTCAATACGTAATCTGGGGCAAGTCTATATTTAATAACAACGTTATTACGTTCCTTTTCTAAATTTACCAAGTTAGGAAAAGTTATCCAATTTGTAGGAAGGTCAGACGCTATTTATTCTATACCGTTTCATGATAATGTCCGAACTAAGACTAAATGATATTAATATTAAGCTAACTGCACTTTAAAGAACAGAATAATAAGAAGAATAGACTTTATTTCATACTTTTGTTTTTTTTTTGTTCAATTGGGTCAATTCTAGTACCTGAAATTTTACCCCCTTCCTGTTTTACCGATTGTTTTAGTAATTTGCATTTGACAGAAGTATACCTACTAATAATTGCATAAGTATCTTAGAATAATACAATTATACCTACATTTTCTTTTCAAATTTAGCTAGCTTCTATCTAAACCCCAAAAGTTACACCTAACCTCATCGGCGGACCAAGATAGTTATACAGATACACATTTAAATAACCTCTCAAATACGTGAGAGCCGATTTATACAGATGAACAATTCAAATGCCTGGAAACCTTTCAACTGATTTAACTAAAGCCAAATTCCTAACAATATCTCGCGATCCCACATAAACCCACTGCTGGGACGGACCATTCAACAGTATGAAGCAATGATCTCGATGTAGGGATATTAGAGGACGAGGTAAATACAGACAAAGCGGAGAGTGATCAAAGCTTTGAAAGCTTTGTTAGAATAATTTGTCAAAGGAAACTTGGGTGTCTATGAGGATGTTGAATGGTTCATGTAAACGCGTGTCTACTTACGTTCAGTACAGACATAGGTAGACTAACCTAATATAGAAATAGAAAATACTGTTACGTATATTAACGTAATTGTGAAAGTACCTCCCTAAATATAAAAACAAATGTAGGTACTGTTTTAACTTAAAGTGCACGGATGACTTTGTTTTAGTTTTTTTAAACGTAAATACTTAGTGAGCTATATACCTATTGTACATTTTAATTTACAATTTTAGATCTAAGAGCTAGACCAAAAGAATTCCTCTTTTCTTCAGTGGGTCTGAGGACCTTCGAATGGACCCTTTGTGATTCAGAATAGGGACCTTCTATGTAATTGATTGCTGTTGTATTCATCCTTAAAGTCAATGAATAGAAATGCGATTTTTTTCGGAAATTGACGAAAAAAATTGTTATTTTTTTTCTGTATAATGAAGTTATCACAGTTGAGTACGTGAGTTAATATATTAAAGTTGACAAAGACATGCGTCAGCTTGACGTCAAAGCGACATACTATGGACCGTATTAATAAATGAAACTCAATAGCGCTACCAAGTGCGCTACCAGCTGATCCACACTCAAAATGTAATCTACATCTTGAAATCGTTGCTATTTAATAAATGGATATTGAGATGTAGCACTGGCAACTAGATACTGTCTTGTATGTGTCAATTGTGTCATAATCGGATAGCACTTAACCGCTGAGTGTCATTTATTAATTTGCCAGAGATCATGTAAGTTTCTGTTCCTAATCTAAAACTTAAGATGTATACATATATTAATTAGAACTAAAGAGCAAGTGCACACTGAAGATAGCTCTCAGAGCTAAGTTTGATTTATTAATACGGCCCTATGTGGGTTGCAGGCATGAAGTGTCGTGTCGTAACGATGCGACATATTTATAATGTCGTGTTTTGAATACATTGTGGACTTGTCACTTTTTTCGCTGCTGTCACTGTAGATGTGTAGATTATTTGGATTTTCTTTGGTAAACAGAAGATCGTGTAAGGGGTTTGGAGTAACAATATGATATCACATATTTCTGGTAATTGATCCATATTTTTAAACAAGCTAGATGCAGATCCTTCGTTAAAAACTGCTATTTAACTACTCGATATGCTTCTGTAAGCATCAATGAAACGATCCAGTTAGTTACTTCAACTTTGGTTATGCTACGATGAAGCAGGCATACGGCACTATTTCGGATAACAGTTAAAATATCAAGAGCTATTAAAATAAAGTAAAGTAATTTGCTTCAGTCTTCAAAGAAATTAAAACATCAAAAGAAACATGCCAATGAATAAAGTAAAGCATAGATTTATTAATTACTGTATTATTCCAGTTGTCCTCTAAAACCAGGATTTCAGCGAAAAGATGGACCACAGAAATAATCCTCACAATATTTGTCGGCAAAATAGATTATGATACAAAATAGATTTAGACTTGAAAAAACAGCAACTAGTATTAACACAATACAAAAAACGTTACACAATAATATTATTCTGTCCTTAGAAGAATATTTTGTAATTCTGCGACACAATAGATCACAATCAGAAAGCGAAAATATTATGACATCTGTTTCTGAGCAATCCGTTTTCTTGAGAATATTACGTTTGTTTAAGAACATATAAATAAATAAGCAACGGATTGAAGCCAGTTAGTGATACATTTTAATAATACATGGCTTAGGGAATCCTTTTTGTCCAAGTTTGTTTATTGCAAGTAGGTTTGTCATTTATACAGGGTTCGTTGTGTGATACAGGGTTGTTATCGTTGATAGGAGCAAATAATTTCCTTTTTTTATCTTATAAAGAATCAACCTTGAAAGTACAAAAATAAAATAATCCCGGACTTTCAACTAGTTAGATAAACATAGCTTGTAAGAAAAGGCGAGTTAGTGTAAAAGCCCGATGAAAAATATTTACTTTTTTCTTGAAATATCTTTGTAGGTAGGTACCTATCTTTTGTGACGATTGAAGTTGTTTATTTTATCCAGTAAATATTTTATTTGAATCATGGGAATCCATTATTTTTCTTCTACTCGTAGGCACACTTTTGTGTGGGGCGGGCATCGTATTGCTAAGAGTTTTATAAAAAAAACATTTTAGCTGGCGTTTGATGACTATTTATAAAAGACCGTGATTTAAAAAATGCTTGCGACAGAAGTGGAAAATATGCAAATTGTACCTCCAAAAACAATAGCGCTCTAGGTAGAAATAACATACTTTTCATCATGAAAATGCAGCACTCCCCAAAGACACTAAAAAATTGCGCCATCGGCTATATACCTCTGGGCAGATAAACAAAGAACTGCTATAAACTCGTGGTTCCTACCGCTATAAGTCATAAATTAAAATATAACACCAAATTACCAACCTAGGGTTACTAACTACGAATTTGCAACGCCTATTAGCCACGAAAGTAGGATATCTATTAACTTTGGGCAAAATTGCTTTCGACTTATCCCTAAGGTCAGTTTTCGACCCTTGAAACGGCCTCTCTAAAACATGAAAACGAATTAGTGATTAGGCAGCGGTTACACCGTGCGATTATTAACATCGCACGTTTTGATTTTTCTTTTTTTCTTGATGTCAGTGGTTTAGGGTAGAACACAAAAGAGCATTATATGGAGAAAACAAAAGTCTGGTCTAACTACTCTTACTACCCTTGTTATAATGCCCAAAATTATTTTAGGGGTCCGATAGATGGCAATATCACAGGTTTTTCAGGTTAGGTAGGTACTATAGGATTAATGATGCTATTACGAACTTGTTCTGCTTTCTAATCAGTACCTACTTGTTTAAATTAAACGCCATAAAAATCCATATCAAAATGAGAAAATAGATTTAAAGTAAAAATAAAAACAATTTACACATTTGAAATATGTACAGCTTGGCTTTTGTAAGTAAACAAAGACTTGCTACTAAAGGAATTAAAATATGAACGGTTAAATCATAATACGTATATTATGTCGTGATGTAACAATATCGCATTATGTCGTATATTCTAAACGCTGCCTTATCTTGATATTTTAACACAACATTTGAGGGAAAAGGTAAATTGAAAATCGAGGGTTGATTAAAGTTGAATTTGGGAAAGACGCGGTGGCTGAAACCAAGAAAACAACCACATGTAAAGTAACGTACAGCCTGTAAATAGTAACATTATACAGCCTTGATGGCATTATCAGGCTGTATATCATCCGTATATAGGTACGTATAACAAAGTAGAGTTTTATTGTAAACATTTCTAATTTTTTGGATAGCTAAATTGTACAAAATCATGTAGATAACGATTTAAGGGGTACAAAATCTATATTCATAAAAGAAAGTTGTGTTAGTTACACTTTTTATAATTCAAGAACGGCTGAACCGATTTGGCTGAAAATTGGTAGGAAGGTAGCTGAGAACTAGGAGAAGGATATAGGATACTATTTATCCCGTTATCACGGGAAACATTTTGAAACTGGGAAAAATATATCTGATAAAATCGGGTTGTAAATGTACAGTTGACTACTGTCACTCATCTTGACTCATACAGACAATGAAAGGACAACGTCTGTCGGGTCAGCTAGTAGGTACCTGTATAATATAATTATACAATAAAAAAGCGAAAGAGGTGTGTCAGGATCGTAGCTTGTGGCCAAGATGTAGGTTCCTCCAACTCGAACGGGAAAAAGGTGTGACTGTATGCATGTATGTACACATTAAATAACTTTCGACGTTGTCCATTCCATCCAAAGGTCGAGAAACAATCACGGCGGTAGGTAACTATTCCATTCATTCGCTTTACTATAAGCAAAACTACGATACACAGACTATATAAATAAACAGATGACGCTTTTGGCGTAGTGGCTGAGCAATCGGTCTGCTGCGCTTCGTGTCGCGCTTTCGATTCCCGCTCGGAACAAATATTCCTATGTGATCCACAAATATTTGTTTCAGGTCTGTGTGTTATGTGTTTGTGAAATTATATCAATGTAAACGGTACCCACGACACAGGAGAAATCCTAGTGTGGCAATAAATTATTTTCAAGGAAAAAAAACACAAGCAACATACAATTGGTTCGGTTTCTATTTCAGCTGAAAACGAGCTATGCCCAGTCGTCTGGTCATGTGATGGCAACCCTGCGGTTACAGGCGACGGGGCAGGTAGGTCGGTTCAGAGATTATTGGCTTTCCTGACACCTAATCTGGAAACCCGCTATATGAAACGTTCCACTGGGAATAGCTTGGTAGCGATGAGGTAGCACTTGTACATGCGAAATGTACTCCCGTCAACATTGTCTATAATATACTCGTAGTATAGTATATTGTATTTCATTCTTTAAATACTAATTCATGCAGCTGTATTATGATATTTAATGAATGGCAAGAGGCTCAACGCATTCGACATCAACCTCTTGGACTAAACTGTAAAAAATATAATATTTTTTTATTGAAAATCATATCGATGTGTCATTGTAATGTATCGACATTGCCGCATGTGATTATGCGGCATAAAATTTGGATTCTTGCTATAGCTAGACTACAGAACTACAACTAGGTAAGTACCTATTTTATAATATTCTGGCCTTTATTTTGGACAAAGATTGAGCATTGTCATACAACGTGACAATTTTGCCAGCATTTTGGGAACGTTGCCCATTGGTAGTTAGTATTCGTTTTTAGTTTTTATTTTATTTTGTCGATAATGGAAATAAATGTTGCTTTTAGTAATCAAATAAATATTGTTTAGTACACAGCCAATAAGTTTAATCCAATGTGGTCACGGTTTCAGTGAACCTCTGTTTACTATTTTACCTAAAATATTACCTGAAATTACCTGAATATTACCTAAAAACTATCACCCAAACCAAACAACATTTATATGCACTAACAGACGCCTGAAACATCTCACGCCCACTAAATAATTCAACAAACAACACAATCTCATTTACCCAAAACCCGGACCGCGATGAAAACATTAAATGATTCATCAAATTCAAATAGATGTGCTCACCCTATATCGGTTTGCAAATCCCATTCCATGTAAATTTAGTGGCTGGTCTGTATCAATTAGCGCGTTAGGGTCTGACCCTCCCACGGCGCGAAAGAAGGGATTAATTCAATTGTATTGGCCCATCTTCATTTACCATTATATTATTTAGCCAAAAACGTCACACAACGTTGTTACAGTGTGATCGTTTTTGATAACGTTGCCTAATGCTGACTACGAACGAGTGATGAGTGATGTATCAAGAGGGTGTGTTTCCTCTTGTTATTCTGTTATGTTTTTCCGCCGCGCTTGAGATCTCAAAATTCTTAGGGCCGTATTTAATAAATGAACCTCAATAGCGCTACCAAGTGCGCTACCAGTTCATCCACACTCAAAATGTAATCTACATCTTGAAATCGTTGCTATTTCATAAATGGATATTGAGATGTAGCACTGGCTCCTAGATACTGTCTTGTATGTGTCAATTGTGACATAATCGGATAGCACTTAACTGTTGAGTGCCATTAATTATTTTGACAGATAATTATCATGTAAGTTTCTGTTCCTAATCTACAACTTAAGATGTATAATATGTATATATTAAATAGAACGAAAGAGCACACTGAAGATAGCTCTCAGAGCTAAGTTTGATTTATTAGTGTGGGCCTTAGGCTCCCCTACTATAAAAAGTTACTCTATGATACTGACGATGCCGAGGATCAAGGACAACGCCGATGCTGACGTCGACACCGACCGACACTGATGTGACTTTCATTTTGGCAGTCGTTTGACATTCTGTTGAAAAAGGCGACGTTTTTGACAGTTATGCTGGCACTTGTTAGGGTTTCGTACCCAATGGGTAAAACGGGACCCTATGACTAATGCTTCACTGTTCGCCCGTCTATCTGTCTGTCTATCTATTCCTCTGTCACCAGGCTGTATCTCATGAACCGTGATAGTAAGCATTTACAGTTACATCAACAGTTGAAATTTTCACAGATGATGTATTTCTGTTGCCGCTATATAACAACAAATATTAAAAACAATAAAATAAATATTTAAGGGGGCTCCCATACAACAAACGTGTTTTTTGTTGTCGTTTTTATAGCTAGTTGTACGGAACTTTTCGTGTGCGAGTCCGACTCGTTCTTGGCCGGTTTTTGAAATATTCGTTTTGGCTATGCGCCCTCATAGGTCACCAACAAACAGGTCATCTGATGTCGATACTTGATGCTACTCGTGTCAAGCCGAAGGCGGATAGTAGTAAATCAATAAAGCTTAATCAACCGACGAAGAACAACTGGGTAATGTTAATATGGATTTATAATTCGACAGCGTGCACCTACGAGTAAAGATACTCGACTGTCCTGTAGCCATTGGATAGGCTTGTAAGTTGATCAGAATAACTTGTAAAGTTAGTCAAAGCTAAGTTAAACTTGTTCATTCCAATCAGTGATTGCGGCGCACTTAGTTTCAAGTTATCTCGACCAGTTGGAGCGCTCGTTGGAATAATTAGACTAACGGATCTTAATCTATCTCCAAAGACACGCGACGTTCTTAGCAGCGCACACTTGGATGGGTGTCCATTTAGTGTTACACATTGATTACTGGATACTATAATAATAGTTACAAAGCGCTTCCGTTTTTCAACGCTTCCTTGTTCTACCTTATGTAAAGAATAAACTACACAGAAAGTTATGTACTCGTCATAAACAATACAAGAGAAAATACCATCTATTTTCTTCCAAATTCACCGAAATACAGTTTCTACTCGAGAAACTTCCAGGAAATACCGCGGTACTGCAAACGACAGTGGGGTAAGTACTGTTGAAGTGCTGGAAAATCAATTTATACCTTTCAGTCTAGGTCTAGGAGCTTTTGTGTAACATTTGTAGCACTATACATTTTATAGGCAGTAACTCAACTTCAGCCTCCTCACGAAAGTGAAGGGAGGCCTTTGTCTAGCAATGGGGCAGTTACAGGCTGAATTATTATTTTATTATTATATAACTCAACTTCAGCTCTGTAGTGACTGTCAACCAAAACCACTTTATGCCCATAATGCTTACAACATGGATTCGAAAGAGCATATTATAATATTTTGTTCTAATTGCATAGATCCTGACCACTGACTAGGGTTTCATGTATCAAAATAATCAGGTACTACGAAGGACCATGGCCCCACAAACACTCAGAGCAAAAACCCGTACGTACACAATTTTTTTTGTTTTGTGCGGGTATTGTACCAGCAACTTCACGCTTGTAGTCAGCTCATTACCCACTAAGGCACGATGGGTATATTCGATTAATTAGGGAATATAGGCATATTCTAGTAATTAGGGAATTAGGCACTACAAATACTCAGACACAGAGCAAAAGTTGAACAGCTGATATGAATATAGTAGAAGAATGGGAAATCGTTCTGCCATTGCTCCTATACGAAAAACCATGGTGACAGAGCCGGTGGCAAGCGAAAAGACACTGTAAGCTTACCTGAAGTTATCTTACTGCTGCTTCGCTGTATTGCTGTCTATAGTCAACTTGGAAGGGTTGGAAGTAAAAGCCACTTCTCTGAACAACTGTTACTATTGCCTTGTATAAAGAATTTATTGAAGCACAGATGGGAGAAAGCCCTGAAATATTCAGACAAACTGAGGTAATATTGGTGGTAAATGTTTGGGTGTTTTTTTTTTTATAAACAAGTTACAAAACTACTTGAATAAGTTTATCTTACAAATTGTTTCTATTTTTGAAACGAATCGAAATTGTTGTTTTTTATACGTTTTAGAGTTGGAAACCAATCGCAACTGGTTATAAGTGAAATCGGGGCCAAATGTGACACGCTAAGTTTATAATTATATTTGACCCATAGGGCCTGGTGGCAGATTTTCTGCTCAAGGGTGGTAATTAACCAGACGAGGACTATAGTAAGCTGCCACAATGTTTTCCACATGTGTTGTTTGTCGTAACCATGCCGCGTGGATAACAAATGCGAAACCAAATGAGCAATCATCTCTTTAAAAGATACAACATACCTAGCCTACCTATTTTTTTAACTACAAACTTATCTTTCTTCGTACTTAAAAGTTTATATTATAATAACGGTCTCAAATTTCGCACCTAAGCTTGAAAATCTCTAAGTACACGTTGTTAAAATATATTTAATTATTGAACAAACTTCAACCCAGCGATGTCTTAAAACATTGAAACTGACTACATTAGAAGTGCTCAAGTAATTATGTATACAGAAGTGTATTACACCCACACGTTATGTACACACCTACACACCTACTTTACAAATAGGTGTGTAGCTAAATTGTTTATGATAATCATGACTTAAGCCACTCGTGCACCATCGACGGCCTGGGCCGACAGTTTGTACATGTCATCGCTAAATCCGTAACAATTAACCACGTTTGCAGTAATTACACTTTCGTTAAATGCAAGTCTAGGGAAAATTGGTAGACAAGATTCAAGCAAAATCATTATTTTTCTTTGAAAATGTACCTACAGATCCTTTGACAACCTTAGCTCACATACGATTATGTTTAACTTTCTCCCACGATCTCGGTTTCATCCTAACTTACGTTTGTAGTTTTCATACTGTATTATCTTCGGTACGTTAAAACTTAGCGACCGATATCGGTACCAAACTCATGTATGTACAATTGTACAGACTGTAACCCCTGAGGGCGATTTTTGAAGTGATTTGATGTCACCAAAATGGCCGAGATATTTATTTATTTGGTTAATTACTGGTTAGAACGGACCACAATCATGCGTTTTTTGTGGTAACAGCTGTGAAACATTTTCATGTTCGTAAATGAAGCATGAGAATCCAAATAACATCGTTTTTACAGTGATAATAATATTATGAGTTATGATATTAAAATCGTCGATGATTTTCAAAAGTAACCCCTCGTGACGATTATTGAAATTCATCGGCGATATCGCTATAATCAGTAATAGTAACAACAAATTACCGACGTCTAACTAAGAAAGATTTGGAATGTTGTATCTGCCGAAGGTTGTTTTGAACTAAGCTATTTTTATACGGTTCCTGAAACCATGGGACGCGGCTACAAGGCTTATAATGAAACTGTAATATTGAAATAACTACTTTGTCTGTCAGCTACTGAAGATGCCAGTAGGCGGTATCCGGTTTCCACACATCAAATAGAGCGCATATTATGGAGGACGGCAACTCGGGCTATTACTTACCGATTTGATCAAAGCATTAATTTGTTCAAACGGTACCCGAATTGTATCAGTGATTCCGGAATAATGGGGCAAATCGTATATTCAATTGTTTAAATTACTTGAGGAAAGATTTTTTAGTTGTCATGCAAAATGTCATCGACGTTTGTCAATATTGTCAGTGATTGAATTGAATATAGTCACAAATTTTGATAAATCCTTCGCTTTGGGATTTCGCGGACAGAGCAAAGGAGCTAATTATCAATTTTGCGACTCCTCATTTTGTAGTCGGACGAGTAATAGATATGCTCTCGAGGGGGTTGTCCTCTGCCCATATTTCGCTATTTCAATTTTTGTGTAGGAGCTATTTTCCCTCTTAATCCTATTGGAATTAATTTTGCCCATTTTGTTTCATTATAACTTAAAATCCATTTGAATCAATTTGCAGAGGATCGTGGGAAGATAATTTCTAAAGTTTTCTAAGGTTATATAGGTCACCTTTATTGACGTTGGATTAAAATATGATTAGTTCTATATTATATCTGAAAATTACTACGTACCTACTGATTTAATTATTTTGAACGGGCTGGGATCTCTGATCCTATTACTTACAAAATTACTCATATTAATTAGACAATGTCGGGTGTATTTGAACATGAAGTTTTTACATTAATAACTATGGTCACAGAAATGTAAACATCGTGGTTTGTCAGAAGGATATTTTGATATCTGTAGGTAGGTACCCAAAACCAATATACATTTGGGAAGGTTAAATCTCTAATACCCATCTTCGAGTAAACAAACATTGCGAACTATCAGGCAATATATGTTGTAAACTCTAATACTTCGGGTTGTTTGTTCGCATTTGCTAGGGGATGCATTAGCCTGGAAGATTCTGCTGTAAAGTCAAAGCTACAGTCGGAATGGGAAGCTTCCGTTAGCACAGGGCAGATAGCTTTGCTACTGACTGACTAGTGACTACCCTCAATACCGTGCGTCAGTTACCATAAACGACTTCAAAATGGGGATTAAGGAAAACTGACTACACTACAGTCTGTAGCCGACTTTGCCGTGTTCCTTTGGGGTAGAAGTAAACAAGTCTCTTTTGCCAACATGCTCTAGTTCACACTAAATATATTTTGGTCAGGATATGACATAGGATGGACGTGTTATCGATTATTATAATAGTGGAAACCAAGCGTTATTCAGTACGCTTTGCAACCCAATAACGCTGTTCTCAAAATCTCAGCCCTGCAATATTTTAATTACACGAACGTGCTTATTTACATCGCTCAGAGCTTCGGAGAGCACGTTTTGAAGTATTTGGCACTGGCTATATGCAAAAGCAGTATCAAGCCATACTAACAGGCAAAATATGGCTACTCACCATAGACAAGAGCCGTCTACTATTGACTTACTTTATCGCATAAGCGAAGGCCATCACAGCATCAGAGACGAACTGCAGCTGACGCTCGAACTCTGTGTTCTCAGCAGACAGCTTCTCCAGCCCTGAGCACGAGCGCTCGTACTGCCCGTTGTATGGCGTACGAGGGCTGCCCAGATACCGGCACTGGAAAGCGTCCTCCCAGAATTCTGGAAAAACAAGGATATACCAATGATATTGTACTTGATGATGGTGGTTGAGCGGTAATCCTGGCGGTTTACAACCGAAAGACACCAGGTTTGAAATCGGATCCACACCGAAGAGTCTCTCGTCGGTTATACTAGTATTCAGATTTCCACTGCTTCTTGCTTTGGATAATTGACTGATAGGAATCGTTAAGCCACAGTTTCAGTGTCACCCAGAATTCTAAATTGGCATTCATTAGCTTTTATCTTTAAGACTTCTAAAAAGTATTATTAACACATGGTTTTAAATTCACCAATCTTTGCCTTGCAATACATCAGACTTCTTAGGACCCCTATCATTCCACCCTGAACAACGTGCCGCACTAGTTATTAGGTCAATCAAGCACAATAAAAAATCAATCTGCCCCACAGAGGCTTTCGCAAATCCATCGCTATTCTAGGAACCGGAACGTGATCTCGCTGTTATCAGGGCACTTAGAGACATGTGCTCTTTCTATAAGGCTTCATGCTGGTGCACTTTTAGAGCTCTTAGAGCATGCACGATTGTGACTGGAATTTTTATTAGCGGGAGGCTAGCGGGCGACGATGTAGAACCGGGAAATTACGTCGCAGCCACAGATTTATTACAAAATGGTACCTACCCTACAGCTCTGAGAAAATCTAAGCTTATTTGTTACTGGTGAAATTTTTGGTTTAATTTAGCTACATGCAAAACATAGCGTAAAATAGTCACATGGTGTATTCATTTTTATATCATGATGGATCAAGAGTAGCTAAAATTTGTTTTCAACTTTTCAGTGTTGTTTGGTCACACCTTGAAAGTTAAGGGGTACAGTGCGAATGTATAACTCTGGTTGTGTTATTACTGCTTTACTCTTGCATTACATGGGTCCGGTAGCTGCACGGCTATTGCCGTCTATGGGACGTAGCCGTCTCCATTTGCAGTTCGCGATTGGCCTTTGATGGAAATGAACAAAAAGTTGAAGAATCGTCTGAACTCTGAGAAATAATTATATTTCATAACATAGCCCTATTTCGAAACGTTTAATTTGGTTGAACGAGTAAAGTGAACTCGAGCAAAACTTTTCTTTCCCCTAAATAATATTATGTTCAAAGTTCACGAAGAAATTAAAAGTAATTTGCAAGTTTCTTTAGTAATTGTGAATAATAAATAGGTAATAATAAACATTACACAAAAATGATGTAGCTTGCTATAAATTATACAAATTTGTAAAATAATACCAAGTTCACCGACTATTTAGATTAAAAATCAAAATGCTTAGCCAAATCGCGCTCCTCCCAAATGCTTCATATAGAAACTTTCCACAGAAAAAAATGTACGTTCGTGGCGTGTCTGTTCCTAGAGCCTATATAGACTTACCAACAAACCACGGGTTCCGCTTATTATTCTTCACGTTCAGCCCCAGAAAGTACTCCTTGAATCCTCTGACGTAATTAGCTCGTGGCTGCACGCTGATGGTGCCCTCGACTGCTCTTTCGTTCCCCTCGGAGACCAGCGAGCGCGCGCTCCATCCATCAGAACCGACCCAGCTGAACAGGCTGGTGGCGTTCCCTCGCTCCACCGCGCGCATCACGCCTGCCACCTCCTGGTCGGAGCCGAAGATGATGGCCCCTGTAGACAAAGAACCCCCTTATTGATTGGAATGTCTAAAACGCAAAATGTAGACCGTAGTCGTAGAACTGACAGCCGATGGGGAAGAAAGGTTCTAGAGTGGACCACGAACTGGAAGACGCAGTGTAGGTAGGCCTCCATATACGAGTATATGGGCCGATGAGATCAAAGAGACGCAGGCAAATTGTCGTTCGATGTGGCGGTATAAGGGCCTATGTTCAGAAGTGGACGTCTTCAGGCTGATGATAATGATGATACCTTAATCCATTTTTACAAACGAATCGGATACATACCATTTGTGTGTACAGTCAGTACAAAAGTTGGATATAGTCGTACCTACATTTGAAAAAGTTTAATTCAGTGTTCTACCGGAGTACTATTACGTTTTCTGTGGTTCTACACAGGATGTAATAACTTATTTTCCGCTTTTGCGCTGACCATACCTGTATAATATTATAAATCATCGTTGATCATCAATGTCAGCATCACATCAATAAACCCAAATGGAAGCAATAGTTACTTCCCGTTATGCGCACAGGCGCCTCTTCGCATTTCAACTGTGACTTTTTTTATTTACTTGCAATATTACATTCCTTGCCAAAATGCCGACATAACGCTACTGTATTCCTTCTTCTTCTAACTTAAGAGTTCTTGTCGCTGGAGTAAACTTTATACCTAAAGGCTTTTATAATATTTTTAGTTCTTTGAATGAGTTTCCATTCACCAAGTGCTTTATTCTGGTTTTAGTGTAGTATATTTTTTATACTCATTTTATATATGACAATGTTAAATATTTCTATTCACGCTTGACTGAAAGTAGTCTATACCACGGGGCGTAATTGAGCCAAACCTATACGGCTCTTGCTTTTGAATTACTTCTAAAGCTATTAACATAACAAGCATAAAATCAAAGAGAACAAAAAATAATTATATGCGATAACAGCAGAAGCTTGTTACGACCAAATAAAAACAGCCCATTACAATTTCCATCTACATATGATTATATAGATAGGCGTGTCGTATCAAAGCGACCCCTGCTCCTTGTACATAACAAGCTACTTAGGGTCACTTCGGTTCGATCCAGTAGCTGGCACAAGCATTACTTGCGTGCCAGTAGCAGCGATTCTACACAGATTCTTTGTTACTAGTTTTAGTGGTGCTGTCATAATTAACAAAGCTTGATTGCAACTATTTATAATATCATAATTTATATATTGTGTTGTTTTCGGCTGTATTTGCTAGCTGTGAAAAATAACCATTTATACTCGTATGTGTATTCGACAAGACAAAAAACGTTTCAAGAAATTCAAAACTGGGTTTCACAGGATTAGCGATTCGCTAGAGGTAACACTCGATTGGCAAGCACATAATTTTAATAGCTTTCCACTGGCTCGTTAAATTGTTTTTCACAAAAGTGAATCCAGTAACTGGATAGTTGTAAACACTCTTACATTACAATGGGATTCTTGCGAAGGGACGTATTTAATAGCCCGTTTTTGCGTTAAAAGATATTATTAGATTCTCATTAGGAGCGCGCACCCAAGGAGGCAAGTGGGAATTTTGCAATATCGAGCACTGGCAGATAGAATAACACATGAAGTAGGAACGATATTGGGGATTTTATACTGGCGTTCAATTGTGTAGTATATAATAAATATATTATATGTAAAAGAAGTTACGTCTATTGGCTTATTTCCCTTTCTTTTAGACTTATGTTTCTTTAGACGTATTTTTTATTCGATAGCTGTTTGAGTGTGTGGCAAGTCATGTCTTTTTGCACATTTCGTTTGACTCGATGTTCTTTTGGATGTTGGACTAAGCTTTTTGCTCATCAATGGATTCAATGTTCTTTTGAATTTTCTATAGAAAATAATGATGTTATTTCTACAAGATATCTGATTCAATCATTAGGTAATAGCATTAAAAACATTTATTATTGCATATTAATTTTATGGTTTTCAGGAGCCTATTCACGTAGATTTACATTTCTAATTTACCAAAAGCTCAGCTTGAGCCGCGCTTAGACACTGAAGGTTGCGGGTTAAAATCCTACCCAAAAGCGGAGTGTTCCCTTTACATAAAATATTAAAATATCACTGATATTTATGAAACTATCCGCCAAACCTTTTGTACAAACTTGAAGTGTCTTCGATTTTATCAGTAGCTTAAGAGGCCTCTTTAGGCATGTTAGGGAAAGCCTGCCAAACTCGGCTACTCCAATTAAGGTTGCAGCGAGGTGGGGTGGATGGCTCTCCAGCCGTCGAGGGGGTGAGTGGTCAGCAAAATGTGCAGCCTTAAAGAGAAAGACGGATCCGCTGACAGCGCACGATCATTGCTATCTAGATTGCTAGTGTCACCATGGGTTATAGAATAGAGCTCTTGCGTCAAAGAGAAAGCTTACTCAATCCAATATTTTTATTTATTAGTTACAGGCTTAATCTTAGATTCCATGAATTTAATAGAAATGTTGTAGAGAATTGCAAGTAGCCCTATGTATATGGTAAAAATTAAACATGTACGGTACCAAAGCGAAACTAATTTAGAACATTTTAAATACAAAAAAATATAGGCTAACTGAGATCTTCTTTCTCTTATTTTGAAGTAAGTTTAAATGTTTCTTAACCAACTGTTTAACCGATGAGGGAAGATGTAGTCTCTGCCTACCCCAACGGGAAAAGGCATGACTGTAATTATGTGTATATGCACTCATATAGGTAGATGCTACCAATTTCTGACAGGTATTATCAAAGTCAAAGTCAAAGTCAAAGCATTTATTGTAAATAGGCAATTAAATCGCACTTTTACAAGTCAAACAAAAGTTACAAGAGAATCATAAAAACATAAAGTATGATACATTAAATTAAACAGTAATTGATTATGGTTTGATTTTGAAAAAAGGATGTTTCCTTTTCAAGCACTGTACCAAGATTCTGGACAGGAAAAGGAAACTCCGTTGACTCTACCAGTGCTTCGGAATACGCCCGTTAGAGAAGACAGCACCAAGAAACTCTACGGGGATGTCATTTTTTAACTTATTATTTTTCAAATTCTTTTTTCAGTCATATAAATTAACAAACATACAATATATAGATTAACACACACGAACAAAATAATTCATAAAATTCACGTTAATTATTATTATCATGGAGCTGGGGACATTGAGGCCATGCATTTTTATCTTTAACATAGTCATTAACAGTGTAATAGGCTTTCTTGATGAGATTAACCTTGATATAAATTTTAAACCTTTGCATGGATAATTGATCTATTCCTTCTGGTAACTTATTATAAAAGCGTATACAGTTCCCCATAAATGAACCATTAACCTTCTGCAACCGAAATCTTGGTACATTCAGTTTATTTTTATTTCTAGTGTTGAAATTGTGCACGTCACTATTTTTAGTAAACGTGTTAATATTTTTACGAACATACAATAAGTTTTCATATATATATTGGCAAGCCACTGTAAGAATGCTGATGTCTTTAAACCGTTCCCGGAGAGAATCGCGGGTTTTCATATTATATATCGAACGAATTGCTCTCTTCTGTAGCACGAACACTGATTGAATATCCGCGGCTTTGCCCCACAACAGAATGCCATATGACATAATGCTGTGAAAGTAACTAAAATATACTAATCTTGCAGTGGCTTCATCAGTAAACTGTCTGATTTTACGTACAGCAAAAGCTGCAGAGCTCAATCTTCCAGTTAAAGATGATATGTGAGGACCCCACTGTAATTTTGAATCTAAATTAATTCCCAGGAATATAGTTGAATCTACCTGGTCTATAGCCTCATTATTAATTAAAATACATGAATTTGTGGGGTCTCTTTTAACATTGGGCAGCGAGAATTTGACACATTTAGTTTTTTTAGAATTTAGCACTAAATTATTGATCGTGAACCATTTAAGAACTAGCGCGATTGCCTTGTTAACATCGTCAAAATTGTTCTTAGTTCTGTCAGTCTTAAAAATAAGTGACGTGTCATCAGCGAACAAAACAATATCACATAAGTTCTTTACAAAAAAGGCAAGATCGTTAATATACACCAAGAACAAGAATGGCCCCAGAATTGAACCTTGAGGAACACCCATTGTAATGAGAGACCCAGATGACTTAACTCCATTTATATCCACTTTCTGGATTCTGTTACTGAGATACGAGAAGACTAGATCGAGAGCTTTCCCATGAACCCCGTAATGTTGTAATTTAGAAATTAATGTTTCGTGACTAACGCAGTCAAATGCTTTGGATAGGTCACAGAAAACACCAATAGCATCCTGTGACTTCTCCCAAGCATCGAAAATATGCTTTAAGAGCCTTATCCCTGCATCTGTGGTGGAACGGCCTTTAGTGAAGCCATATTGTTCACTGTGAAGCAGACCGTTCAAATTAAAATGAGTCAGTAATTGATTAAGAATAATTTTTTCAAAGATTTTACTAAGAGCGGGAAGTATTGAGATTGGTCTGTAATTAGTAGGATCACTTTTATTGCCGGATTTATACAAAGGTATCAGTTTACTATATTTCATTACGTCGGGAAAAACTCCTTCATCAACACTCATATTAAAAATAACGACCAAGTATGGGGCAATTGAACTAACAATACAAGTTAAAATTTTTGTTGATATTCCCCAAAGATCCTCGGTGTTTTTAATATTAAGCAATTTAAAAGTCTTAACAATCGTGTCTACATTAATATGTTTGAATTTAAATACATCATTACACCTTTCAACATTATTTTGTAGTAAGGAAGCAGCCTCAACCGGGGATGAATGTAACGACTGAGTAGTAACTATAGGTATTTTGGTAAAAAAATATTCAAACGCATTGGCTACTTCGCAATCATTAGAAATTAATTTTTGGTTTATATTTAAAACAAATTTACGGTCCCGAGGCTTAATTTTGCCGGTTTCATTGTTGATTATTTTCCACGTCGTTTTGATTTTGTCTTCAGATTGCTTAATTTTTCTACTCAAGTGAAGAGACTTCGCGGTACGGCATACAGATTTGAAAGTCTTTGAGTATTGTTTCACATAGTCTAAAAATTTAGTGTCATCTGCATTTATACTTTTTTGTGAATATAAGTCATACAATTTATTCCTGCTTTTATAGATACCCGGTGTAGCCCAGTCGCCATCAAATCTCGCCTTGATTTTACCTCTACATGTTTTCAATTTAAATATAGCGTTGAACTGCATCGTTGTACAACAAACTATATTCCATTCTAATCTGGTAGAATATAAAAGAATATAGTAGAAATTTTAATGGGTTATTGTACAACAAAAAAAAAAAAACAAAAATTGCAGCAGGAGAGAGATTGGGCAGATTGCGTAGTCAAAAAACGTCAGCTACGCCGAAATCGTTAAGTCAGTATAAATGGGATTTCAAAATGCTCAAGTTTCGTTAACAAAGACGGTATAAAAAAAGCAACATTGTGAGAGCCATCGTCTAAATCAACGAGCCATCAAGCGCCTCCAACCCGGAAGACAAACTAACTTGCCGATAGATTGATCCCGTTGGGCACAGTTGCTAAAACTTTGAGCCGCTCACTTTGTTTTTGGCCTCTTTATTGGTGTTAAAGTCAGCCCGTTTGCGTTTACGCCAGGGTACGTATCTCCGACTTTCCTAAAGCATTTTTTATTATTTTGGCTCGACGCCAACGCTTAACTTTCTTAGTAGAAAATTTTGTAATAAACTTGGACTGCGCGGCCTTGATTCTAGCGTGTAAATGGCAACGTGGTGAACTTGACAGGTTATAATAGTTGATTATTTTCTATTGATTACATATCATTTTGGAAATTGAGTGGCTTTACAAATATTGATATCGCACGAATAGTTTCATAAAAGAACTCCTTAGTAAATGCATTTTATAATAACCATCACAATCAATCACTGTTCAAGGAGCCCGCTCACGTAATGGATCGAAAGGGCGTAGATAAAAAGTTTCAGAGCCTCTAGATAAAACTAAGCGGATTCCGCTGATAAAGCGGCCAATCTCCAGGGATTAGTTGAGACGTAATAAATTAGTTACAAGCTCGGGTTGTTTTGTTTAGGTTTTTATCTGGGCGAGGACCAGTATTTTAGGCTCTCCTTGTTAGGGTAAAGATATTGTTATAGGGTTTTATCTAATATAATGTAATCAAATTCGTTGAATTCATAGAGCTTTAAAAACTCCGCAACAATCCGTACAAATTGAAATGTTTGATTTGCTAACTTGTTATTAATATAATATAATGTTTCCAATAAACACTTTACTTTTGTCTAATGTGACCAATTGTGCAGTGTGCTGAAATTCAGAAATATATTTGGGGTAATTTTTGAAAGTCATCGGTGATTTGATGTCATCAAACTAGCCGATTTATACATATTATATTTTTAATTACTTCGTAGAGTGGAACGCAATCATGCGCTTGTCCGTGGTAAGAGCTATGTAATATTTTTATATTGGCAGACAGAGTACGAGACTCTAAAATACCATGTTTTAACAGTATATTAATACAAATAATAAACCTTAATCATCGAAATCCTCGATGACTGTAAAAAATCATCCCCCTATGTTTGTAACCGCTACATAGAAATGTATCGAAATCCTGTTATTTCAATGATTAAAATGTACATTGATGGATTCTCGGAGCTCGACAAATTAATGTAGGTCGCGGAGGCATTCCTAAGAGCTGGCGACGAGCCGCGGAGGCCCGCCGAGCCTCTCTCGTGCGATCCCCTTGTTACTGTCCAATGTTAGTCTACTAACCGAGATTAGAGGGACTTGTTACTCAATATTTATTTACATCAGCATCCTTAACCCCTAGTCTGCGGCATTAATCAAAAGTTTTAAAACAATGGAAAATCTATTGTGTCTGGTACGGACCGTATGGATCCTATACATGCACAGGTGAATGGTTCATATAATTCACCATTGGTCAATCTGGTTTCTGAAAATTCATTGACGGCTATATTTTTATTATTTGTCATACTTAAAAAGTTACATTGAGACATCTCCTTCGCAGCACTGAATGCAATATTGACATTGTACTTAATAATTTATACCTAGTTACAGCAATGTGAATAATATGATTTAAAAATCTATAGTTGAAAACATGATATCCACGTAGAGTTTCTTGGTGCTGTCTTCTCTAGCGGGCGTATTCCGAAAGACTGGTAAAATGAACGGAGTTCGAGAATTAATTAATAAAACTTTCTTAACTAATTTTAAAACGTTTATGCCGACAATTTCAAAATGTTCTTAAAATATTATTTAATGTTTCATTAAAACACGCACAGTTTTTTTTATAAAGTAAACAACTTTTGTTAACTATTTAATCGGTATCGTGTGGTTATTAAAACTTGAATTATTCAGAGTTTTATACAGTAATCTTTTGAAGTTAGGCATTAAATTACATAATATGTAATAACGAAGTATTATTCAACTTTCAAACCGCTTCTTTCCAACAAACTTTAATGTACTTCAATGAAAACAAATTCAGTTAATTAGCAAGTCTTGCAATGCGCAAACTTACTACATAGTTTCGTGAAATCCCTTTCAACAGTCGACAGAAGCGACACCGATCCAGAACTTTGCAATTAGTTACTTGTACCGTACCGAGTTGAGAAACGAGCTTAAATTTAAAGTTAAATCTTTGAAGTTATGTGAAAAGCAATCAATCGTCGGATTAAATGCTCTTTGTGGAGGTCAAACTGAGGTCAAAGCTGTAGAGTGGACGATAGTGATGATGATAGTGACTTCAAATATTAATGAGGTTTGGTGTCCGGGTATGAGTTTTGCCAACTATTTATTTAGATCTCTTACATAATATTACCATATTCGTTAATAGATTAAGGTGTTGTTAAAAGAAAGGGATGCTATTCCTGGCAGGCAAAATATGTAACCTATAAAAAAAAATCAATAATCACTATACTGCTACGCTGCTACATTGCTACGCAGCTACGCCACTACCTATGCAGCTACATAATAAATAATATTATAATTATTATACACAGCTACGCAGTTATAATGCTACGCAGCTACGCAGCTACACTGCTACACAGTTACACTGCTACGCAGCTATGAAAATGTCGTTCGAATTTTCGTATAATGTCTATTTCTTTGTCTAAACTCTTATCTCCGGACTTGTCTATTAGCGCTTATCCGCCGCTTGAGAGAAAATACTTAGAAAGTTGTAGAACATGAAAATTCACAGAGCTTTAATAGCTTTGCCCGTGGCTTTACGGTTATTTCCGGATTCTTTCTAATATTATGTTTTCCTTTAAGTTGAGGATTAACGTAGGTGTGACATAATGCGGGTAACGCCTTCGTTTTTCTTGTTTTTTTTTTGTGTAAAACCGTAGACCTAATAATATATTTACGATTAATTTTGTTCTTATATAATAATTCAGCCTGTAACTGTCCCACTGTTGGGCAAAGGCCTCCCCTCACTATCGTGAGGAGGATTGTGAGTGATTTGTTCTTATATTGAGAAATAATTAATTTCGATACCTCCTACATTTTTAACACAATGCCCTCTGCTTAATTTGGTCATAGAATAACATTACCAACATTAAACACGAATATTAAAATTAAAAGTCGTACTTTGCTCGAATATAATGATATGCCGAAAATATATTTTCATTACATTATTTCTTACTTTGTATTAAGCACATATTGATATTAAACCCTATATAATACACTCTAACACCGTCTGTCATCAAAGTTACTGTACTAAATCACTTCATAACATTAAATAAGAGCAAGAGTTTGAAGATATCTACTAAGTCCTTAATGCCATACCCTAAGGCTCACTTTAGACGATATCCAAGTTAAGCCCTTAGTACGTCCCCGCTCATATTTATATACACAGTACAGCCCTTTATATGTGATTTTTTTGCTTTGAAAACGTCGTTTTTATATGTTTTGCTTTATAATTTCCCACATGCCGCTCGTGTATTAAAAGCACCGCTTCATTATAATATAATAATAATCAATATAATATAAAACTCAAGAATGGATAAATCGATTTTAACGTACTTTGATATATTGGATTTGACTCCGTCCCGAATACCAGAATAAATATTAAAACATGCGAACTGCGAAGTAAGAAAAGGAAGAAAAAGATATTATAATTTCTTTTCATTACATTTTGACAAGACAACGTCTGTCGGGACTTATCGTATGTAATAAAATGCGAGAAAGCGATTGAGAGCATTTGCCCTGTCCATTACGATTTGTTCCTTGTTTTTGAAATATATTTCATCGTTTCATTCGGAGTGACAAGGTAGGTAGCTGATGAAACAAGTGAATAACCTTTCGATTTATAATAATAGCTCTAAAAAGATAAATGTTCAGCGTGTTTACAGTAAAGGAACATTACTTTTTCTTTTTATACTAAGAGCATAGTTGCTTACATTAAATAGGTTTATAAATGGACTTTTCTCGTTGTTCCTGAGATTTATTTCCTTGACGTCTAAAAATGCTATGTTACCCAGACTTTGCTCTCTTGAGATAACTCTGACTTTAAATTTAACCTGTTACTCGTCGAATATTACGTCTGGAAGGGTTAAAACATTCTGACAAACTATGACACTGTAGCGTAGATTGCTACTCCTATCACCAATATATTTCAACCAAAACAACCAATATCAGCGCGCAATGGATAAAAACATCGAAGAAACGGACTCCATACCTATTGCAATTTCAAAAATCTCTGCCACCCTGCCATTGAAAAGAAATTAGCCACCGCCACCCAATCTTACAACGCGTTAATGCCAATCTATCCGAAACACAAGACCCGTGTCGCCGCAAAGGGGCGCGAAAGGGCGCAAAGGGGCGCAAAGGAGCTCACATTGGCGTGCTAAATAGTAATCATGGGTATCGACGACCGCAGAATTGAATTTGCGCTCACCACAGCGAGAAATTGTCCCTCGCAGCTGCTATCGGACGCGAGCAGGGCACAGCGCTATTTGTCACGGGAAGTGTGCGCGGCTGATAAGACGCCGAATTTTCTTTATGCGCGCTCGATGGGAAGGAACGCTGTTGATGATTCATAAGGAATATTAGACTGTTTTAATAGCTGCTGAATGAACCTTTTTGGATATGCCAGTTTCAGCGGAATCGTTGCTCGGGTTACGTATTGTATAGGCATTTATTTGTTTTGTCGTTTGTCCACAATGCGGCTTGTTATTCTTCTTCCTGCGTGGTTTTCTGGAAGAGAAGGCTCTGAGAGACAAATTGAATGTTCAAATGTATTAACATTGTTTACACAATTGCAACCACAAACATCCGGATCTGTTTGTTTGTGTATTAGTTTTATATGATCTTTTACAGGCATGTTTAAATCAAAATAAACAACAAGCATTGTATGCTCAAAGTCCAGACAAATGGGCTATAACGATGCATAATAAAAACATCATCTCGAGTCACGAAATATAAAACGGGCTCCGTAAATTTTAATGTCATTCGAAGCCACCAATAAACAACGGGATTTTTAAAACGACAGCTTTTCAATTTCATCGGTTATTAGCTGAGATCGGCTCATAAAGTTTAGACGAATGCCGTTAGGTTGGTATTAGTACGAGAAATTAAAACGATGTTGAATTTGTGATTTTTAGGACTAGCCATTGTTACTTATTTTGTCCGCAACTTTGATCTTGTGTGCTATCACGTTGTGTCACGTTATTTTACGATTCACATACAGTTTTTTGCTATTGTAATCACTAATGCCCCTAGCCCGTGGAAAACAGATGTGTGGTGCTTCACATAGGAAACTTGTGTGACCGTTTGATGTTATTTTTTTGGCCGTATCTTATCACTACTAAAGAATCGTGAACAATCACATTTCAGATCTCATAAGAAGATTCCTCAGAACAAAAAAAACTTTAATTTGTTCGCGAGCTCCGTTCCTCAATAAGAAGTATATTGGCCTAAAAGCGTTGTCGCCGATGCCTCCGGAGGCAATAGATGATTATCATACTAAACAGCCAATCGGAATTCATAAGGACCTATCAGGGGATGGCTTGTTATTTCTGAAGAATATATTTTTGGGTATAGAAGGAATTTATGTAACAGATTTCATCTTATTAAAACAGACGACGCGATGCCAGAAATAAGTAATATAAGCTGGTAGCGAGAACAGATTTAAATAATTAGATATTGATACAACTTTATTGAATAAATGTACCATGACCATGTAATGAGAGTAATGAGATTACAAAAGTATAATGAGACTGATGCTTAGCGGAAGGCAGATTAGGAAAAACTAGTAAACTTCTTATAACCTCGAAACAAATCGACTGGTACCAAATCATTACCTCCACGTCAGTCTGATGAATATGAAAATGATTTAAAATTGGGCCACGAAGGCCACCTTTACAAATCCTTAATTTAATGTATTTGAGATCTTGGAAGCACTCAGCGTAATCCGGACGGAGAAATGTTTTTCCCGATAAGACGGAAGGCACTTTGGATAGCCGTTAGATATTTGAGGATGCCACTGTGGGAAACTTCAGCAACCAATAGAGTTGCTAGCCATCGCGTTTAAGTACCTTTATGATGCATCACTGTATGTCGACGTTTTATTCCCCAAATCATGATAGGTTGAAGTACTAACACAAGTAAGTGGTATTTGACACTGATGCCAAACCTTTTCTTGCTATCTTGCCCATCCAAAAGATGTTTGGAAGAGATCGCTTTAAGCGATAAGAAACTGTTTAATTCTGGTCTAAACTTTTATGGTAAGAGCGTAGAACGATCTGTTAGAGTACGAAATGAACTTCGAATGTCATACATGAAGTAAAAACTGATTCTATAAAGATTTTCTGGAAAAACTCCAAATCAGTTTTCAGCCACTACATGAGCGCTTTGTCGCCAGAACTTTATAAAACAATATGGAGTATCTTTTGAATGTAGATTTAAAAGGCCCACAAAAATTAGTAGGTATCTTCTGATGTGGAAAATGTCGACTGAGTTACTTACCTCTAGCCCTGGGTTTAGTGAGCAACTTCTGCACGATGTCATCGTACGCGCGCTCATCTGCCACTCCTGAGTCCTTCACCAGCTTCTCCTTCACCGCGATGCAGACGCCGTTCCTGGCCAGCAGAGCTTCTAGCTCTTCAAACGCCTGGGGAATTAGGAACTTATTTTCAACAGCAGTAGAGGTATATTTGATTTGGCATCTTTTTGCACAGAGCTGTTAATTTGAGATATAGTTGTTAACTTGAGAGCGTTTGTTCGCTTGCCGGCATTAAGATAAGCCACAATTAAATTTGAAATGGTACGCTTCACTCTCCAGGTATAGGCAAAAACAATGAAAAGTTATGAGCCTTCATTATTTTAATTCCATGCAGTAAAATAAGATTTCCAAATCTGAGATTTCTCAAAGAACCTAAAGTTTAAACAATTAATCCAATGTACATACAAGAGTGTGGTCACGAAGCAAAATTCATTTACGTAATTAAAATTAAACAACGCGGCTGAAGTTAACGACCATTTATATTCAAAACACAATTTGAATTTGTATAATTGGCTACTCTTGTAAAAGATACATCTGTCACGCAAATGTAGCCTGAAACGCGTCGACATTAGGCTCACAGATCAATTGTATCAATGCTCTAAATACGCGGCCTAAGCTTTGGCAAACAACATACGAGTACAAGCCACGCGAAATTGGTTCCAAATCCAAGTTGATAAAGTCCATGCATTTTGCATTGATCTAAATGAGCATTCGAATTCATGAGTCTGCTGCATCAATCATGGGTGCAATGACCCTTTAGCAGCAGATTCTATTTGGCTGAATGATCTTACTGATAGTTTTGGGGATATTTGCGTGGGCCAGTAATTTAATTTAGGGCATGTTGCCAACGCTTTGTTAGTAATTGAAATGATGCAAACGCAAATAGATGTTTTGGGTGCATGGGACGGGTATTGCGATGAGCGTGGAGTAGTTGGAGATTGGTCAACGAACATGGTGCAAATGGTATTTATAGGAGTAATACCACCATAAAAGTAGATATAGTATTTTCTTTCTCACGATGACATCACAGATCCTTTACTAGGGCTTCTGGTTTCTAAGGATATAGATATATAAAAACACGTAGACAGAGAAAGTACATAATGAACTCAAATATTTGCTTCGTATGGGAATCGAACCCGTAACATGCATCACAATCAGGTCATCACCAACTTATACGCTGCTTACAAGGATTGGTCACAAAAAAGAATAGAAAGAAGGCTCCCGTGGAGTCCAAACAAAAAATAAATCTCTCTAACCTTGATCCCATAGCTGGACTCCTCATAGATGATGGAGACGTACCGCCAGCCGAGCTTCTTGACGATCTCGACCATGGCGCGCACCTGGTGCAGGTCCGAGGGGATGGTGCGCGTGAAGTACTCGAACCGCGCCTTGTTCGACAGCTCCGGGGACGTCGAGAAGAAGGAGACCTGAGAGTAAAACAGGGTCTAGTTTTGCAAAGCTAGGATCCACCAATGGAGTCGCTTCCTCATGACGTGATACGAAAGAGAAATCGTATTGACTGATGTTTTGACGTTGTGCTGTTTATCACTTTGGTAAAGAACAACACCTGGGAGTAAAGTAGGACCTGAAGAACTTGGCAATATCCATCAATGAAATCGCTCCATTATGAGTTTATGGCATGATAGAGAAAGATAATCGTAGTGTTAGCATTTCTATGGTCGTTTTTCCTGTTTTTAGCATACGTTTGGATAATTTTGGCTATTTTGACTAACTACTTGCTTTAGTAGTAATTATGTAAACTCTGCTTGTCAGTGGACTTGAAATTGTGTTGAGTTTAAGTAATTTTTGGCATTCACGTCCTTCTTACTCCATAGTCGTTTTTATTCAAAAGCAGGTGTTACTAATGTTACCTGTGGTATCTTGAAGAGCCGCAGCAGGTTGGCAACCTGCACCGATGTGACGGAGGAGGCGGCGCCGACCACGCCCGAGATCACCTTGCGCAGCGCCGTCGCGTTGCACGCGTACTCCGCGTCGTCGATGTTGCTGATAGACCCTGGCGATGAAGTGGAAATCAGAAGGTTTCTCCTCAGTCAGGTGACTGAAGAGACCATGACTCTATTTGACTCCATACAGGTTGCTTGTTTGTCAACATAACCTGACGCTGATGTCTATGCCGACATTGACGACGCTAACGTCGATGCCTATGCCGACGCTGATGTCTCACACCGACGCCGATACAGACACCGACATTGACATATTATGCTGATGCATGTCCTATATGTCATTTCAACTTCGGCGGGTAAAGGTGTGTGGCGTAGCTAGTTTTATGTTTTTTAAGCAAAGACATACAGATGACAGAGAATTAATTGTACATTTGTATGGTTACAAACAGCTAATTGTTTGACCAAACTATTGCAATCAGTTTTTAGTTACGCTATTGCATATTATTATGTATATTTTTTGTTCTGCTTTGATTAAATTCAGACCGTGCAACATTTTCAAATAAAATATGAGGTAATACTACTTATTGTAAATAAAATATATTTTTGCTCTCTCATTAAAATACGACCTGTACCTTCGCAATGTTTTCATTTTTCACGAGAAAATTATAACAAAGTGACGACGGCGAAAATAACAATTAAGGAATGAAATGTCTGTTTCAATTTCAGTTTATTTAAAAGTCTTGAAATTCACAGATACGACGCTTTCTGAGTAAATTAAAGTTATTTATTGCTGAAGTCCCAGTTTGTTATTCTCTTTATGTGAGAGATAAATTTTCTTGCTCGCATAAGCTTTTGTTAGCAAAAGTTTTAAGTCTATTAGTAGTTGAACTAGATTGTGTTTTGGCCGGATTATCCGTCCCAAAACAAGCCGGATATTATCTCAACTGGGGTGGAAAGATCTGTAACATTTTCGATGAGAACGTCTTTATTTTATATCATGACAACTATTATGTCTATATTATGAAATAGTTACCAAGAATTCATAAAAAGATGTGTTCATGATTATACACTTTTTGGAATCAAATTAGATTACCAAATTATATCTTGTATCTTCACCGAAAATCTCATGTAATCATTTTCTCTAAATGCTTTGTGCGTCTTTGATATTTTAGAACATAAACAGTGACAATTATGTAAGAAACTACATCAACCGGGCACGAGTGTCCGGTTATCTGTCCCATCCCTAACCAAGCCGGGAGGTGTAAAAACAATCCCATCAAAAACATTACATGTACAAAAATGCACAAGTCTCGCAACGCAGTTTATCTGCCGTAAAAAGTTGTGATATCGAATGTAAACCAAGTCGGTTAATTCAATACCTACCTACTTATTTATTTCTTTGGTAAATAGAGTGACTTGGCAATTGCACACTTCAACATAAATCTACATAGCGCTTTGTACTTGTATTTGTTTGAAAGTATACCTACACGGAAGACTATATTATTTAGATTACTTAGTAGATTATGCTGCCGTGTACAATCGCCAAGACACTCTATTTAACAAAGAAATAAATAAGTAGGTAGGTATTGAATTAACCGACTTGGTTTACATTCGATATCACAACTTTTTACGGCAGATAAACTGCGTTGCGAGACTTGTGCATTTTTGTACATGTAATGTTTTTGATGGGATCTCATTTCTTTTTGTAGATTTTCTTTCTTTATTAAGTTTTTTTTCGAAACACGCATCAACGCGCGCCTCACGCCTGGCGCCTGGCGCCCGGCCGAGGCCCCTTGCGAACATAGGTCATGCTCATAGATTATCATTCATGAACGAGTGTCTTTGCGTCTCCACAGATGCATATTAGGTATAAGGTACGTAGGTACCTATTTTAATGTACCTAGATAACGAATTTGTTCAACCTATAAAAGTGTAGGTAGGTATAGTATAGGAATTTGTATCTCTTTATCTGCGGTAGGTGTAGGTACCTATCGTGGAAGTTTTTAAAAAGCGCTCTACTGTCGAATTTCTCGCAGCCATTTCTCATTTTTAACCCCTGTTACCCATTTCATTCAATTTCAATGAAGTCTAATTATGAACTGTAAAAGTAACTTTGTAATCACATACAATTTAATAGGATTTATATGGGAATACAAAGTTATTTATGCAGATTATATATCTAGAAAACGGGATGAAAATTATGGAATGTCAGAATTTTTCCTTGGTTTATAGGCTAAACAATAGCTATATTCAAAATTTGTTACTTGTGGGACGGCTAGAAGTACCTTAGAATTTTGATGATCGGTCAGTCAGTCAGTCAGTCAGTGGGCAACGAAATTAAGCAACTTTGACTTGAAATAATTCTTAAACTACTGGTTCAAATTTAATGTAATTTTGATTATTATCTGTAAACGTGATGCCCTCTTGGTCACTGAAAATTTAGGCTTCTAGTTGTATCCATAACGAAGTTACAGGGGGTCGAAAATGGCCCGAATCGCTTCGAGAAAAGGATAGTACGGCCGTGCCTTTTGTTTTGCTCGACTTGGCGGGGGCACTGCCGTGCCCCCAGATTATTAAGCACACTCACCCTTAATAAAATCCACAGCCATTTCGAGCCCGTACGTGTCTTTATCACAGTCGTCTAGAATGTGGGCCCCTATGCTCACACCAGGTATCAGTCTCAGATTGTTGATGTAATCCAGGGTGTAAAGCATAGTTTCCAAGGCTTGGACTCCACCTTGCGGCATCACCGGGCCGCAGGTCATGTTGTCCGACCTCTCGTGGACCATCATGAGACCTCCTATCACCAGGTCGCCTTCGATGGTCGCCTCCCTTTTGATCGGCCAGTGCTGATGCTTCTTGTCTTTCAGCTCTCCGACTTGGTCATTGGACATCCATTCGTTTTTGTTGTCTTTCACCGGGAGGTCGAAGGTGTCTATGAAGTGGAGGGGGTAGAGCTCTGGCGGTCGGTCGGCGAAGTACGCGATGTCAATGTCTTTGTGCTTATGCCTGTGAACAAAATTGATTATAATTTATAGGGTAAATAGTACGGCTTATAAACAAAAGTCGCTGAACTTTTCCAAACCTTTAATTAATGATTCTTTGCTATTACTTCTGCGTGGGTAAAGATAAATTGGAAATTACAAAATAGCTAAGAGTTTTATGAATAAATAGCAAAAACAAAACATAAAAATACATTTAATCCGTTTTCAAAAGTATCAATCAATTGAAATGTATCCGTGGTAACGACCAGCGCACCTTCAGTCGTTGGAAGTGAAGCCTCCTCACCGTTCCCCGTCCCAAGATGTTCCAACCAAAACAAAGTATCTCAACGAACAACGGTTGAACCATCAACACCACAGATTACCTGTGGTGGTGCCTGGGCCTCGTATACTCGAAGTCAAAGTCTCCGGGATGCCTCATCTCCGTATGCTGGACGCAGACGGCGAAGACGAGCGCTGACCACCAGCCGAGCATGGTACCGGAGTGAGGATCATGCCACCTTCAAATGCTTCGTCCATGATGTGGAGTAGCGTGAGCTCATTGTAATCTGGAACAAGTAAACAATGGTTAAGGCCAGAATGTACTAATATATCGGTGGTCATCTGCAACCTGGTAACCTGGCCTAATATAGGTGGTACTGGCAGATGGCCGCGAGCGCTTGAACTACAAGTTGTTATATTATGTTTATATTTATTGAAAAAAAGTGTAACGAAGTTAGTAAACGTAAGTTCTTATTCGCGTTCTATATAAAAAGCCCCATTTATTGGTATAATTTTTACATGGATTCATGATGGAATCTCTTAGTAGATGACAATTAAAGATGCGATTTAGTTTCATAATTAATATCTGGATGACCGAGCTTTGCTCGGCATTTTTTTTTTATTATATAAATTGTGTTTTTTGGAAATTATATTTAAGTTCGAATAACTAATAAAATTATGATATATGAATAATATTTTTCGATCTTACCGATAGAATAATAAAAAATATGAACTGGTTATTTAAAGAAAAAAATCATAAAAAATCACAATTAAAAGGACATTTTCTGAAAATGATTCCTAGCTGGATCAATTTATCGCCCCCGAAACCCCCAATATATACTGAATTTCATGAAAATCGTTGGAGCCGATTCCGAGATTCCAATTATATATAATAATATAATATAATATAGCCTTTTATTCAGATCAAGTAGGTACATGCATATTTCTAAAATACATATTTAACATGAAACTGTAGGAACCTTGTACCTACTTATGAAGAACTAACTTCATATCAAATATTTCCAAATTGTCAGTATTTAAATTTAACATGATCTTCATTCATATGTACTAAAAATACTTGTTTTATATAAAGTTAGTATTATGTTAATTTATTCCCGCAAGCAAACCCGATGCGCAAACGCTAGTCTAAACAGGCGAAACTTGTGCCGCTCGGCGTACGCGCATCGCTTGCGCAGGGCCCTTATAACCGCTAACGCTCGGTCGCAGCGCCAGTGAGATTCCCGCTGCGACGGCGAATGCACGTTCATTTTTTGCTTTAAACCGCTCTTACCAAATCGCTATATTCTTGCTGTATAATTTCTTTGCCTACTCTTGTTACTTCCAAATCTATTACTAGCTTGTGCGCGTTTAACTCTGTTCTCTTCTCTCTTCATTTCTTTACTTATTAATAATTAATGTGTGTAACTGGACAATAAATTACTGCACAGTGATAGTGTCGTTGTTTGGACTTATCTACGACAGTAAGGTACCTAGTTCCCCACATAATTGGTGACCCCGACTATAAAGAAGAAAAGAAGAATGGATCGCGGACGAGTACATGAATCCGTTACGGACGAAGCTTCTGGAAGCCGTACAGTCGGCAGCGCAGCAACAACCGTTGACGTGTTTAAGGTTGGCGTTAAAATACCACCGTTCTGGCCCCAGGAACCTGGGCTATGGTTTGCCCAGATAGAAGGTCAGTTCCTAATTTCGGGAATTACGTCCGACGCAACGAAGTTTTACCACGTTATTGCGCAGCTAGATCAGCAATTTGCAGCCGAGGTCAAAGACGTGATTATTGCGCCACCCGCAGAAAATAAATATTTAAAATTAAAAACGGAATTAATAAAAAGATTGTCTGAATCACAGGAAAAGAAGGTGAAGCAACTTCTCATGCATGAGGAGCTCGGAGACAGAAAACCATCTCAGTTCCTAAGGCATCTGCAGACGCTGGCTGGACCAAAGGTACCTGACTCATTTTTAAGAACACTCTGGTCTAGTCGTTTACCGCACAATATACAGACCGTGATAGCATCACAGGGAGACTCACCCTTGGAAACCGTAGCAGATCTGGCAGATCGGGTTTATGAAATCGTTCCAATTCCATCAGCACCGATCGTGGCAAGTGCAGATTTTTCATTTAGCGACATGGCCAAGCAGATTTCAGAGCTGACACGAGAGGTAGCAGCGCTTAAAGGTCATATGTCGCGCCCCTATTATGGTAGGTCTGACACGCGTGAGGGTAGACCGCAAGAATCGCAGCAGAATCGAAGACGATCACGCTCAAGAGAACGTAACCCAGACTTTTGCTGGTATCACAACAGGTTTGGCAACCGTTCTACTCGATGCACGACCCCATGTAAATTCAGCACATCGGAAAACGCAAACGGCAGCCGGAAGTAGCGGCTAACGACTGCCCCTCTAAACCAGGCCGCTTATTTATTACAGATAGATCAACGAAGGTGTCTTTCCTTGTGGACACAGGATCAGACCTCTGCGTGTACCCAAGATCCGCGCTCAGTCAGATCCGTGCCAAGACAGACTACCAACTATATGCAGCAAACGGTTCTGTGATAGCAACATACGGCTGGATTCACCTGCAACTCAACATAGGTCTACGCCGGGCCTACAATTGGCGATTCGTAGTGGCTGACGTCTCGAAGGCGATTATTGGTGCAGATTTTCTCAGATTTTACAATTTGCTTGTAGATGTGAGAAACCACCGCTTAGTCGACGGGCTTACGTCACTCTCCACGACAGCATCACCTGATAAGGAGGCAGCTGCCATCGCTTCAATCAAGGCGGTATCCGGAGACTCCGTGTATCACCAACTGCTTCGTGAGTACCCCACCATCACTTGCCCCGCTGGAACTCAACGGGAGATCAAACACGGAACTGAACATCACATCCGTACAACCCCTGGTCCACCCGTCTCCAGCCGTCCCAGGAGACTACCACCGGACAGACTAAAAATCGCACAAAAGGAGTTCGAGGAAATGCTCGCGAGTGGTACAGCGCGTAGATCGGAAAGTCCTTGGGCGTCGCCACTCCACCTTGCACCAAAGAAGGACAACGGCTGGCGACCCTGCGGTGACTACCGGGCACTAAACTCACGGACCATTCCGGATAAATACCCAATTCGACATATACAAGATTTTTCTCAACAGTTGGCAGGTACCAAGGTATACTCAAAAATTGACTTAGTCAAAGCATATAACCAAATTCCTGTCAATCCAGAGGATATACCTAAGACGGCAATCACGACGCCATTCGGGCTATTTGAGTTTCCATATATGACGTTTGGGCTCCGTAACGCGGCACAGACTTTCCAACGATTTGTCGACGAAATGCTTAGGGAACTACCATTTTGCTATGGATTTTTGGATGATATTTTACTGTTCTCAGAAAATCAGACCCAGCACCCCCAGCACCTCAAACAGCTGTTCCAGCGCTTAGCAGATTACGGTATGTTGGTGAATACCGCTAAATGCGAGTTTGGGAAGACGCATATCACGTTTCTTGGACACGAGGTTAGTCAAGACGGTATCCGACCTCTCTCAGATAAAGTGCAAGCGATTCGAGACTATCCGGCACCAACGACAGTGAAAGAACTTCGCCGATTCCTGGGTATGTACAATTTCTACCGCCGATTTGTACCTGAAGCAGCCAAATTCCAAGCACCGCTCAACATCGTGCTATCTGGACCTAAAACGAAAGGGTCACAGAACATCACGATGACTCCGGAAATGCTGGACGCCTTTAACACCTGCAAATCCAGTCTCTCTGAAGCAGCAATGCTTGCTCATCCAAAGGTTGATGCAGAACTAGCCGTATTCACAGACGCATCAGATACATCCATCGGAGCAGCACTTCAACAGAAATGCGGTAATAGTTGGAAACCTCTCGCGTTTTTCTCTCGACGTCTATCATCAGCGCAAAAGAAGTACAGCCCATATGATAGAGAACTTTTGGCTATCTATGACGCAATCCGTCACTTCAGACATATGGTCGAAGCTAGGCCATTTATAGTTTTCACGGACCACAAGCCGCTGTCATTCGCCTTCTCATATAACCGCGAAAAATGTTCACCGAGGCAATTTCGGTACCTGGACTACATTTCCCAATTTACCACGGACATCCGCTACATAAAAGGGAAAGACAACGTGGTAGCTGACGCTCTCTCACGCATAGAGGAGGTAGGTGTACCGATAGATTATCAAGCACTCGCTAAATCCCAAGACTCAGATCCAGAACTTCAAGAACTTCTTCAAAAGGGTTCAGCACTGGATCTAAGAAAAATCAAAGCACCAGACTCCGACATAGAAATCTACTGTGACATTTCTACCCCAGATCCACGTCCATACGTGACAGCTGCCTTCCGAAAACCTGTTTTCAGCGCATTACATCGGCTGAGTCATCCAGGTGCAAAGGCGACTGCAAAATTAGTCACCAAAAGATACATTTGGCCTGGAGCACAGAAAGATTGCCGGCAATGGGCCAATGAATGCACAGATTGCCAGAAAACTAAAGTCTACCGGCATACCCATTCTCCCACCTCCCATTTCCCGGTTCCTTCCGAACGTTTCTCCCATGTCCACATGGACATTGTAGGGCCATTACCTATTTCGTGTGGTTACAGGTACTGTCTCACGGTCATCGACCGCTTCACTCGTTGGCCTGAGGTTTACCCGCTCCCCGACATCACTGCGGAGACATGCGCCCGCGCTTTCATCGCAGGCTGGGTGTCTCGCTTCGGGTCTCCTAACCGCATCACCACAGACAGAGGACGCCAGTTTGAGTGCGAGCTCTTCCGCACCATGACTGCCATCCTGGGTGCGCAGCATCGCCCCACCACAGCATACCATCCGGCTTGCAATGGCATGGTGGAACGCCTCCACCGCCAATTGAAAGCCGCCATCATGTGCCATCAAAACACCAGCTGGACCGAAGTACTCCCTCTAGTGCTCCTGGGCATCCGTACCGCCTGGAAGGAAGACATCAAGGCTTCGGCAGCGGAGCTCGTCTACGGGGAACCTCTACGACTCCCAGGCGAATTCTTCGTTCCTTCCGCTGCAAACCATGACGTCACTAACTTCGCATCACGACTTCGGCTCCACATGGCAAAATTGTCTCCAGAACCGGCAAGTAGACATAAACACAAAACCTTCTACGTGCCCAAAGACTTGGCTACCGCAGAATATGTCTTCCTCCGGCAGGACGCCGCCCGACGCTCGCTGGAACCTCCTTACACCGGCCCCTACAGGGTGCTGGAAAGAAAGGGCAAGACCTTCAAGATAGCCATCAACAATCGAGAGTCTACCGTCTCCATAGATCGACTGAAGCCCGCTCATATGGCTCGTGATGAAACCAGGACGGGTACTAGCAACACGGAATCCATTCCACCTGCAGCATCCGCAGGCGACCCTGTCCCTGAGAGGAAAACCAGATGTGGCCGAGCCGTGCGCTTCCCGGATTACTATCGCCCTCAGTAACCTTCGGGCTCGGCGGGGGAGTAGTGTAGGAACCTTGTACCTACTTATGAAGAACTAACTTCATATCAAATATTTCCAAATTGTCAGTATTTAAATTTAACATGATCTTCATTCATATGTACTAAAAATACTTGTTTTATATAAAGTTAGTATTATGTTAATTTATTCCCGCAAGCAAACCCGATGCGCAAACGCTAGTCTAAACAGGCGAAACTTGTGCCGCTCGGCGTACGCGCATCGCTTGCGCAGGGCCCTTATAACCGCTAACGCTCGGTCGCAGCGCCAGTGAGATTCCCGCTGCGACGGCGAATGCACGTTCATTTTTTGCTTTAAACCGCTCTTACCAAATCGCTATATTCTTGCTGTATAATTTCTTTGCCTACTCTTGTTACTTCCAAATCTATTACTAGCTTGTGCGCGTTTAACTCTGTTCTCTTCTCTCTTCATTTCTTTACTTATTAATAATTAATGTGTGTAACTGGACAATAAATTACTGCACAGTGATAGTGTCGTTGTTTGGACTTATCTACGACAGTAAGGTACCTAGTTCCCCACAAAACTAATGGTTGCTTAAACTTAACTTAGTGTAATATTTGATCTTTCTTTATTTTCTGCAGATCTGTTTGCCAGTCGGCAAAGGCCTCCTCCAACCGTTTCCATTCTAGTCTTTCCTGGGCCACTCTATTCCACATCACTCCTGCCACTTGTCTGATGTCATCGTCCCACCTTTTGTGCGGTCTTCCTTTTTTCCTCTTTCCTTCTCTAGGATACCATCGCGTTACAATTTTGCTCCACTTGTCTTGTCCTCTTAACAAGTGTCCTGCCCATCGCCATTTAAGTCTTCTGATTTTACATGTGATGTCAGTGACCTTTGTCTTATTTCTAAGGACACTGTTTCTCAGTCTGTCTGACTTTCTCACATTTAGCATACTCCTTTCCATTGCGTGCTGGCAGGTTGCGAGTTTGTTTGTCATCTTCTGTGTTAAAGCCCATGTTTGGCTGCCGTACATAAGGACAGGAAGTATGCAGGTATTAAATAATTTCCTTTTTATCTTTATGTGAAGCTTTTTATCTTTCATAGCCTCTTTCAAGCCCCAGTATTTCTTCCAGCCGTTAGTTATTCTTCTCTGTACTTCTTTGTCTATCGGATCTTTATGCGTCATTAGCTGTCCTAGATAAATGTATTCGTCTGTATATTCAATTTGGGTGTTGTCTAAATTTATGGTGTTTCTTTTACCATTTGACATCACTCTTGTTTTATCTGGGTTCAATTTCAACCCTATCTTTTCACTTTCCTTTGCCAGTTCGTTGATCATTCTGCTTATGTCTTGTGAAGTTTTAGCAAATAGTACTATGTCATCTGCGAACCTCAAGTGTGTTAGTGTGGCACCGTCCACATTTATCCCTAGATTTTCCCAATTGAGACATCTGAAAACCGATTCCAGTACCGCCGAGAATAGTTTTGGAGATAAGGGGTCTCCTTGTCTGACACCCTTTTCTACTCTAAATGGTGTACCTTTCTTTTCTAGTTGAATTCTTGCAGTACTGTGTTTATACACATTTTTTATTAGACGAATATATTTGTGTTCAATTCCTTGCTCTTTTAGTGCCTTCCATATCCTTTCGTGAAGTAGGGAATCGAATGCTTTGCTGTAGTCAACGAATGCAATGTAGTATGTACACTGGTATTCACTGAACTTCTCAAACATCTGGCGTACTACGTGAATATGATCTATCACCGAGTAGTTTTTACGAAACCCAGCCTGCTCGATGGGTTGGTGTTCATCTAATGTTCGTTCAATCCGTTTTAATAAGATCTTGGCAAATATCTTGTATATGTTTGACATAATTATATATAATATATATATATATTATACAAGATTTGCTCATTTAAAGATAATAATATGATGATGATGATGATATATGTTCTTTTTTAATCTAGCTTGTTATTCGTAATCGCGTTCTGTCCCGTGCTCCCAGTCGTCTTCATTGTATGTTCAATGAAAAAAAAAAACATTTTTCACTCATAATTTTATATATTAATTGGTTTCCTGAGCTTAAAATACTTCGAAGTTGGGTAAAACCTCGTCTTAAGACAGGGACGTGGCGGAAGAGAAGGTCGAAGGCATTTCTTCCCCTTTAAGAAAAGGGGCGTTGATGGAATCAGCAGTTGCTTTGAGGGAATGCATATTCAGAAAAAAAATAAAGGGTTAGATGTTGGAAATTAACAATTTTGACTGATTTCAGATGCACCAATTACTTATCAGAAGTATTTTGAGCTATTTACCATCTATTAAAAAGAATTTAAGCTGTTTTAATACGTAATTTCGGCGTTTATGTAAGAAAAAAGTTTTGGATCTTTTTGAACCAAATAAAAATAAGTAATTTCCCTAACAAGGAATGAGATAAGATAATTAATTAGAATTACAGCCGTAAACACAGACAGTGTTTACGGCGCACGGCGTTATACAGTTACAAATTGCGCAGTTAATCACACGGATTATACTGTCTCACGTTACTAAAATAGGCCCTGTAGTAATAAAGTGAGTAAAAATGCGAATGCAACGAGATTTTAAAATTAGTTCCTCATAGCTTAACCGTTTTCAAAATGGGGGTAGCTTCAGTTATGTATCTCGTATTTTCTGATTCCCTACATAATATAGGGATCTTAGGTGTCTATAGAATCTATGTGCATACTACCTATAAATTCTGTCACATGTTTTATATAAAATAATTGAAACAAGTTTATTCATTATGTAACCATTTATATACCAAAATGAACTTAACAAAACATAGATTCTTATGACACTAAAGTTTATTCAAAATGACCTCCGTGATTTTGAATACAGGCCTTCAATCTGCGCGGCCAGTCGTCAATCTCAGCACGAACGAGGTCCATGTCAATATCGGCGGCTGCCTTAATCAAGGATGTATTGAGTGACTCCAAATTGGGATGAGGCTTTGAGCACGCCTTTTCCTCCAAGTGTTGCCATATCTTGTAATCTAGCGGATTCAAATCTGGACTGGAGGAGGGCCAGTCTTCGTGCCGGATGAAGTCGATTTCACGCGCCGCCAGCCAGTCTTGTGTGATCTTCGCTCTATGAGCTGGCGCCGAATCTTGTTGGAATACCCAGTGCCTGTTATTAAACATGGTATGAGAAACAGGTTCCACAAGGTTCGTCAGGACAATAACAATATAATAATAATAATTCAGCCTGTAACTGTCCCACTGCTGGGCAAAATCCTCCCCTTACTATCGTGAGGAGGGTTAGGCCATAATCCACCACGGGGGCCTAGTCCGGGTTGGTGGGTAACATGCCGCCGAAATAATTCTCGGGCATGTCGGTTTCCTCACGATGTTTTCGAAGCGAAAAAAAATAATTAACAAAGTACCTACAAAAAAACATGTACTCAATATGTAACCAATATCCACCCAATGCTGAGAGCGCTGATCTAGCCACACTTTTGTGAGAATAGGGCCCTCATCCACAATGGAGGCCCGGCCCAAATTGGTGGATATTATGCTTACGTTCTTCAATGGTACTTACGAATACATTTTCAGGTATAGTGTTAAACGTTTTTCTTCACCGAAACACGATATAGTACATAATAATATAATACATACCTACAGGTCAGTAGGCAATAATTGATTTATCTTGTATACGAAGAAATTACTTCGTAAGGGTGAGATCTATCAAAATTACCTAGACATCAGCTCCAATTGATACCTGGATCACCTTTGCCCTCTACCATATTTTCCAATCTTGATATGACGGGATAAAATTAAGTGCCTTTTGTCGAAATGGCAACCTTATCGCCTAAGTAACTGGGTTGGAAATACCGTGCCATATTTATTATCAATTTTAGATTTCAACCTCGTATCCGGTTATAATAGGATATGCCATGTCTCAGATATAAGAAGAAAACTCGAGAGGCATTTTCTGTAGATGAAACTCGAATGTCGTTGGTTTTAAAGTTGGTTTGGAAGGCGGTTAAGTCATCGATCCCGGTTGTTATCAATTGATAGCAGCCGTTAAGCCACGTCAGAGGCATTTGGGTGGCCTGACACACTCTGACACTACGCCCCACAAAAGTCATACTTATGTAGATTCAAGAACAACGTTATTCGACAAATGAATGCAAAGTACTGTTCTACAAAAGACATTTCATTTCAAGTTACGAAAATCTATTATGATGGGGACAGACTAGTTCATCCTACTTCGTATGTGAAACTTCGTATGTATTTCTACTATATTATTACTTGTATTTTATTAAACAGTCGTGTATTTTCAACTAGTCAGTGATATGAGGGGGAAAAGGCCTTCTCCCTTTGTGCGATAAATCTCGATAATGATAAATATCGAGTTGTATAGATATCGCATGCGTAATGTATCATATCGACCAAATTTATCGATCACGGGGACCTAATTCTCCCTTTGTGCGATAAATCTCGATGATGATAAATTATTGAGTTGTATAGATATCGCAAGCAAAATATATTATCATAACGACCAAATGTATCAAACACGGGCTTAGCATAGTTCAAATCCCAGTTCCAATGTGTTTCTTGAAACACATAATTAGGTGTATATTATATTGTTTTACACTGTCATTAGTGCCCCGTGAAATTCATTCAGTGAAAAACGTTGACTTGACAGTTGACAGTGAAAACATGTTCAAAAATTGTTATGGAAGTGATCCACCAATAAGGGGGGGGGGAGGCAATTGCTAGTAACGTAACTTGTGTACACATCTAATTGTAATTTAGATAAAGTGAAAAGTGATAACAAACAAAGTAACAACTTTTTAAACGAATTTCCAAACGAACCGTAAACAAATCATGGACCAGAGAAACAAATTGCCTTTTAATTGGAGATCAATGCTTACGCAAATTAAGCGCTTTTGATTCTAAATTCGAGGTATCTTTAGAAGGACTGTTCGCTATTTTGTTGGAATAGATGTCTGTTTATTTAGAATTTAAACAATTTTGTAAATTATAAGCGAATCGACTTATTTGGCGACTTGCCATAAATTGATTATTATTCAATTTTATCGTAAATTATTCCAATTAGAATCACAATTCATACAAATTCCTGTTGTTTTAAATTCAATTATAAATTGCATTGGTATACAAGACTTTAGAAGACGAAGAGGCTATGAAGAAAACTTATACAAAACAAACACTCCGAAGTTTTAAGGATTTCTTTTGACCACTTGACGGTATGCTTTCTTCGAGTGTACGTTTGCCTTGTACTCGGTGCTAAAGGGGTGTCACACAGACTGCGGTATGTAAATCGCGATCCGTGTGCCTAGTGTGAGTTTTGACAATTTCTTTACGTGCTCGATCCGGTTAGCGTAAACTTGAAATTGTATGGAATAAGAGCAGCACCATCTAGTGACTGACTGATTGATGCTAGATGGCGCTGCTCGTATTCCATACTATTTCAAGTTTACACTAACCGGGCAGAGCACGTAAATAAATTGGCAAAACTCACACTAGGCACACCGGCGGGTGACCTCAGTGGTCTCATTAGGTAACCACATTGGCAGAATGTTGGTTTATGTTGAAACCGTGCGCGCGATTATCCTTCAATTCAAATCGTTCTAGATATAGAGGATCGAGTAGGATGGGAAGCCACAAGGAATGAATTCCGTGATCCCTTTGATATTTGATTCCGATTTTTTGCTCACCATGTAGACCCCTCGTTTCACACAACCCCACATTGTATTTCATCTACGAATGGAAAGAAAAGGTTCTACATTACTTTGAGGAAGAGTCGACCGGACCGCAAACCGCATTCCGTGTGACAACGCCTTTATTTCCCTTCGCCTCCGCGACCGAAGTCGAACCTCTTACAAATTCAAATAAGCGCCAGTTGCGAAACCGGATTAATTCAGATTGGATCCCGACTAACTAACCGGCTTTCAGCATACATAACTTGTTTAGTTAAATGATTATCTAGTTAACGCTAGTTATCGCACTACCGTCGTGGTGGTGCAGCGTTTTCATTTGTTTTCACATCTCATGCTCGAAAAGTGACATAATATTAGCTCAGTTTAGCGGACCCAAACGAGATCGTTAAGCCCTAGTGAGTGAATGAAGATTTTTTTTTTATTTGTACTTGCTGTTTTTAACAGGCTGAAGATTCGGCTTTTCAATGTTACATTTTAACATAATTACTTAGAAAAAAACCGGTCAAGTGCGAGTCGGACTCGCGCACAAAAGGCTATGTAACATTATCTATAAAAACGGCAAAAACACGTTTGTTGTATGGATGTAATGGACACCTCCCTAGCGATTTGTACCAATTACATCATGCCAAAATACCAGTCTGATTAAGGTTACGGTAAAACGAAATATATTTTTATCTGTAGCATTAATTACTGAAATACGGGGAGGCATTCTCCCACGGGAAAACATTTGTTCTGGCCAACATTTTCCCTAGCTAGTGTTCTGTGGTCGGGAGCTGAGGAAAGCTGTCGGTTAATTAAATATGCGAGTGAGCTGCCTGGCTTATTTCGCGGTCTGGTTTTTGGAATTTCTGAAATGTATTGCATCACGGACGTATACACCAACATTTGTTACATTTTGAAAGGTTTGGGTTTAGTTATGTATCTGCGATAATGTGCCAATGTGTTTCTAGTGGATCATAATTATGTAAAAGAAAACATCTTAAGAATTAGCATGCACAAAAAAGTAGTTTTGGGTCTAGCAAATAAAACAGAGTCACCAATTATGTGCACCGAATAAAAACTAACAAATTATTCGAATCCTTCATAATGTTTACCCAATGCCTAAGGCAATCGAAATACAGAGAACTATTGCGGCAATTTACCAAATAATATTGAACAGATTCGACATCAATAGAAATAAACTTATTCGAATCATTGAAATATTTGATTGCTCCACATCAAAGTTAAACTTAGCTATCCCATATTTAGTTAGGATTAACCGTTCTATTTGCGTAAACTGCGATAAACGTTTTCAAATTGACAAATAGTTACTATTTGTGTTTAATTTATAACAAACTAGCTGTTACGGAATAGATTTTATCGCGATAACAAGTAAGCACCTATATTAAAATTAAAATGTAAAAACCACTGACAAAAAAAAATCGTAAGTATTTTTTTTTTAGGTAATGCTGCCTCACCATGTATTTGAAATTTGGCATAGTATTCTACTAGTCTAACCCTTTAATTTGATACCCATATTGAGGGAGTCGTAAAGAAATGTATAAATCCGCCATTTTGTGGAGGCCAAAATTCATTCAAATCGGTCAAGCCGTTTCGACGTGAAAAGGTAACAAATACATAGATACTTTCGAATTTATAATAATTATCATCACAGAACTTCTATCATAAGATCAATCAAATGTAGTATGGGTGTAAAGTATTAGTGCGGTCTCGATTTCACGCAGGGGACTCGAATATTTTCACACGTCATTCTAGACAGCACTGGCTAGGTTTACCATGTTGCTGTCTTTTTACAATAAATATTAATTTATTTACCCATATGTAATTAAATTAAATTTACATAATCATATTAAAATTAGTTTTATTTATTAAAATTATTTTATTTAATCTGTTATCAAAAACAAACTTTTAAACAATATAGATACGTTAATAAGGTTTGAATCCCATCAGGACCGTACCTACACAGTGCGCAATCGGACACGCACTTGGCTGGTTTCATATGTAAATTGGTTGACTTATAAGCATAGGGTACGATCTTCAGTTTTATCTCAATCCTTCTAGGAAAGCAAATTTCATTTAACTCTTTGACGTTGGCTCTTCTGAGGGATTCCAAAGGATTGTCGTGTCCAAAAGGCGTA